>CM022952.1:34575260-35199622 GCA_012931725.1 Litsea cubeba
AATGTTTGATCAGAATAAATCCATAGTCGAGAGAAGATTCATGGCATGCGAGCCATTTGAAGACATAAAAAATATTGAATAATATCATTAACCTCAATTTGTTGAAACATACTGGGGTTAATGGCTATTACTCAAAACAGAAGAGTAGCAATACCCATCAAATTGGTTCCACTTACATAATGGGAAGAAGGTGGGATGCTGCTACAATTCAGCAGCATGGTTATTCAAGTAAGTGACTGCAAACAGCAGCATGCAAAGCTGCTCCAATGGGGAGAGCGTGTTCATTAATGACAAAGAATGGAGAATGCAATGGATGGATCAACTTGTCAGTCTCAGTTTTTGTCCCTATCGAGAAGAAAGCACTCGGCATCTTTTGTGAATAGAAGCCGAAGTCTTCTGCTCCCATGCTCGCTGGGCCCAAATGTACATTAGCTTCTCCAAGAAGGCCTTCCCCAACCCTCTTCGCATGCTCGTACATTGCTTCATCATTAATAGTTGACGGATATGGCATCCATTCCTTCTCCATGAAGTCCACGTGGCAGCACAACGATGCACAGCCGACTGCGACTCTATGACCTATCGGATAAACACAGTAACATCAATATGAATATATCATCCTGGAGATTCCGTATGTAACAAGAATCCTTAACGTAAAACTATACAACAACAATCATTGTTGAAAAATATCGCCTATTCATATTGCGTAAACCTATCAGTCGATTCCGATATGCCTGAACTTTCACCAACTCAAATTTACTGACTGCTAGCAGGTCCCTCATCATGTAAATGGAGATATTATAGAACAGTTCATGCAGATGTCAGTTTTACGCACACTTTACATTGACGTGCCCATCAGTTAAGTAACACAGAATTTCCAAAGGGGGATTTATATCACATGTATACACTACAGTGAAAGGAAAAGAGGCATAATCAAATAACTATCCTAATCTAATTAGGGATCTCAATAGATCCACATTATCCCATGATAACCTCATTCTGTTCTTATCATTACAGATCATTACCCCACCGAGTTACCATTATTTTTCACTATGAACACCAATGGCCTAATGGCAATAACAAGTCTGAATCAACTGATTAATCAATGTAATGAGCTCCACACATGGGTTTTTTGACAGCATCCTGGCACCAACAGGGTGGACCATGTTGGTAAGAAACATAAAGCTAAGGTCTAGTTCAAGCAATGCCATCTTCAAGAAATGGGTGACAAGTTTTTCCATTAAAATGGTTCTCCTTGTGTAACGCCCCACCCTATACACATGCATGATATTGTCCGCTTTGGCCCACTGGCCTCACGGTTTTGTTTCTGATGGGCATCAACCCATCAAAAGGCCTCACGCAAGGTAAGGGTGTGAGATCTACATATAATCTCAATCACTTTCCTCTCTATAGTCGATGTAGGACTCCGGGGTGTCACACCTTGTCCCCACCATGAAAAGGAAGCCCATACGAGGGAAAACTGGATAGCTGGAAGTGGTTATTCTAAGAAAGTGTTGCACCAAACGTGAGGACAGTGAGAGAAGCCAATTTCACAGTAAGCATTTTCTCCAAACATGTGAAAAGCTCTTTCTGAAAGATAAACCACCTTATGAGCAGATGAATACTAGTACCTGTTTGATCCTTTTCAAAAGATCATAGAGACCTTCAGATCTCATGCTCCTAAAAGTTCCTCCAAACTCCACAGAATCTGGAATGACATTGTGTGCTTGCCCAGCCCTTATGAACCCAATAGATACCACCTGTAAATGGAAAAAGTAGAGGTCACAAAGGTTGCTACTTACTAGTCAACTTTTACAAGTTTGGTGTGAAGTTTACTAATTGAGAGTGAGCAAGAATGTAATCTCAAATTGCAGCTGTTATAAATTTTCCATTGCATGAAAAGTAGGATATTTCTTCAGACTTTTACTCCATAAATCAAAATTACCAATTTGCTCCCATACTAAGGCAGAAAATGTAGGAAACTGTATCCTATTTAAGGATGCTTGTGTAATGCTGTGATTTCGCGATCCACAGAAATCTGTTTTCATGTGGGTGCAAAAAACCAGTGCAGAATACCCTGCAAAGGCGTGCACACAGAAGGGTTTTCAGCAGAACCGAAGCAAATAGTTCAATATTTCTCTCTTTCTGCAAGGAAAAGTGCTGCACAAAACCATGGAAGACTTGCCCACACAGAAAATCCGAGTGTTTTCCACACAGCATCGCAGAATCCTTGACATTTCACAGAGGTGGCTCTACGTGCTTTCTAAATTCCATACTGCCCCAAGCACATAGTGGAATCAGCAAACATCTGTTATGCCAAAAACATTCAAACTGAATGTGATTTGGGTTTATCCATATGATTGAGTCTCCAGTCAATACACATATACAATAAACTTGGAGTCACATGTATATGCAATAGGGAAAATCTAACAACCAAATCACCAATAGAACAAGAAACTAACAAACTAGAGAACAATCTTACTCTAGCATCTAGAGGATCTGCTTCTCTTGATACAAGCTGTTGGAGTGAAAGGATCGCAAAGGATGCAGCAAGAACAGGGTCTATGCTTTGATGTGGTTCTGCTGCATGCCCACCTTTACCTTGAATTACAGCTAGAAAGCGACCGGATGCAGCCAAAATAGGACCAGGTCTTGAAGAAATAGCACCAGTCTGTAGATGAGGGTTCACATGTAACCCGAAAATTGCCTGAACCTTCTCAAGAGCACCCTCTTGTAACATATGGTAGGCACCTGCTTTGCCCTCCTCCGCGGGTTGGAAAATGAGCTTTACTGTGCCCTTGAAAGCAACCACGAAAGGAAGAAGTAATAAAGACAAAGAAAAAGAAAAAAAAAAAGGAAATGAAGTTTAAAAGTTAACCTTGCGCCATCTTATTATGACTTATTTAAGTGGAATGAAGTTTTACAACAGTTGATATCAAGGTACCCCAAAAATGCAATTTCAATTTTTTGTGGTTCTTCACATTTGCATTTTCGTTTTGGAAGCATGGATGCTGCTTGCTCAATAAACCACGATTTTTGGGGTGATTGAACAACCAGAAAATTTTAATTTCTTTCTTTCTTTTTTTAATGATAGAATCTTCGCTAGTTGTGTAAATGGTTTTCTGACTTCTGCATGAAAGCAATATCAGCCATCAGTACTCAAAGTAATTTTGGGTGGAAAAGGGAATAAAACAGTATGAAACTTGATGACTTCTGTTTACAGCACCCATAACCATACCTTGTGTCAAAATATTCGTATAGCTATCCATTAGAGGTGCATGTTTCAAGTTCATGATTGAGAGTGTATAAGTGAGATATATAACTTTCCTACTATCAAAGCATATTCGGAAGTAGGCTTCAGAGCTTTATAGATACAACTCATGGATTTGCTTACCTTCAATTCATCATTTCGAAGTTGAAGCAATTTAGCTGCACCAAGTACCATTGTTACATGAGCATCATGACCACAAGCATGCATCTTACCGTTGTACTTGCTCTTATGCTCCCAATCCACCAGCTCCTTCAAATGATCGATTCAAGGGTAGAAACACTCAAAATTCAAGATATTCTTTACATAGCATGTTATCAGAGCTGAAGTATGGTATCAAATTAGCATGTGAAATGAACTGAGAAAGTTTATTCCTATAAAGTAGAAAAATAGATTTATGTGAATGCTAGTATTTGAGTTCACAATTAATTCGATTCAAATGGAAACCCTATGTCATAGATAATTCTCCTTAGAAAAAAAAAACTCGAATTGATATCGGTAGAATGAGTATGAAATTTCTTTCAAAATCATGTATTAGGCATCTAATCTCTTTTAATCGTTGTTCTCACCAAGTATTTGGACGTGTACCATCACAATATTTTTCACCAACAAATTTGCAACTCTTTGAGCTTACTTTGCTTTTTCCTCTTTTTTGCAGAAAAATCAACTGAAAATTTTATTTAAGAAAAGATAAATAAAAATACAGAAGCCTCTGTTGAGAGATGAGAGGCAGACAAGAAAAGGCCAAAAATAATATACCTAAGATATCAAACCATGTACCATCAAAATATTCTCCCCATCAGATAAAATTTTGCCAAACTATGAGTCTCTTCATTGAGCTTTCTAGAGATGTCGCTGAAAGTGGCACAAGTAATTTTGCCAAACTATTAGTTTTGGTTAATTGTATTTTTAGTTTAACTAAGCTCGATTAGAGGTTAAGCGAGCCTAGTTACGAAATCCCAACCGCTCAAAAATCATTATTCTCCACTACCGGCACCGGGCCAAATTGCACTAAAATCAGAGATGGATCCACCATCAGACTGATCATCCCCCCACCACCCACACACACACCGACAGGGCCACACCCACACACCGTTTTCTTCGAATCACGTGTTTCACACAAGATCAATCTGAAGTTGGTCGTATCTCCCACTTGGGTGAAACTTGGCCCAACTCCAACAGTAGGGAATTCTAATTCTGCATCAATTCACTGAAGTAATTATCAATTCAACAGGCTAAGCAACTTTGGGGTAGCTCAGTTTGTCGACGGTTTGCATCCTGAGGTTGTAGGTTCTAATCTGCACTACCACGCTGGGATAGAGGCTAGAGGCGAATTTACCCTGCTTCCCGGAGGGATTAGTCCAGCCTTTGGGTTGGGAACCCTCGATCCAAAGAAGAAAAGGCAAAAAAAAAAAGTCTTAGCAGCTTTCCAAGTTATCTATTAATGGGTGACAAGCCCATCGATCGAACAGTCATGATCAATGGGCATGTGTTAATCTAGTTAGACAGTAGCAGAATTCTTCATCCACCTTTCATAGATATCCACGCTCAAAGATCATTCATTCATTCATTCCTTAATAAACTTTCTAGAAAGAAAAAAAAAATGTATACCTGTATAGGAAGAGCATCCATATCCGCTCTAAGGCCAAACCAAGGGAACCCACCAGACCCAATAGACCCTACAACCCCAGTTGTAGCGAACGGCCATGAATAATTGATTCCAAGCAAATCAAGCTCTGATCTGATGAGCTCGCTCGTCTTGTGCTCTTCAAAACCAAGCTCTGGATACTCGTGTATTCTTCTCCTTACGTTCTTCAACCAATCGAAGAACTGGGGTTCTCTCGCGGACTTCAAAAGCTCCCGAGACAAAGCTTCGATCTCTGGTGTTGAATTCTGAGAAGCCCATGAGAGAAGGAAAGTGGAGAAGAGCAGAGAGAGGAGGAAGAAGAAGTGTGGAAATGGTGGAGGACAAGCAGAGAATTCCATGAAAGGAAACTTTCGCGAAAACATTGGCCCCGCTAAAACGAGACAATTTCAGGAGGAGGCGATAAGATGTGGAAGATTCCAAATCGAGTTAATTTTTAAAGAAAGATTTTATAAAACAGTACATAAAGAGTTAAATATTTTAAAAAAAGTATAAAAGTTTTTCACAATTTTTTAATCAAGTCCTTTTCTTATGATTCTTTTTCAGAAATGACACCCTTCTTTTATAACAGTTTTTGTGTTCTCATAACCTCTTCTATTCCTAACACTATGTTTGGGAAGGGGGGAGGGGAGGGAAAATTTGAGGGGGAAGATAAATGAAGGAGATGGGAGGAGAGGGAAAATTAATTTTCCCTCATTTTATTTGGATAGGGAGGTAAAGTAAGGGAGGGGAGGGAAAATGGATTTGGAAAGATAGTGTAAAAAAGGGTATTTTAGTAATTTACACACAAATACCCCTGTTTGCCTCTCATTTTCCCCTCGATTTTGAGGGGAAAATTTTTGAGTGGGCCCCACATATCTGTTGGATATCGCGATCACTGAGAGGGGGGGGGGTGAATCAGTGATTTCTAAAAAACAGGTCCAATTCAACAACAAAACAAGTCAAACCACACAATGACACCAGATTTAACGTGGTTCACCGAAAGGCTACGTCCACGGTTCAAAGACTGTCCGAACACCAATCCGGGACAGATCTGAATCTTATTTAGTCACACCAACGACAAAGAGCACCCACCCTTAGTTTCAGATAGCACCAACTATCTAGGAAGCACCGACTCCCTTTACAATTTATCTGCACCAACAGATAGGATCACCAAACCCCAGACACCAAGCACCAACTTGATGTAAAAACAGAATAAGAGATAAACTCTGTCTACAGCCCTTCCCCTCTACAATTCTCTCTCTCTCAATCCCTTACAAATTGAAAATTAAACATAAACAGAGAGACACTTATCTTATGGACGAAATACCATCTTCAAGAGCACATCCTCGTCCACACTTGCTGTAGAAAGATGCAGCACAACAGCACACAGCACCAGCACTTCTTTCTCTCAAGAACTCTCTCAATTTTCTCTCTAAAACTCTTCTCTTCTGGTGTATCTTTAAGAACGACCCTTACATGCCTTTTTATAGGTTATGATAACCCTTAATTGTATTTAAAACAGGCTACAATTCGTTTAGAAAGAGTCCCAAACAAATTAGATAAGAGTGCTGAATTTTCGTGCAAGACTTCTGTTTCTGCGCAACTCTGATCCCGTGCTCGGTCGACATCCTGGCTTGCTCGGTCGACATCATACACTGTCTGGAATCAATCAATTATCGCGCTCGGTCGACATCCTGGGGTCCCGGTCGACCGAAGACACACTGTGTCACGAAAATAACTGAGAGGTGCCTGAATCTGTTTCTGCAGGTTTCTCTTTGCTCGGTCGACCGCATGGGGTGCCCGGTCGACCGCGTGCTCTGCTTCAGGAATTCTGAATTCCTGACTGTTTCAATTCTGATTCTTCTTTTCAGCTCTATCAACACTAGCCTACTATTATCATGCTTGTGACAATGTGTTGACAATAATTCCAACTCAAATCAATACTTGAGATACTATCTTCTTCAATTCGTCAAAAGACTTTCAAGTCATCTCAAATTCCAACAATCTCCCCCTTTGGAATTGTTGGCAACACTATTGGAACTTCAACACTCACTTGGAACCAATTCTGAAATTCTGAAATAACAACCATGCACTGTCAACAATCTCCCCCTAGCTTTCATAGCATAACATCTCTCCTTGTTATCATAGCATAACATCTCTCCCCCTTTGACAACAAGTCCAAAGGGACCAAACCGAGGAGCGAATAGGATATTCAATGAATGCATTGCTCCCCCTTTCAAGCACAACTCCTACGGTTTAGGAGAGTGAGTAACTCCTAACTTTTTCCGGAGATACTCGAAGACTTCCTTTGGCAGAGGTTTCGTGAAAATATCAGCCACTTGCTCAGTTGTTGGAACATATTCCAACTTGACCTCTCCATCAGCAACTTTATCTTTAAGAAAATGATAACGAATTGCTACATGCTTTGTTCGAGAGTGCTGAACAGGATTCTTAGATATATGAATTGCACTTGTGTTGTCACATAGGATCCGTTGTAGGAACTCCTAGATCAGAGAGCATTTGCCGCATTCATAACACTTGCGTACAACAAGTTGCCGCTGCAATATATTCCGCTTCCGCTGTCGAAAGGGATACTGAGTCTTGCTTCTTACTATGCCAAGCAACTAATCTGTCTCCAAGATAAAATGCGCCGCCGCTAGTACTCTTGCGATCATCTACGCATCCAGCCCAATCGGCATCAGAATATGCAACAAGAGTGAAGGATTTGCCTTTGGTATACCAGATACCAAGCTCCATAGTACCTTTCAGATATCGAAAGATTCTTTTCACTGCTGTAAGGTGCGTTTCAGTTGGTGCTGCTTGAAAACGTGCAACCATACATACTGCTTGTAGAAGATCTGGTCTTGTAGCAGTCAAGTAGAGCAAGCTTCCTATCATAGAGCGATAGGTGGTATGATCAACGGACGAGGCCTTATCATCTTTGCTAAGCTTCGTGTTCGTTGACATTGGTGTGCTCACTGGCTTGCTGTCTTCCATATTGAACCGTTTCAACATTTCCTTAATGTACTTCATTTGTGATATGAAGATGCCATGTTTCAGCTGCTGAACTTGTAAACCAAGAAAGAACTTTAGTTCTCCAAGCATCGACATTTCAAATTCTTTCTTCATCTCTTCTGCAAAATTCCTGCACATCTCCTCATCATTGCCACCAAAGATTATGTCATCAACATAAACAATGACAACCAGCTGTTTGCTTAACTCAGTTTTGACATACAGATTGCTATCAACCATTCCTTTTCCAAAACCGATCTTGCAGGAGATAGAGATCCAGCCTTGCATACCATGCCCTTGGCGCTTGTTTCAGTCCATAAAGAGCCTTTTTCAATTTGCACACTAGATCTGAATTTTTGCTGATGAGAAAACCATCAGGTTGCTCAATGTAGACCTCTTCTTCAAGTAAACCATTCAAGAAAGCTGACTTTACGTCCATCTGAAATACCTTGAAGGTTTTGTATGCTGCCAATGCAAGAAACATACGAATAGCTTCCAAACGAGCCACCGGTGCAAAGGTCTCTTCAAAATCTATGCCTTCAACTTGAGCATAGCCTTTACAAACCAACCTTGCTTTGTTTCTAATGACTTGACCATCTTCATTCAGCTTATTCCGAAAAACCCATTTAGTACCAATAACATTCTTATCAGTAGGTCTAGGAACAAGTTCCCATGTGGAGTTCTTCTCAATTTTCTCCAACTCCTCATGCATAGATTTCAACCAACTTTCATCGAGACTGGCTTCAGCCACAGTCTTGGGTTCAATGGTGGACATAAGTGAGTAATTGCTAACTACACTTTGTCTAGTTTGAACGCCTGCCTTAGGATCTCCAATGATTTGATCCTTAGGGTGTTGCTCTACCCAAGTGCTGTGCTTCTTAGGTGAAGTATCTTCTGAGTCATCCTTTGATTTCTCAGAATCATTAGATTCAGCCATCTCATCATTAATCTCTCTCGAGTCCTCATAACTGGACTGTCATTATGAGTTGCATTCTTTGGTTCAATATTCTCATCTGTTCTCACATCAGCACTTTCTATGATTTTTCTGGTTCTTTTGTTAAGACACCTATATGCCTTGCTAGTAGAGGAGTAACCCAGAAATATACCTTCGTCAGCTCTTTCTTCAAATTTGCCCGGATTTTGTTCGAGCCGCTTGATGTAACACTTGCTGCCGAAGACTTTGAAGTGCTTGACTGTTGCTTTTCTTCCAAACCATAGCTCATAGGGAGTTTTGTCTTCATGTGGCCTGATCAAGCATCGATTTTGAATGTATACAGCCGTATGAATTGCCTCTTTCCAATACTTGTCAGCCATCTTGCTTTCACTTAGCATCGTACGAGCCATCTCTTGTACGGTGCGATTCTTCCGTTCCACAACTCCATTTTGCTGTGGAGTTCTAGGGGCTGAGTACTGTCTTTGAATGCCATGATGTTCACAATATTTAGTGAACTCTTCAGATGTGAACTCGCCTCCACGATCAGACCTTAAAATCTTGATACGTTTTTCCAATTGATTTTCAACCTGTGCTTTAAACACTTTAAAACGATCAAGTGCTTGATGCTTATGCTTAAGAAACAATACCCATGTCATACGAGTATAATCATCAATGCATAACATGAAATACTTATCTCCATTGGTGCTTTGAGTTCGCATCGGTCCACAGAGATCAGTGTGCACTAGCTCAAGAGGTTTCTTGGAATGATGCTCCTTTGACTTGAACATAACCCTCGTTTGCTTTCCCTTTTGGCAAGAGTCGCAAATGGGATTGGAAGGCTTTTCAACTTTAGACATGCCTCTTACAGCCTTTGAATTGCAAATCTTTGACATGTTATCAAAGCTTAGATGCCCAAGGCGTTTGTCCCACAACCAACTTTCCTCTGTCCGACTCATCAAGCAGGTCTTTTCAGCTCCATCTGACAATGTATAGAGATTTCCAACGGTTCTTGATCCAGTTGCCACTGTTTTGCCGTTGCTACTCTTCTTGATGGCAAACCCATTCTTTGTGAAGATAACTTCGTGACCCTTGTCACAGATCTGGCTCACACTAAGCAGGTTGTGTCTCAATCCAGACACATATAAGACTTCTTCCGATCTGATCTTGTTTGCCATAAGCTGAATAACACCTTTTCCGCAGATTTTGGCACCATCATTGTTGCCAAACTTCACTGAACCGCCTTCATAGTACTGTAATTTGATGAATTTCTCTTTATCACCAGTCATATGGCTTGAACAACCACTATCAAGGACCCATGGTGCTGCCTTCTTTTGTGCATTGAATGCCATTTGCACAATGAGAGATTCTTTGGGACTTTCTGCACTTTGCTTTGCTCTCCAAGCCTTGACTAACTTGGTTTTCTTTTCAACCTGAAATTTGTTAGCAATATGCAACCTACAATCCCTAGCCAAGTGTCCATAATTATAGCACTTATGGCACTCAATTTTGTGGCTACTTAAGATTGAAAAAGGGTTCCTAGTCACAAATGGGCTGTTTCTAACATAGAATTTGCAATCAGCTCTTTTATGTCCAAACATATTACAATGAAAGCAATAACCATAGAATTTGTATCTTCTTTGTGGCTGGTTAGTCTTCATTACCTTTCTAACAGGAATGGACTCCTTTCTAGGTTGAGTGGGCTTCATAGAGTTAGAAGGTGCAGTGACTTGCTTCACAAACTTTTTCTTTTCAGGAGGTGCAATCTTAGAGGATTCACCTTTCTCAAATCCTAGACCAAATCTGAAGTGGGCAGGTCTTTGAACTTTCAGTAGTTCATCGAGTTTCATAGTCCCTTCAATCGCTTGGAGCGCTTTGAGTTTTTTGCTATTTTCCAAATTTTCAGCCTTTGCTCTAGCGATCTCAGTTTCAAGTTTCATAGCCTCCTCCTTTTTGATATTTATTTGGTTTTCAAGGACTTCTACCATTCTTTTATATTCTTCTACTTGAGTTTTCAAAGCAATAATAGAACTTTCAGATTCATGGAGAAGTTTCAGATTTTTCTTACTTGATTTGCGTTCCATGCTAAGCTCCTCAAGTGCGGCTATGAGTTCCTCTTCAAGATTGACTTCAGCCTCCTCATCCTCTTCCGGATCTAGCTCTTCTTCTTCTTCAACAGTGACCATGAAGAGAGCTTCGGTTGATTCATCATCGTCTGAAGTTTCAGACGTGCTGTCATCTTGTTGACATAGAAAGTTTTTAGCTTTGCCCCTTTTTCTGAAATTTCTCTTTCCTTTACTCTTTTCAGCATAAGAGTCATTATCATTGTCTTCTTTTAGCGGACACTTCGCAGCAAAGTGACCAACACCTCCACAATTGAAGCATTTAAAGGGTAGCTTCCCTTTGTACTTGCCATTGCTTCCTTTCTTCAACTTTCTAACAAATTGAGCCTCAAGCTCATCATCAACAGAATCAACATCATGACCAGCAGTCTCTTTTGCCTTTTTCTGAACTTTGAAGGCAGCTTCTTTATCAGATGAAGACGTCTTTCCTATGCGCATCTTATAGGCAGTTAGAGAACCATGTAATTCATCCATGGAAAATGTATTCAGATCTTTGGCTTCTTCGATAGCTGAGACTTTTGAATCAAACCGGGGAAGAAGAGATCTTAGAACCTTTTTGACGATGACCGGCTCTTTAATCTCCTCCCCTAGTCCACGAATGTCATTCGTGACTTCATTCACTCGTTGCATATACGAGTCAACATTCTCGCTTTCCTCCATGCGAAGAGACTCGAATTGAGAGCGATGAGTTTGCAATTTTGCTTCTTTAATCTTCTCATCTCCTTCATGTATGCTTTGCAACTTGTCCCAAATTTCCTTGGCTGTTTTGCATGCAATTACTTTGACAAGCTCGCTGTCCACAAGGCCACTAAAGAGTGCATTCTGCGCCTTGGAGTCGTTGTCTGCCAACTTCTTCGATGCAGTATCATTGGGTACGGTGGCAGCATTGTAACCGGCTCTGACAGCCTCCCAAACATCATAGCCAAGAGATTTGATGAAGGCTTGCATCCTAATCTTCCAAAAAGAGTAATTAGAACCATCAAACAGAGGTGCTTTCATATTCCCTGTATTGACTGCCATGTGATTTGACAAGAGATCACCCTTAGCGTATTAAACTGATCAAGGGAACCTTGCTCTGATACCAATTGTTGGATATCGCGATCACTGAGAGGGGGGGGGGGGTGAATCAGTGATTTCTAAAAAACAGGTTCAATTCAACAACAAAACAAGTCAAACCACACAATGACACCAGATTTAACGTGGTTCACCGAAAGGCTACGTCCACGGTTCAAAGACTGTCCGAACACCAATCCGGGACAGATCTGAATCTTATTTAGTCGCACCAACGACAAAGAGCACCAACCCTTAGTTTCAGATAGCACCAACTATCTAGGAAGCACCGACTCCCTTTACAATTTATCTGCACCAACAGATAGGATCACCAAACCCCAGACACCAAGCACCAACTTGATGTAAAAACAGAATAAGAGATAAACTCTGTCTACAGCCCTTCCCCTCTACAATTCTCTCTCTCTCAATCCCTTACAAATTGAAAATTAAACATAAACAGAGAGACACTTATCTTATGGACGAAATACCATCTTCAAGAGCACATCCTCGTCCACACTTGCTGTAGAAAGATGCAGCACAACAGCACACAGCACCAGCACTTCTTTCTCTCAAGAACTCTCTCAATTTTCTCTCTAAAACTCTTCTCTTCTGGTGTATCTTTAAGAACGACCCTTACATGCCTTTTTATAGGTTATGATAACCCTTAATTGTATTTAAAACAGGCTACAATTCGTTTAGAAAGAGTCCCAAACAAATTAGATAAGAGTGCTGAATTTTCGTGCAAGACTTCTGTTTCTGCGCAACTCTGATCCCGTGCTCGGTCGACATCCTGGCTTGCTCGGTCGACATCATACACTGTCTGGAATCAATCAATTATCGCGCTCGGTCGACATCCTGGGGTCCCGGTCGACCGAAGACACACTGTGTCACGAAAATAACTGAGAGGTGCCTGAATCTGTTTCTGCAGGTTTCTCTTTGCTCGGTCGACCGCATGGGGTGCCCGGTCGACCGCGTGCCCTGCTTCAGGAATTCTGAATTCCTGACTGTTTCAATTCTGATTCTTCTTTTCAGCTCTATCAACACTAGCCTACTATTATCATGCTTGTGACAATGTGTTGACAATAATTCCAACTCAAATCAATACTTGAGATACTATCTTCTTCAATTCGTCAAAAGACTTTCAAGTCATCTCAAATTCCAACAATATCCCCCCCCCCATTTTTCCCCTCTTCCCAAACACCCTCATTTTCCATTTTTCCTCCATTTTCTCCTCTTTTTTTTTCCTTCCCCTCATTTCCTCTCCTTCCAAATCAGTGTAAAGTTGACTATTTTTTAATTTTATGATCATAACCATTTAATAAAGTTAGTTTTTAGCCATTTAAAAACCCTTTTTTAACCATCCATTCCTAAAAGGTAGTTAAGGTGAGCCCCACTAGGTCTTTTGGTTTAGACTTGATCATTACTCTTAAATGATTTATTAAATAAAAAGGTTTTGAAATGACATGCAGTCTTTTTGTCATTTCTCAAAATTTTCTTTTGAAAAGGACTTGATTGAAAGAATTGTGAAAAATATTTTTACTTTTTTGAAATATTAAAGTCCCTATGCACTTTTTTGAAAACTAGTGCAGCAGCCCCTATAAAAAATAACTGAGATTTTAAATTGAGATTTTTATAAATATTTAAATGAATTATAAATAATTTTTATAAATTAGTGCAATCATCCCTGTTAATGTAGAAAAAAATTCAACAATTTGAATGTGTCACCTATATTGAGGTTACCTATTACTCAATGACAGCACAAATAAATTCAACCAGCCCCAACTTCACTCAACCTAATAAAATGACATGAAAAAAGTGTATGTATATATATAGGAAATATTCATGTGCATCCATCTCTCACCATTTTATGATGATGGACAATATAGTAGGGTTGACTTTATGATACCTTTGAAACGTCCACACACATGGGACTCCCTTCGATACACTAGATCTATTGAATTCTCAGTTACCCGAATGGATTGGACCATTGGATCGAGGGTCAAATTTTTTTTTTAATGTAAAGTTGTTAAACTTATGGGCCATGAATGAGGGGGTTAAAGGCACGGGATTGACCCCAAACTTGATATATGAGCTCATCCAAAATGTCTCTTTCCATAACAGACAAGCCTCATGATCGATCCCTAAGTGTAGGGTCGCGATGTAGTAATAACTGGTGAGACCAGGTCGATCCACAGGGAGCAACGCTTTTCAAAAAAACCTTCCAACTTTGACTTGTCCTAAATAAACACTAAATCGGGCCTAAATAAAAACTAATTAAATTAAATAACTAAATATAAAAAGTTTAATTACAATGCTTTCTATAAATAAAAGAATTATTGTAATAAAGGAAACCTAATCTAACTAATCCTAAAATATCTAAAAACCTGCAAAAGAACACATAAATCAAACGACCAGTTTAATATATAAAAAAATCAAAACAAAATTTCCTAAATTAGATCCTACTTACCAAAATCAGTTTTTATGCAAATATGAATGATCTATAATGCCCTAAATGCTAACAATGCAACTTTATGCAAGTTTCTAACTATATGATGCATGCTGTAAAAATTCTAAGTATGGAAACTATTGCACAGCCCTGTTTTCACTGGACTGCACGATTGGCCTAAGATGATATGAACCTAAATCTAATGACTGGGATCAATACTATGATGATACATGAAAACAACAAAAAAAGAAAAACCGAAAAAGGACTTAAAACGAAAAAGATATGATCACCTAAAGATGCCTACTTGAATTATTTTGTACTGGAAATCTGATCGCAGGCTGTCCAACTACCCCCGTTTGGGCCGCTGTTTACCCCACTTTCCAAACTTATTTTTCTCTGAAATTCTAGGGTTACAGAGACTTGTTTTCAAATATTAATTCTGTCAGATCCCGACCCAGGTTTGGAATATTTAATTATATTTTAATCATAATTAGTTGATAAGTCAGGTTAGTGGACGATTAGCTTATTTTCTTAAGCTATATTAGAATGTTTGATTAGCTTTGGGAATTTTCGAGAGTCGTTGACTTAGGTCTGACGCGGGCCGGGGCGCCCGTGTGTTGTGTATGAATCTTTGGGGTTTAACTTTGATTTTTTGTAAAATCCCAAATTCTGTGCATTTTGACTCATTTCATTTAGATTATCAACTTTCATGTTTTGACCGTCTTGATTTAATGATCAGAAATTACGTTTTTCGAGGAAAAGGGCAAAACTGACCTTTCACACAAAATCTGTACCCAAATTTCAAAAATTTCAGAAATTGACAAAAATATACTTTTTAGAAAGTAGAAATTTCGTTGATCGTTTTTGTCCTCTTCGTCGTTTTCATTCGGGACCCGCAAATGTCATTTTTAGTCTTGTGAAGATCGGGGCCCACAAAACCCATCTTATAAGAGAGGAACTCTCTTCTTCCTCCATCATTACTTTTTCCTGCACGTTTTGGAGCAAGGGTTTCCCCTCTCCCAGACATTTTCTCTCTCCTATGGAATACTCATCTCTTGGAGTTTTCATGGAGGATTGATCTCCTAAGGTTCTTCCTCATCTTCCAAGCTTTCCAAAGACACATTTTTCAAAGGTTTTGAGCTAGGGCAAGGTTCTCTTTCAAGCTTCTCTTCTTCGTTTGAGCTTTTCAAGGTTAGCAATGGCTTTCCAAACTTGAAATCTTTGTTTTTCTCTTCATTTAGAGTGTTTTCATCCCACATGCAAGAGTTTTCCTTGGAGATTTACAAATGTTGATTTTTAGGGTTCTCTTTTGGAAAATTTTGGGGTTTTTGTAGATTGGGAGCTTGAGGCCCTAGAGGATTGTTTGAGGAGTGATATTTCTCTCATCTTGGCTTGAGGCAAGTGGATTTTCAATTAACATGATGATTTCATTTATTTTGTTTCATTTTATGGTGTTTCATGCTATGTTCCAATCTCTTTATGTTTCATGGATTTGTTTTGGACAAATGGGGTAATGTAATGTTTGATTTCCACCTAGGTTATTGTTTTTCAATGTATTGAAGGTTTGATTTCACTTTGGACATCTTGAAATTTAGCTTCCTTCTTGTTAAAGTGTTTGTGCTCAAAGAAGGGAGGAAAAAGCTTTGATTTAAAAGTGTTTGTAAGATTAATTGGATTGATTATGAATGGTGATTTGTTGAGTTGAGGAGGTCAAGAAAGGGTCCAAATGATCTTAGAAATTTGTATGAAAGAAAAGGAATGAAAAAGGATAAAAAAAAATGGAAAAAAGAGGAGAAAGAACCAGACGAGCCGGACTGGACAGAGCCCAGTCCGCTCGAGCGACCCAGGCTCTGTCTGGGCTTCACTCGAGCGGACCTTGGGTCGCTCGAGCGAGCCCAGCCCAGCCTCAGGGCCTGTTCAGGGTCCGATTTCTGGGCCCATTTCAAGGTCTGTATGGGCCTATATTTAGGGACTGTTTGGGCCATATTTAAAGGCTGTTTTGGGCTTGGTTCAAGGCCCGATTTGGGCCTGATTCAAAGAGGCTTTAATCAATTTTTAAGGGGACTTATTGGAGTGTTTCTCGGGTCCATTTCAAGCCCAGAGTCAAGTCCAACTCAGCCCAACCTTTCTATATATATATATTAAAGCCCAATCAGCTCTTTTAAAACATGAGACCATTATGTAAATTGGTTTGAATGTGGAACAAACCCTTTGGGGAATCCTACAAGCCTCAATGTACATTTCATCCCTTGTAATTGTCAAGGATCTTCTGTGGCACCAAATTTCTTTCTATTAATGACAATAAAGGGGTCAAATGTATATCAAGACGACCCGCACTAGACCGTTGAATCATCATACATTCATTCCATGTTAGAAAGGTTTTTGTCCGGCTTCTTTTATAAACCTATTTGAATACTTTGGGTTGGTTTATCACATTTTTGGACATTGTTAAGACTACTCATCTATTTCGCTCGGATTCATCGATATGTGAGATATGTATTTGTTCGGAGTAGTTTTCTTATCGATTTTGGAAATGTATCTTATGAACGGATTTGCATTACTTCGAGGTTTCAAACTTTTACACTAATGGCACCACTAAGCTTAGGTTACCTTGTCGGACTGATCATCCGGCTTGGAATCTTTAATTTGTTCACCAGCTGCAGTTTGGATTCTGTTTGTACCGACCATGGCAACGGTTTATATCCGGCCCCACGTGTAGTGGCTACAGTTTTGTTTGTTAACGACTATGTTCATTCCGGTCCCACGAGTAGTGGCTACAGTTTTGTCTGCTCCCGTTACTTCGGTAACAGTAGAATTTAGCTATACGTGGTCTGCCAATGTTTTATATATTTGATGTTTTATCTTATGGTTCTTGTTTATTTCACTTATTATAGCATTGGATTTGTAAACTATTAAAATGTCTATCTTTTAGTTCGTCATTTCTATTATTCAGGATTTAATCGTGGCTCTCATGTATTTAATGTTTTACTTTTATATCATCCTGTTATTTGTTATATTTGCTTGCCAGACCGTCGTGTCTGACCCTGTTTGCTTGGTGCCAGATGTCGAGCCCCTCGCGGTTGAGGCGCACTTCGAGGCGGAACCTATAGTCCTTGTGGAGGGCGAGTGGCAGCCCGATGATGTCGTTTAGACGTCGGGTTGTTTTTTGGAGCTTCGATCACATTTTGGGGAATAGATACCATTCTTTTTGGGATTTTGTTGTAGCCATCGTTGGCTTATTCTTTTTGGGGAAAAATTGTAATTATTGGCTAACTTTACTTTTGTATTAAACTTGAAACTAACTTTGGGGCCTACCAATGAAATGTTTCTCTTTTTTATGCTAGTCTTGTGCGTTCTCATCTTATACCCATATGTGATAGACTTTTATGTTTGCTACAATACTTCCGCGTAATTTGTTCGTTTGAATGTGATTCTTATTAATCATTGTTGGATCGGGTTTCAAGGATCCTTACCGCAGAAACCTGTGGGAAACTAGTGTGTGCGGGCAGAATTTTTCGGCCCGTCGCACCACGACCCCGGATTAATGTCTCGGTTAACGGGGCCTCGGTCTGGGGGCGTGACAGGCTTGGTATCAGAGCGAGAAATATTTGAGGCAATTAAAATTGGAATAGAAACATAAGGACGTGGCAAGGATTCGTTAGAATTACCGTTAGTTAGCATCGATTGGGTTTGGGAACGCCTTATTTATTATATTTTATTATACAAACAAGTTGTTTTGCAGCACTATGCCTCCACGCAAACCCCCACTGAATGCGAATGCATCGGGCAGTAAAAATGACAGTGGGGTTAAGAATCAGATGACAGGCCAATTTCAGCAGCTTATGCAGATGTTAGTTGAACAACAACAGAGGGCAAATGAGAATCAAGCTAGATTTCAAGAGCAGATGGCAAAGAAGGACGAAGAATTGACACAGGTTCAGAGGCAGTTGCTTGAAGTTTTAGGTAGGAGACCAGAACCAATGCCTAATATGGAAGCTATGCAGAACAGAGACCGGGATCCTAATATCTTGTTTGAGAAGTTCAGAAAGAGAGGTCCTAAGGAGTTCACAGGACAGGAAGTTCCTCTAACAACTAATGACTGGTTAGCCCACACGGAGAACATCTTTGATATCTTTGTATGCACAGGCAGACAACGAGTTCATCTAGCAGTTTTCATGTTCACCGGACTGGCAGATATTTGGTGGAAAACCATTAAGGAAGGTTATCAAAATATTGAGAATGAGATTGCTTGGGCCACCTTCAAACAGCAGTTCAGTGAGAAGTATGTCCCCGCACACATCAAGAAGCAGAAGGCAGCAGCAAACAAGAAGATATGACAGTTCTTGAATACCTTACGAAGTTTGAGAAATTGTCTCGTTATGCACCGGAGCTTGTGGACACGAAAGAGAAGAAAACCACTAAGTTTATGGATGGACTTAATCCCATCATCTTGTGGGATGCTTTAGGTGTAGTACCACCGACCACTTTCTAAGAGGCTATCAAAAGAGCCTACAGGTTTGAAGACATCAACAATCAGATCATCAAGGATAATCAGAGGAAGAGGTAGCAATACCAAGGAGGGCAGAAATCTTATCAAGGCAAGAGACAGAAGAAGCAGCAAAATACTCCAGCTCAAGGTGGGTGTAAGCATTGTGGCAAGAATCACCCTTCTCAGCAGTGCTATAGAGTCACGGGTGCATGTTTTAAGTGTGGTGGCACAGATCACCAAATGAAGGATTGCCCAAATAACAGGAATCAAGGCAACATGGCACCTCAGCAGCCACCAAGGCAAGCACCTCAGCAGAACCATCAGGCAGTTTAGAATCAACCAAGGCAGCAGCAGAATCAGCAGCCCCGTCAGCAACCACAAAATCAGAATGTCCATGACGGACCGTGCTCCTGCTCGGTTCTACCGAGGTCGGCGGACGTGGGAGTCCGTCGGGTCCGACCCTTTCGTAACCGGGGGGCAAGGGCGTGCATCAACATTTTTGTTTTTGTGTGGGTGTGCCAGATTTTCTATTTTACTTGGAATTGCAAGTGGTGATCCGGAGATCAACCTTCGCAAGTAAAAAGGAAATCAACTTCTTTCAAGTTTCCATTGCACATATATTTAAGAAAAGAGACATTTTCTTGGTTTGCCGTGAAAGGCGATTTTTTTGGCGTTTATAGCCGATTTTTGGCGTTTATAGCCGATTTTCAATCCTTATCAATAATGAAAGACAAGAGTTGTGATTTTTGTCTCTTTTGAAAAAATACAAACTATAATGAAAAGCAAGAAAAGGAGGATCTAACTTCTCAGGAGATTGTGGGGGACCCGTTTAGATTGACGGTCGCAAGCCATATGTGGGCTTCACCATCATCCGTGCAGATGAGAACAGAGGATGCTATTGATTCGCTTGGCTTGGCTATAACCTCAGGTTTTTAGAGAACAAAGACCAAAAGAAGGTCCTATGTCCAATAAAAAGCCGAGTAGACGGGCTTGAAAAGCCATGTCTAAGCCATTGGCAGCAGAAGGAGAAGGCAAGGACCTTGGGGGGGGGGGGTACCCCCCTAGGGACTTTTGTCACCTTGTAGCGGTGGTCGGTGTAGGATTTCCGCAGAGTTTTTTCTCTTAGATTTCTGATGCCTCTTTCTGTCTGAGTTTCCGGACTTTCTGCAGTCTATTGTCTGTGTGTCTACTGTTCTTTCTTCTTGGAGAGCTCTCCTATTTATAGGCTTTTAGGTAGCCATTTAGGAGGGTTTATGAGCCTTGATTGTCATAAAGCTACATAAAGGGAGGAGTTACAAAATTGAATTCTTTATTTTGTAACTCCTTTTTCTTGGCTTCTGATTGGCCGGAGGAGATTGAGGGCATTTAATCGCCATGATGGGAGGACTTTCATGGGTTAAATGCCATGAATCTCTTGACTTGTAACTCTTGGATGCTTGCTTCTGATTGGTCTGACAAAGAAATGAATTAATGACTGTAATAAAGCTAGTCAATTAATCGCATTAAGTGGTCGCCGAGCATCTGAAGAGTCGCGGGCCGTGCCGTGTCTTTTGGGATTCTTCTGGCGATGATCATCGATGGATCTTCATGTAGATCGACATCGGATGACCATGTAATTTCAGGTGTTTGTTGCCAACAGCAGGTCGGTGCCATCTGTCCTGTCGATTTCTCGATCGGTTGGGTAGAAAGCACACTTTTTTTGGTTAACCGGGTGGCGATCAATATTGTTTTCGATACTCTTGATGATTGACCCGTGTTTTGGACGGATGTCAGAGGATTTGGTGTCTCAAAAGTATGAATTTTGGAAAATACCAGAGGCTGGGCGCTTCGAATCGCGAAAAAACGGCAAAAATCGGGGTTTCCGGGGCCTTCCCGGCGACCCCGGGCTCCAGGGTCGCCGGGGCCTGCGACCCTGGGCCAGGGTCGCAGGGGCCTGCGACCCAGGGGGGTTTTCCCCCTTTTTGTCCCGTTCTGTGTCCGTTTTTGCTGTTTTTCGATTCTTTTTTCTTCTGTATTTTTCCTTGACATTTTTGACCATTTATTGGCCTGATTTCCCTGTAGGAAACCTGATGAGAATCCTTGCATTTTATTTTGCAAAGTTTCCAATTTCCTGAGAAAGCCGAAGACTTTGTCGCGCAGAGCTGCCGATTTTCCGTCAGAAGCTGAAACTTGGTCAAACGATGTCGGAATGACCTAAAATTTGGTGTGTAGCCTCTTGAGCAATAAATAAGACCAACATAGGCTTTTGTTTGAGTTTTGAAGCCGTTTGGGGTCCTATCACCAGTAGACTCGCTTTTGTTGCGATGAAGATGTCGCGGTTTGATGTGCGGTCAACCGATGTCCGATTGACTTGAAATTTGACAGGGAACCTATTGGAGTCATTTTAAGATGATCCATAGGCTCTGTCTTAGAAACCATGGTCCCAGAGAGCTTTGCCACCGAGAGGCCTGATTTGGCTTCCGAGCGTCAAACTATGGTCAAATGTTGTCGAAATGACCTGAAATTTGACGTGTAGCCCTTTATAAGCATTTTGAAGCCGTCCATGTGCTCTATCTGATGAGTAATGGCCTCGGTGGTTCTCGCCGCCGAAAGGCTTGATTTAGTTGTTCGAGGGTTGATGTAGGGTCAAACGTTGTCGGTTTGACTCGGAACTTGATGTGGAGCCTTTTGGAAGTATTTTGAGACCATCCATCGGCTCTGATCGAAGATTTAGTGTCTCCGATGCTTTCGCCGCCGAGAGCTCCTTTTTGGCTGTCGGAGAAGCGAAGTTAGGCCAAATGATTTTGAAATGGCCCGAAACTGCTTATGTACTCCTCTTTTGGCTGTCTTGAAGGATCTTGCAGTTTTTGTTTGATTTTGACAAGATTTGATTTTTTGAAAGTAGCATTGCCTATTTATGGCAGGTTGTGACTTCATGTAGCTCTTTGGATCTTGAAGAGGCAAAGTGACATTTTTGGTGTCAACAAATGCCCCCTCGAGGTACAGCGACGAGTTGCTTAACTTTTGTAGTCGATGTGCCTCGAAGAGATTTTTGAAGGAGAGCCTGTGACTTGACCAAGAGTCTTTGAGCAGTCTTTCTTTTTGGTATTTGTAGCCTTTTGAGCTTCCAGGGGAATTTTATGGTAGTGAAAGGGATCACGTACCATCTCGAGGCAAAGTTTTGAAGATGACATCAGGGATGTGGATTTGGGTTTTGACCTTGTGACCTAACAGGCTATATGTGGCAGGTTAGGGGGTCGGGTTTGGTTTTGATCGTGTGACCAAACAAGCTGTATGTGGAATATTGGGGGATCAATTTTGGTTTTGATC
The DNA here is from genome assembly GCA_012931725.1 of Litsea cubeba. Taxonomy (NCBI): domain Eukaryota; kingdom Viridiplantae; phylum Streptophyta; class Magnoliopsida; order Laurales; family Lauraceae; genus Litsea; species Litsea cubeba. Next base: position 34,597,513 of record CM022952.1, read on the forward strand.
TTGTGACCTAACAGGCTATATGTGGCAAGTTAGGGGATCAGGTTTTGGTTTTTGGTTTTGGTCTTGTGACCCAACAAGCTGTATGTGGCAAGTTAGGGGATCAGGATTTGGTTTGAATTTTTGTGGAATGTCAATTTCAAGATTTTGGCTCAATTTGGTATATAAGGCTGGATGGTTTGATTTTTGGAAGCTCATGGGGCTTGGAATTTTCTTTGTATGGTCCAATCAACTCAAAAGAGGCATGTAACCATTTTTGTATGCTCTTGGTAAGAGGGATTTCTCTTTGACTAAAAGCCCAATTTTTTTTTTAAGTGCCTAGGTGGTCAAACCTGGCTCATATGGGCTAACCCATGGGACCTTAAGCTTTTGAAATGGCTTAGATCTCATATGGTGTCATTTTTGTAAAGAATATCCAAAAATATCTCATTTGGATAGAGAGTATCTAAAAATATCTTTACTTGGAGAGAATCTCTCATATTCCCTTTATTTTGGGATAGGATATCTCAAGATATCTTTCTTTTGGGAAAGAATCCTTCATTGATCCTATCTTTTAGGAGAAAATCTCTCATTGATTTCTTTTTGGGAGAGAATCCCTCAAGATATCTTTCTTTTGGGAAAGAATCTTTCTAATCTCTTTCTTTTGGTAAGGTTACTAATTAGTAACACTTATCTCTTTCTTCTTTCCTTCTTTGGTTTGCTCTCTTCTATAAAAGCAAGGAGGAGGTTGGATCTCTTGCTCTTATTACTTTCTTTTGCAACAATCCCAAGAGGGTTCAAGACCAAGAGTTCTTCTTCTTCAAGATCTTCAAGACTTTTCTTCTTCTTCTCCATCAATGGCTTCAAGTAAGTTCCCCTTTTTCAAGAAAACTCCATTGTAGGAAAAATTTAAGTTCTTCTTTTTTTTTTTATTTCTTTTCTTCTTTTCTTCCCTTTTTTTTTCCACGTGTTTGCTTCTTTTTTCTTCACACGTTTTTTTTTTTTTTTTTGCTTTCTTCTTTTCTTTGTTTTTTTTTTTGCATGTGTTTGTTTTTTTTTTTTTTTTGTGGGCCGTACGGACAGATCCGTACGGCCACGTGGCCTGTGGGCCATCCCTTTTTTTTTTGTTTTCTTTCCCTCTTTTTTTTTTTTGAGAAAGTTTCTTTTCTTTTTTCTTTTTTTTTTGTTTTCTTTCCCCTCTTTTTTTTTTTTGAGAAAGCTTCTTTTCTTTTTTCTCTTTTTTTTTGTTTTCTTTTGCTCATCATGATAATGCCCCTTTTTTTTTTGGCAAACCTAGATGTTCATGCATTCAATTGTAAATTAAATTTGTAGCATGATGTGATAGCATACCTGAAAGTTTTCGCAATTTTGGGAATTTGGAGCTCGCAGCAATGTTGAGCCCTTCTTGATTTTGCGGAGACTTTGAGGCTTCGAAAGTTTGGAGTTTTAGAGCTCGCAGCGATGTTGAGCCCATCTTCAAGCTTTCTACTTCTTTTGGGATACTTCATTTTCTTCGGAATTGCCCCGTCATCATGTCAAAATTTCGCCAGATTTTTTTTAGCGAGATTTTGTCATTTTGATGTTTGATCTTTTTCTTTTCCATCCTTTGCAGGTGGTTCCTCCAGAACGAACAAGGGTAAAGAGCCTGCTATAAGCATACCTCGTCGATCTTCTAGAACTTCTAATCCGGCCGTTCAGCAGGCCTTTGAGAAGGTCCAGTATGTCGAGAGAAATCTGGAAGAGTGCAACTCCCTCAACAGAGATGAGATGAGGCAGCAACTGATCACTCTCAAGGGAGAGGAATTCTATAAGATCATGGTAAGCAGTCGTCCATGGGTGATGGAAGATCAGAGCGTTTTGCCCGAGCCTACCTTCTTCTTTGGTGATGCCGTCCCTGATGACATGACATACCAGAGGAGATGTTTTCAGTTCTCTTTCACAGCAAATGGTGAAAAGAAGACTGTTGCTACCCGGTCGACGTTCGATCGCACCATCTCGATCATGAGCCTTGTCCCCACGTGCTCTAAGAGGGAAGATCCTCCAAGCTGGGTGAGAAGGACAAATGTAATCAAGACCGGGGTTTTTGTTGGCGGTTCTCCTGGATATACGGAGAGGTCGCCTGTTGACATGGACCTGTTGATGCCATCCAGCGGCTACCAGGGCTCTGATTATCCGTTGGTCGATTTGAGACCGGTGGGCCTTGGTATTTTCAGCGGTGACGGCAGCAATTGGATCAAGCCTTTTCGACTTCGTGGCCGTTTCAATGCTGACTCCGAGTGGAAGTCGTGGACTGATCGCGTCCTGCTGATTGGTGGCGCCGTTTTGAAGGAAGCCGGGATTTTTGATGCGGTCCGCGCCTTTAAGGAGACCGTGATCTTTTCCGACGAGGCCTTCATGGCTATGCTGGAATCATTCCTCCCACAAACCAATACCTTCGTTGTGATGAATGGTGAGATTGGTTTTTCTTTGAAGGAGCTAAGCGTCATTACTGGATTGCCCATCCTCGGCAAACTCTATGAGGAGTTTATGCCGATTGACAGCGTCCTCGAGGGGCAGTCTGAGGAGTTCAGACTTCTGTACTTTCAGCTCGTCGCCTTCTATGATTTTTTGAAGGAGAAGGAGGGTTTGAAAGTTAGATCCAGCAGTTGGAAGAGTTCTAGCTCTTCATTCCCCAACTTTTTTGATAGCAGGGAGTCTTCTGATAGCGTGACCCAAGAAGCCGGAGCTCAGGATCCAAGTTCAAAGAAGATCTTGGCCATGCAAGAAGAGTTGAGAGATTTCTGTGCCAGTACAAACGCCATATGTCCTGACATTACACTGCGGAGAGATCTCGTTGTTTACCTCACTTATTGGCTTGGTGAGGCTATTTTTGCTGGAGGAGATGGAACGCACATCAGGCCGCATTGTATTTTTCCGGCTTGTCAGATGGCGTTTGGAGAGCAGCTTGCTTTGGTGCCAGCTCGTTACTCCTACCTGTGTACCGAACTGCAGGCTGCTGCTTTTTTGGTTCGGCTTGGGCTTCCCATGAATAGGGTATTTTCAGCCCACATCTTTTATTCGTGGTATGTATACCATTGTCCTGGCTTCCACCGGCTGGGTGCTGCATAGGTTGATGATCCTCTGATGATTCGACTGGCTAAGGGCAAAGCCGTGTCCGAATCACTTTTGTTTGCCCGCATGAGGATCCGACGGTTCAGGGACGTCGAGATGGGGCAGTCTTCAGTGAAGCTTTCTCCGGAGTTGTGGAGGAAGGCTTTTGATTTTGGTGCCTCCCGAGACTCTACCAGGGCGGGGTCGGGAAGGCATTATTCCTTGACGAATGCAGAGAGAGTGGCTTTTCAGCATACGTGTCGGCACGATGGTGTACCGTAGACATCTTTTCGTCGACATCCAGCCGTATGTACCCTCTTGCTTTGCTTTGCAGCTGGGCTTTTCTCAAGGCGTTGTTGGAGCGCCTTCAAGCATGGTGAAGCACTTTGGAGGCTTACAGGATGGGAGAAATGCATGGGCTTTCTATAGTGCTGAAGATACTATAGCCATGATTTCTTATCCTGTGTTGCTGACTTCTCGGACTGCCGGCTTTGCGAAGTGGTTCGCGGAGAGCTTTTCGGCATATCGGGGGCTTTCCAAGAAGGAGCTTGATGTGAAGCTGGCATCTGGAAAGGGCCTTGGAAAGTCGGATGGCGTCCGGCGAGAGGAAGTTTGGGCCTTCCTTTCTGGAGAGAAGCACAAGATAGGCTTTCTCGGTGACCAGGGCGTCATTGGTTCTGAAGCTGTTCGAGAAATACCTGATGAGGCTTTAGAGCAGCTAGAATAGGAGGAAGCCTAACTTGGCGCTTGGATGCAAGCGGCACAGAGGCAAGCTTCCGTGGAGTCTACTGGCAAGAGTAGACCATCCAGTGAGGAGTCAAGTGGGAAACCTGACTCTGACAGCGGGGCAGGTTCCTCTAAGAAGCGAGCCCGCAGGAGTAAGAGGAGGAGGAGTCATCATCGCAGCAAGGGGTAGCATGAGGACTCTCCTGACTTGGAAGTTCCTCTTACTATCAATGAGGATGTGCCAGTGGATGCTGACGAGCCTCCAGAGAAGAGAAGCCGAGAAGAAGAGACCGTCGGTGAATGTATGATTCTTCCTTTTTCTCTTTCCATTTCTTTTCATGGGATTTTTCTATGTTCTGATTTGCTTCTTGTTTCTGCTTTTCTCTCTTTTTTTTTAGCAGAGGAAGACTTGGCGATGCCTGAGGTTCCAGTCGATGAGGTGGTGACGGATCCTGTCGAGGCACCTGAAGAAGAACCGAGGGACTCTGGAGTGAATCCAGAATCTCCAATCACTACTAGAAAAAAGGGTTTTTATATCGGCTAAAAACCGATATAAAAGACCTATTATATCGGTTTTTAAGTGAATTTCAAACCGATATAAGTACCCCCGATATAAAAGATAAACGAAACCGATATAATAAGTGTAATATTTCATATCGGTTAAGCCTAAAGCGATGTAATATCATATGTATTTATATCATAAATTATTGTAAAACCGATATAACTTATAGCCAAACCGACATAATTAATATATGTTATATCGGTTTCATATGGTTTTTTATATCGGTTTAATAATAATCGATATAATTGATTAAGAATAACCGATATAAAAAATATGTAATTGGTTTGTTATATCGGTTTCATATGGTTTATTATATCGGTTAAATTATAACCGATATAATTGATTAAGAATAACCGATATAAAAAATATGTAATTGGTTTGTTATATCGGTTTCATTAAAAACCGATATAATTTCACAATTTATTTATTTTTTTAATATCAAAAGAACTTGCTGTACCACGATAAAAAAACTTGCAATATACCTCAAAATACTAACATCTAAACAACAAAAACCTTTGTATATATATAAATAAATTAATTTCTATATATATATACACATGCATAGTATAGTATAGGTAGTTCATTCACTTCCATGTACTGTACAACTTAACAAGCTAAGTTAAACTAAAGCAAGAAAGACAAAATCATGTATTGAGAACTACATGCATAATGCCTCCAAAAACCATGGGATGTACCTGGAAAGATTTTCTCGAAATTTCGGCATAGTCTCCCCTGTACGTGTGACATGTAATTTTTTTTTTCAACCTGCTAGTACCTGTACATGACAAAAAAAACACTTCATATAAACAACCCAATGCCCCAACACACTACAAAGTCATTCACCACTACGTCATCAGTCATACACCATTTAACCATAGCACTTCAATGCCCCAACACACTAGAAAGATGCACCAAAAAAACTTATGTTCATTCATTTCTATATCCAACACCATGTCATTATTTCAAAAACAACATTCTCATTACAAGATACAAAACAATAAAAAGGGAAGTTGGTCCTGGTCTTTTTCAGAAACAAAGATAATTCTAAAGTAGTAATGAGTCTTGTAATCAATAATGGGCCATTATCCTTAAATGTATAGTGAACATGTAAAGGGCCATTATCCCGTGCGGGTCCCATCAAAGCACGGTCTCAAAATGAAAAGAATCTTTAAATGTAGAACTTGTGCCACCAAATGGAAACAAACAGTAGTAACCATCCACACATCTTCAGATGTCCAAATTCCTGAAGCCAGACTATTAGGATCAAAATTTGTAGTATTTTCCCTGCCAATTTGTTCTCTCTGGATTGGAAGGGCATCTATACATACTATGCTCTGTTATGCAGTAAAAGTCCTCATTTATGGAAGAAGAATAAATCACAGAAGCATGAGTAAACTAAAAAAGACTACTAAGATCTGCCACATACCAGACTTGGTAATCTCAAGGCACCTTCTGTAAGAATCCATGGTCTTAAACATCAGAAACTATGGGAAGAACTGAGCAACGATGAATCCAGTAAAATATCTGGCATTAAGAACTGAGGAAAAAACAAAATAAAAATTGTTATAAGAATGTAAGTGAAGAACAAAGTAAAAACAAAAACCAAAGAGAACAAGTTGACAGTGTGGACAAAAGTAAAAACAACTAATACAGCCGTAAAAATAATAGAAACTACTAGCAATTTTTTCAAGTTGTCTCACTATCCATGTGGACAAAAGTACTTCTTGAAAAGGATTATGACGGATGCAACAAAAGTATATACTTAGAAGCTAGAACTATCCATGTGGACAAAAGTACTTCATAATTGATGAAATGGGTTAGCAAAGTTCATATCATTGAACTTTAAAACATCGTGTTAAAAGGTGAGAAAAGAAATTATGAGGATTGTCTAAGCCAAGAAAATGCTTGTCCAATCTCCACCCTCACTATTCCATATCCAACATAGGCAATAAAAGAAAAGGTTTTAAAATCTCCCATAGAAAATGTTTTAAACATGCATCTTGTGCTCATCATTAATTAGATTGTTTTCAACATCAACACACACATGCATCTCTTGTCAATAGAACTCTGATAGGATCCAATCTTCTACACAATATATAACACAATCCATTCTAAAAAATGCAAGGAAATCCCCTACCCAACACCCACCACACACACCAAAAAAAAAAAGGAAATTCCATATCCTACATTCCTTACAAGCAGACAGATAATCACACTGGATTTATGATTCCACCACTTTCTCCTCACCACAAGATCAAACCATCAAAGTCCTGTGATGCTCTGCTTTCAAGTTGGATGGCCCGACTTTCTTTTGGCTACAGGTCTATTGGCATATTCTCTGGTCCCGGGCATGGTCTAAAAACCACTGTCAGAGTTGACTCAGTTGATAAGTCAACCAGTCAAGAATCAACTTGAGGGATAACAGACCTAGGTTAGGCACAATAAAGCCAGGCCATTCCTAGCTAGATTATGAATGGTGCAAGCCTATATGGCCTACCTGGCCTCCCTATGATCAATTAAGGCCCCTCTCCAACTTCCAACTGCCTAAATTTTATACTAGCTAATTTAATTCTGTTTGGCCTCAAAATTGATCATGCAAAATTTGACCCTCATTCGGCTTTCCCATCCAATTGATCATTGGGATGGCATAACCCAACTAGTTCAACTGGAATCGAGCCTGGCCAATCCTAGATTAAAAAGTGTCTAAGCCTAAGGCCCCCTTGGCCTAATATCAATGCCCCTCTCCAATCCACCCACCTAAATTTAATACTGTTTGAAATTTTAGCTCCTTCAAAACTTGACCCTCATTGGGCTTCTTTGTCTGGTAGGTAAGGAGGATGACAACTTTGAGGCCTTATCAAGACCGACCCAACATCCATTGTTTTAGCTTATGAGGATTCCATTCTTATTATTGGGTCATGTCTTGTATTTTAGCTTAGTAAGTTCATCCAGGTTAGTAAGGATCCAAGTTTATGGTTTGAGAATATTTTGGTATCTATATCAGGACTTCTTTAGAGCTTAAGAATTAGAGAGTGTTGTATAATATTAATGTAATTTGTAATCTTTAACCAATAGAAAAACAAAAGAAATAAAAGAATAATCAACGTGGTCATAGGCACACTACATAATCACATGAAATCTTGTTGTATTTCCCTTGTATGATTGCTTGCTTGGATTTGTATGCACAGTGGTTGTGTGTTGAACTGTTGACCACGAATTTTCCACAGCACCCCAACACTTACCACCTTCATATTCCATATTTTTTAAATTTCATTTTTTTTCATGTTTTATTTTGTTTTTTTAGTAAAGGAAGGTCAAACTGATAAATCAGTTCGACATCCATGGATCAACTGATAAAAAAAGGTTTCGGCTTTTACTTATACAGTGTCCAAAACAGTGTTTTAGAACCATGTTTTACCATGCCGACATATATGTTCTCAATTAAATCTCCTTTGCGTTGAATTCCTTTATCAAGAAACTTACCCAAAACAATAAGAAAAGGACACAAAGTGAGAGGAATTACACACAATCAGCCAACAGTTGAGAGCTGTACTGTCAATTGTCATTTTAGCATCTAGGCCTGATCTTTGAGATGTTCTAGAAATGACATGGGTCCACACGGTTGAAACCATTGAACAAAGAAGCTGACTAGTGTGAAAACAGGAAAATATATACCATCTCAAGGCAGCTGATGACATTAGATTTTGGCTGCATTCATAAGAACCTTTTCAAAGATAATCAACAGGTTCTGGGAACTTGGGTGCCCGTGACACTTCCACCAACCAACAAGTTGGGGTTGATGATGTCTAAAAACATTCCTTCTATAGTAAATCTCTCTTTCAACTAAACACATGAGCCAACCCAATGTGACTGGTAAATTGTTGGTGTGTTTCTTTGGTGTAATTGAATAACAGGTTTGAATTTCTATAATTGGTTAAAAATGAAGAATCAAAAGGTGGATATTAAAAAATGACCGTCAAATAACCTCCACTTCAATAGAAATTTGAATTATGGTAAGATGGGAAATTAAAACTTTAAACGGACCTCTGATTACTTAGTTATCTAAAGGAGCTGACTCTAAAAAATCTGATACAACTTTTGGGCCTCATTGCCATTCAAGTTTGGGACCAGTTGAGCAATATATATTACCTAAAAAACCATGTAAAGCTAACCAAAAGACAAAGCCCACAATCCGGGCTGGCGAACAAAAAATGTACCAAAGGCCATAGGTCCCCGAAAACCTGCCCAGATTCCGGGACAAGCTCAAACAGAAAGGAGACATTACAGGCCCACAGGCCAGGCCAGACCTATGTTAACAACAAAGGAATCTTGTTTTTCATGCAGCTGAGGGAGGGAGGCAACTGTTTGATCTATGATGTGAGGTGGACAACTCTTCTTACTTAAAACCTATAGGTTCAGGAGGAATTATCCAGATCAAGGAGAGCTACTTTGAGGAACCTGCTGTCTGTGGTGATTGAGAGTCTTGGAGAGAATTCTGTAGCTTTTGAGATGAACATGGACCTTTGCCAAAATTTATGTGTAAGTTTACCATGTGACTTGACCCAAATCATTTTTCACGCAACATCTCTAACCTCCACACAACAAAACACTCTACTACTAGTACTTAGACCACAAGTGTTTGGAGATGGCCCCGAAGAGCTCATCATCCACTGCTCTTTTCCTCTCTCTCAATCTTCTCTTCTTCGTAGTTGTAACTGCCCATAACAAGCCTTGCCTATGCAACAACCCCACACCCAACCCAAATCCTAAGCCCACCCCAAGCCCAACCCCTTCTTCCAAAGGCAAGTGCCCAAGAGATGCACTGAATAAACCAAAGGAATCGAATGGAAAGAGGGATAGAAATAAAGAGTATTTAAAGAAGGCATCGAAAAGGAACAAATAAACCACTAACAAATAAATGAAAATGAAAACGAATATAAAAACATGTAAAGAAAACAAATGTACCTGGTACAAGACCACTACCAAGCACCCTGGCAACCTCTATACCAAAGAGTCCAAACCTAAGTACCAAATACAGCAATTATCAGCATTATATACTTATAAAGCCATCCAAAGTAAACACCAAATATTATCTACAATTTTTCTGAATGGTTAGCAAGACTCGAATATTAGCTAAATATTTCTTGAATAGTTCAAACAAATATGTTATTAGACATGAAGCACTCTTTACTGGTAAACAAGATGTTATCAAGAGAACAAGATACACAAGGGCAAACAAATAAGCACAGAACGAAAATGAACTAATAAAAAAAAAGTATCAATCTCATTTGCTTCCCCTTGATGGTTGGGCCAAAACAATCATCCCACCAAGCACTGCCACAACACTGACATGGACATAATCCAATTGGACTTAAGATTCAACAATACTAATTCTTACAAGTCCCCTCTTCAGAAAGAAATCATAGTATACAAATCCTAACTATGTCATTGCAAACTAATTGATTCCTAATATACTACTAGAAAACTGACAAAAATTACATTGGTAGGTATCAAGCATAAAAAAAACCATAAAGGGAAAGCTCTCATAGTTCAAAGTTCATATTACAATTCAGTGATTCACTAGCATACCACACTATATAGAAAATTGAAAATCTAGCAGAACATTTGGTTGCTCCTATTATCAATAGAAGATTGGTTGTTTTCTTCCCAATTTGGAAGTGAAACACATAGAATGCAACAATCTGGAGCAAAAAAGTTTTAATAAAAGGGGACCCAACTTAACATGATTTTGCTTTTGTTTGTGGCCTTGAGTGCAAGGAAAAACACATCAAACTATCACACTAAGACAAAACGAACTCAAGGTAAAACCAAAAAGGCAGCATGGCAAATAGCTCTTACAAATTACAATAATATGCATCAGAAGGCAAAATGATGAAATGATCCTAGTGATTAACTGATTATGGGCATCAACTCCCAATGTAATTATGTAAGAGCATTACATGACATGAAAGAAAATTCGACTAGCATTTCCAACCAGAAAAAAAAATCTACCAAATTTTAACAAACAACAATATATAAACCTATGATTAACTGTTTATAAAAACAACCCACCACTACCACTGAGAAATCTAATTTTTAACAAGTGGATGCACAGCCAAAACATCCAAAGGCAAAATGCTGAAATCATCCTAGTGATTATTGGCATCAACTACCAATGTAATAGATTACGCAATTAATTCTTCTGAAAAGGAAAGACTTACTCTAACAAAAGCTTCGAGGTGAGGAGGAAAAAGGAAACATTACATACCTTACTTTGTTTTAATGACAATAGATATGCCGCCATGAAGCATGCAATACCATCCACTATATCTTCTTGTCCAACAAGAACATAACCATCTTGATCTGATTCATTATCACCATCAATATATCCTTCCCATAAATCAGTTTCACTAACCATGTCCCATGAACTACCTTCTTCTACAATAAAAACACATACTATGATCAGCAAATGCCACCAACAATGAACCTACCACCCCCACACCACCACCACCCCCATATAAGACTTTAAATAGCATCATCATCATCATCATTACCGGCATCATGATTCAAGAGTTTATCCTTATCCCATTAATCTGAAGGGTCGAATTAATGAGCTTTACTATTTTATTAGTCATGATAGACTTTAATAAGGAAACATGAATATTTCTACGGAAATTGCAGAAATATCTCAAAATTGCACTTAAAATTATTATTTATAAACTATAAAAATAGGAAACTATAGAAGTAATATATTCTTATTGAATATCAACAACTGGCAATTTTTTATCTACAAGCACCATACCATTCATATTGTTGGGAACTGACATGTGTATGCTCCCAAGCTTTTCAAGAAAATTAGGTGACTCCACTCTAGACTTGAGAAGATCACAGAGCTGCAAAAACAATGAGAACACGCGTTAGATCTCATGCTTCCAAATCTCAATTTATTAGATAAGACTACAAAGTCTAATGCTTTTGAGGGCAAAAGGGGATCAATTTCTCCCGTTGAAGAGATCATCTGGAAGGTCACGATGATCCAAAAAGTAAGGATTTTGAGCTATACACTATCCATTCTATGGCCCCACTGATGAACGGCTAGGATCTCTCACACGTGTGACGTGTGACTCTTGTACAAGGGCAAAATCACAGAGAGCTCCAATTATATAGAAAATGTCAATCAACGAAAAAACCCGACAAACCCTACATTTCAACACATCAATCGAAAAAAAAAAATCAGTCTTTTCCCCAAAACAGCAAAGAATTCAATAGATCGAATGATCGAAGACAGAGAAAGAAAAGAACGCAATCAATTCAAAGAGATTAAACACCAAACCACTAACAAATCCACTCTCACACCCACAAAAAAAAACTAGATCCAATCAATTAAAAACAAAGTCAATAGCTCAATCAAGAACAAGATCTATATTTAGAGCAGAAATGCGGAGATCTGTTACAAAACCTCGGCCGTTTCGGAGTCGCCGCCTTGAGAAGACGACACGGAGGCCGATTCGACAGCCGTATCACATCCTTCATGCAAGTCTCCACCTTCGCCGCCAGCGCCTCCAGATCCTCCTCCCCGGACGGCCGGTCCTCCATCCACGCCACCAGGTAGGGCTTCATCCGCACAAGCCGCCGTACTCGGAACCTCTCCTGTCCCTTGCAGATCAGAAAAAATCGATCATCGGAGAGCCTCTCGTGCTTAATGACCTCTTCGACGCAGCCGACGTCAACGGTGCCGGAGCCGGCGTCGGAGAAGAGTACGCCGAAGCGGAGATCGGTCTGGAGGAGCGTGTGCACCACAGAACCAAAGAGGGATATTTTCCCCCCTAACCAGAAGATATAGATCAACACCTACCCTTTCCACAACCACCAAAACCCTAACCGATAAAAAAAAAAAACGCACATACACAGAGTAGCTAGGGGAGGAAGAAGAGAAGAGAGGGAGAGAAAGAGAGAGAGGACCGACGGAGAGAGGAGTGGTGTGCAGGTGCGCAGGCGAGGGGAGACGGGAGGAAGAAGAAGAGAGGAAGGGAGGGAGGAGAGCAGACAGAGAGGAAACATACAGATGGGGAACGAGGGAGAGAGAGAACAGAGAAGAAAGATAGAGGAGAGGGGGGTGCGCGTTGTACCTGGTGCAGGGGATCAGGCGTCCGGCGGTGAGAGGGATGGGTTCTGGACGACGATGGGAATGAGAGGAGAGGAGGGAAATAAAGAAATAAGGCATGGACGCACGATTGATGGAGAAAGAAAGAAAAGGGAGGGAAGAGAAAACATGCGGGAAAGAAGGAAATAAAGGGTGGGAAACGGTAGTGAGCCCACAGTGAAAAATTATATATATTGAGTAATGAAAGGGACATATTATATCGGTTTTACTAATAACCGTTATTACTAATTTTTAAAACCGATATAAATCATTGCATTTTTATAGTAGTGTATATAATATCGGTTTTACTAATAACCGATATTAATAAATTTTTAAAACCGATATAAATAAGTGTATTTTAGAAGTGTATATAATATCGGTTTAATAATAACCGATATAAAATATATCAATTAATATCGAATCTTTGTTAACTGATATGATATATAGCGATTATTATATCGGTTACAATGTAACCGATATAAAAAATTATTAACCGATATAAAAAATATTGACCGAAGATATTATATCGGTTTTATGAAAAACCGATATAAGGAAGCTTTTGTAACCGATATAAAAAGTCTTTTTTCTAGTAGTGAATTGGTATGATTTCCCTTTTTTTTTCTTTTTTTTTTGTCTGTGTCTTGGTTTGCTAACACATTTCTTGCCAGCTGACTTGCCACAAGATTCCGATGACTTTTAACCCTCGATGGACGCAAATGTTGATGATGCTTCCAATGAGTTCATGGAGGAGGAAAGTGTTCCGCCAGTCGTCGAAGAAGGTATTTTGTAGTTATAACCTTGATAATGATTTTCAAACAGGATCATATTCATACCTTTTTGTGTTTCTTTGGCAGGTTTTGAAGTGACAGAGGAGGGTCCATCGCTTCCTTCAGAACCAGAGCAAGGGATGCCAGAGGTTGATCCAGAGGTAGAGACTCCTGGGACCAGTTCTGACAATGTTGAGGAGATACCTCGTGCTGAGATTCCTTCCCGAGCAGGAGCAGCTTCAACTGGAAAGAGTTCTTTTGTTACTCTTCCAACAGATGATGATATGAGCGGCCGACCAACGGAGTTGGGCGAATCTTCAGCTGGGCCATCTCTTCTTTTTGCGAAGAAGGTGGTGGTGCGAGTTCTGAGCTTTTGGATTGAAACTCTGCTTTCTGGGCACTTAGATGCCGGATTTGGGATGATCCAGCATGTGCGTGAGATTCTCGGTGATGCTGAAGAGGCTGGTCTAGATGTCACAAGTGCCAGGGCGATCGTTGATAGGATCATTGAGCTGGGTGACAGGTGGTTTGAGACCATTGGTTTTCCTGATGATCAGTTCTTCAAGGAGATGTTCTTGGACCCTGCGAATATGGCTCAGTCTAACCTGAATGAGGCTACAGAAAGCAGGAAGCAGGTAGTCCGAGAGAAGAACTTAGAAGAGCTAAACATCATTGGGCTGACACATGACCTGAACATCCTTGATAGGGAGGTCGATGAGGCCAGGAGATGTCTTGAGCATCTGCAGGCACAAGTCGCTGCCAAGTGGACTACAATAACAAAGGCTCGTGAAAGGGAGACTGCTCTGATTCACCGGGTTGCAGATGCCGATCAGGTTCTTAAAAGGAAGTCTGATGAGAACAAACAATGGCGAACTGCTCGAGATAAGCTTCCTGGTGCGAAAGAAGGGGTACAGCCCACTCCAGCATCTCATGGTAAATTCTTGAAGAAGCGTGCCTTGGAATCCTTGACGGCTGAGGCTAAAAGTTTGCTTGAGGAGCTGAGCTCTTGGCTGGAGACCATTTTTGATTGAGCTCCTGTATTTTTTTTTAACAGAAACCATCCTTCTCTCTTTTTTGGTACCACTTGTATTTTTTGGTACTTATTTTTTTTTGTAGTGCTTGTGAACACTTTCTTTTTTTTGGTACCACATGTATATTTTTTTTTTGGTACTCTTTTTTTGTTATCCCTACGCTCACTTGAATCTTTTTGTGATAAAAGTAATTGCTAAATGGGATTTGATCAAAAGGTTGTCATTTTGTGAAAATCTTTTGTCAAATGATTGTTTTGGCATGGAAGCTAGGTTTTTGTTTGTGGCATGGAAGCCAATTTTGGCATGAGAGCCAGCTTTTCTTGTGGCATTGATAGCCGAGTTTTTTTTTTGTGGCATCTATAGCCAGTTTTGGTGGCATTGATAGCCGGTTTGTTTGTGGCATCTATAGCCGGTTTTTGGTGGCATTGATAGCCTGTTTTGTTTTGGTAGCACTGATAGCCGGGTTTTTTGAAATCCAAGTTTTTGTTTGTGGCATTGATAGCCGGTTTTGTTTTGGTGGCATTGATAGCCGGTTTGTGGCATTTATAGCCTGTTTTGTTTTGGTGGCATTGATAGCCGGTTTGTGGCATTTATAGCCTGTTTTGATGGCATTTATAGCCGGTTTGGTTTTCAAAAATGCAAGTATCGACTAAAAGTCGCCTCTCTGCTGAATGTTCTTGCAAGTATCGATGGAATGTCGCATCCTTGCTCATTCGGTTGCGAGTATCGATGAAATGTCGCATCCTCGCGGATTTGGGTGCAAGTATCAATGGAATGTCGCATCCTTGCTTTTCAAAAATTTTGGTTTTGCGGGTACTGACTTGATGTCGTTTCCCCATGATTTTTGAAATTTGTGGTTTTCTCGAACCTTTGAGTTATGGTTATCAACTGAAATGTTGCGTCTCCATGGTTTTTTAGGTTTTTTCGAACCTTTGAAATTTGGGTTGTGGATATCAACTGAAATGTTGCGTCTCCACAGTTTTGGATTTTGCAAGTATCGACGAAATGTCGCTTCCCTGCAATTTTGGAAGTGTTGAACGTGGTTCGTATGCTTCCGATTTGTGCGAGTATCGACTAAGCGTCGCTTCCCCGCGGTTTTTTTTTTGAAAAACCATTTTTTTTTGTTTAAAGACACAAGGGCCATAAGTTTTGACCTAAAACCATTTTGGCGGTAAAAGGCAGGGTGGACTAGGGTGGAAATCCCTGAATCCGGATTTTGTTTCAAACCATGAATTTTGGGTTCAAGGGTTGAAAATTTTGGTCAAGTTAGGGAAAGGTTCCTAAACTTGGATATTTTTTTTTGAACAATGAAACGATGAAAGTAAGCATTGTTTTAGATTTCTAGAAATTTCAACATTTGATATGAAAATTCTAAAAAAAGGGTGGGTTTAGCGAGCGTGTACCTGAAAACCGGTTTTGGCCATACAGGCATTGCTCTTACCCAGTTGGGTAAGTCTTCAAGGGTAGTACCGCTTTAAGAACTTGCCGTTGATGGGCAGCATACATCTGTCGCCTTCCATGTTTAGGAGTGCATATGCGCCGTTGGAGAAAACCTTGTCGATGACGTAGGGTCCCTCCCATTTTGGCTCAAATTTGCCTTTGGACTTGTGAGCGAAGACCATTAGTCTTTTTACCGCAAGAACCAAGTCATCCTTTTTGTAGGCGCGTTGCCTGACCTTTTTATCGAAAGATCCTGCCATGCGTGCTTGGTAAAGTTCAATGCTTTGTTGAGCTTCGAGCCGTCTCTCATCGAGATTGTCCAGCTCATGGAGTCGCAATTTGACATTGCTTTCTTGAGTCATGTCATTTTGCAAGGATACCCTCAAGGAAGGAATTTGTACTTCCAAGGGCATGACAGCTTCGCATCCATAGACTACGGAGAATGGTGTGCTATGGGTTGGTCCTCGAATGGTGGTTCGATAGGCCCACAAAGCTTCAGACATTTTGTCGTTCCAGTCTCTTTTGTGACTAGAGACCATTTTTTTGAGGATTTTGCAGAGTGTCTTGTTGAAAGCTTCTGCTAACCCGTTTGCTACCGGATTGTATGGAGTCGAAGGATAGCTTTGGATTTTGTATTTGTCGCAGAACCTGTAGAATCGATGATCCCGGAACTGTGGTCCGTTATCATGGACGAATCTTTTGGGTATGCCGAAACGACAAATGATGTTGGTGCGCAGGAACTGAAGGACTGATGAGGTCTTCATTTCGTTAAATGCAAATGCTTCTGACCACTTGGAGAAATAATCCGTAGCGGCGAAGATGAAGCGATGACCTTTGCTCCAAGGGGGAGAAATAGGACCTATGATGTCCATACCCCAGGCTTCGAAAGGCCATGAGATCGCTGTAGGATGCAGCCATTCTGGAGGCATGTGAATGTAATCTCCATGAACTTGGCATTGTTGGCAGCGCTTAGCAAATTGCATTGCGTCAGCTACCATGGTAAGCCAGTAATATCCTAACCTTTTTATCTGATCATAGAGCTTAGGTCCAGCCTGATGAGCTCCGCAAAGACCAGCATGAACTTCTTTGAGTGTTTCTTCAGCCTCTTGTTGTGACAAGCAGCATAGAAATACTCCGTTGAAGGATTTCCTGTAAAGGATTTTTGAAGGAATATCCAAATGAAAGCTTGGGGTTCGCCTTTGGGTGCTTACCCGTTCTTTTGGATCTTCAGGTAGGATTCCGAACATAATGTAATCAATGAATGGATCCCTCCAGTCGCCGATTGAAGTTTGAAGGATTGAAATCCAACTTCCGACCACTTGGTGGCATTTAGCCACTGCTTGGTGTGTGTTAAGAGGAGGAAGGATTCTTCTTTTGCACACTGTGATTTGCATGTTTTCCCCTTCCTGGATTGCCATGAATGCGGAAAGTCCGGCTAGGGCATCTGCACGTATGTTTTCACCTCTACGAATGTGGGTGATGTGACAGATGTCAAACTTTTGCAGAAGTGATTGTGCCTTGTTGTAGTAAGGCAACAAATCTGGCTTCCTGACTTCAAATTTCTGATTCATCTGGTTGACGATCAGTTGAGAGTCTCCAAAGACTTCCAACATGGTGATACCGGATTCGATGGCGAGTTCCAATCCTAAGATCAGAGCTTGATATTCAGCTGCATTGTTTGTGCATGGTTCCAGTAGCGAGAAAGCGTGTGGAATCATGTATTTGTCGGGGCTAACAAAGAGGATGCCAACTACCGAGATCAGCTGTCTTTTTTCATTCGTCCTGGTTGCACCGTCAAAGTACATGTCCCAGGAGGCACTTTGTGAGAAAGTCTCCACATTGTAGACTGGTTCATCTGGGAGATCATCTCTGAGTGGAGAATCTTTAGGCAATGGATGCTTTGCGAGGAAGTCCGCTAGAGCTTGCCCTTTGATTGCCTTTTGTGGTACATACCTAATATCAAATTGTGACAGAAGGATCGACCATTTTGCCAGTCGAGCGTTGAGAGAACCTGCCTTTGTGATAAGGACCTTCAAGAGGTTGACCCTCGAGACCAGGTATACTGTGTTGGAAAGCAAGTAGTGACGCAGCTTTTGTACGGCGAACATCACTGCAAGGCATTCTTTTTCGACTGGAGAGTAGCGATGCTCTGCACCTACTAGTATGCGGCTGAGGTAATATAGAGCAGCTTCTTTTCTTTGATCATTTTATTGCGCAAGCAGAGCTCCCAAAGAGTGATCAAGGGCTCTTGTGTACAAGATGAATGGTTTTCCAGTGGTAGGAGTAGCTAACACTGGAGGTTTTGTCAGGTATGACTTGATGTCTTGGAAAGCAGCTTCACAGTCAGCATCCCAGACAAAGTTTACACCTTTTTTCATCAACCGGGAGAATGGACGGCATTTCCCCGAAAGATTGGAGATGAACTGTCTGATGTAGGCCAATCTCCCTTGAAGCCCTTTGAGTTCCCTCAAGGTTCTTGGAGAGGGCATTTCTAGAATGGCTTTGACTTTTATGGGGTCAAGCTCTATTCTAGCTTTCCGAACTAAGAATCCGAGGAACTTACCCGACGAGAAGTGTGTGAACTTTGAAGTCACAGTCTCAGGAGAAGAAACCTGAGAGGGTGTCATCTCAGTGAAAGTCACGCGAGACGAGGTGGCTCCAGAAGATACATTGCTAGGCGTCGCCGGAGTGTAAGTGCTCTCATCAGACGATGCTTCGGAAGAGCTATAATCCCGAATTATCACATTACAGGAAGCTTTGACGGGAGACGTTGCCTGATCGGAGTCAGACTCATCCTCGGATGTAAGAGGATCGTCTATCCAGCAATTTTCTCCATTTTCAGGAGTTAAGGGAGAATGTACCTGGTGGTCTTCAGGGACTTCAGGCTCTGGATTACGAGGAGGCTCGTTGACGCGTTCTTGCTCTTGTTCTAGAGCGAGTCGCTGCAAGATCCTTGCATATTCTTCAAGATCAGGCATGGGAGCTGGATCTTCTTCTTCATCAACTCTTTGTGGCTCAACATGGTTGATTTCCACTGGAGTAATGAGAGGTGCTGGGTCAGCAGCATTTTCTTGTACAGCTTCTTGGTCTTCTTCATCATCAGACCAGGATCCTTGTGGCTGTAGGGGGTTATACCAGATTACTGGCATAAGATGAGACTCAGGAACCCATTCTTCATCGGAGAGATATTCTCCTGTTTCAAGGGACTCCTCCCACTCATCTGTGTAGTTGGATTCGAATCCATCATCGGTGTCGCTGGATTCGTATCCATCAATGGAGAATCCAACTACCGAATTGCAAGAGTATGATGCCTCCTACATGGCTTCTTTGAATTGAGGTGGCATGAAATCACTGAGAGTGAATTTCCTTACCCCCTTTGAAGTCTCTGGAAGGGATGTTTTTATTGCCTCCAGTGAAGCGGTAGAGGAAGCCTCTGCCTTTTCTTTGACCTCTAGTTTTGGCTGGGTCTTATCTTGCCGTTTGAGCTTGAGGAGATGTTTCCTAGCCTGCCTTCGCTGTTGAGCTGTAGGCTTTGTTTTCACGACCTCCCAATTTTCATCTTCCAGGAGATCGGGATGTACCCATATCGGTTGTCCGTCTGGTGTCGGGTAAGGAACCAGTTCTTCGGACGCTTGGATTGAGTTTATCACCTTGAAGGAAGTAATGATCTTCTTCTTCGGTGATTTTGATGTTTGTCCACATGTCACCATGTTGACGGAGGCAGACCCATAGTTTTTGTCAAAGGTGATGACTCCGTTTTTCCACATCTCATTTATTTTCTCTCTCACAACGAAGCATTGATTGAGAGTATGCGAGATCATCTGGTGGTATGGACAGTACCGAGGATCGTTGGTTTTGCCAACATCACCCGGTCTTTTTGGTTCAGGCAAGGTGAGCTTGCCGTTTGCCACAAGAGCCCCGAAGATTTCATCAACGTCTTCATCAAACGGGTATTTCTTCTATACTCGTTCTTTGAAGGCATCTGAGAGTTCAGGTCTCTTACCAACAACTTTATTTTCAGCTTTCTTTGGTGGCTGAGGAGCTGACTTGGTCTGCACATTGAGGACCTCTTTTTTCTTTGGTTTAGAGGTTGCAATGGCAGTTGGCTCTTTTCTTGATGATTTCTGACTGTTGAGGTCTTTAATCACCGTTTCAGCTTCCATGGAAGCTTCTAGGAGTTCTCCTAGGTTTTTTGATTTGTTGCCGATGATCATGGAGCGGATTCTGGCTCTAATGTTGTTTCGGCAAATGTCGACTAGTGACGCTTGTGGCAATACATCAGAGCATTTGTATGCCATTGCTTTCCACTTGTGAATGAAGTCATATGTTGATTCATTCTCCCCCTGTTTTAGGCTGCACAGCTGAGCCATAGTAGCGGGATGATCTTCACCTTTGAAGTGAGTCAGGAAGCGTGTCTCTAGCATGGCCCAGTTTTGGATTAAGTCCTCCGGCAGACTGGAGTACCAATCGAAGGCCGTACCTTTTAGGGTACTTGAAAAGAGGCGGATCTTGAGTGCATCTTGATCCGCGATAGCTCCCGTCAGGATCTTGAAGTGGATGACGTGCTGTCTGGCTGATCCTTTCCCCGTATATGTTTGGGGAGTAGGATGCTTGAATTTGATGGGGAACGGGACCGAGTCCATCCATAAGGGATATGGTGGCTTGATCCATGCTCCTTAAGTATATCCTCTTCTTTTGCTTTGGCGAGGATACTGTCTACGTCCTTTTTGGTAAGGGCGCGTGACTCATTTTCTTCTCCATTTACCTCATCGTTTTGATGATTCGGAGGAGGTTCATTGTTCGCCTGATTTTGGAAGGCGAGGAGAAGGTTTTCCATCAGAGTTTCAATCCTCTGCTGGCCCTGTTCCAACTGCTGGATGCGGGTGATCGCATCTTCTGGAGGTGGATTGCGGGGTGGTGGCTCAGAATTTGTAGCCAAGACATTCATCCTTCGTGATTCGAACGAAGAAACTGTCCTAGTGACTGAGCTGGGGCTCATTCTTTTTGAAGAAGAGCTTGAGGAAGGATCACTCTGCTGTCCTTTGCTTGAAGGAGCAGGGGATTCTTCTGAATGTCTTCTTGTCCTTGAGACGCTGCGGGTCATCGGACGTCGGACATGGATTTTTGTTGCTGATTTTTGGCGCCTTCTGGTTTTTCCAACCATATGGACGGCAGCAACTTGGTTGGGTCTTTCTTTTTCGACCCATTTGGGAGAGACTTGGAGTGTAGGAGGCTGGGTCCTTTGCTTCTCTAGTCTCTTTTGCTGGTATGACGCGCGGTGGCGTATGCGACGGGCAATTTGAGCTTCGGTCAGCTCTGGCTGGGCTTTGACGATGAAGGATGTGCTTCCTCGGGCGCAGCAACCGAGCCTGTCTTCTTTGCAGCTGGGCAAGGACAGGATGCGAACCCTGTCCTTCGCCTGTTGCAGCGAAGCTTTGAATTTTTGGAGTTCGGCCCCTGTAGAGATGAAGGGTCGAACTGCAGGTTTGTAGGCCTTAGCAGGTGCTTATAGAGGCCTTGTGATGCATGACTTGATTTTGGGCTTGTAGGAACAAGCCGGCTCATGCTGGGTTGGCTTGAGAGTCAAGTTGGAGATGGGTTTCTCCTCTTTCATGTAGGCAAGAGGGTAGAACTGGTTCTCCTTGAGTGGGGCCAGGAATGCTGGCTTAGTGGATGTTGTTAGATATCGCGATCACTGAGAGGGGGGGGGTGAATCAGTGATTTCTTAAAAACAGGTCCAATTTAACAACAAAAGCAAATCAAATCACACAAGGACACCAGATTTAACGTGGTTCACCGAAAGGCTACGTCCACGGTTCAAAGACTGTATTAAGTTTCAGATAGCACCAACTATCTAGGAAGCACCTACTCCCTTTACAATTTATCTGCACCAACAGATAGGATCACCAAACCCCTAACACCAAGCACCAACTTGATGTTCTACAGAATTAAAGTAGAGAACTTTTCTACAGCCCTTCCCCTCTACAATCTCTCTCTCAATCCCTTACAATTTGAAAATTAAAGCATAAACAGAGAGACACTTATCTTATGGACGAATCACCATCTTCATGAGCGCATTCTCGTCCACACTTGCTGTAGAAACGTGCAACACAACTGCACACAGCAACAGCTTCTTCTCCAATCACTCTTCTCTCATAAACTCTTTCTTTTTGTTCTCTCTTCTCTTCTGTGTACTTGAAAACGAACCAATCAAGCCTTTATATAGGTTATGGTAACCCTTAAGAGTGTTCAAATTAGGCTAGAATTCGTTTAGAAAGAGTCCCAAACGCAATACATAAAAATCCTGAATTTTCGTGCACAACTTATAATTTCTGCGCAATTCTGGTTCCCGTGCTCGGTCGACATCATGGTGTCTTCGGTCGACCGGCGACACACTGTGGAAACAGATAACTGTCGTGCTCGGTCGACCGCATGGGGTCCCCGGTCGACCGCGACACACTGTGGCAACAATTAACTGGGAGCTACCCTGGACTGTTTTCTGCAGGTTTCTCTTGCCCGGTCGACCGCATGAGGTGCCCGGTCGACCTGCCGCTCTGCTTCAGGACAACTAATTTCCTGTACTGTGTCAGTCTGTTTTCTCTTTGAAGCTCTATCAAAACCACACTATCAACACCACACTTGTGACATTGTGTTGACAATAATTCCAATACAAAATGATACTTGAGATACTAAATTCTTCAATGCTTCATAAAACTTCTCAAGTCATCTCAAATTCCAACAATCTCCCCCTTTGGAATTGTTGGCAACACTTGGAACTTCAACACTTGAAACACTTTGAACCAGTTGCCCTTCATGAAGCTTCTTCAGAACCATAGACCAACAGAATCAAGATCTTCACATTCTTGATACCAATCTCCCCCAAGCTATCATAGCATCACTTCTTCTAGCATAGTTTTCTCCTAGCATAACTTTCTCCCCCTTTGACAACAAGTCCAAAGGGACCAACGAAGGAGCGAATAAGATATTCAAGGAATACATTGCTCCCCCTTTCAAGCACATCTCCTAAGGATTAGGAGAGTGAGTAACTCCTAATTTTTTCCGGAGATACTCGAAGACTTCCTTTGGCAGAGGTTTTGTGAAGATATCAGCAACTTGCTCAGTAGTTGGAACATATTCCAACTTTACCTCACCGTCTGCAACCTTTTCCTTGAGAAAGTGATAGCGGATTGCAACATGCTTCGTTCTAGAATGCTGAACAGGATTCTTAAAGATGTGAATTGCACTTGTGTTGTCACAGAGGATTGGCGTAGGATCCGTTGTTGGAACTCCTAGATCAGAGAGCATTTGCCGCATCCATAACACTTGCGTACAACAAGTTGCCGCTGCAATATATTCCGCTTCCGCTGTAGAAAGGGATACTGAATCTTGTTTCTTACTGTGCCATGCCACCAACCTTTCACCGAGATAGAATGCACCACCGCTTGTACTCTTGCGATCATCTATACATCCAGCCCAATCGGCGTCAGAGTATGCAATAAGAGTGAAGGATTTGCCTTTAGGATACCAAATACCAACCTCCATGGTACCTTTTAGATATCGAAATATCCTTTTTACTGCTGTAAGGTGCGTCTCAGTTGGTGATGCTTGAAATCGAGCCACCATACATACTGCTTGCAGAAGATCCGGTCTTGTAGCAGTCAAATAAAGCAAGCTTCCTATCATAGAACGATAAGTGGTGTGATCAACGGACGAACCCTTATCATCTTTGCTTAGCTTTGTGTTCGTTGTCATTGGTGTGCTCACTGGCTTGCTGTCTTCCATGTTAAAATGCTTCAGCATTTCCTTGATGTATTTCATCTGTGATATGAAGATACCATGTTTCAGCTGCTGAACTTGTAAATCAAGGAAGAACTTTAGTTCACCAAGCATTGACATCTCAAATTCTTTCTTCATCTCTTCAGCAAAATTCCTGCATATTTCCTCATCATTGCCACCAAAGATTATGTCATCGACATAAACAATGACAACCAGCTGTTTGCTCAACTCTATTTTGACATAAAGATTGCTATCAACTAGTCCTTTTCCAAAGCCGATCTTGCGGAGATAGAGGTCCAGCCTTGCATACCACGCCATTGGCGCTTGTTTCAGCCCATAAAGAGCCTTTTTCAACTTGCACACTAGGTCTGAATTTTTGCTAATAAGAAAACCATCAGGTTGCTCAATGTAGACCTCTTCTTCAAGTAATCCATTCAAGAAGGCTGACTTTACATCCATCTGAAATACCTTGAAGGTTTTGTATGCAGCCAATGCAAAAAACATATGAATGGCTTCCAGACGAGCCACCGGTGCAAAGGTCTCTTCAAAATCTATGCCTTCAACTTGAGCATAGCCTTTACAAACCAACCTTGCTTTGTTTCGTATGACCTGACCATCTTCATTCAGCTTATTCCGAAAGACCCATTTAGTACCAATAACATTCTTATCGGTAGGTCTAGAAACTAGTTCCCATGTGGAGTTCTTCTCAATTTGCTCCAACTCCTCATGCATAGCTTTCAACCAATTTTCATCGAGACTGGCTTCAGCCACAGTCTTGGGTTTAATGGTGGACACAAGTGAGTAATTGCTAACTACACTTTGTCTTGTTTTAACACCGGCCTCAGGATCTCCAATGATTTGATCCTTAGGGTGTTGCTCTACCCAAGTGCTTTTCTTTCTAGGTGTTGCATCCTCTGAGTCATCCTTTGATTTCTCAGAATCATTAGGTTCAGCCACTTCATCATCAATCTCACTTGAGTCCTCATAAACTGGACTGTCATGATGAGTTACATTCTTTGATTCACGGTTTTCATCAATTCTAACATCGGCACTTTCTATGATTTTTCTGGTCCTTTTGTTAAGACATCTGTAAGCCTTACTAGAGGAGGAGTAACCCAGAAATATACCTTCATCAGCTCTTTCATCAAATTTGCCCGGATTTTGTTCAAGACACTTGATGTAACACTTGCTACCGAAGACTCTGAAGTGCTTGACTGTTGCTTTTCTCCCAAACCATAGCTCATAAGGAGTTTTGTCTTCATGTGGCCTGATCAAGCATCGATTCTGAATGTATACAGCCGTATGGATTGCCTCCTTCCAGTATTTGTCAGCTAGCTTGCTCTCAGTTAGCATTGTGCGAGCCATCTCTTGCACGGTGCGATTTTTCCGTTCCACAACTCCATTTTGCTGTGGAGTTCTAGGGGCTGAATATTGTCTTTGAATGCCATGGTGCTCACAATAGTTAGGTGAACTCTTCAGATGTGAATTCACCTCCTCGATCAGACCTTAAAATCTTGATACGTTTTCCAAGCATATTTTCAACCTGTGCTTTAAACACTTTAAAACGATCAAGTGCTTGATGTTTATGCTTAAGAAACAATACCCATGTCATACGAGTATAATCATCAATGCATAACATAAAATACTTATCTCCATTGGTGCTTTGAGTTCGCATCGGTCCACAGAGATCAGTGTGCACTAACTCAAGAGGTTTCTTTGAATGATGCTCCTTTGACTTGAACATTACCGTCGTTTGCTTTCCCTTTTGGCAAGAATCGCAAATGGGGTTGGAAGGCTTTTCAACTGTAGACATACCTCTGACAGCCTTTGAATTGCAAATCTTTGACATGTTATCAAAGTTTAGATGCCCAAGGTCTTGGGGACCAAGTCTTGGGATAGACCTGGTCGTTTGCAGGTCGAGGCTTCGTGGGGCTGCCACGGGCTTCAGGCCTTCTGGTGCTCGCCTTTGGTGTCACGGTAGTGACACGTTGAGAGGCGAGTTTCTGCTTCTTGGAAGGAGCAGTTTGTTCCTCAGGAAGTGGGAATGGTCCCAGCGTCCCAAAGACGATAGTCCGGGGAGTCGAGGTCGACCCGGAGTTCAGAGAATTGCCGAGGGAGTTGATGCTTCGGCAGCTGATGGGGCGCTTGTAAGTGCGCGTGGTTTGCTTCTGTTGAAGCATGAGTTGGTGCTTGTTTTCATCGAAAGTAATGGTTATTGAAGCTGCCATTGTTAGTTTTCGAAAATTTCTGAAACAAGACCACATCCATTAGTAATCACAAGAATATAATGATCATAAATGGGAAGTTCTATGGTTTCGTCTTTTCAAATTGCTAGAGGAAGATGACCCAAGCAACATGAAGAAGGCAAAACGCCATAGAGGGTACAATTGTTCTGATCACAGGTATGGTAAGCCCAGAATGGGCATCCCAGTGACTGCTAGAAGCAATTGTGAACTTAAATTCAACTTATCGAGAAGCAGAGCTTGCTCGAGGTAAGAAGAAAATAAAGTTGGAGTTACATATGTGCCGGTCGCAATACAGTAGACCCTGAAAGGGCGTACTAGTACCGCTAGACACAAATGTTTTGAGACCGCATCTATGAGATGAGATTCTCTGTTTTGAAAGGTCAAGATTGGATTCATCAAAGAGAGCAGATGGTATTCCGATCTGAACACGGGCTCAGCGATTTCCGCGAGCGCCAGTGCTCAGAAAGAAATGAACCATAATTTCTCGGATCTGAATCTAAAAATGACGAGTTTTTTTTTTTTGAAAGGCCAATATCGGGTTCATCAAAGAGAGCAAAAGGCACTCCAATCTGAACACGGGCTCAGCGCCAGTGCTCAGAAAGGAGAAGACCAAGATTTCTCCAATTTAAACCCAAAATGACGGAAGTTTTTTTTTTGAAGATTTTTTTTTTTGGAAGATTTTTTTTTCTTCTTTTTTTAAAAAAAAATCTTTTTTTATTTTTTATTTTATTTTTATTTATTTATTTATTTTTTTAAGATTTCTTTTTTGAAAATTTTTTTATTTTTTTATTTTTTATTTTAAAATATTTATTTTTATTTTTTTTAAAAAAAATTTATTTTTTTGAAAAAAATTTATTTAAAAGACGAGAGAGTACACTTAGGCCTCCTAACCCGGTCTTATGAAATATTGAATGATAGAATTGCCCCCAGGTAAAAGTAGGATTACTTAATGAACCCGTTTGGAGGACCCTTGCCTAGAACAGTCAAGCTGTCTCCACACTCTGGACAAGGCTTTTCTTGAATCAATCATGATCAAAGAACGCAGTTGGTTTAACCTTAGTGGTCTATGTCTTTTTTTTTTCAATTATATTTTTATTTTATTATATTTTTTTTTAATGAACTCATCGAAGAGAAACGATGGCCCAAAACCTTAGTCGAACAGGCTCAACATTTCTACAAGCGCGATGAACGATAGGAACGGATCAAGGTTTCTCAATTTTGAATCCAAAATGAGAAATCTAATTTTTTTGTTTTTTTATTTATATTTTTTTTAGATCTTTAATGAACTCATCGAAGAGAAACGATGGCCCAAAACCTTATTCGAACAGGCTCAACATTTCTGCAAGCGCGATGAACGATAGGAACAGATCAAGGTTTCTCAATTTTGAATCCAAAACTGAAAAATCTGATTTGTTTTGTTTTGTTTTTTTTTTTGAAAAGAGAAAGAGTGGAAATAAATTCAAAGAATTAGAAATTTCCAAACAAAAAATCTCATCTCATTTTTTTTTTAGATCTTTAATGAACTCATCGAAGAGAAACGATGGCATAAAACCTTAGTCGAACAGGCTCAACATTTCTGCAAGCGCGATGAACGATAGGAACGGATCAAGGTTTCTCAATTTTGAATCCAAACTGAAAAATCTGATTTTTTTTGTTTTTTTGTTTTTTTTTTTTTGAAAAGAGAAAGAGTGGAAATAAATTCAAAGAATTAAAAATTTCCAAAAAATCTCATCTCATTTTTTTTTTAGATCTTTAATGAACTCATTGAAGAGAAACGATGGCCCAAAACCTTAGTCGAACAGGCTCAACATTTCTGCAAGCGCGATGAACGATAGGAACGGATCAAGGTTTCTCAATTTTGAATCCAAACTGAAAAATCTGATTTTTTTTGGTTTTTTGTTTTTTTTTTAAAAGAGAAAGAGTGGAAATAAATTCAAAGAATTAGAAATTTTCAAAAAATCTCATCTCATTTTTTTTAAATGCGGAATCCAACATAGGCCACCAATTATAAAGTAGCCAAGGAATCGAGAAAAGAAATATAAGCATAGAGCAAAATATATGATATGCAAATATTTCATTTCTAGCATCGTGTTCTCAAATAAACGGGTCCCACCGGGTGGAGCCAGCTTGATGGACCGCGCTCCTGCTCAGTTCTACCGAGGTCGGCGGACGTGGGAGTCCGTCGGGTCCGACCCTTTCGTAACCAGGGGGCAAGGGCGTGCATCAACATTTCTTTTTTTGTGTGGGTGTGCCAGATTTTCTATTTTACTTGGAATTGCAAGTGGTGATCCGGAGATCAACCTTTGCAAGTAAAAAGGAAATCTACTTCTTTCAAGTTTTCCATTGCACATATATTTAAGAAAAGAGACATTTTCTTGGTTTGCCGTGAAAGGCGATTTTTTTGGCATTTATAGCCGATTTTGGCGTTTATAGCCGATTTTTGGCGTTTATAGCCGATTTTCAATCCTTATCAATAACGAAAGACAAGAGTTGTGATTTTTGTCTCTTTTGAAAAAATACAAACTACAATGAAAAGCAAGAAAAGAATGATCTAACTTCTCAGGAGATTGTGGGGGACCCGTTTAGATTGACGGTCGTAAGCCATATGTGGGCTTCGCCATCATCCATGCAGATGATAACATAGGATGCTATTGATTCGCTTGGCTTGGCTATAACCTCAGGTTTTTAGAGAACAAAGACCAAAAGAAGGTCCTATGTCCAATAAAAAGCCGAGTAGACGGGCTTGAAAAGCCATGTCTAAGCCATTGGCGGCAGAAGGAGAAGGCAAGGACCTTAGGGGGGGGTACCCCCCAAGGGACTTTTGTCACCTTATAGTGGTGGTCGGTGTAGGATTTCCGTAGAGTTTTCTCTCTTAGATTTCTGATGTCTCTTTCTGTCTGAGTTTCCGGATTTTCTGCAGTCTATTGTCTGTGTGTCTGCTGTTCTTTCTTCTTGGAGAGCTCTCCTATTTATAGGCTTTTAGGTAGCCATTTAGGAGGGTTTATGAGCCTTGATTGTCATAAAGCTACATAAAGGGAGGAGTTACAAAATTGAATTCTTTACTTTGTAACTCCTTTTTCTTGGCTTCTGATTGGCCGGAGGAGATTGAGGGCATTTAATCGCCTTTAATCACCATGATGGGAGGAGTTTCATGGGTTAAATGCCATGAATCTCTTGACTTCTAACTCCCGGATGCTTGCTTCTGATTGGTCCGTCCAAAGAAATGGATTAATGACTGTAATAAAGCTAGTCAATTAATCGCATTAAGTGGTCGCCGAGCATCTGAAGAGTCGCGGGCCGTGCCGTGTCTTTTGGGATTCTTCTGGCGATGATCATCGATGGATCTTCATGTAGATTGACATCGGATGACCATGTAATTTCAGGTGTTTGTTGCCAACAGCAGGTCGGTGCCATCTGTCCTGTCGATTTCTCGATCGGTTGGGTAGAAAGCACACTTTTTTTGGTTGACCGGGTGGCGATCAATATTGTTTTCGATACTCTTGATGATTGACCCGTGTTTTGGACGGATGTCAGAGGATTTGGTGTCTCAAAAGTATGAATTTTGGAAAATACCAGAGGCTGGGCGCTTCGAATCGCGAAAAAAATGGCGAAAACCGGGGTTTCCAGGGCCTTCCCGGCGACCCCGGGCTCCAGGGTCGCAGGGGCCTGCGACCCTGGGGGGTTTTCCCCCTTTTTGTCCCGTTTTGTGTCCGTTTTTGCTATTTTTCGATTCTTTTTTCTTCTGTATTTTTCCTTGACATTTTGACCATTTATTGGCCTGATTTCCCTGTAGGAAACCTGATGAGAATCCTTGCATTTTATTTTGCAAAGTTTCCAATTTCCTGAGAAAGCCGAAGACTTTGTCGCGCAGAGCTGCCGATTTTCCGTCAGAAGCTGAAACTGGGTCAAACGATGTCGGAATGACCTGAAATCTGGTGTGAAGCCTCTTGAGCAATAAATAAGATCAACATTGGCTTTTGTTTGAGTTTTGAAGCCGTTTGGGGTCCTATCACCAGTAGACTCGCTTTTGTCGCGATGAAGATGTCGCGGTTTGATGTGCGGTCAACCGATGTCCGATGGACTTGAAATTCGACAGGGAACCTATTGGAGTCATTTTAAGATGATCCATAGGCTCTGTCTTGGAAACCACGGTCCCGGAGAGCTTTGCCACCGAGAGGCCTGATTTGGCTTCCGAGCGTCAAACTATGGTCAAATGTTGTCGAAATGACCTGAAATTTGACGTGTAGCCCTTTATAAGCATTTTGAAGCCATCCATGTGCTCTATCTGATGAGTAATGGCCTCGGTGGTTCTCGCCGCCGAGTGGCTTGATTTAGCTGTTCGAGGGTTGATTTAGGGTCAAACGTTGTCGATTTGACTCGGAACTTGACGTGGAGCCTTTTGGAAGTATTTTGAGACCATCCATCGGCTCTGATCGAAGATTTGGTGTCTCCGATGCTTTCGCCGCCGAGAGCTCCTTTTTGGCTGTCGGAGAAGCGAAGTTAGGCCAAATGATTTTGAAATGGCCCGAAACTTCTTGTGTACTCCTCTTTTGGCTGTCTTGAAGGATCTTGCAGTTTTTGTTTGATTCTGACAAGATTTGATTTTTGGGAAGTAGCATTGCCTATTTATGGCAGGTTGCGACTTCATGTAGCTCTTTGGATCTTGAAGAGGCAAAGTGACATTTTTGGTGTCAACAGTCCATCCATCGCAACAGAATCGGAATGTGCAGCTAGGAAGGCCAAAACAGAACCAGAATAGACCGCGTCAGCAAGGCCGCCTCAATCACCTCAATCAAGTGGACACAGAAGCAGCGGGAGATGTTGTGGAAGGTAAACTCGTAATTTGTGAAGTAGAAGCTAAAGTGTTATTTGATCCGTGATCTACTCACTCTTTCATATATCATGTGTTTGCTAAAATGATTAGTGTGCCTGCTAGAGAGTTAGAGTTTGTTTTGACTGTTACTACTCCGATAGGGAAACAGGTTGTGGGTAATACATTTTACCCTAGTTGCTCAGTGAAGATAGGAGATGTCATTTTCCCTGCAAACCTTATTACCTTAGTTATGCATGACTTCGATGTCATTTTAGGCATGGATTGGTTAGCGGGACATCATGCCTCTATGGATTGCTATAGCAAGACCATTGCTTTTAGATTGGATGGGATATCCTCCGGGGTGAAATTTCAGGGAGAGAAAAGGGTTTCTCCCGCTAGGTTTATTTCAGCTCTTCCTGCAACTAAGTTGTTGAGATCAGGATGTGAAGGATTTATTGCATTTGTCACCAAGGATGAACAGTCCCAAGGGGTGGAGAACATCCCGGTAGTGTGCGCGTTTCCCGATGTTTTTCCGGAAGAGATTCCAGGTTTACCACCTATCAGGGAGGTTGAGTTTACAATAGAGTTTATGCCAGGGACTGCTGCGATCTCCATTGCTCTTTACAGGATGGCTCCAGCAGAGTTAGGAGAATTGAAACTACAGTTGCAAGAGTTACTAGACAAAGGCTTTGTAAGGCCAAGTGTTTCCCCAAGGGGAGCCCCAGTTCTATTTGTCAAGAAGAAGGATGGAAGCTTGAGGATGTGTATAGACTACAGGAAATTGAACCAAGTGACCATCAAGAACAAGTACCCTTTGCCAAGGATAGATGAGTTATTTGACTAGTTACAAGGAGCAGAATTTTTCTCGAAGACAGATTTGAGGTCCGGATACCATCAGTTGAGAGTTAGAGAATCAGACATCCCAAAGACAGCTTTTCAGACTAGATACAGGCACTATGAATTTTTGGTGATGCCCTTTGGACTGACGAATGCACCAGCAGTATTATGGCCCTTATGTACAAGATCTTTGCACCCTATCTAGATCAGTTCACAGTCGTCTTCATTGATGACATACTAGTGTATTCCAAGTCAAGAGAAGACCATGAGCAGCACTTGAGGACTTCATTGCAGTTGTTAAGAGATAATCAGTTGTATGCGAAGATTGGGAAGTGCGAGTTTTGGCTAGAGCAAGTCACTTTTCTTGGTCACATCATTTCTAGAGAAGGACTAGCTGTTGATCCAGCAAAGATAGAAGCAGTCATCAATTGGGAGAAGCCGAAGAATGTGACTGAGATTAGGAGTTTTCTGGGGTTAGCAGGATACTATAGGAGATTTGTACAAGGATTTTCATCCATTGCACCACCGTTGACCAAGTTGACCCAAAAGAATGTGCCGTTCGTATGGTCAGAGAAATGTGAAGCTAGTTTTGAAGAATTGAAGAAGAGGTTAACTTCAGCACCTGTCCTGACCTTACCTTCGGGGAGTGGTGATTTTGTTATCTATACGGATGCTTCAGGAGTAGGACTTGGATGTGTTTTGATGCAAAATGGGAATGTGATAGCGTATGGCTCGAGGCAATTGAAGGAACATGAGAAGAAATATGCGATGCACGATTTGGAGTTGGCAGCTATAGTATTCGCGTTGAAGATGTGGAGACACTATTTATACGAAGAAAAATTTGAAGTTCATTCGGATCACCGTAGTCTCCAATACTTGTTCTCTCAGAAGGAATTAAACATGAGGCAAAGAAGATGGATGGAGTACATCAAAGACTACGATTTCCCGATCATCTATCATCCGGGGAAGGTTAACGTAGTGGCCGATGCGTTGAGTAGAAAATCAGTTTGTTTGGCCAGTTTGCAAGGGTTTTACAATTTTCAGCAATTCGAAGAGTTGAGAGTAGATTTCCAACCTTTGAGGGAAGGAGTTGTGTTGGCAAATATAACAGTGTCTGAGCCAATCTTCATACAGAAAATTAAGGACAGTCAGATGCAAGATCCAGACTTGGCTAAATTTGTAGAGCACATCTCGGAACGCCCAGATTTTCAGATCATGGATAAAGTTTTGTAAAGAATGAACAATCTAGTTACATGCCCGTTCCTTTTTTGTTAATAGAAGACTAATAAAAAAAGTAAAAAATTACTATTATTAGACACTCAACTGTGGCTATATTATTCCTATCTAAACGAATGGCTAGAATCACAGGATTTGATAAAAATAATTATCGAATCACTACAACAATTTGTGCTTTTGCCGGCGCTAAATAAGCGCCAGTAAAGGTCCATAAAACGCTAAAAAAAACTATTACAGACGATTTCTGTTGTGCTGGCAATCCGCCGGGAAAAGCTTGCTAGTAATAATATTTGCCGGCGAAAAAGAGGCTGCGCCGGTAAAAGCCTATACATTGCCGGCGTCTTATTTCGCCGGGGAAAAGAGGTTTGTTTCACCAGAAAAAGAGGTTTATTTTTAAAAAATTAAATTTTAGAAAAACTTTCACCGGCGTTATTTTGCGCCAGGAAAAGTAGTTTATTTTTTCAAAAATAAATTTAGAAAAACTTTCTCCGGCGTTATTTTGCACCGGGAAAAGTTTCACAATTTACGAAAATCATTTTTTCAAAATTTTTTGCCGGCATTTTTTCTCGCTGGGAATAATTTTTTTTATTTATTTGATTTTTAATTTTCTTTTCTCGTGTATCACATGAATAAATTGAAATTGCTAATTCCATTATCTAAGACCAAATCTACTACACACCCAACATCCATTCCCATTCCAAAATCATCAAAAAATGAAACAAGAAAATTCATTCCACTTCATATTAATATTCAAACATCCTTTCAACATTGAAAGCACTTTACCATTACCATTACAAAATTAAAACAAATGCTAACATTCTACTCTGTACTAATATTCAAATGTCAATGAAAATTTACATATTCATATATGATCATTTCATTGTTGCACCATTCCAACACCTGCACCATTGTTTTAAAAAACTTCATGCATCCCATTTTAACATATAGCAATCTGTTACTCCCAGATCTGAGGCAAGCCATCATGCTGAAGTATGTTAGCTCTGCCACGTGATTCACCAAAAGCCCGTGAAGATCTTGCAGTTGTATCCTTTTCAGTAACAACTTGGCATTATTTTTGCTCCACGCCCTACGCAGTTGTATCCTTTTCAGTAACTCAGGCAGGCGACTCCTTCTGACCATGCCCTACGCTGCTGGTCCGGTGGCTGGATGCCGTTTCCCTTGATGTCTGTAATCGAGGGTGGGGTTAGGTTTCCCTTACACCCCCTGCTTAGGGCCTGCCTCAATGCTTGGTCTCTTGCCCCTGTTAGTTGATGCCCAACAGCTACAAGGTTATCATGGGCATGGCCAAGCTAAATGAGGTTTTAGGGATCGAACTCGATGTGCATGACATCGAGGATGCATATGACATCTGTAAGGCAGGGGGAGGCAACTACTACCTCCGGGTAAAACAGCTCCTGAAGGGCTTCATTTCGGCCTTGGAAGATTCGAATAAGAACGCCAAGGATGACCTCTTCTACGTCTCGGGGGATTGGGAGTTCGGCACCGGCGAGGACAGAACACACATGGTCCAGCGCCACCTCGGGGTCGTCCCAAGTAAATATTGCCCCTTCATTTTGTGCTCATTTTACTCATCCTTCAAATTGCCGAACTGATGTCTTATTTTGTCGTGCAAAACTTCGAGAGAGGCAGCGTCGTGCGACGCGCGACGGTTGGAAGAAAAATGTAGCTGACCATAAAAAGTTTGAAAAGTACACCGGGTTAGAGAACAGGGCGGCTTGGAAGCTTTTGGGCTACATGCTGAGGTACTGCGGCCATTACAAAAGGGTCGAGACAGCACAGGGGGGCGAGCCGCAGACCGGCTTTCCTCCTGTCACATTAGCCCTGCCCGGATGTATTCCGCTAACTGATCCAGTCGCTAGCCGAATTGCATCTGGTGCCGAGGCATCCACTTCTGCCAGTTCGGGGTCGGTAAGCCCAACGGCGGCCATAGAGGCTTATTCCTCTGATCAGGGAGAGAGGATGGAAGGGGACCTGCCTCTTCCGAAGACCAAGGACCTGACTGCCAGGTTCAAGAATCGGTCTTCTTCTTCTTCGGCAGCGTCTCCTCCTGCCAATACTCGTGTAGCCTCGGGTCCGGGCGGAGCCGCAGTTTCTACCGCCCTTATCATCGCCCCTGGTGCGGGAACCAGACGACGCTCTCCCGACAGTCAGAGGGATGGATCTCCATCGAGTAAAAGGTCCAAGCCGGGGGAGAAGGACCTCGTGGCTCAGAAGGCCCAGAAGGACAAAGGGTCTGCGCGCGTTCCTGGGGGAAAGGTTCCCCCCCGAAAAGAGCGTGCCAGTGGAAAGGGCTCCTCCCGAGACGGGATGCGAAATCAGCGGACCTTCGGACAAGGCTCCGGATCGGCCTCGGGGTCTCATCCCGCGGTACCGGTACCGTGGAGGCCGAAATCGGAGACTCAGCCCGGGAGGCCCTTGAACGTGTGGACCGGGTAGCTGGGAACCCTTCAATCATCGGGGTGCTCGCCAGGGCCTGCGTCCTCTCATGCGATATGGAGCAGCATGCAAAGTACGATAATGAGTGTCTGCTAGCTTCGGTAATTTAGGCCGCTCTCATGGTAAGTAACTCTTCAGTCAATCTTCGATAAAAATTCTACTTCGGCTACTTACATCTGATGGCTCCTTTTTGCAGAATGTACAGATGCTCCAACTGGTTGTGGAGAGGAGTGATAAGAACGTTTACAGGGTTGTTCAACTGGAATCTGAGAGGGAGAAGCTCAGGAAGGAGTTGGCGGACTCGATGAAGAGCAACGCCGAGCTGAACGCATAGATGGATGTGGCACTGGCCAACATCACTGACCTTACGGCGAAGACCCATGAGCTAAGGGGGGAGATTCGGTTAAGACGAAGAGGTCACTCGAATTGGAGACTGAGCTGGAGAAACAAAAAGCCGAGCTGGAAAAACAAAAGGCAGAGTCGGCGGCCGAATCGGCGAGGCAGCGTGCCGAGATGGAGGGTCAGCGTGCCGAACTGGAGCGGATGCTGAAGGAGAGTGCCGACCTCAAGTCTTTGCTACGAGCCGAAGTCCATGACGCCTTCCTGAAGGGAGTGGACCGGGCCACGGAGGAGTATGAAAGACAGATGGGGGAGATAAGCTCCATTCTATTCGAGGAGGGGGTTCCTGAAGATCATCCGGTCTATCTGAACCTACCGAAGTATTCAGGCCCGGAATCAGAATCGAGTCCTGCCCCCCTGCCTGAGAGTCCCCAAGTCGAAGCGCCTCCTGCTGACTCCCGTTTGGATGGTGCTCCATCTCTTCCTCCTGTGGCGGTGCTCCATCTCTTCCTCCTGCCGAAGCCCCAGAAATGGTCGCGGCCGCTGCTGAGACTGCCGGCCTTTTGGAGAAACAGTGAGGATGCTGATCTAGTCTCTAGGGATGGGGCCCGCCGAAGTCTTTCCTTCAGTTTTTTGAATACTTTCTGATTGTATTTCTTGCTTTCGAATTGTAACTTCCGACATTGTGTGCCCAAAACAAGTTAATAAGACTGATCTTTATTCCTTCTACACTTGTTCTTCTTTCTACTATTTTTTGTTCTTGTCTGTTTTTGCTGTGTTTGAACTCAGCTAAATTGGTGGCTTGCGGTAGGAGGATTGTCTGAGTTGGAAAGAGGATACCTAGTGGTCTCCATAGTTTTCCGCCTTGGTATCCTGCAATCCGAGGCTCATAATAGCAATAAGTACAACGGTGCGGTCGATGCAGAAAACAAGCGGATGACTCCACTTGTCACCATCAGATCGACCAGTCAACTCATAGGAAACATGCGCCCCGTGCGAGGCATGGGAGGCCACGTTTCATTAATGAGGTCTTGGAATCCGAACCTCCTCTCCCACTATAAATAGAACCTCTCCTCTGCTGTGTGTCCATTGTTATCTTGAGTGGGGGAGATGCGCCGGCGAAGGATGAGAGGTTCACAGCAGTGGTTTCTCATGCCTCGTAAGGGCATGGAGATCTGCCTGTTCCCGCCAAACGCCTCGCCAGATGCTCTGGTGATTCCATCTCTCAGGAATGCGTCAAAACTCCTCGTTTCGTGTGGATCCTTTACAGCTGAGAACTTCCTCTGGGAGAAGCTGCACCCGGCGGTCATGGTCCGCGCATTCTCTGAATCTGGTCGCCATGGACCGCGCGTTCTCTGAATGTGGGTCCTTGATCAACTCCTGCTTATGCGGCTACGTGGAGGTCAACTCGTGTCGATGCGGCTGGGAGTTGGTTGCAGACTTGGTTTTGTGGTGATCCAAGCATTTGCAGCGGACCAGGAGCTTGTTTGCAAATTTTGGTCTAACCAACCATCGGGTATTGTAGAGCTCCTGGTGGCGTGGTGGCGCTTCCGAGACCTGTTTCACTCCCATCCTCTTTTTAGTTTTTAGAGGACAACGGGCCTCCTTATTGTATTTTTCTTTGCTTTTCTGTAACTCATGTAATGAGGATATTATAATTAATACAAATGAAGCTTGATCCAATTCAAATGGACTCTCTATGTTTATGCATCTCTGTGCTGCATTTTTTTGCATTTTTTTGTACTTCTACTGTTGTCTTTTAAACACTGCTATAGGCCGAGGTCAACCTAGAATTTTGAGAAACTCGGGTGCGCGAGCCCGGCCCCGGGATCAGTCTCGGGGGTATACGAACCCAAAGTTTTGGGAACGACTGGGTGTATGAACCCGAAGTCGGTCCCAGGGTGTATGAACCCAGAGTTTTATGAGCGACTGGGTGTGAACCCGAAGTCGGTCTCTGGGAGCGTGAACCCAAAGTTTTAAGAAGCCTAGGTGTATGAACCCGAGGGCAGTCTCAGGGTGTATGAACCCGAGTTTTGAGAGCGACTGGGTGTATGAACCCTGAGTCAGTCCCTGGGTGCGTGAACCCAAAATTTTGAAATGCCTGGGTGTATGAACCCGAGGTCAGTCTCAGGGTGTATGAACCCGAGTTTTGAAAGCGACTGGGTGTATGAACCCTAAGTCCGTCCCTGAGTGCGTGAACCCAAAATTTTGAAAAGCCTGGGTGTATGAACCCGAGGTCAGTCTCAGGGTGTATGAATCCGAGTTTTGAGGGCGACTGGGTGTATGAACCCGAAGTCAGTCCCTGGGTGCGTGAACCCAAAATCTTGAAAAGCCTGGGTGTATGAACCTGAGGTCAGTCTCCGGGTGTATGAACCCGTGTTTTGAGAGTGACTGGGTGTATGAACCCGAAGTCAATCCCTGGTATCTGCTGCTGCCGAACTCCGAAATTTGACGACGCAAATTGATGACAGGGCGAAGGCTGCTTTTATTGATCATGGAATTTTTATTACATCTCTAGAAAAAGAACTTCTTGAGGTGGGTTACATTCCACGGTCTCGGCAACTGCCTGCCCTCCAAGTCCTCGAGCTTGTACGAAGATCGCCCTGCTACCGAAACTACCCTGAATGGGCCATGCCAGTTCGGAGCTAGTTTGCCTTCGTTTGGATCTCTGTCAACCGGGAGGGTCTTTTTCAGGACCAGTTCTCCTACCGAGAAACTCCTCTCCTTGACACTTTCGTTGTATCCTTTGGCTAACCGTCGCTGGTAGTCGGCCGCTGCTTCTCTGCGTTCGTTGGCCAGGTCCAGTTCCATTGCTAGGTTCATCTCGTTTTGGCCTTGATCAACAAGTTCTGATCTCAAGGTAGGGAGGCCAATTTCTAGGGGAATGACCGCTTCCATCCCATAGGCCAAAGAGAAAGGTGTCGCCGAAGTGGAATGCCTCGGGGTTGTCCTGTACGCCGATAGAACGCTAGGGAGCTCTTCTACCCATCTCCCTTTTGCCCGGTCCAGTCGCTTTTTCAGGCTGTCAAGTAATAGTTTATTAGAAATCTCGTCCTGACCATTGCTCTGTGGGTACGCCGGGGTGGAGTAGTGGTTTCTGATGCCATGATTTTGATAGAAGCTTCTGAAGAAATTGGAGTCGAACTGAGTCCCGTTGTCCGAGATCAAAGTTCTGGGGATCCCGAACCTTGTAATGATATTCTTCCATACGAAATTCTCGGAATCCCTCTCGGTAATGGAGGACAGTGGTTCAGCTTCTACCCACTTTGTGAAATAATCCATGGCAACTATCAATCATCTCTTGTTCCCTGGAGCCCGGTGGAGAGGTCCCCCAATGTCCAGCCCCCATTGGGCGAAGGGCCACGGGCTGGAGAGGGGGCTCAAGTCCTGCACTGGCTGATGAAGGGAATGAGAGAACTTCTGGCACTTTTCACACTTCCTGGCACATATCTGCGCATCCTTCTACATATACGGCCACCAGTAACCTTGGCTGATAGCTTGGTATGCCAGCGACCGTCCTCTGATGTGGCTTCCGCAAATCCCTTCGTGAATTTCGTACAAAAAGTCGTTAACCTTGCTCGAATGAACGCATTGGAAGTAGGGACCGGTGAAGGATTTTCTGTAGAGCTTGCCCTCAGGAGACAGCCGGAATTGAGCTGCCTTGAGTCTGATCCGGTGAGCCTCATTTTTATCTTCGGGGAGCTAATCATCTTTGAGGTAGGAAGTGATCGGGCCCATCCAGCTCGAGCCAAGATCAAGGCATAGAACCTGCCGAGACGGATGGAGCTCTAAGCTTGATCTCAGTATCGACCCAACCTCAACAGCTCTTTTCTTTCCTACTTCGATAGCGGAGGCCAGGTTTGCGAGCGCATCAGTATGCGTGTTAGTATCCCTGGAGATCTGCCTGACTTCGGCTGTCTGTAAATGGGTGAGAAGTTTCTTTACGAGGGCTAGATAGGCCGCCATCCTGTCGTCCTGGGCTTGGTAGTCCCCAGTTAGTTGGCTCGTCACCAATTGTGAATCGCTGAAGGCCACCAATTGCCGGGCTCCAAGGATTTGGGCATTTTTTAGTCCCGTAATCAGAGCCTCGTACTCAACTTCATTGTTTATTGCTTTGAAGTCCAGGGTCAGAGCTTGTTCTATGACCAATCCTTCTGGCGATTGGAGGACTATGCCCGCGCCAGCTCTCTTGGAAGTAGATGAGCCGTCGACGAAAACTTTCCATGCCGAGTTAAGGGCTTGGCTCCGAGATAGTTCATCAACCTCGGTGACTTCGCTTTCATGCCCTATGCCCCCCAGTTCGGTGCCGGGCTGGGTTGAAACCGAGCTCGGAGAAAGGAACTCAACAATGAAATCTGTCAAAATCTGGGCTTTGATCGCAGTCCTGGGTTGATATTGGAAGTCATACTGCCCCAGTTCGACCGCCCACTTTGAGATTCTTCCTGAAAAGTCAGCTTTTTTTAAGATGGACCGGAGTGGGTGCTCCGTAACAACCACAGTGGTGTGGGACTGAAAATAATGAGAGAGCTTGCGTGAGGCACTGACGAGTGCAGCACGAGTTTCTCAAGCAAAAGGTATCAAATCTCGGCATCAAGAAGGATCTTGCTCGTGTAATAGATTGGCTCTTGCAGCTTATCATCCTCTCTGACGAGGATAGAGCTCACCGCGTGATCCGAGACCGCTAGATATAAATACAACGTCTCCCCATGAGTTGGGGTAGAGAGCAGGGGTGGTGAAGAAAGATAGGTTTTGAGTGCTTGTAGTGCTTGGTCGCACTCAGGGGTCCATTGAAATTTTAAGTTTTTCCTTAAAAGTTGAAAGAAAGGCCTACACTTATCTGACGATCTGCTGATGAATCGATTGAGTGCGGCGGCCATTCCGGTTAGCTTTTGGACCTCCTTTGTAGTCGTCGGACTCTGGACTCCCAAGATCGCTGTGATCTGGTCCGGATTGGCTTCTATCCCTCTCCGTGTCACCAAACTTTCGAGGGATTTGCTGAAAGCGACGCCGAAAGCGCATTTGGAGGCGTTCAACTTGAGCTTGAACTCCCTTAGTATGCTGAAGATTTGAGCCAAGTCTGCCAGATGGTCATGAGACTGCTTGGATTTGACGACGATGTCGTCAATATATACTTCGACGGTTTTGCCGAGCTGAGCCTGAAACATCTTCGTGACGATTCGCTGGTATGTTGCTCCCGTGTTTTTCAATCCAAAGGGCATCACCCTGTAACAATAAGTGCCACGGGGGGTTATGAACGCAGTCTTCTCCTCGTCCGGCTCAAACATCGGGATCTGGTGGTATCCTTGATAAGCGTCGAGGAAGCTCATCCTA
Source organism: Litsea cubeba (assembly GCA_012931725.1). Lineage (NCBI taxonomy): Eukaryota > Viridiplantae > Streptophyta > Magnoliopsida > Laurales > Lauraceae > Litsea > Litsea cubeba. The sequence goes on from CM022952.1 coordinate 34,638,283, forward strand.
TCGTGGCCAGCAGTGGCATCGATCATTTGATCAATTTTCGGAAGCGGGAAGCTGTCCTTCGGGCAAGCTTTGTTGAGGTCAGTGAAATCGACGCACACCCTCTACTTGCCGGTTTTCTTTTTGACAACCACCATGTTGGCTAACCAGACCGGGTACTGGACTTCTCTGATCGCTTCAGCTTCCAGCAATCTGTCGACCTCTTCGGCCACAGATTCTGTCTGCGGCAAACCTATCCTGCAGGCTTTTTGCATCACGGGCTTGTGGTTAGGATCCACGTTCTTGTGACACATGAATTCGGGGTCGATCCCAGGCATTTTGCTCGGAGTCCAGGCGAAGACATCTCTATTCTACATTAGGAATTTTGAGAGCTTGGCCTTCTCGGGGTCGGCAAGCTGGCTACCGAGCAGGAAGAGTCTGTCCAGGTTGAGTGGATCGATCCTGATCTCGGCTAGCTCTTCGATGCTCTTCTTCTCAGGGTCTCAGCCGATCTCGTCCAGTTCCCTTTCAAGTTCTACCATATGTACCTGCCCCGACTCCTTTTCTCCAAGAACTACGGCCATCACGCATTGTTTGGCCATCTACTGGTCTCCTTCCACGGTTATCACGTCCACACTGCCATCTTTGTTTTCCAATAGGAATTTGAGCTTTTGGTGAAGAGTGGAGGGAATAGCCTACATATTGTGGAGCCAAGTCCTGCCCATAATAGCGTTATAGGGGGATGGAGCATCTACCACAAGGAACTCGGTCATCACGGTGGCCCCGCCTACCCGGGCCTCCAGAGTCACCTTCCATTTGGGGTAGACTAGCTTAGCGCTGAACCCAATCAAAGGGGTACGGGCCTCTTGCAAGTCTGCTTCCGAGAGACCCATCTTTTTAAAGCAACTGAAATAAAGGATTTCAGATGAACTGCCGGGATCGATGAGGATCCTCTTAACTGTGAAGTCCCACAGCTTCAGCGTGAGGAGTAGTGGATTGATACGGGGGAGCTGGACCCCTTCGAGGTCCTTATCCGAAAAATAGATCGCTGGGCGTTCACGCCGTGCTCTCTTTGTTGCTAGTCCGAGTTCGGCCCTCATCACTTCTTTTCCATGAGAGGCCTGCCTGGCCTCCGCACGAGCCTGGGTGTTGCCCCTTGGGGAAGCGGAAGGCACTAGGTATGCCAGGTGGATGACATTGATGATCTTCTTTGATCCATCGCTGTCCGGGTCCTTGTCACCACTTTGATGATTCCGGCCACTGCCAGCATCTCCCGTTTTGATGTAATCCTTCAGGTGGCCTTCCTTGGCGAGCTTCTCCAGGTGTGACTTCAGGATCCTACATTCTTCGGTTTTGTGCCCATTTTGCTTGTGGTAGGCGCCAAACCTGCTTTGGTATCGGGAGGAGGGATCACCCTGCATAGGCTGAGGCCAGCTGAAGTGTTGACACCAAAAATGTCACTTTGCCTCTTCAAGATCCAAAGAGCTACATGAAGTCACAACCTGCCATAAATAGGCAAGGCTACTTTCAAAAAATCAAATCTTGTCAGAATCAAACAAAAACTGCAAGATTCTTCAAGATAGCTAAAAGAGGAGTACACAAGAAGTTTCGGGCCATTTCAAAATCATTGGCCTAACTTCGCTTCTCCGACAGCCGAAAAGGAGCTCTCGGCGGCAAAAGCATCGGAGACACCAAATCTTCGATCAGAGCCGATGGATGGTCTCAAAATACTTCCAAAAGGCTCCACGTCAAGTTCCGAGTCAAACCGACAACGTTTGACCCTACATCAACCCTCGAATAGCTAAATCAAGCCTCTCGGCGGCGAGAACCACCGAGGCCATTACTCACCAGATAGAGCACATGGACGGCTTCAAAATGCTTATAAAGGGCTACACGTCAAATTTCAGGTTATTTCGAAAACATTTGACCATAGTTTGACGCTCGGAAGCCAAATCAGGCCTCTCGGCGGCAAAGCTCTCCGGGACCATGGTTTCCAAGACAGAGCCTATGGATCATCTTAAAATGACTCCAATAGGTTCCCTGTCAAATTTCAAGCCAATCGGACATCGGTTGACCGCACATCAAACCGCGACATCTTCATCGCGACAAAAGCAAGTCTACAGGTGATAGGACCCCAAACGGCTTCAAAACTCAAACAAAAGCCTATGGTTGGTCTTATTTATTGCTCAGGAGGCTTCACACCAAATTTCAGGTCATTCCGACATCGTTTGACCCAGTTTCAGCTTCTGACGGAAAATCGGCAGCTCTGTGCTACAAAGTCTTCGGCTTTCTCAGGAAATTGGAAACTTTGCAAAATAAAATGCATGCATTCTCATCAGGTTTCCTACAGGGAAATCAGGCCAATAAATGGTCAAAATGCCAAGGAAAAATACAGAAGAAAAAAGAATCGAAAAACAGCAAAAAACGGACACAAAACAGGACAAAAAGGGGGGGAAACCCCCCAGGGTCGCAGGCCCCTGCGACCCTGGAGCCCGGGGTCACCGGGAAGGCCCCGGAAACTCCGGTTTTCGCCGTTTTTTCGCTATTCGAAGCGTCCAGCCTCTGGTACTTTCCAAAATTCATGCTTTTGAGACACCAATTCCTCTGACATCCGTCCAAAACACGGGTCAATCATCAAGAGTATCGAAAACAATATTGATCGCCACCCGGTCAACCAAAAAAAGTGTGCTTTCTACCCGACCGATCGAGAAATCGACAGGACAGATGGCACTGACCCGCTGTTGGCAACAAACACCTGAAATTACATGGTCATCTGATGTCGATCTACATGAAGATCCATCGATGATCATCACCAGAAGAATCCCAAAAGACGCGGCACGGCTCGCGACTCTTCAGATGCTCGGCGACCACTTAATGCGATTAATTGACTAGCTTTATTACAGTCATTAATCCATTTCTTTGGACGGACCAATCAGAAGCAAGCATCCGAGAGTTACAAGTCAAGAGATTCATGGCATTTAACCCATGAAACTCCTCCCATCATGGCGATTAAAGGCGATTAAATGCCCTCAATCTCCTCCGGCCAATCAGAAGCCAAGAAAAAGGAGTTACAAAATAAAGAATTCAATTTTGTAACTCCTCCCTTTATGTAGCTTTATGACAATCAAGGCTCATAAACCCTCCTAAATGGCCACCTAAAAGCCTATAAATAGGAGAGCTCTCCAAGAAGAAAGGATCATCACAAACACACAGACAGACAACAGCAGACAAAAATCAAGAATCAAGCACAGAAATCCAGAGAAGGAAAAAGAGAGAAAACTCTGCGGAAGTTCTACACCGACCACCGCTACAAGGTGACAAAAGTCCCTTGGGGGGGTACCTCCCCCCCCAAGGTCCTTGCCTTCTCCTTCTGCCTCCAATGGCTTAGACGTGGCTTTTCAGCCCGTCTACTCGGCTTTTTATTGGACATAGGACCTTCTTTTGGTCTTTGTTCTCTAAAAACCTGAGGTTATAGACAAGCCAAGCGAATCAATAGCATCCTCTGTTCTCATCTGCATGGATGATGGCGAAGCCCACATATGGCTTGCGACCGTCAATCTAAACGAGTCCCCCACAATCTCCTGAGAAGTTAGATCCTCCTTTTCTTGCTTTTCATTGTAGTTTGTATTTTTTTAAAAGAGACAAAAATCACAACTCTTGTCTTTCATTATTGATAAGGATTGTAAATCGGCTATAAACGCCAAAATCGGCTATAAACGCCAAAAATCGGCTATAAACGCCAAAATCGGCTATAAATGCCAAAAAAATCGCCTTTCACGGCAAACCAAGAAAATGTCTCTTTTCTTAAATATATGTGCAATGGAAAACTTGAAAGAAGTTGATTTCCTTTTTACTTACGAAGGTTGATCTCCGGATCACCACTTGCAATTCCAAGTAAAATAGAAAATCTGGCACACCCACACAAAAAAAGAAATGTTGATGCACGCACTTGCCCCCCGGTTACGAAAGGGTCGGACCCGACGGACTCCCACGTCCGCCGACCTCGGTAGAACCGAGCAGGAGCGTGGTCCATCATGAAGTATGGTCCCTGCTTGATTTTATTCATGATCTGATGGATCGGTTCCTTGAAGATGGTATTCACAGCTTGGTAGGAATTGGAGGGAGGCCTGGGCTTCCTGCTGCCGCTAGATTTGGACGGGGGGACTTTTGCTGAGGTGGTTGAAACCCAAGCTTGGTTTGGCTCCTCTATTCGAAAGGGCTTCTTATCCTTCTTATGAGGCTGGTCGCCCTTGTCCTTGTGCCCTGTGCCGTGGCTTTCCCAGGCCCGAATATCATCTTCTTCTCAGGTAATATAGCGCTTCACCCTGGACATCAACGCCGGCATGGAGGTTACAGGGTCTCCAGCCAGGTCTTTCCTAAGCTCGTTTCCTGGTAACAGAGCATTCTGGAAAGCGAAAACTGCCACATCGTCTTTGGAGACTTCGATTTGGCTGTACGTCGCCCAGGATCGCTTGGCGAACTAGGTAATGTTCTCGCCCTGCTTTATCTTCAGGGCTAGTATATCAGCATCGGTCTTGGGAACGACACTGTAGGCTTGAGATTTCTTCAAGAAGGAGAGCTGGAGCTGCCTATAGCTCGAGATAGATTTCTCTGGGAGGGCGCAGAACCATTTCAGGGGCAGGTCGCCCAGAGTGGAAGAGAAGATTTTACAGTTAAGGTGCCCCTCATCCCCCCAAATAGACATCCTCTGGGAGAAGTGTCGGAGGTGAGCGGCAGGATCTGAGACTCCGTCATAGAGGACGAATCACGGGACGGAGAACTTCTCGGGCAGGGGAGTCTCTTTGATCTCCCGAGTGAAGGGGGAAACCCCCAGATCGGCAGGGCCACATACATACTGCTGGTCTCGGGCGAGTCCGGCCATCTCTAAGTTGCGCTGAACCGCCAGCTTGATGCGCCTGTCGAGCCATTCTTTCTTGTCGTCCTTCTTTGGTGATAGTGTCTCTGACTTCCTCTTTGAGTGGCCTCGACCGTGATGGTTGCGAGCTCGACTGTCTCGGCCGTGATGGCTTCGACTATTACTTGAGCCTTCATCGTGGGCCCGACCGCTTTTTTCATCCAGATAAGTTCTCAAATCCTCATGGGAGGAAGGGATCGCCCTACTCTGAATGGCCCTCCTCTCGCCTTGGCATCCTGAAGGTTGCCTTAACGAGGTCGCTCCTCCGGCTCTTAAATGTTGTTGGAGCTAGCGGATCAACTTCTCTTGCTCCTGGATGAGGATGTTCTAAGCTGCGACATCCACATCGCCAGCAAAGTGACGCGAATGGTGGGACTTGCTGATTGCTATGGATTTGTCGCTCTGAGGACGCTCCTGCCACCGTTCGCTCCGCTAGGGAGGCATAACTTCCTCACCCGGGGATGAATCCTCGACTCGCTCTGGGAACGAAATCTGGACGAAGAGGTGTGTCCGGACGCTCTTCGCCTGCAGTTGCGCCAGGCCCTACCCCGGATCGCCTCTAAGGAGGGGCGTCCGGCGACAGGCCCGGATGTGACGGTAGCTGGACCACTGCTCTCGAAGATTCTCCGCCTTTCTTAGCTTTCGGAGGCTTGATACTTGGGAAGATTGGGTTAGTACTTCCCCACAGACGGCGCCAATTGTAAGTGCAAAAATTATAACTCACAAGATTATGGGGTGCCTGGTAGGACTTATCCAAACATATGATGAAGGTCAGCTGCCTTTAAGCCTGAAAGGGGAGGAACAAACGGTCAGAGGACCCTGGCCTGGGTGGCGCAAGGCTCTCCGATGCCTAAGTTAGTGTATGAACTAAATAGAGGAGGAAGAAGGAGAAGAGAGGCAGAGTAACGGCTCAAGAGGGGGTGTCTATGCATACCTTTGTTATGGAACGTCATCCTATTTATAGAGAATTATCCCTGATATCTTGGAGTGGGCCCCTAAATTTGATAGGGATGATCCTGTTAGCCCACAAAGAAATAAATGAGGGTCCATCATAGCCCACAAAGCATTTATTGCCAGTCCGATCAACCCATGTCGCATTAAATGCATCTCATGTTGGGCCTGATCGTGTCTCAAGTCTTTGGCGGTAAAGGTCCCATCGGATCCACCCTCGGGCCCTGCCCTGATTTGGCTACAGCGGCTGGATGCCGCCTTGTCAGGGATCTGGCGAAGATTGTGGACGGCAGGAATGGCCCATCTGTCCCATTGGCACGTGTCCAGGCTCAGCCACGTGGCTGCTGACGTGGCATAAGTGGGAAGGCGATCGCAACGCTTCTCAATGGGTGACCCAGCCTCTTTGGCCGGGGTCAGAAGGTGTAGCCGAGATCAAATCGTGCAGCGGGGGCAAACCTGGTCTCGGCCAACGCTCCGACACCAACGCCGAGGCGCCCTTTGATGGCACGTAGGCGCATTTATTGACATCTTATCGCCGAAATCATTATAATCTTTGTGTCTTGAAAAATCTCCTCACACAACATCATTGCATCTGCTACAAGCAGCAAGCATCTCCTCAGGTCCTGTATCCCCACAGATATCACATACTTTTACCTATTTCCAGATGGCACAAAAAGTGTCAATTTACGGAAATAATCATTAACTGAAATATACCAAGAGAAAAACCATTCAAATATGTATGTAGGTATTTATCTAGACCAAGATAAAAATACTACAATTTCATGGATGGAAGGAACTGAGTTAGAAAAGACTCTCTCTCTCTCTCTCTCTCTCTCTCTCTCTCTCTCTCTCTCTCTCTCTCTCTCTCTCTCTCTCTCTCTGTGCGCGTGCAGTAAGCTTCCATCCTTTAGGCAGTAAGAGAAGCCAAATGGTTGAAACAGATTTCATTCTTGTGGATAGAAACTTCTCCAACTCCTTTCCAGTGAATACAATGAGATCTCACTATAGAACTTCAGCTCCCAAAAGATTTTTTTCTACTTTAACCCGCAGCTGCTTAACTTTTAAAATCTTGAAGCCAAATAAAAGGGTCTAAAAACAAGAATCACTATAACTTTCACACAACATAGATGAACAACCATGGATTACATCATATAACACTAACCAGACTACACATTTTCACTAAATGGTTAATAGAAATGAAGAAGCACATTCAACATGCATACTAATCAACATCACTTACAAAAGAGTTAATAATATGAAAGGTATGCTGCAATCATGTTTTCCAATTCTCGTTCTTTCATGGTACGATTAGGAGTTAAGTCCAGAAATGGAGCAATAGACCCCCGGACATGCATTGAAAGGTCAACAGCAGTTCAGTTAATAAGGAAGTCTCCATCGCATTCCAACTACAAAATAAAGGTTAATCACAGAAGTAAAAGAAGATCACCCCTATGATTGGACAAAATGAAAGGCCCATAACAGTGATCCTCTAGATGCTTTTATTCTCTAGAATGTACTAAAGGCCAGACTAATCTTTTCTCAATGAGATATGAATTGAGTGATTGCAATATCTCCAGATGCAACAATTCAGTTGACCAAATAAAGAGAAAAAAAAAACATTTATAAAAGCAAACCAAAGTTGTCCTTTGGAAAAAAAAAATTCATGTGGTGCTTGGTGTTCCACTTTCTATGGTCTAAAACCCTCAAAACCAATCAATTCAAAATATACGTGCACCAGTTACAACACTCTGCATCCATTACATTTAGTGTGAGGGGGAAAAAAATAAAAAAACATTATTACCAGCTCTGTCTATATCAACTAAAACAAAATAAAGTATACCAAATAAAACAAAATGTAGAGATGAGCGAGATAGAGAAAATATAAGCTGCAATGTATGAAATATGAGTCTCAATTGGATATTTTAAAGTGAAAACAACAAAATAAATAACACTTACATCATCCTCCAAAGTATCAGATGCAGAATGCTCAATTTGGGAGATAAGCTGAGACTGTAGTGGATGTTCTTCGAAGTGTGATTTGCGGTACTGATGCTAAAGTGCTTTTCCAGGAATGCAGTGATATGTAATTTCCAACAAAATCTACCAAAAAATCTTTCAAATTATTGACACAATGTGACATTTCTAACATACCAAAGTAGGAGAAAGAGAAGGATAATAAAAAAAGAACTCACCCCAAAAGATAAAAAGATGCTATATTACATCAGCATACAAATATTAAAAAAAAAAAAAACACACACGCACGCACACACACAAACACAAATACCCTAACTCTAAAGTCTAAACCAAAAAAAGCATAAAAAGTAGCCAAATCCAATAAATACACTATTTTTGCCAAGGACATGAAATCCTCAACACTCCTCTGTCTCATTCCAACTAGCCATTAGCATAAACAAGAGATGCCCAAAACCCAACTCATTCTAACTAGCCATGATAGGTTTGGTTATCTCTTTCCACCCCCACTATTATCTCGATGTCCCCTGCGGGCCTTCGAAAATAAAAAGTTACTCCCACCCTTTGTGTCACATCCCCAAAATTTAATCTGGGGTTATAAGTGAGATTAGGGCTAATTAAAACTTTTTCCAACATAAGTCAAATATAACTTAGCCTCAATCATGTCCCAATTGGATCGAAGACCGCTGTGAGGTATAAACATTTCCTCAAATATAAACAATCAATAGCGGAAGCTTTTAAAATTGCAATTGGTATCTTAAAGATGCATAGTTTGAAGCAATACTGAATATTATAATTAAAATTCAGAGTTTAAACACTTTAACCAAATGTATTAATTACAATATTAGGCCACATCAAAACTTGGGCCTAATCAAAAGATAAACAAAAGTACAAAACATGAATCTATCAAGATAAGCATGAAGGCTCTCGAGTACGGGGTCAGTACGGCTATACAACGCCGTCCGTACTATAGTCTAAGAAGTCATCAGGCTGATCTGCCTGTACTTCTTCCGTCGTCTCCTCCTCGGGATAGAAGGGCTCGGTACCTATGCACCAAGAGTAGCATCGTCAACAAGACGGTTGACAAGCAATGTATATATAAATGATAACAAGATATGCATATCAAATCAGAGTGGACAAGAGACACGATCAAAAGAAACATATACATTTCAGATATAAGAAGTGCATAGTATACGAATCATAAACAATCTAGCAAATAGGCAAATCATACAAGCTAATACACCATGGATAGTTTCACATGACCCTCCATGCTCAACATGAGAGCTGTGGTAGAGTGGCACGCGATGAAACCCGGCAAGCAAGCAAGCAAGAGGGATACCAAGGCCAAACAAGATCAATAATGCAAGATGTATCCGATGGTGTACAACCCATCAAAATGTAAAAAGTAGTACAATGCTGACTTTCAAACCAAGGTCCTCACACAGGTGGTGCCCCACCCTGTGCTGGGCGTTAACAACTGAGTGATGCCTGACGCAAGAGTCCTAGACAAGTAAGAGTGAGGAGACTAGGCTTTCTTGCGTGAACAAGATTCATAAACAATTGAGAGACTACTTTCCATCAATCAAATCAAGGCCATCAAACAAGCTTATTCAAGTATCGATACCATAGTAGTTCTCATCAAACTTTTACGATCAAAGCCGCCTAATCTCAAGACTTCTATCAACCATATACAAGGTAAACTAGACATCAAGGGGATCCTAGGTCATCATCTAAGTTCATCATGTAATCCCAAACCAAAACAAGTAAAGAAACCTATAGAACATGAACATTTCATGTCGAAAGTACCAAATGGTACAATTTAGAATCGAGAGCGATAAACAATCCAATCTTAGGTCAATAGTTATTACCGTACTCTCGTACAACACTATTCAGTCAATGAAAGGAATAAGGTTTGCGATACCCGACAAACAAGCTTCGTGCATAGATATAAAAGAGGGTATCCCGTTGTCCCGTGCCGTTCAAGATTGATATAAATTGAAAAACCGAGAAAATAGGAATAACGACGAGAAAATGCATGCCCAGAACATTCCTCGTATCAAGTCAAATGAGTCCAAAAAGGGTAATCAAGGTTCCACCTAAGTCCATAGACTAAGGATAATTCCTTTCGAAAAAGGAGGAATTCTGTCAGCTAGGTTCGGTTAGCCGCGATGTTCGGTCAGCCGAGTTCTGACCGAAAAGGTGACCGACCGCATTAAAAACCCAGAAAACGAGCTCTCTGGAATTCTAACCGAACGATCTCCCCAAGTGTATTTCGGTTGGCCGAGATTGAAGTTCGGTTAGCCGAGATTGCAGTTAGGTTAGCCGAAACCCAGATTCGGCTGACCGACTGCGCCCAGAATTCTGAAGCGAATTATGTGTAGAAAACAAAATGGGGAGTTTCACTCCCTTCCATCATTCACACCTGCAAAAACAAGGAAAATAGGGCCTTGCCCTCACCACATACATCCATACCACCACTCCTCAAGTCCATCAATCTTTCAATTTAATTTCCAATTAATTTCATTAAGCAATGAAACAAGATTATCATGTTTTCATTTCAAATCAAACAAGATAAGAGCATAGGGTCTTCTAAGCATTTCAATCATCATTTCAAGGGAGAAACAACATATCTAATCATAAATATATAAATTCACTTCCCTTAATGTTGAGCTAAGATAAAATCCCAAGAGAAATTGGGAAAATCCTTCTTTGAGCTCAAAAGTGGAGGAAACACTCTTAATCCCAAAATCTTTCTACAAAATGAATGCAATGGGATGTAGTGAGTCTTCCTAATCCATTTCTAACTAAAAGGAAGAAGATTAGCTATGGTTAAAAGCTTTGGAGGCCTACCTTTCAATGGGTTGTTAATGGAAAGTCTTGAAAATGAGATGGTTGGGTTCCTTGGAGCTTGAGGAAGAAGAAGTGATGCTTGGCCGGCGAAGATGGAGCTCCGGCGGTCGGCAACGGCAAGGATGGATTGAAGAGAAAGAGGAGATGAATAGTAATGAAGTAGAGAGATAGAGATGAGTGAAGGGGTGAGTCAAACGAATGATGAGGCTTTATAATAGGATAAGTATATAAAATATGGGTTTAGTCCTTGGTTAGCTTAAGTGATTATTTGGGCCTCTTCCTCGCGTCGAATCGAAAGGCGATAAGAGACTAAAGTTCTTGAAATGGCGAGACCTATCCGATGCACCCAAGCTCACAAAAACTCATAATCTCAATTAAACCGCTGAAAACTTCCCGAAATAGCAAACCACCCCCCTACTGTACCCAAACGCACTCCGAATCACATGAGATTTCACCCACACGATTCATACGTCAAACCCGACTCGTTAAGACTCTAAACACACTTACTAACTAATCAAGCAATTAATTAAAATTAATATAGGCTAAGGGTCGGGATGTTACTTCCTCCCTCCCTTGGACTATTTGGTCCTCCAAATATCTCACACACCTCTGGCAAGAGCTCTGGATACTTCTCCTTAATCTGATGCCTGAGTTCCCAAGTTGCTTCGCTCGGACTGTGGTGCTCCCACTGTACTTTGACCCAATGAATGGTCCTTGTCCTCAAAACATGCTCCTTGGGTTCTATGATCTCCTTTGGCCTCTCAACAAATGTAGTATCTGGTTGGACATCTAACGGCTCATGATGAAGCACATAATTAGGGTCCGGTACATATCTCCTCAACATGGAAACATGAAAAACTCTGTGGACTCCTGATAACGCTGGCGGTAAAATCAGTCTGTAAGCCACTTCTCCCACATGCATATCAATCTCAAAAGGTATGATAAATCTCCGAGCCAACTTACCTTTCTGCCCAAACCTCATAGTTCCTCTAGTCGGTGAGACCTTAAGAAAAACCTTGTCTCCGACCTTAAATTCTAAATCTCTCCTCTTGAGGTCTGCGTAACTCTTCTGGCGGTTTCTTGCAATCTTCAGCCTGTCGGTAATCTGCTTCACTTTCTCACTGGTATCGCTGATGATCGAAGGTCCATGAAAACTCCGAACACCAATCTCTTCCCAACAAATCGGGATTCTGCATTTCCATCCGTACAAAGCCTCGAACGGTGCCATCCCTATATTGGAGTGATAGCTGTTGTTGTAGGCAAACTCACACAAAGGAAGACTCTTCTCCCAGTCTTTCCCGAAATCGAGAACACATGCCCGCAACATATCCTCCATAGTTTGGTTCGTCCTCTCAGTCTGTCCATCGGTATGAGGGTGATACGCAGTACTGAAATTCAATGTCGTACCCAAGGCTGCTTGCAAACTAACCCAAAATCTGCCCACAAATCTCATGTCTCTGTCTGATGCAATAGACTCTGGAATTCCGTGCAATCTGACTATGTCATCGATGTACTTGCGTGCCAAAATATCCATGGATCCTCTCATCTTCATTGGAATGAAATGAGCTGACTTGGTGAGTCTGTCAACAATCACCCAAATGCTGTCATGGTCCTTCATAGGTGGTAATCCCGTGACGAAGTCCATGGTAATGTGCTCCCACTTCCATTCCGGTGTCTGCAATGGCTGAAGTAATCCTGGAGGTCTTTGATGTTCAGCCTTCACTTGTTGACACACTAGACATCTCGAGACAAATCCCACAATCTCCTTCTTCATGCTATTCCACTAATAAAAGCTCTTCAGTTTCTGGTACATCTTGGTGCTCCCTGGATGAATAGCATAACGAGAATGGTGTGCCTCAATCATAATCTCGTTCCTCAAACCATGTACATCTAGAACACACAATTTGTCCTGGCAATACAACACTCCATCCACGAGTCTGAACTCTAGCCTGTCTGCTACGCTGTCAATAACTTTGATTAACTCGGGATCTTCCGACTGACTGCTCTTGATTCTGTCCAAAATCTCTGGTTCCCATGTGTGCATATTTGCAATCATCACTCTCTCGGTCTGAGGCTGAAACTCTACATCCAAATCTCTGAATACTTCTGTCAAAGACTATTCTACTTATAAACATCTGGTAGTTGCTTCCTTCCTGCTCAATGCATCTGCAACCACATTTGCTTTCCCGTTATGATATTTAATCGGGAAATCGTAGTCTTTGATATACTCCATCCATCAAGTCTGCCTCATATTCAGATCTTTCTGCCCGAACAAGTATTGAAGACTCCTGTGATCCGAGTGAACCTCGAATTTTTCTAGTGTCTCTGTAACTTCAGTGCCATAACCACTGCTGCTAGTTCCAAATCATGGGTAGCGTATCTCTTCTCATACTCTTTCAGCTGTCTAGACCCGTAGGCCACTACTTTTCCTTCCTACACATGAGTACGCATGCCAAGCCAATGCCTGAAGCGTCTGTAAAAATCGCAAACCCTTCAGTTCCCGTAGGTAAAGTAAGAACATGAGTTGTAGTCAATCTAGTCTTCAACTCTTGAAAGTTAGCCTCACACTGTTCTATCCAGACAAAAGGAACATCCTTCCTTGTCAATTTGGTCAATGGAGCTGCTATGCTGGAAAATCCTTTCACAAATCTTCTGCAATACCCTGGCAAACCTTGAGAACTCTTGATTTGTGCTACCGCCTTCGGACTCTGCCAACTAACAACTGCTTCAATCTTCGCTGGATCCACTGCCAAACCTTCTCTAGAGATGATGTGTCCTAGAAAAGACACTTGTTCAAGCCAAAAATCACACTTACTTAGCTTGGCATAGAGCTGATTCTCTCTCAAGATCTGCAATGAAGCTCTCAAATGCTCTGCATGATCATCTCTGGACCTCGAATAGACTAAAACATCGTCTATGAACACTATTGTGAACTGATCTAAGCATGGAGCAAAGATCTTGTTCATCAAGGCCATGAATACACTCGGTGCATTGGTTAACCCAAATGGCATCACCAAGAATTCATAATGGCCATATCTGGTCCTGAAGGCTGTCTTCTGCACATCTAATTCCTTAACTCGCAACTGATGGTAGCTTGATCTCAAATCAATCTTAGAGAAGTACTGTGCTCCTTACAGCTGATCAAATAATTCATCTATCCCGGGTAAAGGATACTTGTTTTTAATTGTAACCTTATTCAGCTGTCTGTAGTCTATGCACATACGCATTGTACCAACCTTCTTCTTCACAAACAAAACCGGTGCACCCCATGGTGACACACTCGGTCTCACAAATCCTTTATCCAAGAGATCTTGTAATTGAGCTTTCAACTCTCTTAGCTCCATTGGAGCCATACGATAAGGAGCTTTTGAAACTAGTGCCATCCCTGGCACAAGCTCAATCGTAAAGTCTATTTCTCGAACCGGTGGTAATCCAGGTATCTCCTCCGGAAAGACATCCGGGAATTCACATGCAACTGGAATATCCTCCACCGCTTTGGACAATTTATCCTCCGTGATAAATGCCACATAACCTTCACATCCACTCTTAATCAATCGATCTGCCCTCAAGGCTGAAATGACACTAGTGGATATGGGTCTCCTCTCACCAACGATCTCTACACTGTCTTCTAACACTTGCAATCTGATGGTCTTATTGAAACAATCCATTACTGCCCGGTATGTGGATAATCAATCCATACCCAAAATTATATCTAAATCTTTCATCCCTAGGATGATTAAATCTGCAAATAGGATGTAAGTCTCTACCCGCACTTTGCATGCTGGAAAATAGGACTCACTCTGCACAGTCTTTCCTAAGGGAGTACTAACTAACAAAATATAATGCAATGGAGCTATGTGTCCCACCAAACATGCACAAAAATAGGTGATACAAACGAGTGTGTGGAACCAGAATCAAATAAGACTCTAGCAGGTACATCTGAAATAGAGAGTGTACCTTCCACAACGCCTCCGATATCCTCTCCCTCCTGCATGTCTAAGGCATTAAGCCAACCATGCTGCTGAGGTCTCTGCTGATACCTCTGCTGATGTCCTTGCTGAAATCCCTGAGGCCTCTGCTGTCCCTGTTGTCCTTGGGGTCTGAATTGCCCCTTGCCCTGCGGTGGTGCTGGTAATCAAAGTTGTTGCTGCTGCTGCTGTGGGGCTTGCCTCAAAGGCTGTGGTGCAATAGGTGGTCGTGGAGCTGCATTCCTCACACATTGCCCTTGCTTCGTAGGGTAATCTTTCACTTGATGACATTGCAAGCCACACTCAAAACAGGCTCCTGACATCACTCTGCATTCTGCTGACAGGTGGTTCTTACCACAATGAACACAATGAAATCTCTGTGGTTAATAAAACTTAGGCCTCTTGCCTTGCTGCTGCTGTGTACGCTGCTGATATTGTTGTTGTGGGCGTTGTTGGTATTATTGCTGATGCTGCTGCTATTGATAGTTTGAAGTTTGACTCTTACCCTGAGTCTGAGTCTGTCTAAGGTTCTGATTGTAACGGGCTTTCTCCTTGATGGATTCCTCGGCCCAGTAAGCCTGCTTGAGGTTTTCCTCATAGGTGGCCAAAGTAACACTGGTCACCATTTCTTTGATGTTGGGGTTCAGTCGCCTAATAAACCTCATAACCTTTTCCTCTTCAGTCTTCACCAGAGATGGTGCAAACCGGGATAGGTTAGTGAACCGCTGCTCGTAAACCTGAACTGAGTCTTCTCCCTGCTGAAGGGTCTCAAACTCTGCTATCTTCAGTGCTGTAATGTGGGGTGGAATAAACTTAGTACGAAACAACGTACTAAAAGATGTCCATGCAGTCTCATACTCAACAATAACAAAAGGAGTCTTGACTGATTTCCACCACATTTCTGCTGTGCCTCGAAGCATATAAGCTGCTAGTTGAACCCGCTCCTTCCCTGTGCACTTGAAGACATCGAATATCTTCTCTATCTGTACAACCCACTCATCAGCATCGAGTGGATCTTCATTTCCATAAAATTCTGGCGGATTCCTCTTCTTAAATTTATCAAATACGTCATTAGGGTCTACTACCCTTGCTGGCATAATAACCTGTGTAGCTAGAACTGGCCTCTGTAATACAGCCATCATCTGAGTTTGTGCTTCTTGAGAAGCTACAAAGGCTTGCATCAGCTTGTTGAACCTGCCTTCCATGGAATCACTGTCAGTAGCATTATCATTGCTACTTTCCGGGTTACCAGTACTGTTAGAACGCATATTTCTGCCAGCCATCCTGAAACATAATAAACGTTAGTCCTATTGGACTCGATCTAGCAAACAAACTATACAATCTACAAAAGCTAAGATACCCAAAAGAGAATTCCAATCCTCACACGTCTTAGTTTCTACTTGTTTTTAAATCTAGAAACCAGTAATGCCCTCATACCATTGTCACGTCCCCAAAATTTAATCCGGGTTATACGTGAGATTAGGGCTAATTAATACTTTTTCCAACATAAGTCAAATATAACATAGCCACAATCGTGTCCCAATTGGATCGAAGACCGCTGTGAGGTATAAACATTTCCTCAAATATAAACAATCAATAGCGGAAGCTTTTAAAATTGCAAAAGGTATCTTAAAGATGCATAGTTTGAAGCAATACTGAATATTATAATTAAAATTCAGAGTTTAAACACTTTAACCAAAAGTATTAATTATAACATTAGGCCACATCAAAACTTGGGCATAATCAAAAGATAAACAACAGTACAAAAGATGAATCTATCAAGATAAGCATGAAGGCTCTCGAGTACGGGGTCAGTACGGCTATACAACGCCGTCCGTACTATAGTCTAAGAAGTCATTAGGCTGATCCACCTGTACTTCTTCCGTTGTCTCCTCCTCGGGATATAAGGGCTCGGTACCTATGCACCAAGAGTAGCATCGTCAACGCGATGGTTGACAAGCAATGTATATATAAATGATAACAAGATATGCATATCAAATCAGAGTGGACAAGAGACAAGATCAATAGAAACATATGCATTTCAGACATAAGAAGTGCATAGTATACGAATCATAAACAATCTAGCAAATAGGCAAATCACACAAGCTAATACACCACGGATAGTTTCACATGACCCTCCATGCTCAACATGAGAGCTGTGGTAGAGTGGCACGGGATGAAACCCGGCAAGCAAGCAAGCAAGAGGGATACTAAGGCCAAACAAGATCAATAATGCAAGATGTATCCGATGGTGTACAATCCATCAAAATGTAAAAAGTAGTACTGCGCAAACTTTCAAACCAAGGTCCTCACACAGGTGGTGCCCCACCCTGTGTTGGGCGTTAACAACTGAGAGATGCCTGACGCAAGAGTCCTAGACAAGTAAGAGTGAGGAGACTAGGCTTTCTTTCGTGAACAAGATTAATAAACAATTGAGAGACTACTTTCTATCAATCAATTCAAGGCCATCAAACAAGCTTATTCAAGTATCAATACCATAGTAGTTCTCATCAAGCTTTTACGATCAAAGCCGCCTAATCTCAAGACTTCTATCAACCATATACAAGGTAAACAAGACATCAAGGGGATCCTAGGTCATCATCTAAGTTCATCATGTAATCCCAAACCAAAACAAGTAAAGAAACCTATAGAACATGAACATTTCATGTAGAAAGTACCAAATGGTACAATTTAGAATCGAGAGCGATAAACAATCCAATCTTAGGTCAATAGTTATTACCGTACTCTCGTACAACACTATTCAGTCAATGAAAGGAATAAGGTTCGCGATACCCGACAAACAAGCTTCGTGCATAGATATAAAAGAGGGTATCCCGTTGTCCCGTACCGTTCAAGATTGATATAAATTGAAAAACTGAGAAAACAGGAATAACGACGAGAAAATGCATGCCCAGAACATTCCTCGTATCAAGTCAAATGAGTCCAAAAAGGGTAATCAAGGTTCTGTTGGATACCGCGATCACTGAGAGGGGGGGGTGAATCAGTGATTTCTAAAAACAGGTCCAATTCAACAACAAAACAAGTCAAACCACACAATGACACCAGATTTAACGTGGTTCACCGAAAGGCTACGTCCACGGTTCAAAGACTGTCCGAACACCAATCCGGGACAGATCTGAATCTTATTTAGTCGCACCAACGACAAAGAGCACCAACCCTTAGTTTCAGATAGCACCAACTATCTAGGAAGCACCGACTCCCTTTACAATTTATCTGCACCCACAGATAGGATCACCAAACCCTAAACACCAAGCACCAACTTGATGTAAAAACAGAATGGAAGATTAATTCTGTCTACAGCCCTTCCCCTCTACAATTCTCTCTCACTCAATCCCTTACAAATTGAAAATAAAGCATAAACAGAGAGACACTTAACTCATGGACGAATCACCATCTTCTAGAGCATAATCTCATCCACAATTGCTGTAGAAAACGTCTGATAATGCAGCAACACAACAACACAGCACCAGCACTCTTCTTCTCTCCAAAACTCTCTCTATTTTCTCTCTAAAACTCTTCTCTTCTGGTGTATCTTTAGAACGACCCATACATGCCTTTTTATAGGTTTTAATAACCCTTAATTGTATTTAAAACGGGCTACAATTCGTTTAGAAAGAGTCCCAAACAAAATAGATAAGAGTGCTGGATTTTCGTGCAAAACTTCTAATTCTGCGCAACTCTGGTTCCCGTGCTCGGTCGACATCATGGCTTGCTCGGTCGACCGAAGACACTGACTGGAAACAGACAACTTTCGAGCTCGGTCGACATCCTGGGGTCCCGGTCGACCGAAGACACACTGTGTCACGAAAATAACTGAGAGCTACCTGAAACTGTTTTCTGGAGGTTTCTTCTTGCTCGGTCGACCGCATGAAGTGCCCGGTCGACCGCGTGCTCTGCATCAGGAATTCTTAATTCCTGACTGTTTCAATTCTGTTTCTTCTCTTCAGCTCTATCAATACCAGCTTATTAACATCATGTTTGTGACAATGTGTTGACAAGAATTCCAACTCAAAACAATACTTGAGATGCTAACTTCTTCAATTCATCAAAAGACTTCTCAAGTCATCTCAAATTCCAACAATCTCCCCCTTTGGAATTGTTGGCAACACTATTGGAACTTCAACACTTTTAACTCCAGCTTGCAGCTCTTCCAAGTTCTTTTCAACGCTCACTTGGAACCAATTCTGAAATTCTGAAATATCAACCATGCACTGTCAACAATCTCCCCCTAGCTTTTATAGCATAACATCTCTCCTTGCTATCATATCATAACATCTCTCCCCCTTTGACAACAAGTCCAAAGGGACCAAACCGAGGAGCGAATAGGATATTCAATGAATGCATTGCTCCCCCTTTCAAGCACAACTCCTACGGTTTAGGAGAGTGAGTAACTCCTAACTTTTTCTGGAGATACTCGAAGACTTCCTTTGGCAGAGGTTTCGTGAAAGTCATCTCAAATTCTTTCGTCATCTCTTCAGCAAAATTCCTGCACATTTCCTCATGCATAGCTTTCAACCAACTTTCATCAAGACTGGCTTCAGCCACAGTCTTGGGTTCAATGGTGGACACAAGTGAGTAATTGCTAACTACACTTTGTCTAGTTTGAACGCCTGCCTTAGGATCTCCAATGATTTGATCCTTAGGGTGTTGCTCTACCCAAGTGCTGTGCTTCTTAGGTGTGGTATCTTCTGAGTCATCCTTTGATTTCTCAGAATCATTAGATTCAGCCATCTCATCATCAATCTCACTCGAGTCCTCATAGACTGGACTGTCATTATGAGTTGCATTCTTTGGTTCAATATTCTCATCTATTCTCACATCAGCACTTTCAATGATTTTTCTGGTTCTTTTGTTAAGACACCTCCTTGCTAGTAGAGGAGTAACCCAGAAATATACCTTCGTCAGCTCTTTCTTCAAATTTGCCCGGATTTTGTTCGAGCCGCTTGATGTAACACTTGCTGCCGAAGACTCTGAAGTGCTTGACTGTTGCTTTTCTTCCAAACCATAGCTCATAGGGAGTTTTGACTTCATGTGGCCTGATCAAGCATCGGTTTTGAATGTATACAGCCGTATGAATTGCCTCTTTCCAATACTTGTCAGCCATCTTGCTTTCACTTAGCATCGTACGAGCCATCTCTTGTACGGTGCGATTCTTCCGTTCCACAACTCCATTTTGCTGTGGAGTTCTAGGGGCTGAGTACTGTCTTTGAATGCCATGATGTTCACAATATTTAGTGAACTCTTCAGATGTGAACTCGCCTCCACGATCAGACCTTAAAATCTTGATACGTTTTTCCAATTGATTTTCAACCTGTGCTTTAAACACTTTAAAACGATCAAGTGCTTGATGCTTATGCTTAAGAAACAATACCCATGTCATACGAGTATAATCATCAATGCATAACATGAAATACTTATCTCCATTGGTGCTTTGAGTTCGCATCGGTCCACAGAGATCAGTGTGCACTAGCTCAAGAGGTTTCTTGGAATGATGCTCCTTTGACTTGAACATAACCCTCGTTTGCTTTCCCTTTTGGCAAGAGTCGCAAATGGGATTGGAAGGCTTTTCAACTGTAGACATGCCTCTTACAGCCTTTGTATTGCAAATCTTTGACATGTTATCAAAGCTTAGATGCCCAAGGCGTTTGTGCCACAACCAACTTTCCTCTGTCCGACTCATCAAGCAGGTCTTTTCAGCTCCATCTGACAATGTATAGAGATTTCCAGCAGTTCTTGATCCAGTTGCCACTGTTTTGCCGTTGCTACTCTTCTTGATGGCAAACCCATTCTTTGTGAAGATAACTTCGTGACCCTTGTCACAGATCTGGCTCACACTAAGCAGGTTGTGTCTCAATCCAGACACATATAAGACTTCTTCCGATCTGATCTTGTTTGCCATAAGCTGAATAACACCTTTTCCGCAGATTTTGGCACCATCATTGTTGCCAAACTTCACTGAACCGCCTTCATAGTGCTGTAATTTGATGAATTTCTCTTTATCACCAGTCATATGGCTTGAACAACCACTATCAAGGACCCATGGTGCTGTCTTCTTTTGTGCATTGAATGCCGTTTGCACAATGAGAGATTCTTTGGGACTTTCTGCACTTTGCTTTGCTCTCCAAGCCTTGACTAACTTGGGTTTCTTTTCAACCTGAAATTTATTAGCAATATGCAACCTACAATCCCTAGCCAAGTGTCCATAATTATGACACATATAGCACTCAATTTTGTGGCTACTTAGGATTGAAAAAGGATTCCTAGTCACAAATGGGCTGTTTCTTACATAGAATTTGCAATCAGCTCTTTTATGTCCAAACATATTACAATGAAAGCAATAACCACAGAATTTGTATCTTCTTTGTGGCTGGTTAGTCTTCATTACCTTTCTAACAGGAATGGACTCCTTTCTAGGTTGAGTGGGCTTCATAGAGTTAAAAGGTGCAGTGACTTGCTTCACAAGCTCTTTCTTTTTAGGAGGTGCAATCTTAGAGGATTCACCTTTCTCAAATCCTAGACCAAATCTGAAGTGGGCAGGTCTTTGAACTTTCAGTAGTTCATTGAGTTTCATAGTCCCTTCAATCGCTTGGAGCGCTTTGAGTTTTTTGCTATTTTCCAAATTTTCAGCTTTTGCTCTAGCGATCTCAGTTTCAAGTTTCATAGCCTCTTCCTTTTTGATACTTATCTGGTTTTCAAGGACTTCTACCATTCTTTTATATTCTTCTACTTGAGTTTTCAAAGCAATAATAGAACTTTCAGATTCATGGAGAAGTTTCAGATTTTTCTTACTTGATTTGCGTTCCATGCTTAGCTCCTCAAGTGCGGCTATGAGTTCCTCTTCAAGATTGACTTCAGCCTCCTCATCCTCTTCCGGATCTAGCTCTTCTTCTTCTTCAACAGTGACCATGAAACGAGCTTCGGTTGATTCATCATCGTCTGAAGTTTCAGACGTGCTGTCATCTTGTTGACATAGAAAGTTTTTAGCTTTGCCCCTTTTTTCTGAAATTTCTCTTTCCTTTACTCTTTTCAGCATAAGAGTCATTATCATTGTCTTCTTTTAGCGGACACTTCGCAGCAAAGTGACCAATACCTCCACAATTGAAGCATTTAAAGGGTAGCTTCCCTTTGTACTTGCCATTGCTTCCTTTCTTCAACTTTCTAACAAATTGAGCCTCAAGCTCATCATCATCGGTATGAACATCATGACCAGCAGTCTCTTTTACCTTTTTCTGAACTTTGAAGGCCGCTTCTTTATCAGATGAAGACGTCTTTCCTATGCGCATCTCATAGGCAGTTAGAGAACCATGTAATTCATCCATGGAAAATGCATTCAGATCTTTGGCTTCTTCAATGGCTGAGACTTTTAATCAAACCGGGGAAGAAGAGATCTTAGAACCTTTTTGACGATGACCGGCTCTTTAATCTCCTCCCCTAGTCCACGAATATCATTCGTGACTTCATTCACTCGTTGCATATATGAATCAACATTCTCGCTTTCCTCCATGCGAAGAGACTCGAATTGAGAGCGATGAGTTTGCAATTTGGCTTCTTTAATTTTCTCATCACCTTCATGTATGCTTTGCAACTTGTCCCAAATTTCCTTGGCTGTTTTGCATGCAATTACTTTGACAAGCTCGCTGTCCACAAGGCCACTAAAGAGTGCATTCTGCGCCTTGGAGTCGTTGTCTGCCAACTTCTTCGATGCTGTATCATTGGGTACGGTGGCAGCATTGTAACCGGCTCTGACAGCCTCCCAAACATCATAGCCAAGAGATTTGATGAAGGCTTGCATCCTAATCTTCCAAAAGGAGTAATTAGAACCATCAAACAGAGGTGCTTTCATATTCCCTGTATTGACTGCCATGTGATTTGACAAGAGATCACCCTTAGCGTATTAAACTGATCAAGGGAACCTCGCTCTGATACCAATTGTTGGATACCGCGATCACTGAGAGGGGGGGTGAATCAGTGATTTCTAAAAACAGGTCCAATTCAACAACAAAACAAGTCAAACCACACAATGACACCAGATTTAACGTGGTTCACCGAAAGGCTACGTCCACGGTTCAAAGACTGTCCGAACACCAATCCGGGACAGATCTGAATCTTATTTAGTCGCACCAACGACAAAGAGCACCAACCCTTAGTTTCAGATAGCACCAACTATCTAGGAAGCACCGACTCCCTTTACAATTTATCTGCACCCACAGATAGGATCACCAAACCCTAAACACCAAGCACCAACTTGATGTAAAAACAGAATGGAAGATTAATTCTGTCTACAGCCCTTCCCCTCTACAATTCTCTCTCACTCAATCCCTTACAAATTGAAAATAAAGCATAAACAGAGAGACACTTAACTCATGGACGAATCACCATCTTCTAGAGCATAATCTCGTCCACAATTGCTGTAGAAAACGTCTGATAATGCAGCAACACAGCAACACAGCACCAGCACTCTTCTTCTCTCCAAAACTCTCTCTATTTTCTCTCTAAAACTCTTATCTTCTGGTGTATCTTTAGAACGACCCATACATGCCTTTTTATAGGTTTTAATAACCCTTAATTGTATTTAAAACGGGCTACAATTCGTTTAGAAAGAGTCCCAAACAAAATAGATAAGAGTGCTGAATTTTCGTGCAAAACTTCTAATTCTGCGCAACTCTGGTTCCCGTGCTCGGTCGACATCATGGCTTGCTCGGTCGACCGAAGACACTGACTGGAAACAGACAACTTTCGAGCTCGGTCGACATCCTGGGGTCCCGGTCGACCGAAGACACACTGTGTCACGAAAATAACTGAGAGCTACCTGAAACTGTTTTCTGCAGGTTTCTTCTTGCTCGGTCGACCGCATGAAGTGCTCGGTCGACCGCGTGCTCTGCATCAGGAATTCTTAATTCCTGACTGTTTCAATTCTGTTTCTTCTCTTCAGCTCTATCAATACCAGCTTATTAACATCATGTTTGTGACAATGTGTTGACAAGAATTCCAACTCAAAACAATACTTGAGATGCTAACTTCTTCAATTCATCAAAAGACTTCTCAAGTCATCTCAAATTCCAACAGGTTCCACCTAAGTCCATAGACTAAGGATAATTCCTTTCGAAAAAGGAGGAATTCTGTCAGCTAGGTTCGGTTAGCCGCGATGTTCGGTCAGCCGAGTTCTGACCGAAAAGGTGACCGACCGCATTAAAAACCCAGAAAACGAGCTCTCTAGAATTCTAACCGAAAGGTCTCCCCAAGTGTATTTCGGTTAGCCGAGATTGAAGTTCGGTTAGCCGATATTGTAGTTAGATTAGCCAAAACCCAGATTCGGCTGACCGACTGCGCCCAGAATTCTGAAGTGAATTCTGTGTAGAAAACAAAATGGGGAGTTTCACTCCCTTCCATCATTCACACCTGTAAAAACAAGGAAAATAGGGCCTTGCCCTCACCACATACATCCATACCACCTCTCCTCAAGTCCATCAATCTTTCAATTTAATTTCCAATTAATTTCATTAAGCAATGAAACAAGATTATCATGTTTTCATTTCAAATCAAACAAGATAAGAGCATAGGGTCTTCTAAGCATTTCAATCATCATTTCAAGGGAGAAACAACATATCTAATTATAAATATATCAATTCACTTGCCTTAATGATGGGCTAAGATAAAATCCCAAGAGAAATTGGGGAAATCCTTCTTTGAGCTCAAAAGTGGAGGAAACACTCTAAATCCCAAAATCTTTCTACAAAATGAATGCAATGGGATGTAGTGAGTCTCCTTAATACATTTCTAACTAAAAGAAAGAAGATTAGCTATGGTTAAAAGCTTTGGAGGCCTACCTTTCAATGGGTTGTTAATGGAAAGTCTTGAAAATGAGATGGTTGGGTTCCTTGGAGCTTGAGGAAGAAGAAGTGATGCTTGGCCGGCGAAGATGGAGCTCCGGCGGTCGGCAACGACAAGGAGGCATTGAAGAGAAAGAGGAGATGAATAGTAGTGAAGTAGAGAGATAGAGATGAGTGACGGGGTGAGTCAAACGAATGATGAGGCTTTATAATAGGATAAGTATGGAAAATATGAGTTTAGTCCTTGGTAAGCTTAAGTGATTATTTGGGCCTCTTCCTCGCGTCGAATCGAAACGCGATAGAAGACTAAAGTTCTTGAAATGGTGAGACCTATCCGATGCACCCAAACTCACAAAAACTCATAATCTCAATTAAACCCCTGAAAACTTCCCAAAATAGCAAACCACCCCCCTACTGTACCCAAACGCACTCCGAATCACATGAGATTTCACCCACACGACTCATACGTCAAACCCGACTCGCTAAGACTCTAAACACACTTACTAACTAATCAAGCAATTAATTAAAATTAATATAGGCTAAGGGTCGGGATGTTACACTTTGTACTCTGATTTTTTGTATGGCCTGAACCATCACAAATACTGCTATTTGGCAAAAAACCATCCCATCAGCCATGAGAATTTCTGACATCCAAAAACTCATACCCTCTAGGACTAGCTACTACCTGAATACTATCCAATGGCCAAAGACTGATGGGGATGCTGCTAATGTTGCTGCTGCTGATGGTGCCGAGATTAGTCTTGAGCTGTCATTGTCATTGATGAAGCTGAATTTTGAGTTAGGGCATTCAGTATCACCATCCAGTTCGCTATTGAGTATGTGTGGTGCTCCATTTGCACCACACTGGCAGCTTACAAGCCTTTAAACTATTTTTTTTTAACAGGGCTTCTGCTAAGATTGCTAGTTAAGGATAAAAAACGTAAGGCGGAGAAATGATAAAGAAAGATAATAAATATATCCATTTCAGTCAGCCTCTCCCGAGTCATTAAAGAAAATATCAGATAGCTAGAAATTTAACCAGGTTGAGTGGAAAAGTAAAAGACTCAGTCAACCAGAATTTATAGTACATATGTAAATATATATATTCGTCGACTTAGGCTATGATGCCCACATACAGCATGGATATAGCAGCGCCACGCTATGGAAATAGTAGGGACACAGATTTTACGCATGAAAAGTGAAGTATCCGATATGATATAATAAGTTGCCTATTTTGAAGCATCAAGCTATTATTAGAGCTCATAGAGTCATGACTGAGTAAAAAAGTCAAGCCTAGATCAAATTGTATTCCTAATGTGCGACTCTGTATATCCAGTGGCAAACCAAGATTTTCCATTTGAGGGGGGAAGACCCTATTTTTCTTAGAACAAAAACAATGTTGTTCTACACCGAAATTAGTCAAAATAGCTAGAATTCACAAGCCAACTTCTAAAGGATTCATGAGATTCCCAATCCAAACTTGAAATCAACACTACTCAACCTTTAGTGTGCCTAAGTGTGCAAAAAAAAACCCAAGTTGGGTTCTTCCAGCAAGCAGTAACATTGACATACATCCTAATACATCCTAATGCTGTGGTTATTTTTGGAACCCTTTTTAGGTACTGAGTGAGTGGTAATCTATCCTGAGGAATAGCTTAACCCTTAACAGCCAGCAGGAATTTCAACAAACACCTAAAAGGGGGTCGCATGTGTTTAATCAATTGAATCTTACACAGGAACATTTACTAATCCAAACACATCAAATCTACGATGGAGATTAATAATTAAGATTAATATATATATGTCGGAAACCACAAGGATGAATTAATAATTAAGATGAATACATGTCGGAAACCCCAAACACATCAAACATCAAACATCAAATCTAGGATGGAGATGAATTCGATGGTTGTGAGATCAAATCCCATAAAAGGATTTCCATCATATACCATTGTTTTCAAGGTGACACAACTGGAAGAGGCTACTGAACATACAAACAACTGCAACATCTTTGAAAAAATATAATAAAATCTCACAATGCCGTTGAATCTTACAATCTTGTTGATGTCTTCGATTAAGTCCTCATCTACTACTCAACAGATTCGACACCTACGCACAAAACACAACAAAAAATACAATCAAGAATCATGATGAGAAACACATGTAAAAAACAGTGGCAAAGAGAAGATGGTACCCTTCTTCACGGCAGTGCAAAATCTAATCAAAATAAGAGCAATATTTTTTTAATCAAACTCACATGGAAATCAGTTGGAGAGAATGGGATTTTTTTCACCTTGCCAGTCAGAAAAAGGAAAGAGATCAAGAGGAGTTTCCACAGATTAAGAGAGAAGGGAGAGCAGGGCTTTTGTAGGGTTTCTGCCTCATACAGAGAAAGATTTTTCAGGTTCTATGTCACGTCCCCAAAAATAAGAATAGGGAGAAACCGTGAAAAATTAAAATCTTAAATTCAAATTCCCGTGTTTAATACAACACAAGCTTCCAAAAGTGGACCCACATAAAATTTTAACCTGTGGTGAGTCAAAAATAAATTTCATTAAATGCAACGGAAGGTTTATTCAATTGGTATTCAAAGTTCATAAATAATTCATAAATAAGATCCAAGACGAAAATCAAATAAGCATTAATAGTTAATGTGGAAGAATAAATCAAACAATTACTAAGAAGGGTCATCATTAAAAGAAAGTTCATCTAAAGAATTGCTAAGATGACGTTCTCTCTAATGCAGGCTTAGACGGCTCCGAAACCGTCTCCGGCATCCCACTCGGTTCGTCAGTTGGCTCAAACATTTGAAACATTTGATCCTACTCCGTTTCCTCGGCAAAGTAGGGCACGGTACCTATGCACCAAA
This sequence comes from Litsea cubeba, assembly GCA_012931725.1. Taxonomy (NCBI): domain Eukaryota; kingdom Viridiplantae; phylum Streptophyta; class Magnoliopsida; order Laurales; family Lauraceae; genus Litsea; species Litsea cubeba. The sequence goes on from CM022952.1 coordinate 34,665,634, forward strand.
CATTATAAAGTAAATTGCAAATATATAATCATAATTCGAAATTAAATACGATAACGAGAAGAATATAGACAAGTGTGATCATATAGAAGTAAAGGCAAAGATATAATACGAATGAACGTATGACATAAATCCAAATAAAAAAAATGGAGCAATAAGATTCACACGGAGACAAGTTTCCCCGTTGTGGGTGGTCAACCCTACATAATCGGGAAAGCCCATCCATAACGTCGGTGGTCATAAACCGATCAATTAAATATCTGGATAACATATTCACATTCAAAGCGGATTATATGTGATCCAGTCACATCGGTGATCAACCGTCCATATATCGATTTGCAGTCGTCCATAAATGACCCACATAAAGGAAAACATATATGCATAATAGACCCGAATAATAATGCTCCGACACAAGAGACCTAAGTCAAAGTAAACTGCTGGCCATTCCATATTCCATATCATAATCAAATCGTTATACAAAATTTTCCAAGCCACTTTATAGTCCATAACACAATAGGGTATGCATCTAAAGGAATACATATATCATAAATCAACATATATATGCATGCGAATGTCAAAGAATAATCACAAGCCAATCCTAATGTTAGACATAAGGTCTCGTACCCAACAACCATAGGAATCTCTAAATAGATAAAAGATCAACACATCCCTTCTCAATCAATGGTGTATAGACACAATTAAGGGTTTTCTAATAGAGATGGATTGAACTCAAATCCACTAGGATTTCTCCGAGGTTATATGAAGCACTAAACCTCACGTTAGTAAGATACCGCATGCCCAGTCGGTATTTACTCAAGTCCAATGATTAAATTAATCAAATATAATTTTAACACATCAAAGATAGTCAAAGGTCATAATTTAGGTTTATAAAACAACAAGGCCCCTTTTTCCTAAATTTCATAAATAAAAAAGGGCAATGTAAATAATTTCACCACACTAAAAGTCACATGGGATTACATCATCCCATGTCATCACGACTCTATCTACTTTATTCCCATCCTTATCAGGTAACCAGGTTATCACATTCTGCCACCATTTTATCTCCTTTCTATACAAGCAAGTCAATGCCATACACAGAACCCATTCCAGAAAAAGTGCTCCACGCCAACGACAACAAGGAAGCTTACAATAGTCACCCCACGGATCACAACCCCAGATCACCTTCACAAACAACGTCGTCCAGCCATATACGGACGGATGTGCGGACTAGATTTGTAATCAAATCTGCCAGTGGACCCCACCACTGCCTGATATCCAAAATAAAACCCCATTTGATGATTGACACCCCAAACTCGGTAAACCCTTAGATGAGGGGCCAGATGGGACCCAAACCCCACGGGTCCACTACCATCAAAGTCGCCCCTGGGTACCCTATCAGATCCAAGGACCCGATCATGCATCCACCTGGATTCCATGGTAAAAAACACGGACAGTCCCAAACTGCCTGCGTTCCCTTGTTACAGATTCACTCCCTGAATGATGTGGTTACGCCTGTACATCAAGGTCACTTGAAATAGTGGTCTCACATCCCTAACACAAGTCTACAGAAAGTGAAGAAAGGTTTTGAAATCCAAACAACAAAAAGTGAAGAAGGGTTTTGAAATCCAAACAAAGTACTGCGACAGTAGCCATTGGCAACAGTAACATCAATACGAGAAACAAAATCGCATTACAAAATTATCATAAGAAAAGGCATAAAAAAAGGTTGCTACATGCATCAACACGAAAATCAAGAAGGAACACAAATATTAAATTTACAAATTGTGATTAAGTACTTGCCTTTCACCGGGGTTTGAAGAAAAAGCAATATATCCTAGCCAATACCCAATCCGAGATTACCGGGGCTCTCGATCACAATCCTAATACCAATCTGACATAGAAGATAGGATAAGAATGTTCAGATGAACATATCTATGGTATTTCTACCCAGAACCAAATATTGGAAACATTATGAATGTAACCCAAGAGTACACATTTTACTCCTAATGGTTCGAGGAGATGGTTACTTGAGATAAGAAAGTCGAACTAAGAATGATGGTATCTCCAGATCTTGATTCTGATGGCCGGATCCTAAAGTTGCAGAGGGTTGGGAAGTTGAAAGAGGAAGAAGATGAACAAGGAATGGAAGGAGTTACAGAGATAAATGGGAAGAGATAAGGACGAGCGTTCATGCGTTCGTAATAAAGGGGATGAGGTTAAGAGAATATTCTATGGGCTTAAGTCATTGGGTCGGGTCAAACTGCGGGTCAAGTCATCTACCCATTAACCCAACTTAACAATCTACGCATCTAATCTAACGTGTGCCCCACTTAATCCTAACCACTTAAATAACTAAAATACATTCAATTAAAATAATAATAATATCTAATTAAACTATAATAAAATATTAATAGTAGGACTAGGATCTTACATTCTATGAGATAACAAAGTTGAAGCGGCGGCGGAGGAAATCTCAGGTCGATGACAAATTTTCTGTCGCAGCCAGTAGGATCAATCAAGAATGATGATGCCGCTAGGGTTTCTGGAGGTGATAGTAGTATCAATAATGTGCCTGGATTGAATGACAACTCTCTTCAAAAGAAGAAAAGAAACATAACTCAAATAGGAAATCTATAAAGCCCTAAAAAATCAAATACCTGGGAGATGCCGGAGAGACAAAGACAGAGGAGGTGGGACACCGAGAGAGATGCCGAGGGAGACGAGAGAGACGCAGAGGTCTTCTGGTGAATGGGTTGCAGGGATCGGCCTCAGGTGATGGGGATAGAGGAGAGACCGAGGTGGGCGATGGAGATGTCTAATGCGCAGGGGAGGCTGTGAGATGGGTCGGTAATGGAGAGACAGGTGTGGAGAGGGTGAGGCGTGAGAGAGAAATGGTGATGGAGAGGTCTGTACAGGGAGGAAAAAGATGGAGATGGGAGGGGCTGTTGGGCAGGTGATGAGAGGGAGAGGGGGAAGAGGTCACCTGGGAGATGGAGGAGAGGGGGGTTCTGCGCCTGGGAGAGGAGATGGCTTGCGTAGGAGTGGGAGAGGGAGATGAGGGATGGAGGCGAGATATGAGAATTACAAAGGGAAAATAGATGGGCGCAAAAGGGGTTTGGGCATTAGTAATAACAATACCGGCGCAAATAGTGCGCCGGCCAAAATAACTTTGAAAATATATTGACAAAAAACATTGGCGGAAGAAAAATAAAGGCATGATCTCTTTTGCGAGTGAAATTTGCGTTAAAACACTGACCTTTGCCTGGAAAAAAGACAAAACGCCGGAAAAACATTGACCTTTGCATGTGAAAAAAACAAAACGCCGAGAAAACATTGACATTTTCCGGTGAAAAAAAAAAAAAAACGCCGGGAAAACGTTGACCTTTGCCGTATAAAAAAATAAAACGCCGTGAAAAATCGAACATTTGCCGGCGAAAATTTGTTGCCGGGTAAACCCTATCTTTTCCCGGGTGAAAGAAGCTTTTTCGCTGGTAAAAATTATACTTTTCCCGGTGTTTAATGATTGCGCCGGGAAAAAACGCCGGTAAAAGTGTAAATGATTGTAGTGAATTCATTGTAAGATTCGCATCTAAATTCTATGATGCACCTATAATGGGATTCGTCACATAGATACGTATCTTTTTTCTTAGGATTCAATAGTATATCCATCCTTGGATTTTAGCAACAATGTCCGTCAGAGCCACATATTAGTAATAGCATTATAGCACCTGGCTGGCACAATTGACTTTGTTTTTCATCTTCTACACTTTGCAATTCCCTTGGACATGAATGTGCGAGTTTTGGGATGGGCATTTTGACTTTATGTCATGTTCATGGACTGCATGGTGATTTGTGCCAATAATCCTCCTTTTGATGTTGCTTGTGGGTCTGCGAGCAAATTATCCAAGCTTAAGGACAACCTCGGGTCGCAGATCAGCCCTTTCGCGCGGGTTGGATCTACACCCCTTTTTATCCTGAATGATGTGTTTTTCAGGATCTATAGACGAAGAGGCCGGGAAACTGTTTCTAGTTTTGAAGTGGATTTTATTTCTGTTCAAAGCCAGCAATTTGTATTAGTGGTTCCGTTAATATGAATTAGAAAGATGCTCAAAAGTGGTACTGTTGATTAGGCAGCCCTTCTGTTTCAGTATTAAGAACCTTCTTACTTTTTTTCTTTCAGTCCGTTGCCAATTTTGAATGTGAAAGCAAAAGCTTGTAGAATTACTAATTCTCTTAGCCGTAACAAAAATTATACCGTGATGTTTGCACTGATTCATTTTGATATATCATGTTTTGCACCATTATTTCCAATGGATATTAATATTTGATATCCCTCATCGATAATGCTTTGTGTATGGCATATATGGTTTATTTGTTGTCAAGTATTTTACATACATAGGTACGTTAAATCAGTTCTCACACTAGCATTGGTGCCATTAGAAGTGATAATAGAAAAGATACTCTGCACATGAAAATATCTATGGCGTTTAATTTTAACATTTATTGTATATTTTTTCGTGAAAACTTTGCTCTGATGATGACTTGTATATATATATATATATATATATGTATGTATTACCATGATATGTATCATTTATTTTGACTTCAAGCACAATCTTACCAGATGCATTTAAATATCATATGCATTGCTTTCCTACCCATCATTTAATTAGTTCCATTTTGACTTAAAGCACAATCTTATAAGATGCCCTTTTAACTGATGGAATACAAGATAATCATTGTGTGGGGAAATTCCCAAGAGAATCCTGGGCAAGGTGCTCCATCCCGGGGGGGGCTCATCAGCAAATCCATCCCGGCACCATCCCGGCAAGTCCATCCCGGCAACTCCCCCACCTCGGCAATGCACGCCTTAGCAAGACCAGACACTCCACTTCGGCAAAGCATCCCACTTCGGCTGCCCAGCTCGGCGACAGTGCCATCCCCTTCCACTTCGGCAACAGTGCCCTGACCCTACATCTCCGCCAGGTCTCACCCGGCACGACACTCCATCCCGGCCAAGCGCCTCATATCGATGAAAGTAGTGAGCACTGACAGCTGTCCTCCCATGGACGCTCAAGCACGCTATGGCCCGTGCGACAAGACAAGGGGATAGCCCGTATCTCCTGACAGATCACCGTCCACAGCTCCCAAGGCGCCAGGATATGGCCTAACGGGACAAGACAGGCTACGACGGGACCAGACAGGCTACGATGAGACCGCGCCTCCCTAGTACCTGACAAAATGGGCTACGACAAGACAGCCAACTACTCCTTTGCCTCCTCTTCCTCTACATAAATGGAGCGACAGCTCCAGAGGAAGGGGAACGCCATTACCACTCTGGTATGCCATATTCTCCCCCAAAAATCTCCTCCCTCTGCTTAGTTCATACACTAACTTAGGCATCGGAGAGCCTTGCGCCAGCCCAGGCCAGGGTCCTCTGACCTACGTTTCTTCTTCCTTTTCTCAGGCTCCAGGCGCAGGCATCGGTGTCCCTAATCTCACTCGGGTAAGTCCTCTAAGGCACCCCCCATTATTGTGGGTCGTTATTTTTTGCACCTACAATTGGCGCCGTCTGTGGGAAAGCAATATCCCAGCCTTCCTAACCTTCTCCAAATCTTTCCAAACACCATGCCTCGAAGAGCCAGAAAGGGAAAGGAACCGATCGCACTGTCGACCCAGCTGCCGACGGTCCCCCGCCGAGAGAGGTCAGGAGCAAAATCTGGTCCAGCAGGCGACCAGCTTCAGGATACTCGGTCGGGTTCATCCTCTTAAGGATTCGACCTCGACTCTACCCTCCGAAAGGCGCACCCTGAAGAACAGGAGCAACCGGGCCCATGGCGAAGGCTCGGGTAACGACCGCGACTCCAGAGAGTGGCTCGATCAACGCATAGATCGAGCAGTACGACAGCACATGGAAATGGCCGACTACGCTCAAGTTCGGATGAACTCTAATGATTTCGGCGCATCTCCTCTCTCCAGAGATCAGAAGCTTCCCCCTTCCCGAAGATTTCAAAGTCCCGAGGTTCGTCATTTACGATGGAACCTCGGACCTAGCAGCACACCTCCAGCACTTCAGTCAGAGGATGTCGATATGAGTCAATTCAGGCCACCTCAACTGCAAAATCTTCTCCTCCAGTTTGGGCGACCTCCCCCTGAAGTGGTTCTGTTCTCTCCCAGAGAAGTCCATTTCGAGTTGGAAGGAGCTCCAGCTCTCCTTGACGAAGTTCCAAGTTTACGAGGTCATCCCCAGGTCAGCCGCCGACCTGATGGCCCTCAGAATGAAGCAGACCGAGAGCATCGCGCGGTTCACCAAAAGGTTCTGGGCTGTCTACAACCAGATCGAGAACGCCTCAGAAGCAATAGCAGTCCTGTCTTTCCAACAAGCCCTTGTACCAGGCAACGAGCTACGAAGCAACTTGGTCATGTATCCCGTGGTCACTATGGCTGCACTCATGACTAGGGTAAATCAATTCGTCAGGCAAGAGGAGGGCGAAGCCCGAGCCCGGGAGCAGTTCAACCTCCGCGACAGCGACCAGATCGCTTCCAGCTCGGCCGAACCTGCCAGCTCGACCGACGCTTCCAGCTCGGCCGAACCTGCCAGCTCGACCGACGCTTCCAGCTCGGCCGACTCTGCCAGTTCGGCGGACGCTTCCAGCTCGGCAGATGCTTCCAGCGCGGCGGACGTCTCCAGCTCAGCGGATATCTCCAGCTCGCTAGTAGCCCCCAACTCTGCAGGAATCTCTTCCAACTCGGGGGCAGCTAGACGGAACTTTTTGTCACTTAGCTTCCGACCTCATGCTGGTCCGTCCACGTGCTGGTTTCCACCTCACGCTGGTTTCGGCCTCATGATGGTCTCGACCGCATCTGACGACCTCATGCTGGTCCGTCCACGTGCTGGTTTCCACCTCACGCTGGTTTCGGCCTCATGATGGTCTGGACCGCATCTGACGACCTCATGCTGGTCCATCCACGTGCTGGTCTCCACCTCACGCTGGTTTCGGCCTCATGATGGTCTCGACCGCATCTGACGACCTCATGCTGGTCCGTCCACGTGCTGGTTTCCACCTCACGCTGGTTTCGGCCTCATGATGGTCTCGACCGCATCTGACGACCTCATGCCGGTCCGTCCACGTGCTGGTCTCCACCTCACGCTGGTTTCGGCCTCATGATGGTCTGGACCGCATCTAACGACCTCATGTTGGTATCGCCCTCGGGCTAGCTACGCGCTTCACAGGTTTGGCCTCATGTTGGTCTCGGCCAGTGCCATCGAGACTGCCTTCGGGTTCGTACACCCAGGCTTCTCCACCTCGGCGAGTGCCGGAAAGACAAGTCACGGGTTAACAGCCCTGGAAAAGGCCTCGAGTTCGGACACTCGGCCAATTCCTAAACTCAGGGTCTTCACCCATCTCCAAGGGTTAACAGCCCTGGAAAAGGCCTCGAGTTCGGACACTCGGCCAATTCCTAAACTCAGGGTCTTCACCCATCTCCAAGGGTTAACAGCCCTGGAAAAGGCCTCGAGTTCGGACACTCGGCCAATTCCTAAACTCAGGGTCTTCACCCATCTCCAAGGGTTAACAGCCCTGGAAAAGGCCTCGAGTTCGGACACTCGGCCAATTCCTAAACTCAGGGTCTTCACCCATCTCCAAGGGTTAACAGCCCTGGAAAAGGCCTCGAGTTCGGACACTCGGCCAATTCCTAAACTCAGGGTCTTCACCCATCTACAAGGCTCTACGCCCTGGAAATGGCCTGGAGTTCTTACACTCAGCCTTTCCTAAAGCCCCGTGTTTTGAACACAATCAAGGCTCTACGCCCTGGAAATGGCCTAGAGTTCTTACACTCAGCCTTTCCTAAAGCCCCGTGTTTTGAACACAATCAAGGCTCTATGCCCTGGAAATGGCCTGGAGTTCCTGCACTCAGCCTTTCCTAAAGCCCCCGTGTCTTGGACACACTTCGGGTACATACGCCCTGGAAATGGCCTGGAGTTCCTACACTCAGCCTTTCCTAAAGCCCCCGTGTCTTGGACACACTTCGGGTCCAACGCCCTGGAAAAGGCCTCGAGTCCTGACTCGGTCGTTTCCTAAAGGTCCGGGTCCATCGCCCAGAGAAGGCCTCGAGTCCACACTCGGTCGTTTCCTAAAGCTCCGGGTCTACCGCCCTGGAAAAGGCCTCGAGTCCAAACTCGGTCGTTTCCTAAAGCTCCGGGTCCTGGACCCTGACTCGGTCGTTTCCTAAAGCTCCGGGTCCTGGACCCTGGAGAAGGCCTCGAGTTCGGACACTCGGCCGGATTCCTAAAGTCAGGGTTTTTACACCCCTCAAAGACCGTTGCCGAACTTATGCTCACATCTCCGATCCACTGTCGCAAGGCAAGGCAGTTCGTCTCGGCCAAAAGCTGGCCACTTCGGCTAAGGGCAGCTCGACAAGATTGCAGTAGAGACTGTTCCATATCACCTCCTCGGCCTCATGACAGTTCTCAGCTCGGCATCAGTGCCGGATTCCAGGTTGGCAGTTACCCTGGTTCCACCTTGGCCTCATGCCAGTTCCCAGCTCTACAGCAGCGCCAGACTCCAGTACGGCAGGAAATCCTTCCTCCGGCTCGGCGGCAGTGCCAGTCTCCGGTTTAGCAGCAGCACCCAGTCTATAGCTCGCCTCCTCCTCAGCTTGCCTCCTCCTCAGCAGCAGTAGCAAGATACTCCTAAATAAATGAGCCATCTCTCTTGGCTTTCAGCAACAATGCACTCTCCAGCTCGACAGAGGCATCTTGTTACAGCTTCACAGTGATACCAACCTCCAGCTCCGGTCCATTGCCAGCCAGTCATCTCAAAACTATGAGCAGCTCCAAGGCACAAGTGTTGTCCTCCATGGTACTTAGCTTCCGACCTCAATGAGGAGTCTAATGAGCTCAGAAGCTGGGGGGCTTTGTGTGGGGAAATTCCCAAGAGAATCCTGGGCAAGGTGCTCCATCCCGGGGGGGGCCCATCAGCAAATCCATCCCGGCACCATCCCGGCAAGTCCATCCCGGCAACTCCCCCACCTCGGCAATGCACGCCTTAGCAAGACCAGACACTCCACTTCGGCAAAGCATCCCACTTCGGCTGCCCAGCTCGGCGACAGTGCCATCCCCTTCCACTTCGGCAACAGTGCCCTGACCCTACATCTCCGCCAGGTCTCACCCGGCACGACACTCCATCCCGGCCAAGCGCCTCATATCGATGAAAGTAGTGAGCACTGACAGCTGTCCTCCCATGGACGCTCAAGCACGCTATGGCCCGTGCGACAAGACAAGGGGATAGCCCGTATCTCCTGACAGATCACCGTCCACAGCTCCCAAGGCGCCAGGATATGGCCTAACGGGACAAGACAGGCTACGACGGGACCAGACAGGCTACGATGAGACCGCGCCTCCCTAGTACCTGACAAAATGGGCTACGACAAGACAGCCAACTACTCCTTTGCCTCCTCTTCCTCTACATAAACGGAGCGACAGCTCCAGAGGAAGGGGAACGCCATTACCACTCTGGTATGCCATATTCTCCCCCAAAAATCTCCTCCCTCTGCTTAGTTCATACACTAACTTAGGCATCGGAGAGCCTTGCGCCGCCCAGGCCAGGGTCCTCTGACCTACGTTTCTTCTTCCTTTTCTCAGGCTCCAGGCGCAGGCATCGGTGTCCCTAATCTCACTCGGGTAAGTCCTCTAAGGCACCCCCCATTATTGTGGGTCGTTATTTTTTGCACCTACAATCATGTAACACAACATTAGGTTGTCTAAATATTCGCTCGCTATAGCAGTCAATATTTTATTTAGTTCTAACGGGACCCTCTTGAATGTGCAAACTATTAAGCTTGCACTCCTAGCATTTCTTGTTCTGCTAGTTTTGGATCAGTTTTACATTAAAACAGTTCTCTAATATTCCACCTTATAATTTACTTGCTATGCTGTCTGAATAATTAATGGCAAAACATCCTCTTATAAACAATATGCATGAAAGTTCATACCGACTAATTATATATCATTTAATTGAATCATATATTTACGATAGCCAATCAGACAAGAGTCTTTTGTTTTCATGTTGCATGTTTAATTACTTCGTTATAATTTCAAAGCATGTATTTTTTTTCCCGGATCTGTGGTATCACTTTCAAATCATTAAACTACTCGTCTAAACATGTGTAGGAGCTTACATATGACTATGGTTACGTGCTTGATAGTGCTACTGGGCCTGATGGAACTATTAAGAAGATGCCATGTTACTGTGGAGCAGCAGGTTGTAGGAAGAGATTGTATTAGGTGACAAGCTCTGTGCATGTTTTTGTGTACGTGGGCACATCAAAGTTAATTAGGTTTATAGTTGTATGGTATGGAATTTTTGTACGTTAAAAGAGCTGGAAACTGTTGGCATTTGTGGTGGGACCCACTTGTGTTTGCATGTGGATGGACCCCACTCACAAAGATACACCCCTCACAAGGAGTCTCATGGTGATAAGGATAAGGATAGCTTGAGTTTTATCCAACTCTCTATCTCTTTATCATATCTACATTCAAATTCAAATTGAGAGAGATCGATCATAATCATCTCTCAATTCGAATTTGAATAGAGATCTTATCACCCATTAGCCTAAGGGCTATATATAGATATGAGAAATATAGCTTGAAACAACTTTGAAGAATTAATCTTCCTTTCACTAGATCTCAAATTCTCCATCATCATCTTCTGCATCCAGGGTGTCCATCCTTGCCCTTGGATCTTGAAGAGTGACTTGTATGTGACTGATCTCTCGTAGACAGTCATAGATCTCCACACCATTGCCTGATTCAAGCCGATATTGTCCTAATTGCGTTTGTAGTAGCCAGCATCTTTAGATCCTTGCTTCCGCTATATTTACATCCTTCATTGGTATCAGAGCAATAATTGGCGTGCTCACGCAGGAATTGGATTGATTTTGGTTGTGAATCAGGGTCCTTATAGTGTGGCTGCTGGACACAACCAATTGTTTTGTTTTAGTTACCAATGCAAAATTGAGATTGTAGAATTTCAGTTGAATATTCACACATGTCAGTCATATTAGGCCGATCAACATTTTGTTCTTATAAGGCAATTGTGATGATATATATAATGGACCCCATGATGATATTACTATCTATGGACCAATTGTGGGGCAACATGAATATGGGTCAGTCTTCACAGTGGTATCCATTCTGTAGTTATGTATCATTGAGTGATCAAAAGGTGGTGTGCACCACCTAGTAAGGGTTGTGGCCTTGTAAGCCATAGATGAAATCTATCCTTTATCAGGTGGTAGGCCACCATTCAATCACCCTTTTTCTTTTCTTTTAATTTATGGTTAGACATGCCCATTTGCCATCATTTGTACGTATCAAATTTTTCAAATCAGTTTGCCTTCTTGTTGAACATGTGAGTTCCGTGACCTACTTGCTAGTCCTATATCAAATTATTTATATAATTTACTATATTGGATACAGCAAGATGTCATCATAAATTGGTTCTGGCCCAAATGGTATTAAGGCCAAGTAGTTCATTGCTTGATTAATTTTTTTTGTTTCCATGTTAATAATTTATTAATCATTTTGGCAATGATGAATTGAGTAACTTTGATGCCTATGCTTACCCCCAATTACTGCTTAAGTTTTAAGCACTAAATTATTGACTCACGTCATGTGTTCATGATATGATGTCTTCACTATACATAGCATAAGCATTACATGAATCCCCATATATTTTTAAGGCCATGTTCTAGTATTTTATGGCCAGTCCCTAGGAGTTCTTGCTTAATAGGACTAAGACCACCTAGTTGACCAATTGCGATCTTTGATCGAGTCAATTCAAAGAAAAGCCTTGTCCCACTAAAGGGAGACAGTCTATGTTCGAGGAAAGTGGTTTTTAAGCGGGACCATTGTTTCCACCACTTTCCTGGGGGCTTACTTGATTGATTTGATTTCATAAGACCAAATTGATCAAGGCTTAGGTGCAAGCTTTATCCAGTTGAGCATTTCTTTCCAGGCCCTAATAGATGCGGGGGATAATAAACTTTTTACAATAATTTTTTCCTATTAAAAGGATTCACATCATCCAATAATAGTCTTTTGTTGTATTTTTTATATGCATATTTGTCATTGCATCAAAGTATTAAATTGCATGATGCTATCAAATCACCCATGAAATTACGATAATTGTTTTTGATTGCCCCGAATTAGCCCTAGGCATGAAGGGTTTTCACTACAATGTCCTAATTCTCGGAATGATTTGAGTGCAAAAAGGGCAATCGATACGTATGTGTGAGTTGCCAATGTTGTGCATTCATTGATCATCATTTTTTTTATCTTATTTCTTTTTCAGTGATGGCTTCCAAAAATATCATTGCTGACCTTAATAAGGGAGATAAGTTAGATGGTAATAACTATGATAAGTGGTACCGTACCATGATTTACTTGTTCGATGAACAAGAGGTCACGTATACCTTGGAATCGATTAAGACCCGACCCGAATTAGCAAATGATGCTGCACCCATGCCCGCATTGAATGATTTTGAGAAATGGGATAAAGATAATCGGACTGCTCGCAACATTATGCTGAGTAGTATGCATTTTGAATTGGTTCCCACTTATGAAACCTACGGCACGGCTAAGGAGATGTGGGATGCCTTGAAAGGAGAATATGGTGAAATTACCGCTGGTAAGACCCGTGTAATGACCATGGAATTTGATGCGTATAGGATGGCCCCAGGTGTAAACCTCAGGGACCACCTCCGCAAAATGAGTCAAATGATTGCGGATCTTGCAAGGGCAGGGAATGTACTAACTGAGGACCAAAAGATCATTGCAGTCCTGCGATCTTTACCTGATTCTTGGTGCACAATAAAACAAATTTTGACCCACACAGAGGCAGTCAAAACTTTTAAAGATCTGTGTCGCCATCTCGAACTAGAAGCCCAAAGAGTTCAAGTAGAGATCGCTGGACAAGCACTATTTGCAAAACAGCAGCCTGTATCAGGGTCGGGGACTAAGGGGACTAAAGGCAAACGTAAGTTTCAAAATGGGACTTCTCAAAATGGGGTAGACAACCGGAAGAAACCTAAACAGGACCAGAGTGCACCCAAGCAAGACCAAAAGAAGCATCAGAAGCATAACAAGCCAAGAGACTTAGCCAAAACCAAATGCTATAAATGTCAGGAACTTGGCCACATCGCTAAAACTTGCCCCAAACGAAAATCGGTAAACACCCTAACTTTGTCACTCTCTTTGGTTTGCTCCGAAGCACTTTATGTGGATGAAAGTTCTAATGGATGGATAATTGATTCAGGGGAACCAAGCACGTGACAAAGGATAGGAGTGGTTTTCGGGACTTCCAGTCAATAGATGTCGGTTGCAACAAGCTCTACATGGGAAATAATTCTTCCGAAGACATATTGGGAATCGGTGATTATTATCTCTCAACATCTACAGGAAAAACAATGGTGCTCCATGAGACGCTTTTTGTACCTGGCATGAGACGGAACCTCCTCTCTGTTTGCCGAATCGCGAGGGACGGTTTTGATTTTCGTTTTACTAAGGATAGAGTTTCCATTAGAAAAAATAGTTCTATTTATGCATGGGGTTTTATTGTAGGAGACTTATATGTTTTGGATTTCAATAATTCAATGGTTGGGTTTTCTGATTTATTTATGGTGCATGACACAAGTTCCGAATCTATAAAGTGGCATGCTCGATTGGGCCACATAGGAAAAGATCGAATGATCCGATTGGCTAAGGAAGGCCTGCATGGATCTCTCACACAAGTACAGTTGCCCACATGTGAATCTTGTGTGACAGGCAAAGCAACAAGAAAACCTTTTCCAAAAGCTGAAAGATCCAAAGCCTCCCTTGAGATCATCCACTCTGACATTTGTGGACCAATGAATGTGGCTAATAGACAAGGAACTCGATATTTTATTACTTTCATTGATGATTACTCTCGTTATGGTCGTGTGTTTTTGATTTCCCACAAATATGAGGCAATTGATTTTTTCAAAATTTTTACAAAAGAAGTTCAAAATAAGTTTGACAAAAACATTAAGACCCTCAGGACCGATCGAGGTGGAGAATACACTTCGGAGATTTTTAAAAGTTTTTGCATGGAAAATGGAATTTCTCGTCAACTGACTATGGCCTACACCCCACAACAAAACGGAGTTGCGGAGAGACATAACAGGACCCTGTTAGACATGGTTAGATCAATGATGGCTCATGCAAATTTACCTGTCTCCTTTTGGGGAGATGCGTTATTAACTGCATCATATATCTTAAATAGAGTCCCTTCTAAGTCTGTTCCTAAGACTCCGTATGAGTTGTGGACCGGTAGAAAACCTTCCTTGGGAGACCTACGCCCGTGGGGTTCTTTAGGGCATGTCCTTATCACGAATCCTAACAAATTGGAGCGTAAGACAATCCCAAGTATCTTTGTGAGATACTCTGAATTGTCAAAAGGATACGTTCTAGTTCATGAGAATGTCAATGGCAGATTAATTGAAAAAGTATCTCGTGATGTAGATTTCTTCGAGTTTCAATATCCTGAAAAGAAGAAGACAAGGGTGTCCATTGAACTATTTGAAATGGATGACTTCTCCTACCACGAGGAGCCGACACCACTTGTTGGTATTAGTGGGAGAGATCCTATGGTGCCACAGGCAAGTGGGAGTGATCAGGATGCCCTTCGTCGTTCTTCTCGTGGATTGATTCCAAAGAAGTTTTTTGAAATTGAGGGAACTTCTTATGCATACATTGTAACTGATGATGACGAACCACGTTCTTATAAAGAAGCAATGGAATCAGTAAACTCGAAGGCATGGATGCTCGCGATGAATGATGAGATAAGCTCTATGCGTAAGCACCATGTATGGGATCTTGTGGATCTTCCCAAGGATAGGAAAGCCATTACAAACAAATGGGTTTTGAAAATTAAGCGAAAAGCCGACGGTTCCATTGACAACTTTAAAGCTAGGCTTGTGGCTAAGGGGTTCACACAGAAAGAAGGTGTGGATTATGAAGAAACTTTCTCCCCTGTGGTGAGATTTTCTTCTGTCCGCATGATCTTATCTATTGTGGCCCACATGGATTTAGAATTACACCAGATGGATGTTAAGACCGCCTTTTTAAACGGTGATCTTGAGGAGGAAATATACATGAAACAACCAATAGGATATGTGGAAAAAGGCCATGAGGATAAAGTTTGTAAACTCAAGAAATCTATCTATGGCCTTAAACAATCCTCGAGACAATGGTACAAAAAGTTCCATAACACAATCTTGTCAAATGGTTTCTCCATGTGTTACGAAGATCATTGTGTTTACATTAAGCGATCTAAATATAAATTTGTGTTGCTATCTCTTTACGTTGATGATATTCTTTTGGCTTGTAATGATATTGGCTTTTTACTTGAGACCAAAGCATGGTTGTCAACTGTTTTTGAAATGAAAGATTTGGGTGAGGTTGAGTTCATTTTAGGGGTTAAAATTACGCGGAATCGTTCAAAACGCATTCTTGGCTTGTCCCAAACAACTTACATTGAGAAAATTCTAGAGAAATTTAGAATGGCCAATGCTAGTCCCGTTGAGACCCCGATTGATAAGGGTTGCAAATTAAGTGTAATGCAATGTCCTCAAACCGATGCTGAAACAAAAAGAATGGCTTCCATACCCTATGCCAGCGCTGTAGGAAGTTTAATGTATGCTATGTTGTGCACACGCCTTGATATTTGCTATGCGGTTGGGTTGGTTAGTCGATTTCAAAGTAACCCGGGTATTGCTCATTGGAATGCTGTCAAACGAATCTTCCGATATTTAAAGGGCACCAAAGATATGATGCTTTGCTATCACGGTGGTGGCTTGAGTTTATTAGCATACAGTGACTCATCTTTTTCGGATGATCCCGACGACGGCAAATCCACATCGGGATATGTGTTCTTACTGGGCGGGGGAGCCATTTCATGGTCCAGTAAGAAGCAGGAGTGTACAGTCATGTCGACCACTGAGGCCGAATATGTTGCTTGCGCACTGGCGGCCATGGAGGCTATATGGATTCGCCGTTTTCTGTTGGATTTGGGACTAGTATCCATTGCTCGTGATCCCATTCCATTGAGAACAGATAGTACAACTGCCATATGCTTGGCAAAAGACCCCCAGTTTCATCAGAGGGCAAAACATATCAAGCGAAAGTGGCATTTTATCCGTGAACAAATAGAAGCAAAAGAAATAGCAATATCTCATGTGCCATCTTTGGAAATGATTGCTGACCCAATGACCAAACCCTTGGCGCGAAAACTATTCGCTATTCATGTAAGGCGTATGGGAATGCAATATATGTAATCCTTTTATTCAGTGGGAGTGTATTGGACTTTTTCAATAAAAGTTTTTTTTGTGATTATATGCGTGTTATATTCTTTTCATTCATACATGTGCATATACTTTACATTGGCAACATACACAATAAGCGTGTGTATTAGATGCACACGTGGCACCAAACAGGTGAGGTCATCCACTCGCACGGATAAAGACCGCCCTTGATGTCTTAGTGACTGATAGGATGAGGTGCATGCATTTGTATGATATGCTGATTAAGCCAATGTGGATCTTATTGGTGCGTACAGATGTATGGAACGCCGACTCAGTCTTGTGTGCATTGGGGTGATGTGGATCACAAGACTGAATGAGACTTAGCATTAGTCGTCGGACAAATCACACCCTAATAAGTCCGATAACCTATTTTAGAAACCAAGCGTGGTTGTGTTTGTGACGATCAGCTTGCGCAGTAGTGAATCGGTGCAATGCTAGCATGGGCTCTGTTAAAGAGCTATTGCTTTTCACACTGCGACGCGTGTCTACTGACATGCGTGTTTGAGGACCTACCTACGAGCAGCGGGATATTACCCTAGAAATCCTGTTTGCTGTGCGAGAGTTAGTCCCGTAGGTGACTCTTGAGCTTGGAGTTGGTTATTGTGTGAACCAATTCTTGAGGCTCTTGTGCCCTTATACCAACCTCTTCGTTGGAAAGATGAGATCGGTGATGCTACTTTAGCTGCGGTTGTGCCACGGCAACATAGGAGCCAACGAGCCGCCGTGCTAGGAAAGCTGCTTGGTTGATTCTGACCATCGTAAGTCCATGGGAAGACCCCTTGACATCACACTCTAGTTTATACGTGCTTATGATACTTATCAGCCCGGGCTATATCGAGTATTTTGAAAATTCTAAGACAAACAATTTTCTAAATTATATATATGTATAAATATGTTATTTTATAAAAAGAAATGTTTGTAAAAGGTTTTACTCGATAAGTTGAATAAGCACATACGTGGGTTGAACACGACTCAAGGGTATGAGTCAACATGCAATCCGGTGTGGTCATGCGAGTGTCTAGGGCAGACTGATGTGTCGGTGAGTTGGTGTATTCTAGTCAGATGGTGACTTAGTGTACATTCTCTCCGTGAATAGGCATAATGGAGGTCCCACTCTTCAGGTCCATTTTTACTATATAGAATTTGATGATGGAAATTAGTGATCAAATGGAATGAATCTTGTTCGGTGCGAGTGGGAGATGTTGGCATTTATGGTGGGACCCACTTGTGTTTGCATGTGGATGGACCCCACTCACAAAGATACACCCCTCACAAGGAGTCTCATGGTGATAAGGATAAGGATAGCTTGAGATTTATCCAACTCTCTATCTCTTTATCATATCTACATTCAAATTCAAATTGAGAGAGATTGATCATAATCATCTCTCAATTCGAATTTGAATAGAGATCTTATCACCCATTAGCCTAAGGGCTATATATAGATATGAGAAATATAGCTTGAAACAACTTTGAAGAATTAATCTTCCTTTCACTAGATCTCAAATTCTCCATCATCATCTTCTGCATCCAGGGTGTCCATCCTTGCCCTTGGATCTTGAAGAGTGACTTGTATGTGACTGATCTCTCGTAGACAGTCATAGATCTCCACACCATTGCCTGATTCAAGCCGATATTGTCCTAATTGCGTTTGTAGCAGCCAGCATCTTTAGATCCTTGCTTCCGCTATATTTACATCCTTCAGAAACATGCTGATTGCCTGTATGTTGATGTTTTAATTATCATGCTATCTTCATTTTTGAAATGATCTGGTCTATCTAGGGGCCTTCACAAGAGTGTTTGTGAAGAATGACAGAAAAGGCATCCCTTTTTTTGGGCTGAATTGATATATATATTGACAAGAAAATTTTATGATAAAAAACCTTATAATGCTATATTAGATATTCTCATCTTGGTTTGTACTTGCGCATGTTGTGCTTAGACATTGCTGGTCTTGTCAAGGAATTAAAGCCTTCAGTTTTTTTTTTTTTTTTTTGGATTTTCTCATCGAGGTTATATCTACTTATGCATGTTGTGCATAGACTTTGCTCCAGGAAGATATATTTTCCGTAGTTTTTGTAGCTTATAGGTACATGATCATGTTTTTAGAATTCATGTTATGGAAATAGAGCACTTGGAGAAAAAAGCATCATACCATCATCATCATCGAAAGTCTATGCTACCCCTCTTCTCTTGCCCTTAAGCTTATAAAATTTTGCCTGGGCTGAGTGAGGAGGAAAAATGGTAATTCAGTTGAAATGGTAAATATTGATGATTCATGAAACCACATCCCCTTAGCCACCCCACAACGAAATGGCATGCTAATTTAGAGGAAACATAGGACTCTATTTAAAATGGTAAATTCTATGAATAATAGTCGAGGTTAATTTACATAAGAATATGTAGAGGAAGGCCCATTTTAAAGATTTTCACATTATTAATGGACATTTCTATTAAAAAGAGAATGCATCCCAAAATTTTAAAATTTATACCTGGGCTGGGTGTAGAGGAATCATGTAGTCATCCCAAATCCAATGGTTTATAGTACCCAACAATTATTTTTTTTTGCTAAAACGCAATTGTATTAGAAAGAGGAAAGAAACAAGGTAGAAGCCTCAAGACAACCAAGTAGGCCACTATACAACAGAAGGCAGAGAGAAAAAAATGGGGAAAACTATCAGCTACCGAACCTCATACAATTAGGGGTGCACAAAAAATCCGTCGATCCGTAAATCCGATCCGGTCCGATCCGCGGATTTTTAACCGATTCGAAGGTCAACGGATTGGTGATGGATTGAAAATCCTGTAATCCATTAGCAATTGATCGGTGGCGGATTTCATCCTCAATCCGCGGATTCAATCCAATCCGATGACATTAAATATAAAAAAAATTAAGGAGTCTAGATATAAATTAAGATGTCTAAATATAAAAGAAGAGAAAATTTTAAGGGGTCCAAATGTAATTATTCCCTACGAATCTTTATCCCCAAATCTACCCCCATCGTTCATTCATCTCCATTCTCCCAAACGGCCAGCACCCAACAGCGGAGAAAACCCTTCCCTCTCCAATCTCTTCTATCTCTCTCTCTATCTCTCGTGTTTTCTTCATCTCCCAAGAAGAACCCTAGCCGTGGAGAAAACCCTTCCCTCAAAGAGGTGACAACAAGAAGAAGAAGGAAAAGAAGAAGAGAAGGGGAAACCATTATCATTTTTGATCTCTCTCTATCTCTTGTGTTTTCTTTTGAGGTAAGATTGTATTCGCTTGAATCCATTGCAGCTCATCCTCAAAGATGATTTGCTTGCAGGAAATGGTAGATTTCCTTGTCGATTTGGGTTTTGGGGGTTTATTTCTTCATTACTTGAAAACAGGGCACGTTACTTGAGATTCATGGCTTACAAGGTTTAACAACACGCTTCTTCTTCTACTCCTTTGTCCAAAATCCAAATTAAGAAGCAGAGGCCGCAGCAGCCATGGTAGAAACGGCGGACGAGCCTTCTTCCCAGCCCAAGTACACCTCATCCCCACCAATCGAAAACCCTCATCAACCCTAGAATCCAAGTGCTGGTCCTCTTTCAAGACCACCAAAGGCCCTTCCTCCTTGATCCACCCAATCACAGCCATCGATTCTTCTCCTCATAACAAAAGCACCTGAATTAGAAAAGTTACCAATGTGTGGTTATTTTTATAAGCATTGTATTGGTTGTGACATTCAGATATTTATGATACTTTTGAAAATCTTGAGTCAAAGTTGCATCAATTGCACTTCTCTCTGGCTTTGAGTACTTTCCAGTCAATATTATTGTGTGGGGAAATTTCCAGAGCTACGGGATTAAGCTAATCACAGCCATCAGATGGGGCTAAGCGTTCTCACGTGCCATCCGCGTGCCATCTACGTGGCACCAATCTCACCTCGGCTACCAGGACAGGAGGTCCGGCCGAAGTCAGGCAGCTCCGGGCCCTTAGCGCCGAACTGGCCCACCTCGGGCGTCATCTCGGCGGGGAGTCCACCTCGGTCGGGCCACCCCAGTGCCATCTCGGCAGAAAACCCTACCTCGGCTGAAGCTACCTCGGCTGAAGAAGCCAGGGCAGTAGCCGAAGCAAGAAAGAACCTTCACTTGCGCCCCTCATTCCCCACGTCATCAGGCACGTGGAGAGATAGGGTCACGAGCTAGTGGGACAGACACGACATCCAGCCGCCCGCTATCTTCACCAGATCGCTGACATGGCGGCATCCAGCGGCTGAGGCCACATCAGGGCAAGGCCCGAGGGCAGATCCGCTGGTACTCCAACCGCCAAAGGCGCCCAACACAATCTGGCCCAACAAGACACGCATTTAATGCAATGTGGGCTGACCCGACTAGCATTAAATGCTGAGTGGGCCGGATTAGACTGCATTTATTACTTTGTGGGCTGATCATGACTTCCCAGTCGAATCATGGGACCCACACCAAGATATCCTCTGAAAGATACGATCCAAACCTCTATAAATAGAACTCCATGCACCATGCAAGGTACGCACAATCTCATTCACAGAGCCCTTACTCTGTCTCTCTTCTCCCTCTCCTTCCATTGTTCCAGTTCCCACACTGACTTTGGCATCGGAGAGCCTTGCACCGCCCAGGCCAGGGTCCTCTGACCGTTTGCTACTCCCTTTCAGGCTTCCGGACGGCATCCAGTCACCTACAGTCATCACCATCTTCTCGGATAAGTCCTCTAAGGCTCCCTCTTATTGTGGGTCATTATTTTCTGCACCTACAATTGGCGCCGTCTGTGGGAAAGTAATATCCCAACCTCTCAAAACCTTCCCAACCTTCTTAACCTCAACCTCTCAGAAGCCATGCCTCCGAAAGCTAAGAAGGGCGTAGAATCCTCAAGAGCAGCGCTCGAGCTGCCACCACCGCCAACGGACGTCCCTCCCCAAGGACGCTCCCGTACGGTGCATGGCACGACTGCAGGCGAGGGCCGCTTAGGCTCTCAGCTCTTTATCGAGTTCCCACTCCAAGAGGGACTCGAGGCCTCAACCTCGTCAGAAGAAGTCGCGCCACCCAGACGCAATGAGCGTCCCCGGAAGGACAAAGCTGTGGCCGTAGGAGAGACGCGCCACGTTCAACCCCCTGCCACTGGAGAGGTTCCCGAAGCTGCTCTCCTCCAGAAGCAACTCCAGAAGCAAGGGCAGCTGATTCGCGAGCTCCAGCAGCAGCCGAGGGCAGTGCAAACTGCCTCCTTGAGGCCGGTCTCTGAGCCTCAAGGGAAAAAGAAGGACGCTCCCAGCAGGGCAGCCCAGCCTCCTCGTGAGGACCTCAGACATCATCTGGACCAGAAACGGAGCCAGATCCGTGACGAAGGCTCGAGCAACAGCCGAAGTCACCATAGCCGCGATGGCCGAACCCATAGTCGTCGTAGCCCGAGCCATCCCAAGCGAAAGCTCCGAGCTCAGACTCCAGAGAAGGACGACGAGCAAGAGCGATTTGACAAACGTGTCAGATTGGCTCTCCAGCACAACTTGGACATGCGGGACCAGAAGCAGATCTGTGGTCACATTGATCTAGGGGGCTCTCCCTTCACAAGAGAGATCGAGCGCACCCCCTTGCCCAGGAAGTTCTCCGTCCCGCGGTTCGTCCCCTATGACGGACTGTCCGACCCATCTGCACACCTCCGACACTTCTCCCAGAAGATGTCCATCTGGGGAAACAAGGGTCACCTAAACTGCAAGATCTTCTCCTCCAGTTTGGGCGACCTCCCCCTGAAGTGGTTCTGCTCTCTCCCGGAGCAGTCGGTTTCCAGTTGGAAGGAGCTCCAGCTCTCCTTCCTGAAGAAGTTCCAAGCCTACACCGTCGTCCCCAAGAAGGAAGGGGACCTCATCGCCCTGAGAATGAAGCAGGGCGAAACTCTCGCCAAGTTCACCCACCGATTCTGGGCGGTCTACAGCCAGATCGAGGGCGCGAGGGAGGGGATAGCCATCTACGCCTTCCAACATGCCCTGATCCCCGGCATCGACTTGCGAAAGGACTTGGCCGGGGACACCCCAGAGTCCATGTCAGAATTGATGTCCCGGGTGAAGCGCTTCATCGCCCGGGAGGAAGACGAGATCCGAGCTAAGGATCAAGACGGGCATCCGGAGCCCGAACAGAAGAATGACCAACCTCGGCAGAGAGGCGGGAGGCCCTCCCAGAAGCAAGAGCCCAAGCGGGCCTGGGTCTCCAGTTCGGCGAAGCCTTCGTCGTCCAGGTCTGGGGGCACTTACAAGCCCAGACCTCCCTCCAGCGCCAGTCAGAGCGTCAATGTCGTCTTCAAGGAGCCGATTTACCGCATCCTGGCCAAGATCAAAGCCAAGCCGTTCTTCAAGTACCCTCCGCCCATGAAGAATGAACCCACTGAAGGCCCCCGGAGCAAGCTCTATTGCTCCTTCCATAAGGGCAACGGGCACAGGACCGAAGAATGCAGGACTTTGCAGGGGTATCTAGAGAAGCTGGCCGAAGAGGGCCACATCCCAGAGTTCGTCAAGGCAGGTGATGCCGGCGGCAGCGAGGGCCGGGTTCACCAGAGCACGGCCCAGGCTCCAGACAGCGAGGACTCAGAGAAGATCATCAACGTGATCCATCTGGCGTCCTCAGCTCCCGCTTCCTCATCCCGGGGAAGCTCTCAAGCCCGTGCCGAGGCCAGGCGGGCTTCGCACGGGAAAGAAATAATGAAAGCCGAACTCGCTCCGGCATCCAAGAGAGCCCGCCGCGACCGACCCGCCATCTCGTTCTCGGATCGAGATCTAGAGGGAGTCCAGGTCCCTCACAACGACCCCTTGCTCCTCACCATGAAGCTGAGAGACTTCACCGTGAAGAGGATCCTCGTCGACTCCGGCAGCTCCTCCGAGGTCCTCTACTACGACTGCTTCAAGAGGATGAAGCTCTCCGAAGCAGACCTCACGGAGGTCCGGGCACCCTTGCTAGGGTTATCCGCCACGCCAGTCTATCCCAAGGGTCGGATCACCTTGGAAACCCAAGTTGGTGGAGCATCCGTGCTGGCCGACTTCCTGGTTGTGGACGCCCCTTCTCCCTACAATGTCATTCTGGGCAGAACATGGCTCCACAAGCTAGAGGCAGTTCCTTCTTCCCTCCACCAAAAGCTGAAGTTCGTCCATGAGAACAAGGAGGGCAAGATGGAGGTAGTCACAGTGAAGGGAGACCAGCAGCAGGCCAGGCAGTGCATGCTGGCCGCAGTCCCAGCAGTGAAGGAGCCAGAGCGCGTCAACCTGGCCGAGTTCGAGAAGGGCCTCGATGAGATCGGCCGGGACCCAGAGAAGAAGAGCATCGAGGACCTGGCCGAGGTCAGGCTAGACCCGGCAGACCCAGACCGTTTCTTCCTGATTGGCACCCAGCTGTCAGACGAAGAAAGGGCCGAACTCTCTCGGTTCTTGATGCAGAATGTGGACGTCTTCGCTTGGAGCCCAAGCGAAATGCCTGGGGTCGACCCTGAGGTCATGTGCCACAAGCTCAACGTCGACCCCGACCACAAGCCGGTAGTGCAGAGGGCCCGCAGGACCGGGCTGCAGCAGACAGATGCGGTCGTCGAAGAGGTCGACAACCTGCTAAAAGCAGGGGCCATCCGGGAAGTCCAGTACCCGGTATGGCTGGCCAACACGGTGGTGGTCAAGAAGAAAACTGGGAAGTGGAGGGTGTGCGTGGACTTCACCGACCTGAACAGGGCTTGCCCTAAGGACAGTTTTCCCCTCCCAAAGATTGACCAACTGATCGACGCCACCGCTGGTCACGACCGAATGAGCTTCCTTGACGCCTACCGAGGCTATCATCAGATCCCGCTCTACGAGCCCGACGAGGAAAAAACATCGTTCATCACCCCCCGCGGCACTTACTGCTATAAGGTGATGCCCTTCGGGCTGAAGAACGCGGGGGCGACCTATCAGCGCCTCGTCACGAAGATGTTCCAGGCCCAGCTCGGCCGAACGGTAGAGGTGTATATCGACGACATGGTCGTCAAATCTATGCGCTCCAGCGACCATCTGGCGGATCTCGGCCAAGTCTTCGGCATCCTTCGCGCCTACAAGCTCAAGCTCAACGCTTCCAAGTGCGCCTTCGGCGTAGCCTCTGGCAAGTTCCTCGGCAGCTTGGTGACGCGGAGGGGGATAGAGGCCAATCCGGAACAGATCACTGCCATCCAGGGCATCCAGAGTCCCTCTACCACGAAGGAAGTTCAGAGGCTCACAGGAATGGCCGCCGCACTCAATCGCTTCATCAGCCGCTCATCAGATAAGTGCAGGCCTTTCTTTCAGCTTTTAAAGAAAAATCTGAAGTTCCAGTGGACCCCTGAGTGCGACCAGGCATTGGCCGCACTCAAAACTTATTTAATGTCACCACCATTACTCTCCACCCCGACTTTGGGGGAGATTCTGTATTTGTACCTTGCGGTCTCGGATCACGCAGTGAGCTTCGTCCTCATCAGGGAGGACGAGTGAGTTCAAAAGCCGATCTATTACACGAGCAAGACCCTGCTCGATGCCGAGACCAGGTACCTCCTGTTGGAGAAGCTTGCATTGGCTCTTGTCACCGCCTCCCGCAAGCTCTCCCATTATTTTCAATCCCACACCATTGTGGTGATCACGGAGCACCCACTCCGTTCATTGTTCAAGAAAGCTGACTTTTCAGGGCGCATATCAAAGTGGGCAGTTGAATTGGGGCAGTATGACATACAGTACCGTCCCCGAACTGCGATCAAAGCCCAGATCCTGGCAGACTTCATTGTCGAATTCGCCTCCCCCAACCCGGCTCCGACCCAGCTCGGCACGGCACTGGGGGGCACAGGGCAAGAGCCAGTAGAAACAGAGGTCCAGCAGTCTCCCACCTCGGCATGGAAGATCTTTGTCGACGGGTCGTCCACCTCCAAGAGAGCTGGCACCGGCATAGTTCTCCAATCGCCAGAGGGACTGGTCATAGAGCAAGCCTTCACCTTGGACTTCAAAGCGACGAACAATGAGGCAGAGTACGAAGCAATAATTGCAGGGTTGAACAGCGCCTGAATCCTCGGAGCCCAGCATCTGGAGATCTTCAGCGACTCTCAACTGGTAACTAGCCAGCTCGCTGGGGACTACCAGGCTAGGGACGACAGGATGGCGGCCTACTTGGCCCTTGCGAAAAAACTACTCTCCCAATTCCAGAAAGCCGAGGTCAGACAAATATCCAGAGACACCAACACGCATGCGGACGCGCTTGCAAACCTGGCCTCCGCCGTCGAAGCAGGAAAGAAGAGGACCATCGAGGTCGGGTCAGTATCAAGGTCAAGTCTAGAACTCCATTCATCTCGGCTTGTCCTCTGTGCTGACCTCGGCCCCAGCTGGATGGATCCAATCGTCGCCTACTTGAAGGACGACCAGCTCCCCGAGGACAAGACAGAAGCCCACAAGATCAGGCTCAAGGCAGCTCGTTTTTGGCTCTCTCCAGAAGGCAAACTCTATAGGAAGTCCTTCACGGGTCCATACCTCCAATACGTCCACCCGTCCAAGGTGGACGACTTCCTGTACGAGATCCATGAAGGAATCTGCGGCAGCCATATAGGAGGTCGGTCGTTGGCCTACAGAGCAATCAGCCAGGGTTACTGGTGGCCTTACATGCAGAAGGACGCTCAGGTCTACGCCAGGAAATGCGAGAAATGCCAGAAGTTCTCCCACTCCCTCCATCAGCCAGCACAGGATCTGAGTCCCCTCTCTAGCCCATGGCCCTTCGCTCAATGGGGCCTGGACATTGTGGGGCCTCTTCACCGAGCTCCAGGGAATAAGAGATGGCTGATAGTGGCTACGGACTACTTCACAAAGTGGATAGAGGCTGAACCGTTGTCTTCCATCACGGACAGGGACTCCAGGAACTTCGTTTGGAAAAACATCCTTACGAGGTTCGGCATCCCCCGGACCCTGATTTCGGACAACGGGACTCAGTTCGATTCCAAATCCTTCAGAGACTTCTGCCAAGAGCACGGCATCAGAAACCATTACTCCACCCCGGCATATCCACAGAGTAATGGCCAGGCAGAAATCTCCAACAAAGTGATCCTGGACGGCCTGAAGAAGCGACTGGACAAGGCAAAGGGCAGATGGACAGAAGAGCTTCCGAGCGTGCTGTGGGCATACAGAACAACTCCAAGGAGGTCCACCTCGGCAACACCTTTCTCTCTGGCCTACGGGATGGAGGCGGTCATTCCCTTGGAAATCGGCCTTCCTACCCTGAGGACAGAGCTGGTCGACCAAGGCCGAAATGAGACGAACCTGGCGATGGAGCTGGAGCTGGCAGACGAGCGACGAGAAGCAGCAGCCCTGAGACTGACCGACTATCAGCAGCGGTTAGCCAGGGCGTACAATCAAAATGTCAAGGAAAGAAGGTTCACCACGGGAGAGCTCGTTTTAAAGAAGACCCTGCCAGCTGACAAGGAACCAAATGAGGGGAAGCTTGCCCCGAACTGGCATGGCCCGTTCAGAGTAGTCTCACTGGCAGGAAAGTCAGCCTACAAGCTCGAAGACTTGGATGGCAAGCCGCTGCCGAGACCGTGGAATGCATCCCACCTGAAGAAATTTTATTTCTAAAGATGTAATGAACTTCAGAATCAATAAAAGCAGCTCTTGCCTTGTCATCAATCTGTCTCTCTCTGGTCGACTCCGGCAGCACAGGCTCTACGCCCTGGAAATGGCTTCGAGTTCCTACACTCAGCCTTTCCTAAAGCCCCGTGTCTTGGACACACTCAAGGCTCTACGCCCTGGAAACGGCCTGGAGTTCCTAAACTCAGCCTTTCCTAAAGCCCCGTGTCTTGGACACACTCAAGGCTCTACGCCCTGGAAACGGCCAGGAGTTCCTATACTCAGCCTTTCCTAAAGCCCCGTGTCTTGGACACAATCGAGGCTCTACGCCTTGGAAATGGCCTGCAGTTCCTACACTCAGCCGTTTCCTAAAGTCCGGGTTCATACACCCCTCAGAAGGCCATTGCCGAACTCACTTTCGCCGAGCCAAGGCCAACGGAATGGGTCCACTTCGGCACAATGCAGCTCGTCTCGGCCAAAGCCAGCCCTTTCGGCCGAGGTCAGTGCCAGCATTCAAACACAAATCCAAGCATTCCGGAACAGCGCAAAGAAATGAGAAAAAGAACTCAAAAGCACTGTACACAGTTTGGGTAATCACAGAATTCCTTTTTATCCATTGCAAACTGCTTCATTACAAGAAATACAGAACAGAAAGCAAAGTACAGAAAGGAGGATCACAGTCCTCTAAAAATAGAAAATAGAGAAAGGCTAGGAGACTCTGATCTTCACCGACTCTTCAGGCAGAAGGCTCGAGGACGCCGGATCGCCGCCTGGAGGTTCTGAGCGACCCTGGACCTCGCTGGGCTCTACAACACCCTCGGCGGCCAATGGGACCAGCCAAGCTTGAAGAAGCCTCCCGGTCCAGCGGGGCCTCATCCCGCCTTCCGTACGACGGGCGCACAGGGCCGTGTCGGACGAGAATGCGCCACCGTCCCCCTGCAGCGCATCCTCATTCTGTCTGGCCAGGGGCGGATGGCCGTGAACCCGCGTTCAGAGAGCGCGTGGTCCACGGGGAGTTCCTTCAGAGAGCGCGCAGACCACGACAGCCTTCCCCCCTCGGGGATAGCCGTCCAACGACGCAAGGTTCCCCCCGGATCAAGTGATTTCAGACACCTCCCGGACATGGTTCCTACAGCTATGTTCTTTTCTTCTCCCATGGCAAGCTTGCCACCCCTATTTATAGGAAGGAGAAGGACTCGGTCTCCGAAAGAAGTTATGAGGGCGAAGTCTCCCACGCGTTACTGGGAATGCACGGCTGTTGACCGGCGATCCCTATGGCGCCACGTGGAGACATCCGTCCGATTCCCTCGTCAGCCGCGCCACCATGTCTATCGCTATTCAAGATCAGCGCAAATACCAATGAAGATCACCTAAAAT
The DNA here is from genome assembly GCA_012931725.1 of Litsea cubeba. Classification (NCBI taxonomy): domain Eukaryota; kingdom Viridiplantae; phylum Streptophyta; class Magnoliopsida; order Laurales; family Lauraceae; genus Litsea; species Litsea cubeba. Next base: position 34,693,962 of record CM022952.1, read on the forward strand.
ACGGAGGATCAGCGCGAATACCAATGAAGATCACCTAAAATACGGAGGATCAGCGCGAATACCAAAGAAGATCACCTAAGGTATGGAGTATCGACGCTAGCGCCCAAGAAGACTACTCGACACTCAGTTCTAACGTTCCGTCACAAAGAGCACTCTACCGAACTCAAGCATCAAAGTACCAGGCTTAAAAGAGACAGAAGCACGAGTATTTGAAGAAACTTTCAATTGTATTAAAATCTCACTCATTACAGTGTTCAGCAAATACAAATTGAAGAAAATTACAGAGCATAAAGCAAGAGCGAATATCCCGAGGTCCCGAGGTCATGACCGGTCAGTTGCACGGGCTGCGGCGTCAGAGGCTTCGCCGGATGGACGGGCAGAGGTCGGCACCGGAAGCGTGTACGGAGGAGGCTCCCGAAAGGAGGGGTGGCCTTCCGAGACCCCGGCCTCCTTCAGGCCGGCAAGCCACCCTTTCGCCCAGGCCTTATCCCTCACAACAAGAACCCTTTCCTTGTAGTGGGCGGTGACCTGCACTTTGGCATCCTCGAACGCAGCATCGCACTCGGACTCGAGCTTCGCCTCGGCTTCATCCGCCCTCTTGGACTCGGATTCAAGCTTCGCCTCGGCCTCATCCGCCCTCTTGGACTCGGCTTGAAGCAGGGCCGCGTAATCGTCTCCCATCTTCGAGATGGAGACCTCGAGCTCGGCCACTCTAGTCCTCTCCGCCTCGGATTCTTCCCTCGCCTGCTCGAGCTTCGCCGCGTATTCCTCTTCCACCCTGGCTAACTTCTGGCTAACAGCATCCAGGGACTCCTGCAGGCCATTCTTCTCCACGGTCAGCTCGGCAACGTCCGCGCTGTACCTGCGGATCCTGTCAGCAACGGCCATGGACTTCTGTGCCGCCTGTCAAAGAAACGGGGTGTACGTGTTAGATCCAAAGAGCGTCAAACGCTAAATCGCTGGTTTGACAAAAGGAAATGAAGATTTACCGCGAAGTTGGACTGCAACATCGACAGGATCAGCTTCTGATCGCTGTACTTGTCCAGCCGCTCCATGTCCCGGGGAAGGGCGCAGGCTCGCCCAAGGGCCTCGAGGACCGGGAGATCGATCTTGTGAAGAATGCAATCCTCCATCGTCATCGGCCTCCCCGGCCCAAGCATGAAGCTCGGCTCCCATAACGGCGGCCCCTGGGGCAACGAGGCAGCAGCCGAGCTAGGACCCGCGTCGGTCCTCGGCACCTTCAGCGGCCGAGTTTCCTCCTGCTCAACCTCAGCCGGGGACAGGCGTACCACTGGATCAACAGGGCTGGGGGGCGCGGGAACCTCCGTCACCTCTGCAGGAGAAACTACTCGAGCCCTCGGAGATGGATGCTCCGGGGAATTCACCGGCTCCTGGGGGGCCCGGGCGTCCTCCGCTCCAAGCGCCAAAGCCTCGAGGTCCTCGAAGGACAAGCGCCTGGTGCGCCTCATCTCGGAGCCAGGCGAGGGAGATCGGGCAGGTTGACTCGATTCCCTTCCTGAGACCTGGGGAAGTCTCGATCCCGATGTGGAAGCTAGGGTTCCAGATGTGGCCCTAACGTCAGAAGACGCCCGCGAGGGCTCTGCGACCTCCGGACCGGCCTGCTCCTGACCGACCTCGGATCCGGCACCTTCACTCTAGATCGGCTCTACGGTGCCCCTCAAATACCCGCGGTACTTCGGCCGATACCCTAGCAGCGACCAAGCCGCCCTGCCGTCATGACCGCTGTATCGTTTCACCAGACGGAGCCAGGCATCGTTCCTCTTCCAAATGTATCTGGCAGCCCGTTTTCTCTCCTTCAAAGCTGCAACAATCAGAAGCATAAGCGCGGCAGAACAAAAAGAAACTTATGAAAAAAGAAAAGAAACGAAGGGTGTTTACTTGGAATGGTACCGAAGTGGCGAGGGACCTGGTAGCCTCTATCGGTGTCAGCCTCCCCAAACTCCCAGTTCCCCGAGACGTACAGAAGATCGTCTCCGGCATACTTGCTTGAATCCTCCAAGTATCGGACGAAGCCGTCCCGGCCTGGCTTAGCCCGGAGATAATAAGAATCTCCGGACTTGCATATGTCGTAGACATCCTCAAGGTCGAAGACGCCGAAGTCGGTGCCCAGGACCTCATTCAACTTGACCGTGCCCATCACGATCTTGAAGGCATTCGGCAGCAGTTGGCAGGGGCAGAGACGCCACTGACTAAGGCACCTCCTGAGAAGTGGGTGAAGGGGGAATCGGACCCCGCCTTCTATCACGGCCACTAGCGGAAAAGGCATCCAGCCTCCCGAAAAGTCGCGAGGGTTGTAGCCACGGGGTTCAGCACCCCTGACTTGGACATCAGCAGGGATCCTAAAGGCCGACCTGAAACCCTCGATCGCTGCCTCTCCCTCTAACCAGTGGCTATAAATCCCCATTCCTATCCTAGTCTAAAAACAGAGAAACCCGCAGAAGAAGAGGCAGGGCAGAAGGAACTTATGGAAGCTACGGAAGCGGAACGAAGATGCTGGGCAGCAAAGAGACTCAACTTCAGCAGCGCACCACTTCTCAGATGAAGCTCCCTCACAGTAGCTTGCCCACCTCTGACGCTCGCCTCTGATTCAGAATAGCAAACGAAGGGTAAAGCGGACCTCGACTGCCCTATATATAGCAGAGAGGCCCCCTTTCTAGAAACCCTAATTGGGCGTGCCAGGGGGCGCCCCCCTGGGATTTCGCGCGAATCATTTCAAAAATTGATTACGCCCCTGACGAAACGGCGTGCAAATCATTTCAAAAATTGACTACGACCCTGACAAGACGGCGCGTACGACCTCGAGGAGACAGACAACTAGCCAGGAGATGACGCGTGGAGCCGTCGACCTGTCTTCAGCATTGAATAGGGTACGCCATTTATTAGCTCGAACATCCAAAGCGACAGCGAGTCAGGGCCGAAAGGGGCTTTTTCCTCCAGATAGACCCAGCACATAGCTCCCGACCTCACGGCACTGACGCTCTACGCGAGGTCAGAAGCTAGGGGGCAATTGTGTGGGGAAATTTCCAAAGCTACGGGATTAAGCTAATCACAGCCATCAGATGGGGCTAAGCGTTCTCACGTGCCATCCGCGTGCCATCTACGTGGCACCAATCTCACCTCGACTACCAGGACAGGAGGTCCGGCCGAAGTCAGGCAGCTCCGGGCCCTTAGCGCCGAACTGGCCCACCTCGGGCGTCATCTCGGCTGGGAGTCCACCTCGGTCGGGCCACCCCAGTGCCATCTCGGCAGAAAACCCTACCTCGGCTGAAGAAGCCAGGGCAGTAGCCGAAGCAAGAAAGAACCTTCACTTGCGCCCCTCATTCCCCACGTCATCAGGCACGTGGAGAGATAGGGTCACGAGCTAGTGGGACAGACACGACATCCAGCCGCCCGCTATCTTCACCAGATCGCTGACATGGCGGCATCCAGCGGCTGAGGCCACATCAGGCAAGGCCCGAGGGCAGATCCGCTGGTACTCCAACCGCCAAAGGCGCCCAACACAATCTGGCCCAACAAGACACGCATTTAATGCAATGTGGGCTGACCCGACTAGCATTAAATGCTGAGTGGGCCGGATTAGACTGCATTTATTACTTTGTGGGCTGATCATGACTTCCCAGTCGAATCATGGGACCCACACCAAGATATCCTCTGAAAGATACGATCCAAACCTCTATAAATAGAACTCCATGCACCATGCAAGGTACGCACAATCTCATTCACAGAGCCCTTACTCTGTCTCTCTTCTCCCTCTCCTTCCATTGTTCCAGTTCCCATACTGACTTTGGCATCGGAGAGCCTTGCGCCGCCCAGGCCAGGGTCCTCTGACCGTTTGCTACTCCCTTTCAGGCTTCCGGACGGCATCCAGTCACCTACAGTCATCACCATCTTCTCGGATAAGTCCTCTAAGGCTCCCTCTTATTGTGGGTCATTATTTTCTGCACCTACAATTATGTTTCTCTTTTACTTGCACTGTTTCTCAGTATCTACCATTTAGAGTTCATTCAAAAGTTTTGTATCTCTCATTCTGAATATTTTTAGTTACAATGAATCTAAATTTTGTGTCTTTTTTCTCAGATGTCTAGCACTGGTGAGCACTTTACTCCTAATCCTTCCAACAGTATGACAGTGACACAACCCCAGCTGGAGTCAGTTGAACCGCAGACATCAAAACCTTTAGCCACTGCTCTTCCTCCTACAGGGGCTTCTAATACTGTATTTAGTGAGGTAAATCCTTCCAAAAAAAGGGGTAGAGTATATGAGGTTTGGGCACATTTTGAAAGGCCTAAAGATTATGATCTAAAGCTTTCGATTACTACCAACTGTTTGTATTTTGATGCTGTTTATACTCGAATTAGTTCTAATGGGACTACTACTTTGAATAATCATTGGAAAATCTGTAACAAGAATCCTTTAAATGGAGCAGCAAACAAAAAATAAAAGCGGATATCATCATATCAATCAGTAAAAGATGGTGAGACTGTCAGTAACATGGTTGTTTGGAAATTTAGTCAGCCTGCATGTAGATTGGCACTCGCTAGAATGATAATAACTGATGAGTTGCCTTTTAACTTTGTGGAGCATGAAGGGTTTCATAATTTTTGTCATGCAACCAAATTTCAAACATGTGTCATGTGTTACAATTGCCAGAGATTGTTTGGAGTTGTATGATGAACAAAGAAAAAAAGTTGAGGGACACATTGACAAATCAAAGGGTTTGTCTCACTACAGATTGTTGGACCTCAGTTCAAAACCTTTCTTATATGTGCCTTAACGCTTATTTTATTGATAAAGATTGAAAATTGCACAAAAGAATCCTGAAGTTTTGTGTCATTTCTAGTCATAAAGGTGAGTCCATTGGTCAAGCTATTGAGGAATGCTTAGTTGACTGGGGTATTAAGAAAATTTGTACTCTTACTGTTGATAATGCGTCTTCCAATGATACTGCCATTGCATTTTTAAAGAGAAAGTTTTCTAAAAAATGTGACAGTTTTATTTTAGGTGGAAAACATTTTCAAATGAGGTGTGATGCAAATATTCTTAATTTGATTGTGAGAGATGGGTTAACTGAATTGAAAGGTGCTATAACAAAAGTTCGTGCTACGGTTAAGTATGTGAGGAGTTCTCCACAAAGACAAAAACTCTTTACAGCATGTGAAGAAAAAGAGGGAATAGAAAGTGATAGTTTGTTGTTTTTAGATGTTCCAACTAGGTGGAACTCTACATTCCTCATGCTAGAAACATCAATTAAGTTTCAAAAAGCTTTTAACAGATTGGATGGAGAAGATGATAAATTCAGCAGGGAATTTGATGAATTGGAATTAGATGGACCTCCTTCTCCTATGGATTGGTAATAGCAAGGTTTTTGAAGAAATTTTATGACGCTACTAATCGATTGTCTGCTTATTTGCATGTGAGTTTGAATTTTTACTTTACTGAAGTTAATGACATTGTTGGATCTTTAAATGAATTGTTTATGATGGAGGATTTTTCTTTGAGGAGTATGTCTGTTAAAATGAGATTGAAATTTGATAAGTATTGGGAACCCATTGATAAAATGAATATGATATTATTGGTTGCGATTGTGTTGGATCCCCCCCGAAATAAGTTGAAATATGTGAAGTTTTGTTATGGCTGCTATTTTAAGCTTGAAGTATCTCACATGATTGAGCTAACCCAAAAGTTAAGAAATGCATTAAATGGTGTTTATGAGGAGCATAAATAATATGGGTCAGCTAGTGCATCATCTTCAAGTCTGACAGGTGAAATGGAGGTTGGCCAATCAAGTTTGCAAGCAAGTGACCCTTCATCATTGTTTGAGAAACATTTGGAAGAAGAAGAATGTGAAGGAGATAAGTCAAAAGTGGACATGTATTTAGAGGAAGCTCATGAAAAGATACATGGAAATACAAAGTTTGAAATTTTGAGTTGGTGGAAAACAAATCTGGCTGGGTATCCTATTCTTTCTCAAGTTGCACGAGATATTTTAGCCATTCCTTTATCTACTATTGCTTCTGAGGCTGCCTTTAGTACCAGAGGTCATGTCCTAGATTGATTCCGTAGTTCTCTTTCCCCTAGACTTGTGGAATGCCTAATTTGTATACAAGATTGGTTGAGAGTTTATGATACATCAATTCCTGATGTGGAAGAACTTATGGAGGAGTTTGCTGATCTGGAGACTCTGGACACAAGTACATTTATTTTTATAAAATTATGTTTAAGTTATCTTCAATGTTTAATTAAATTATTCTCATATAGTACTTGATGTACGTTCGTAGGTTTCAAATACAAGTTGATATCAAGTGTGAAGTTGAAGTTGGTGAAGACTGATGGATGCTGATGGACTGCTGTTTTTTTTTTTTTTTTTGTGTTTGTAATAATTAGATCTCTTTGTATTGTAACAATTCAATGACCACTATGTGTTTAGTGTGAAGGATTTACTTATTGTTCCTGATGGAAATGATTTTCACTAACAGAATTTGATGTGCCCACAGTCATTTTTCCAAGTAGAGTTAAATGACTGATTTATCTTCGAGTTGGCAATTGCTCATGCATATACATTGTTTGGTATATTTCTTTTCACATTAAATTGAACGGATTAATCAGATCTGATCCAGTCCTCCACGAATCGGATCAGATCAGATTTGAACAGCCACGGATTGATTACGGATTCCAAATCCATCAATCCATAGGTAACGGATTGGTGACAGATTTGGCCCAATCCGATCTATGTACACCCTACATACAATATAGGATCGGACAAAAAATTGCAACTCGCCTGAAGTGGCCTGCCAGAAAAAGGTTTGTCGATAGATTTGAGAGAGGAAGAAAGAAGCTCTTTCAGATATAGCTTAACCTTCATGTGAGCGGCTCTAGAGTTTCTATAAGTGAGATCATTCCTACTTTTCCAAATAACAAAAGTAGTGAAAAAAATGGAGGAAACACCCTTACATGCCAACTTGTCATTGTTTGAAGATACACCAAGCCAGATCTTGGAAGGAAGCAGAGGATCAACAATGGAGACCAGCAGCTTAAAGGATCCAATGGAGACCAGTAGCTTGAAGGGTCCATCTCCAGAGATCAGTTGCAAAGGGACAAAGAAAAAGGAGATGAAGCATAGTCTACAGGTTGTTTTTGCAAAGACAGCATCTAGGGGCCAAGCTATAGCCAATAGATTGGGCACACTCTTGCGTTGGGGTCTTGCAGTGCATCAGCCGCCAAGCAAAGAAAAAGACTCTCGGTAGCATCAGGTGGTTCAAGCCCACTTCATTGGCTCTCTGCTTGATCTAATAATCTATAATGCCTCCTTGAAAGATAGGTCTTGGCTTGGATGAGTTTTCCAGATCATGTAGTCCTTAGAATCCGGGACTAGAGATAGGTGATGGATTGCATTCCTCAAAGCCTCATCCATCTCCAGCTGAATTCTGGACGAAATTATCCAACTCGAGTCATCCCAAAGAGAGGAAACCTTCTAGTGGCCAGGGGGAAGGAAAGAGAAGGAAATTGAGCTGCCAAGCTAGAGCTAGTCTTCAGCCCAGTAGTCAAACCAGATGTTGGCCAGTTTCCCATTTCCTATATTCCACTTGCAGCTAGCTTGAATATAGTGAGCAGAGTTTCTGACTTTACGCCAAATACAGGAGCCAATTTTAGTAGTGGTTGGGCTCCATATAGCAGTCTTAGGAAAGTACCTTCCAGTCATCCAATCACCCATATAGAGTTTGAAGTAGCAACAGTCCAGTCCAATTTCAGAAATGAAGCCTCATTATGTTCATGAATGTGCCTGATGCCCAGACCTCCCACTTGAGTAGGGAGACAGACTAGCTCCCAGCGAATTTGGTTCCTTTTAGATCTTGAAGCTCAGACCAAAAGAAATTCCTCATAAGGCTTTCCAACTGATTTGACATTGAACTGGGGAGAGGGAAGACCGTCCCAATGTGCGTAGCTAAACTACTCAACACATGCCTGAGAATGATTCTATGCCCTGCAAAGGATAAGTAGCCCTAAGAGCTTGGAGAGAAACCTTTCCGGCAGTTGATTGAAATGCTGCCTTTTGGGAGTACCAATGATGAGAGGGGATCCAAGGTAAGTGGAGGAGAGTGGATTTTCTTAAAGAGTTGTAATAGACAAGATCTGTCTCTTGGTCCTCAGGCTACATTTACCTATGAAAAGCTTACTTTTTTCCCAGTTTGATAGATTGGCCAGGGCAAAATTGGTAATTGGCTAAGACCTCTTTTAGAGCCAGCAAGCCTTTTTTATGGCCTTCTAGGAAAAGCAGGATATCATCAGCATAGAAAAGGTGGGAAGGGGTCTTGGGAAGTTTGGATAAGGGGAGGATCAGACTGCTGTTTATCAGTTTTTGGATGTTTAGGCCGAGAATTTCTTTTGCAAGAATAAAGAGGTAAGGGGACAGAGGAACCCCTTGTCTGAGACCACAGGAAGATTCAAAAAAACCGAAGGGGACTTTGTAAATTAGGCCAAGCCCTTGGCAGAACACACACAAGCTTTTACAAAGCCAATCCATTTGTCCCAAAGAAAGCAAGGGACTTAAAGAGAAAAGGCGAGCTAGCTTGTCAATCCTTAGATACATCTAGTTGCATACACAGGGAACCACCTCTAGCTTTAGAATGGAGATTTTGAAAAAGCTCATGGGCTAAAGCAATATGTTGGTTATCGATCTTCCTTTAACAAAAGTAGCCTGGTTTGTAGATATAAGAGGGGAGGATCTGGGACAATCTGGAAGCCAAAATTTTTGAGTTGATTTTATTGGAGAAACAGGGAGGCCGGCCGCGGAACCAGAAACACGCACGATGTATAATATGATACATGACTAGTCTGCAGACAGTCCACATGTTTACGGACCCCCGAACAGTGGATCGGACTGAAGGGGCAGTCCAAGCTCAGTGGTATTTACTTAGAATCATAAATGCACAAACCACGCTGAAATACTTATCAAACTTATCAAAAATCAAAGGGGAAATCACTTGTCAAAACGAAACATAGCACGGCTAGCAAAATAGCATAAGATATATGCATAACAAAGCTCAAGAAGTGATCCTCTTTCATTTAAAAACAAATCTTCAAACATGCTTATACTTGAAAATTCAAGATGAGAATACGATGATAATCCTTGTATCAAAACTGAAGTTCGAAAGCAAATTTCATCAAGCATATTTTAAGACCATTCATTGATCTTTATGTAATTGAAGCCCAAATACCAGAAAGATAAAATGTGATCTTTATGTAATTGAAACCCAAATATCGGAAAGATAAAATGGATTGGTGCCCCCGAAGTTAAAAATGTATTTCAGATTTCATATGCATAATATCAAGTGAAAAGTCCTTAACATAGACTGGTTTTCATTTCTAAAGAATTTCTTCAAAAATAGTAAAATATGTAATTTCGGTCAGCTTCTCAGTCACCTGTCGGCTTGCCAAAGTGGAGTATGGCGGCTAGCCGCCAGTTGATCGACGGCTGACCGCTGGACCCAAAACAGAGAATGTAGCTCTCGGGAAAAGCGACCGAAAAGGGACTCGGTTGGCTTCGGCTAGCCGAAATGTGCAGTTCGGTTAGCCGCCCGCTGAACAAAAAGTCCAGACGCGATGAAGGTCTCGGGAAAAGGAACAGACAGAGTTCGATTGGCTGTCTGCTAGCCAAAATGGGCATTTCGGTTAGCCGCTAGCTGAAGTTAAGAAGGCTAATTGGCCTATATTCAGTGAGGGAGCTGGGAGATTTGATTTTGGGAATCAAAGCAAGGAAGTAAACATTGGCGCCAGTGGGTTTCTTTGATTGGAGCTAGTTGTGGAGAGAAGCCTTAGTCTTATCAGGCTCCTGATGTAGGGGATCTGTCGGACCAGCATCTAGAGTCTCTTGAATGTCTAGGACTTTTTTTTTCGCAACTTGTATCTTAAGCCTAATATCACCAAAGACAATCTTGTTCCACACCTTGAAGATTTGTTTCATTGCTTTCAGATTTTGAGCTAACACATATTGGGCGTTACCAACTAGATGAGAATTCCAATCATCTGCTAATAGGCTGTTGAAGTCAGGATGATGAATCCACATAGCTTCAAACTTGAATGCGACTTTTGCAGAGGGAGGCCGCTGATTGTGGGTAAGAAGCGAATGACAGTGATCTAAGGAAACCATTAGCAAGTGGGAGAGCAAGAGATCAAAAGAGATAGATACCATTGGTGGTTGCAAAGAGCGTTGTCCAATCTCGGAGCGACATAACCGATGCCCCTACGGTTATTTGACCAGGTGAAGTTATTTCCAGAGAATTGCATAACTTGAACACCAAAGGCTAGAGTCATATGTTGGAAATCTATATTCATACGAGACGGCCTCAGGCTTAATTTTTCCGAAGCTGAGATTATGGAGTTGAAGTCACCTAACACACACCAAGGAAGTTTTAAGGATGCCTGAGATATTAAATACTCCCAAAGCTCTCTTCTCTGAACATAATTTGTAGAAACATAGATCCTTGTGAGAAGACATTAGTTGCCATTTGCTGGATTAATGAAGAATATAGTTAGAAATTGGGTAGAGAATTCTGAGAGGGAAATATTAAAAATAGAGTTGGTTTTGAAAAAGCACCAAATAAAAGCAATGGATTGATTATTTGAAAGTTTTGCAGGCTACCAGAATGGATACTAGTTCAAATTAATCAATCAACATGTAGCAGATATAACCAAATAAATAATAAAAAACTAGCAAACTACCAATCGCACACCATAAGAAGGCAGACACAATATTTAGCGTGGAAACCCTATCCAGAGAGAACAACCATGAACCAGAAATTAGGAACTCACGAACAGCTACAAGATATACTCACGGCTCCTATACCTCAGTCTGTACCTCGACCTAAGGACTGTAGTTGTTCTTGCACAAAATCCATTGACACGACATCCACCGTGCACCGTTCTCCTTACTTGATCTCCTCGCACCTTGTCAGCCAAGATGAACTATTTTTAACAAGAGAATAGAAGCAACAATAACCTTCTAGAGCAACCCTTCAGAACGATCTTTCAATGGCTTTAGAGAATAATTCTCTCTCTAAGATCTCTCCTACTCAGATTGATAAGAGAGGCGGTGTACTTTAGGTTTGAGAGCAATGCCCTATTTATAGCCCCAGATCCATGCCTTGTAGTTAGAACACAAATAGGACTCAAAGTGGGAAACAGAGTCTCAAAAGAAAACCAATTCGCATCAGTTTAGGAGACTTTCCTGACAATCTTGCGCCATCCAATCGATTGCACAGTGCATCCGATCGATCAGACCACCCAAATAACTGAGGCTCGTCAGACCGCCGATCGTTCGATCGATCGGACCTGGGTGATTCGCCCGGTCTTCTTTTTTTCTTCGGTTCAGCTCTTCTTGCGACACAACCACAGTCCATTCTAAATAAATTAGAAAATACAACTCAATGGACCCAGAGTTTTGTCCAACCCACGAATAGCCAACATAAAAATATTTACAATCTCCCCCTTTGGCAATTCATGGACAAAACTTGTCGCGACCCCGGACCGGGTCTAGGGCCTAATCCGGGATCGGGACGGTGATTAGTGATGAAGGTAGTGTAGCCATGATAAATACAATAGTAAGATGGCCCGTGCGTACATGGTTAAAGGAAAACATTTCATCCGTGTACGTGATTTTCCACACGATTCTGCGGTGAGGATTTCAATACAAATCATCTCACATAAATACATAAACATATTCGGGATTGCGGAAGCGTGTAACAAATCATGAACATACCAATCATTTCATTTCATATACAAGACTAATTCATAACATAATGACAAAGTATCAAAGTGAGCAACGATCATTAGCATTTCTCAAAGGTAAATATTAAAGTTTATATAAAAGATCAGTTAGTTTAATTGCCCCAAAAATAATGGTCAACAAAGACCATTACAACCAAATAAATAAACCAAAAGATGTTAATCATAACCCAAAAAGTGTCGTTCTCAAAGCTAGATCGGATGTCTACATGACATCATCAGCTTGCCACTCGATTACTCGTTGCGGTTCATCAACCGCCTCCTCAGGCTCCTCCTCAATGGCAATGGGTTCGGGACCTGAGTACTAAAATAAATGGATTAGACATGACGGTCTTGCAAGTGGGTTAAAAGATATAACAGTAATTTAAAGCAATGATACCTTTGGAAATATATTGAAATCTGTATAAATAATGAGTTTCATAAAAGAACAATACATCATTTAAAAGAGATACATATGCAATAAAAACATGTAAGGTAATAATGATTCGGGAACTAACAAGATGGCAACCACATGAAGCTAAATCATCTCTCACTAAAGTGATGAGAGCACATCAGGACGTTGATCTCAGTCACACAAGGTGAGGAGAGTCAACGATTAAATATAAATACATATAATGCTATACGGGACCACGGTAGCGAACCGGGTATATCGGGGCGAGGCGGGATCCATGCTACAACTGGTATAACGAAAGGGGGATCTCCAAATCGGTGGATCAAACCGATAAGGTTATCCAAGCTTAATGGTGCCGACTCATAGGTCACATGTGAGAAATCAAAACAACGAATACGTATAATGGGACGGGGTGCCCATAGGCACAAAAGCACATTAAAACTGGATCGGGCATAAACGGGCTAGCAATATGCTAAAACAATACTTTCGGGACAAGTCTAGTCCTAAGACATGATACTTGGAAATGTATAAGTGCAATTCGATAAAAACAAGTACATATGGATTTCTATACTTTCCGGACCAAGTGTTAGAGGTTTAAGATTTGAATCAATGTAAATAGGGTTCCGTATGTTAGGTTTGATATGCATTTGGTACTCTTTAAGAATTAAAAACATTCCGGGACCTTATATACATTGACAAACTTAAAAGACCTTAACAACATTATGATGATGAGTTTTCTTCCTCCATATTATCCCACATGATTCTTCAAAAAAGAATCACAAGAAAATATAGTGTTGGTTGGCTGTCGGCTAGCCGAAGTCTGACCGACAGCTGACCGAGCATCAGAATCATGGGGAGACAGCTCTCTGAAATTCTAACTGAACTGGTGTCGGTCACCTGTCTAACCGACACTTCAGCATCAGAAATTTTTAAGAAATGCAGCTCTCTGGAATTCTAACCGAACTGGTGTCGGTTCACTATCGGTCGGCTGACCTACAGCTGACCGACGTTACTGCGAGCACAATTTTCTGAAGCTGTTTTCGGTTCTTTCTTTCATCAAACACTCCTCATTTTTAAGGGTCAGATCCCTGCACTATAGCGAGCTAAAAACTCCTCCAATTCATCAATCAAATATCCCAATCAACACTACAAATCCATCATTCAATCTCATCCATTCTTCCAACAAATCATCCATAAAAATGGATCAAATCCTCTCATTCCATTCATCTCAAACATAAGAAGAAAGAACCATAGAAATCCACATATAACCATTCAAGCTTTAACACAATCAATGTACATTTCTAAGAGATAAAATGAGATAGAAAGATGCATTAATTAGTGCATTTGAAATCAATAGAAACAAGTCATAAACAAGTTTTAAGCAATTCAAATCATTAATGAAAAATCAAGAACATACATAAATGTGATTTAGCATCAAATAAATCATTTCATCCACTTGCTGTAGGTCCAAAGTTAGCAAGTCCAAGCCATTAAACACCTCTCAAGCCAAAAATCAATAACCTATCAAAAACCCCCAAAACAAGACCTTGGAAATCAAAACCAAATTCAATCAAAAGGAAACTTTCCAATAATGAAAATGGAGAGTCTCTAGGACTAGAAGAACACAAATCTAAGAGATTAGGAGGAGAGCTTACTTGGAAGTCCTTCAAAAAGCAAGGTTAGCTAAATGGAAAAACTCAAAGTTGTTGGATCCCTTCACAAATGGCACCAAATGGAAGCTCTTAAGAAGATGAAGAAGATTTGTGAAGCTCTCTTCTTGATTTGAGCAAGGCTTGGTGGAGATAATGGAGGAGGAGAAAGCAAGAAGAACAAAGGAGGCAAGGTGGCTGCTGGGATCCTCTCTTAGAACAGTGATTAGTGCAAGAAGATAGCAAATGAGGGAAGAGTTTCCTATATATAGCAAAGAGGGAGTGGGTCCCACAACTTACGGTACTTGTCGGGCTAAGAACATGCATTTCGAGACTTCAAATGATTTCGACGAAGAAGACAAAGTTACTCGACAAAATATCTAGTTTCGAAAAAGTATATGTTTTGTGGGTTTTGGTGACATTGAAAATTATGTCCAGATTTTGGGTAAAAAGATTGTTTTGCCCTCAAATTGAGAAAAATCGGATTTCGGGCTCTCAAATGGGAACGATGTCAACATGAAAGTTGTAGATAATAACAAGATAAGTTAATCGGGATTAAAAACATAATTTTAGGAAATCACGAATAATCCCCCAAGCTCACGCAAAATCGTAATAAGAACCCCCAAGGGGTCCCACAAATCAAAAAGGCTCTCAAAATTCCTCAAAGCTATTTTAAAAGTTATTCTAACCCCAAACTTAACCAAAATCCACTAAACACACTTAAAACTAAAATATAACTAATTAATACTAATCGAGGTCTCTCGGGTCAGGGTCTTACATCCTCCACCCCTTCGGACATTTGGTCCTCCAAATGGAAATTAAAACTCACATTCGGTAAAAGATGCGGGTACTTCCTCTGAACTTGATCCCGTAGTTCCCATGTTGCTTCTTCCGGTCCATGATTCTCCCAAAGTACCTTGACCCACTAAATTGTGCGTGTTCTCAATTCTTGTTCCTTAGTGTCAATAATTTGGACAGGCTTCTCAACATAAGTAGCATCTTCTCGAATTTCCAACAGCTCATAACGGAGTATATGCAATCTGTCGGAAACGTACTTCTTCAACATTGACACATGAAAAACATTGTGTACGCCGGAGAGTTCGGGTGGTAAGGCTAATCGGTAAGCCACTTCACCAATCTTACTCACAATGTCATACGGTCCGATGTATCTCTGAGATAACTTCACCAATCTTACTCACGAACAGTTACAAGATATACTCACATCTCCATTACCTCTGTCTGTACCTCGACCTAAGGATGATAGTTGTTCTTGCACAAAATCCATTGACACGACATCCACCATGCACCGTTCTCCTTACTTAATCTCCTCGCACCTTGTCAGCCAAGATGAACTATCTTCTACAAGAGAGTAGAAGCAGCAGCAATAACCTTCTAGCGCAGCCCTTCAGAACGTTCTCTCAATGACTCTTGAGAATAATTATCTCTAAAATATCTCTTACTCAGATTGATGAGAGAGGTGGTGTACTTTAGGGTTTAGAGCAATACCCTACTTATAGCCCCAAACTCTTGCCTTGTAGTTAGAACACAAATAGGACTCAAAGTGGGAAACAGAGTCTCAAAATGAAACCAATTCGCATCAGTTTAAGAGACTTTGCTGACAATCATGCGCTATCCGATCGATCGCACAGTGTATCCGATCGATCAGACCACCTAAATAACTGAGGCTCATCAGACCTCCAACTCGCCTGGTCTTCTTTTTTTCTTCGGTTCAGCTCTTCCTGCGATACAACCACAGTCCATTCTAAATAAATTAGAAAATGCAACTCAATGGACCCAAAGTTTTGTCCAACCCATGAATTAGCCAACATAAAAATACTTACATTATTGTTAGAGAAAAAAAAACACCAAACCGCAAAGAGGACAGCAAGGAGGAAAGGGGAGATAGAGTCATTGGCTCAGAAAAGAAGACAATGTCAGGGGATTAGAAGAGATAAGGTGGTGGAGAGCTCTAAGGGTAGGGGAATTGACAATACCCCTGCAGTTCCAATAAAGGACTCTGATCATTTGGATCAAATTAAAGGAGAGGAGGTTCCATCTGAGCTCCTAGTCTTGGGGCGGGAAGAAGAGGGAGCATTTTTTTTCTGGGTTTAGACTTCTTTTTTCCTGGAGTGAGGAGTGAGGTCTATCTCCAAGGATATTCCAACAGGTTGAGATGAAAAGTGGGGGTTGAAGTTGGTGTGCGGGAACATGGTCAGAAGGTGACAAAGGTTGAGGGTGGGGGGGTGGGTATGGCATTGGTTGGCTCTATGAAGGAACGATTTTCCAAGATAGAGAACGGGTTAGAGGTGTCTAGGACAAGGGCAAGAATTTTTTCCAGAATTTCCTGCAAGAGGTCCTTTATAGTACCCAACATGGTAAGGCATTTGGATCTCTTATCCTTAAGTCAAGCATGGTTCAAATGATCGGCCAATACGTACTGGTATCGGCCATACCAGTCCAATATCGACTTGTAAATTATTGGAATTATCGGCCATACCAATCCAATTGGTCACGGTCTCATCTTGACAAAAAATCTGTAAATTTTCAAAAATTACTGGTCGATATTTAAAAATATTGGTCTTGATCGATATATCGACCAATATTTTTAAAATATTGGTCGACAATGTTTAAAGCCCCTGTTTTTTCATTTTTTTTCCCTTTTGTACTTATTTTTTTCCTCTTTCCAAACATATTAGATGCTACTCTGTTTTTTTTTTTTTCCGAACACCTATTTCACTTTCAAGCCATCAAAAGGTTTTAGGTTTTTTGCGAATTTCGTTTGGAAAAATCATATACAACTCTACCAAGGTTGAGTATTATGTTTTTTTTTTTAGTTTTTCTTCTAAAGGTTTATTTAGAAATAGCTTAATAATGCAGATTGCATGCTATTTTTGTTGTGAATACATTTCATTGTCTTTTATTTACACATTTTAAGGCTAAGTTCTGAAAATTGGGATTTTTCTTGAAATCCTATAGATATTTGCAAAATAGCTACTAAAATCTGTTTGGGGTGTTTTGAAAATGCTTGTGGCTTCTTAGCATTGCATACATCTATTAAATAATGAGTAAAAGCTTTAGTTTCTTAATTCTAACATTATTAGGTAGCTCATAACTCATAAGTCACAATTATGATTGCATTTCAGAGAATTTGTGAGATTTCAACTTATTTTAGTATATACATGTAAATATATTTAATTGGAAATCAAACTTATACAATTTCAGATAAGACAACAATATCGGATATTATAACTTCGGCGGACCGATATTGTGATTGATAATTATTACTAATGAAAAAAAAAACATTATTTTCCAACATTTTATAATAATACTGTAGATTTTTTGGAGAATTTTTCCGAAAGTTCTAAGGTAAGAAAAGCTCATACCTAGGCATGTCAAACGGGCCGTGCCAGCATTAAAATTCAGGCCCGCCCCAGCTAACGGGCCTGCACGGCATGGCCCGCCAGGGAAAACCCCTGGCACGGCACGGCCCACAGTGGGGCGGGCCGGAGCGGGCCGTGCCAGCGGGCTGGCGGGCCTTTTTTTTTTTTTGATAGACTGATATAATTACCGTAAGGCGTAACATAAGCGTAAGTCCGTAACGACATGGGTTTGAATTTGATTTTCGATCAATAGACATTAATTTTTCAATAGTTACTTTTCTAAACATTTAAACTTATACAAACATTTGATAAATGATTGAGTGGTTCAAATTAATTTATAGATATTTACTCACATATTACTTAAGTACTATACATGAATTTTCTTTTTCTTATCAGTATTAAAAATAAAAATTAGAACACAAGTAGAGAGAATGACAAAGATATTTAAGTGGTTCGGTCAAACTCGACCTACTCCACTGAGAAGAGAGAACCATTTAGATCTTAACTTCTTGAAGGTTTCTAAATAGGATTACCTTCAAAACCTTACAATCTTTTTAGAAAATAAAAATAAAAAAAGAATGAACAACTTATAAATTACAATGAAGAAAAAAGTTAAAAATCAGATTTGTAGTCCACTACTGTATTCTGCAGGATCAAAATCTTCCATTAATGATGTTAACTCTTGCTTCCTCTTATCTGCCAAGTACCAGTCTCGTAGGCAAACACAACACTCCACCATTTCTTCAGTGAGATTTGTTCTTCTGTCATCTACTACACGTCCACCTGCACTAAAAGCCTGTTCTGATGCTACAGAAGACATAGGAATCGTCAATAGATTACAAGCCATGGCTGCCAACACTGGATAAATGCTTTCTTGTTGCTTCCACCCGACTAAAAGGTCAAAGCTAGATGCATCCTGCATCCTAATTACACCTACGTCAAGATACGATGATAACTCCGTCACAGTGTTGTTACTTGAGCTTGAGCTGCATGCCATGCCCGTGGACAGGGAAGAATACCACACATCCCACTCACCAACACCTGTCTGCTGGACTTCTGAATTGCCCATACTAAGCCCAGCTGTACCCATTTGCTCACAATAAAATTAAAAAAGTACTTGTAAATTTGCCCTTATATTTGAAAAAACATTTAAATCTATATAATTCATATTTTTATTTATTCCATCAATAAAAAATTGTACACCACTTAATTTTAACCTAGGATCAAATACAGCAGCTAAAGAAAATGTCATTGGAGCCTCTTTCCAATATTTATTAAATTTTTCTTCCATGTCTCTAATAGTGCTACCAAGTAAAAAATGATCTCTAAATCTACTGAATTGTAAAGTAATTTTAAAAAGTTTCATTAAAGCTTCATTAGATGTGGGATAATATATCCCGGAAAAAAATAATGTTGAAGTATAAAAAGGTTCTAATAAATCTCTTATATGGGCACATAACTCCCAATGTTCATCACTAATCATTAAATCTTGTGCATGAAAAGCACAAAATTCATTCAAAACAGTTTTTCTAGAAAGTGCCTTGTTTAACAAATCATACATAGAATTCCATCTATGTTCAACTTCTTTAGGCACTTTAATAGCTGATACGCATTGCCTCGCACATATTTGGGCATACAATTGTCTTCTTTGTGCGGAGCAAAAAAGAAATCTAGCAATGTCTTTAATAGCATCTGTATAACTTGTAATATGCTTTAAACGAACCTTTGCAATAAGATTTAAGATGTGACATACACATCTATTTTGAAAGATAGAACTATCTATCAAAGTTGCAAGTGGCATCTACATTCTCATTAATTCAATAGCCACTGTATTATTACTAGCATTATCTAAAGTTACAGATAAAACTTTTTCCTTAATACTATATTCATCTAGTTTTTCCAAAATTAATGTACTTATCCTAGTTCGATTGTGTGGCCATTCAAGAGTGCTAAAACTAAGTATACATTTATTCATAATCCATTTTGCATCTATATTATGTGCAGTAATACAAAGATAACTATCACCCCCTTTAGAAGTCCACATATCTGTGGTTATGGATATTCTACTAGGAGATTCTGCAAAATAGTTTTTTATATTTATTTTATCTTCCTGCCAGAGTCTAATAGCATCATTTCTGGCTGTATTTCTTGAAATACTATGAAATTGTGGTTGACAGTATTGCTGGACCCATTGTTCAAAAAACTCATTTTCAACAAAAGCAAATGGTAATTCGGATAAAACAATCATTTTAACAAGACCTTGTCTAGCACTTTGTGCATTAAAAGAAAAAAAAAACCCAAACTGCTACTACTACTACCACCACCAGTAGTAAAAATTTGGGTTTGTGAACCAGGCCCCCCTGTCCCTGCATTCTCTGGCTTATGCTTTTGTAAACATGTTTTCCTATGTCTTGACAAATGGCCGGTACCCCCTTTTGACTGGGCACTATAAATCTTACCACACAATGTGCATTTTGCCTTTTCAACATTCTTTCCATTTTCAATAACGTCATACCTTGTATATATATCCCAAACTACTGAAGTTCTACTCCTCTTGTTTGGTTTATGGGAACTCTGAGGAAAGGGGGGTGGTAAATCACCTACTTCATCTTGTAATTCAATAAAATCTTCTTCTACCTCTAAATTAACGGAAGAAGCTTCTGTGGGAAATCTTCTAGCCATATTTCAAAAGAATAAATTTATAAATAATAACAGTAATATGCTAATAGCCTTCTTTTGTGAAAATTTATTATAAGAAAGGGGAGAAAATGAGAGTTAATATAATATAATATAAACTTATATATATGGAATCTCAAATCTAAATATTATAAATACCTCTAAATCTTTGAAGGCCCCTTTAATCTTGTCTCTTGATAACTTGATTTTTGGTCCTCCAAAAACTTCTTAGAGAGAGTGAAAGAGTTGAATTCTTTGAGAGAGAGTTAGAGAATGAGAGAGTTGTGTAAATTGGTGAGAAATGAGTGTGTAATTGGTAAGGAATGAGAATGGGAGGGTTAGGATATTTATAGACTTAGTATAATGAAAAATGACACAAAATAACCCTTATATGACCGTTTTATAGCTGTTGGGGGGGGGGTAAAATGGTATTTTTTTAAAAAAATAGCCGTTTTTTTGGCTGTTGGGCGTGCTGGCGGGTCGGCCCGACAGCGGGACTGGCGGGCCTATACTGGCGGGCCTGGCGGGCTTGCAAGTGCTGGCCCACTAGGCTGGCAGGCCGTGCCAAACGGGCCAGCGGGCCGAGCAGCACGGCCCGCGTCATGGGCCGTGCCCAGTGGGCCGTGCTGTTGACCGGGCCGTGCCGTGCCACGGCCCGTTGACTGGCGGGCCAGGCCGTGCCAGGCCGGGCCGACACGGCCCACTTGACATCTCTACTCATACCACGACGATCAAGATAGACCACGAATCGCGACTGATACCGATACTGTATCAATTTTTGGGTTCAGCCGACGACACGAATGATACCGCAGTTTTAAACCGTGTTATCAAGTTGAGATCCCATGTTCGTGTATGTCTTATTGCTGATAAGGGAGTGATTGCATCTTTAGAAGCTAGTTCTAAATCAAGTGTTCCATATGGAACTCCTATGAGTGACTCAACTCACTAGTTGAGTTCTCGGCAGACTAGCCCATTTTGCTATTACTTGGCTTGATATTGCCTTTCTTGTACATATTGTTAGTCGATTAATTTATTTTTAATCATGTTATAATATGTTGAGCGGCCGTATTGCACATTCTACGGTATTTTCAACATGCTTTAACACAAAGGAGTGATCTTTCCATCATTCAGCCCGTCACCTTCCTGTTTATTCATATTCCAATTGGGCCAACAACATCAATGATCACCTCTATTATAGGATATTATATTTTTTTTTTTTTTGACAATTTTTACTTCTCTTGAAAAAGCAAATAACCCATTGTTCTTGTCTCTCTATTGAAATCGATCGAATATCTTGCCCTCGCTAACGGTTTAGTTGAAATCATTTGATTTCATTGTCTTCTTCTTGACATGGGCATTTGACTTTCACATCCCACTCACTCTAAAGTGACAGCATCAGTTTTTGAAACGTTACTCACAGTTATGTTTTTCATGAATACACTAAACACATTTAGGTTGAGTTGTCATTTTCGTTAACGCACTACCAATCTTTATCCTATCTATTTCACGGATTAGTTGGTAGACTTCTTCACCAATTCTCATTCACCATAAACTTCAAACATCTAGCAGCTCATAGTCCCTTGATGCATGTTCTCATCAGCACATCTTCAACTTTTGGAGGGGGGGTCATGTGGTGTTGAAAATGTCAAAAAGTGTTTGGTGCGTTCATGAAGCCACTACAATGTAGTTATCTCAAAGGATAATTGGTTAACAAGGTTTCATAAATCTAATTGTAAACTTCATTTAACCTTAAATATGATTCTTATAGACTAAGAGCATAGTTTTAAATATCGGCTTATATTAATATGTATATGCCGATAGGCATTATTATGGGCAAATACTGAATGGATATTTTGGTGTAGTATTGGTTTTCATTTTGTATCATAAAATGAGTAAGGATATTGAGTGTTGGCAAATTCATTGGGTTATGGATAAATCATGAATTCACATTTTATCATGTATTTTATAGTTAGACTACTTAGATCGAAGTCTTGAGAGAAAAGTTCATGGGAACTGAAAATACATTGGACACTCGAGCGGACGCTCATACAAATTTGTTTAGCAACTGAAAATACAATATCTCAATTGGTGCTATGATAGAATGGAATGGGACTTCCTCGATGTTGTCCTTGAGGCTTTAGGTTTCCATAGGAATTTCATTGAAGTTGTTCTCAAGTGCGTCTTTTCGGTCTCCTTCTCAATTCTGCTAAATGAGTCTCCTTTTGAGAATTTTATTCTTGAGAGTGGATTAAGACAAGGGGACCCCCTTCCTTACCTTTTTATTTTGGGAGTGGAAATCCTTTCTCATATGATTAATTAAGGCAGAAGATAAAGAGCTGATTCATGGTGTGAAGGTGGCTAGGAATGCTCCTACTGTCTCTCATTTATTCTTTGTAGATGATAGACTAGTGAAATGAAGGATATCCTTGAGGACTACTGCTTAGTTTCTGGTCACCTTATTAATTTCGACAAATCTGATGCTTACTTAAGGAGGGGTACATGCCGCATGTGGTGCAGGGAACTCACCAAAATCCTTGGAGTTAAGACTTATGGGTGGCAATGAGAAATATCTAGGGAATTCCATTGTTATGAATAGAAGTAAGAATACTAATTTTCAGGCCCTTATTTCAAGAATTAAATGTAGAATGTCTTGGAAAGCTAACCTTCTTTCTCAAGCCGAAAGAAGTACTCTTATAAAATCTATTGCTTCCACCATACCGGTTTACAACATGGTGGTGTTTAACTCCCATCCAAAACTACTGATATGATGGACAAAATGTTTAGAAAATTCTTTTGGGGTGACTCATCGAAAAAAAAAATACATACAATTAAATGGAGTGAAATCTGTAAACCTACGTACAGAGGATGGGGGTCTGGGCATCTGAGATACTAAGAAAAATAATGTAGCCCTGCTAGCGAAAACTTGTTATAGATATGTGACTAATGAGAACCTTATGAATTCTAAGATCCTCAAAGCAAAACATTGTCCTAACAAATCGTTCGGGATGCTAAATTTAGGAAGGGTAAACTCTTGGTTCTGGAAAGGTTTCGTGGAAGCAAAGAACTTTATTAATAATAAGGTGGGGTGGATCATTGGTAATGGTAAAAGCATTTCAGTTTGGAGATGCAATTGGACCCCTTGTGAAGGAGGGCTTAGGAGACCTTTATCGGATGTCTCCAACCCAAGCCTTGTTGTTAAAGACCTTTTGGATCAAGATTATAACTGGAAATTTTCAATTCTTAAATGAGGCGTATATTGAAGGTATCACAAAAATGCACATTTCCCGCCATAATAGAGGTGATACTAGAATTTGGCCCTTCACAAAAAAAAAAAAAAAAATTGGTATTTTGTCTACCAAAACAGCTTATAATTCTACTATCATAGAAAGCAATGTAAGGTGTACTTTCTCGCTCAATTGGAAGATTATTTGGCGCCTTCCCCTTCCTCAAAGAATCTACTTGTTTGGGTGGAAATGTCTAAAAAAGGAAATTTAGGTTCGTAAACTATTGCATGACAAGTCTTTAAATAACAACCTTTGTCCTCTTTGTAATAAGGCGGAAGAGACACTTGAGCATGCTCTCTTTCTTTGTGACTAAAATCGTTTGAGAAGAATTGGAAAAAATATTGTATTGCATACTTTCTTTGTATGAGTACATGACATAAATACAAGTGAGAAACTGTGTGAAAACTGAAAACCATGTGACAATTATAGATCCTAAAATTTTGGATCTTGTGTAATTTAAGTTACAACATATAAGGAAGGTAGGATGAGATTTCCACAGGCCCGGCCCTGGGGAGGGGCAGTAAGTACGCCCGCCCCGGGCACATTTTTCACGGGGGCCCCAAAATCGATTCCACTCCTCAAGGGAAAACGTTTCCACTTCCACTCTCCTCCAAATCCAACGACCCCCTTCTCAAGCCCCTCAACCCTTCATCAATGATCAATCAAACTCTTTGAACCCCAGGTCCCCATCTCAACCAAACAACCAGCCCAAAAAAAAAAAATTTGAAGAAGAAGCAGAGACAGATCCGCGCAGCACCCTCTCCGGTAGTCCGGTGTCTTCATCGCATCACCACAGTCAGCACCGCCACCGGACCGCCATAACCACAGCTGCACGCCTGCACCACCAAACAGCAAGCCCAAAATAAAAAAAAATAAAAAGAAGAAGAAGAAGAAGAAGAAGAAGAAGAAGAAGAAGAAGAAGAAGAAGAAAAAGCAGAGACAGATCCGCGCAGCACAGTGACAGCAGCACCCTGCCACCCTCTCCGGTAGTCCGATGTCGTCACCGCCAGAACCGGAGCACAGCACCGCCATCGCACCCCCATAAGCCCATAACCACAGCTGCACCGCCTGACCGCCATCGCCAGAACCGGCCGGGGCTGGCCCATCATCTTCGGGATAGTAGTGATTCAGTGAAGCACCATCGCCATTAGGTCCATCCATGGCCGCCCTTGAAAACCCATCACCCACCCCACCCACCGCATCTCTCTGTTCTGATGAACTGATGAAGCAGGAACGAAATGGAAAAAGGAGCTTGAAACCCTTTTGTTTTTCCTCCAACACGAAGACCGAGGCAGCCCTCTCTGAGTTCGGGTCGGGTTGGACTTGGACCTGTCGACCTGATCCACTTGGCACTTGCATCAGATGATTCAGATTTGTAGACATCACTACATCAGCTTACAAAAAAAGCCACTTGCATCGGATTTGTAGACATCAACACATGGGCCCATAGCTAATAGATTTTCTTTCAGCCATCATCGCTGTCTTGGTATATTAGGGAGATTCTAAAATCCAATTATCCAAAGTGTGGTTTTTTTCGGTATAAAATTGGTCGTTGAAAAATGAATGAGGCCATCACTAAGTTTATATATATAGAGGCCTAATTTTTACCCTTGCCCTGGGCCCTGAAAAACTCAGAACCGGCCCTGGATTTCCAGCTCATTCCATTGACTGAATATTGGCCCAGAATATCATGAGATGTTATTTATTGTCAACTTTGTCAATAGTGACCATGGCCGAGCAGGATCGGTTCTGAGTTTTTCAGGGCCCAGGGCAAGGGTAAAAATTAGGCCTCTATATATATAAACTTAGTGATGGCCTCATTCATTTTTCAACGACCAATTTTATACCGAAAAAAACCACACTTTGGATAATTGGATTTTAGAATCTCCCTAATATACCAAGACAGCGATGATGGCTGAAAGAAAATCTATTAGCTATGGGCCCATGTGTTGATGTCTACAAATCCGATGCAAGTGGTTTTTTTTGTAAGCTGATGTAGTGATGTCTACAAATCTGAATCATCTGATGCAAGTGCCAAGTGGATCAGGTCGACAGGTCCAAGTCCAACCCGACCCGAACTAAGAGAGGGTTGCCTCGGTCTTCGTGTTGGAGGAAAAACAAAAGGGTTTCAAGCCCCTTTTTCCATTTCGTTCCTGCTTCATCAGTTCATCAGAACAGAGAGATGCGGTGGGTGGGGTGGGTGATGGGTTTTCAAGGGCGGCCATGGATGGACCTAATGGCGATGGTGCTTCACTGAATCACTACTATCACGAAGATGATGCCAGCCCCAGCCGGTTCTGGCGATGGCGGTCAGGCGGTGCAGCTGTGGTTATGGGCTTATGGGGGTGCGATGGCGGTGCTGTGCTCCGGTTATGGCGGTGACGACATCGGACTACCGGAGGGGGTGGCAGGGTGCTGCTCTCACTGTGCTGCGCGGATCTGTCTCTGCTTTTTCTTCTTCTTCTTCTTCTTCTTCTTTTTTTTTTATTTTTATTTTTTTTTTTATTTTGGGCTTGCTGTTTGGTGGTGCAGGCGTGCAACTGTGGTTATGGCGGTCCGGTGGCGGTGCTGACTGTGGTGATGCGATGAAGACACCGGACTACCGGAGAGGGTGCTGCGCGGATCTGTCTCTGCTTCTTCTTCATTTTTTTTTTTGGGCTGGTTGTTTGGTTGAGATGGGGACCTGGGGTTCAAAGAGTTTGATTGATCATTGATGAAGGGTTGAGGGGCTTGAGAAGGGGGTCGTTGGATTTGGAGGAGAGTGGAAGTGGAAACGTTTTCCCTTGAGGAGTGGAATCGATTTTGGGGCCCCCGTGAAAAATGTGCCCGGGGCGGGCGCACTTACTGCCCCTCCCCAGGGCCGGGCCTGTGGCCGAGCTAGCTGGTTTGGTTCAGATCTTAGGTTCCTTGCCAACCTTTATTCTGGTTTTAATATCATGGTTTGGTGGAGATTCTTCTTGGAGTTGTGTGATTCGATAAAGCAACCGGGTAGTCTCTTTGTTAAAGCCCTAGTCTTGGCTCTTTGGAGGGCTTTATGAAAAAGCACGAATGATTTTATCTTTTGAGATAGATAAATAAAACCGCTCGCCTCCCTAAATATTGCCTCAAAGTTGATTGTAAATTCCAACAGTAAGCATAGAGAGACCTGCCTAGAATCATTTCATCAAAGGCATGGTTTAAATATGAGTTTTTCGCAAAACATAGCTTATATTTTTGGCAAAATTAGCGAAAGGTCCCTATAAGTGAATGTATCCAGCCTCCAGTCCAAGGAAAAACTTATTAAGGCCTATGGTCCACTCAACTAGACTGTTTGCAGCCATAGGTCCCTGCATCCACATGTTCTCATTTTTAAGGACTAAATTGCCCTTTCAACCATTTTAGGGATAAATTTTTTAGACTTAAAATTTCAAATGTTCCTTATCCCTCGTCGTTCTTCTCTCTCATTCTTTATCATGGAGAACCCCCTTCGAAAAAAAATTGTCGATCCTCGCATGTGTGCTGCGCCATCTGTAGTTGCAGAAGGAGATCGGTTATGATCTCGGTGGGCCATAAAAAGGAGAAGGGCAACACCCTGTTCATGTTGCAGAGAAAATAGAGAGATCTCTGTTGGTTTTCTCTGGTTTGGGTTTGATCACTTGGACTGATAGTTGCCGGAGAAGAAGAAGAAGCACGAGGATCCGGACTTGCTATTGTTAGGATCGACCATAGCCGAAAGCAGGGAAAGCAGAAAAACGAAGGTGATCCTGCCATCGCCTGGGAAGAAAAAACGATCAGAGGTGTTCTATCAATCAGGTGGGCCATGCTAGAAATCCTGGTCTGGTCGTTGCAGGAAGAAGACGACTGCAGCTTGCCTTCCGCTGCCCGTCGCCCGTCGTTGTTCGCTGTCATCTCCACCGGAGCAGGAACCAGAAATGTACACGCCGCCATTTTCCGCCATCAAGATTAGAGTTACAGAGGGCAGGTGCTACTAGGGTTGTAAACGGGTCGGTTCCGGTCCGGGTCCAGGGTGGAACCGGAACCGTTTTCTAAGAAGGGGAACCGAAACCGGAACCGGAACCGTTAAGAATAATGGGAACCAGAACTGGAACCGGAACCGTTTGTGAGGCGGGTCTGGTTCCGGTTCCGGGTCTAGACTAATACCTGTATTTTTCTTTAAAAAATTTATACTTTTTTCACATTTCAATTGGATCACGTACTTACAAATACTAATGTGACATTTTGTCTATCAATAACAGACACTTTTAACCAAAAACTCAGAAATCACATCCAAACAGGCAATGAGATGTAGAAAAGTAGAAAACCCTAATGTAGAAAAGTAAAAAAGTAAAAAGGGTTCTGTTCTCACATAATAAAGTTACCTTATGTTAGTATATATTGGGTCGGGTCCACGGGTCTGAGCCACTGTGGATCCGGAACCGGAACCGTTTAGGTATCGGTTCCAAAAAAAGGATCCGGAACCGGAACCATTTTCTTATCGGGACCAAAATAAGGACCCAGACCCGGATCCTAACATGTCGGAACCTTCGGGTAATCGGAGAATCAGGTACCCATTTACAACCCTAGGTGCTACCCAGCCATCGCCGAGGAGAACGAGAAGGTCCGCAATCCGTCCTCATTGTTTTCATCGCCGGAATTACGCACACCATCACCAGTGTGGATATAGGAGATCCGTTGCTGTTGGCCTAACCGGAGAAGGAGACGAAAGCATCCCAGGTTTTCTTTACAGAACAGAACGACTTTCTGTTGCAGAAACTCAATTGAGAAGACGACCCAGTTGGGTCAGGCACCAGGCCAGGTCTAGGTTCGGGTCAGTTCTGACCCGTTTGCAGCAGGAAGCCCAGCAACCACAGTCAGGGGTCATCCGGACTCTGATTTGCGCTCTGTTTCTTCCTACAGACTTGCGTCAACCGAAGGCAACATGGCTGTTATATCATTTTTGACAAATATTTATGAGTCTTTATGAAATTTATTTGAATTTTTGTGAAATTTATCTAAGTTTTTGTCAAGTTTATTTGAGTTTTAACAAAGTTATATGAATTTCTATAAAATTTATCTGAGTTTTTCGTTTTTTGTCAAATTTATTTGAGTTTTGCTCAAATTTATCTGAGTTATGAAATAAATTTCTCTGAGTTCTGAACAAATCTATCTGAGTTTTTAGCCTTTTTATCTAAGTTCTGAACAAATCTATCTGAGTTTTTTGCCTTTTTATCTGAGTTCTAAAAAAATTTATCTGAGTTCTGAAACAAATTTATTTGAGTTCTGGACAAATTTATTTGAGTTTTTGGCATATTTATTTCAGTTTTTGAAAAATATAATTGGGTTTCTGACAAATTTATATACATTTGGCAGATTTTAACTAAGTTTTTAAACTAAACTGAGGCTGGTCTTTTGAAATTTATTTGTATTTTTTGAAATAAGTTTAACTGAGTTTTGGCAAAATACTTGAGTTTTTGGAAAATTTTTCTGAAATTTGGAAAATTGGTTTATCTTAGTTTTGTCAAATTTATTCGAGTTTTTGTCAAATTTATCTGAGTGTTGTTCAAATTTAATTGTTTTCTGTGATATTTCTTTGTGTTTTTGGTAAATTTATATGAGTTTTTTTTTCAAAATTTATCTGAGTTTTTCATAAATTTATCTGAGTTTTGTTTAAATTTATCTGAGTTTTTGTCAAATTTATCTTAGTGTTGTTCAAATTTATTTATTTTCTGTCATATTTATTTGTATTTTTGGTAAATTTATCTGAGTTTTTAGCAAATTTATTTGTATTTTTTGAAATCTATATGCGTTTTTTAATTTATTTTTGTCTTTTCAAATTTATTGCATTTTTTGAAATTATTGCATTTTTTAGAATTTATTTTCATTATTTTAAATTTATTTGCATTTTTTTGAAAATTTCTTTGGATCTTTTGAGATTTATTTGAGTCTTTTGAAATTTATTTATATTTTTTGAAACTTATTTGGACATTTTGAAACTTATTTGCATCTTTTTAAATTTATTTGCGTTATTTGATTATATATTGCTTTTTTATAAACTTATTGCATTTTTTGAAATTATTTCATTTTTTAAAATTTATTTTCATTATTTTGAAATTTAGTTGTGTGTTTTTATAATTTATTTAGAAATCTGGAGATTCTATTAATCGTGGGCAATTAAATGTTAGTTGGCCATTATTAATGGGATATCCCACCAATCATGGGTTATGATTTAAAGAAATGGTAAATTAGACATTTCAGGTATGAAAAAGTGTGAGAGGGACCTTTACCTCTTTGACTTTTTTTTGTGGACTGTTTGCAAGAAAGTCATACTTTGAGGGACCTCCGACCGAATGCCCCTATATTTTTTCAGATGCTGCATTTAGAGTTGTGGATGGTAAATGTGGTTGCAGTGAATGGTCCCGAAGGTCCCTTCCTCCAAACAACCTGAGGCTAGGGCGGTCCTTGCAACAGTAATCAAAGGTAGGGCCCGTGACTATACCAAAGCCCACGTTTTGTCCGATGCCCTAAAAGTGGTTCGAGCTATTAACGGATCTTTTGATTGGTCTATTGACCCAATTTTGCAAGACTATGAGTCCCTGGCGTTTAATTTTGAGTCCATTGGAATTTCTTTTACTCCAAAGTAGTTGAACTCTATTGCTAATGACTTAGCTAAATACTCTTATTCTAAGTGTGTTAGGGATTAGGGGTGTTCGGTCTTATGGCCTTTGTTTTGGTTTGGAGTCTTTGGTGTTGTTTTTCCTTCTAATGACATCTCTATTTTACCAAAAATACAAAAGAAAAAAGTCTCAATTGGTGCTTCTACCGAGCCATGTGTTAATGTGGGTATCATCAAGATATTTATGTATCTGGTTTTATTTCAAGCCCAGATCCAGACCATGGGACAAAAAGCCCAAAAAATACTCAGCCCATAACCAGAAAAAAAGTGTCTGGGCTCGACCAGATCGTCTGCTGGACCTTCCTATTGCAGCATCTCATTTAAAGTCTCTGGGCATAAGTGTAGAGTAATTTGGACCGACAGTAGGGTTACTGCCAGAATTTGGGCCCAATTCAACACTCACCAGGGCTTGTTTGGCTGGGCCGATTCAATGACATGAGTTGGTGGGTCCACACTTCGCCCATTGACAGTCCACATGGTAATGCAAAATGAATCGTTAATTTCACATACTCCACGGACAGACATCCCAATTTTGATTAGGTGGCCCATCTAAACCCAACTTTCATCACATGACTTGATCCAGAAGTTCACGCTGGAGACTTTTGGGTCCTGCGTTGCAGTTCATGGGCCAATCCAGCTCATAAATTTCAATTTAAAAAAAAAAAAAAAAACAACGATAATATTGTCCTAAAACTAGGGCTTTCCATAAGCTGGGTCGACACAATAATCATTTAGACCTGGGCCCTGATGTACATCCTGAGCTGAGTGGGCCAGAACTTGATCTCAAAGGAAATTGGCATCAGGTTTGTTTACAACCCTGGTTATTCAAACTAGCCAACTCCTACATCCAATAAATAGTTGAATTGTTCTTGAAATAGTCATTAAACCTTATTATTCTATATTAATACCTGATGAGGAATTGAATGGGCATGGATCAACTGGCCCACCTTTTAAAAATTGGGTTTGGGCATGGCTGACTGGGTATGGGTCCATAATTTTGTAGTTGGTTCAGATCTGGATCTAGTTGATTAGCATCTGTGTAAAGTTCGATTCTAATGGGATTATATATATATATATATATATATTGTTTTATGTAAGTTTATGCCAACAGCTACTAGCTGGCTAAGTGGTAAAGGTTTTTATTATGATTTTTCAATCCAAAAATGAGTGTGTTGTGAAATTCCAATTCCAAGTTGTTATACCAATTAGATGAGATTTTGATTAATATTAGATTCTCCACCGTTGATCCAACCACCCACCCTTAAATATTTTCTAATTCATCAAATCAATTATTGTAAGGATCCAATAAGTGTAACTTTTTTGTACCATCTTTTTATACACCACATGTTTGCACATTCCTAGATTGATTCAAAACCTTTTCCTTTTCAAAATGCTGCTGATTCTGTTCTACTTGTCAGATTGCAATGCAGCTTTACACCTTGCAGATGTTTGTACCCTTTGCAGTCGGAAGGATTGAAAAAACTGAAGAATATGATCATAAAAGTTTTGATTAAAACCTTCCAAAAAGTGAGATTTGAATATGATCATCATATGATCAGGTTTTGCAGTACGTTTTTCTCAGAAAAGTTTGGAATTAAAATAAGTGAGCACAACTGCACAAGCTACGCGAGTTCATGATGAATATGATTGGGTTTATATACTGGATGCAGATTCGGATGGATCCAATTGAATTTGACCCTAATGAAGATTATTATTCTACATGCTTCTTTATAATAACATGCTTATTGACACTCAAATCAATTATTCTACTCCCATATTTAAAAAAAATTGTTCTATAACCCAACTTACCTTAGTACATATAGGAGAAAAAGAACCATAACAACGATGAAGAGAAAATAGAATTTAGAATTTAGGGTAAATACGTGCGTTTTGGGTCAACATACTTTTGGCAACACAAATTTTCTTTTACAGCGCCGATTTAATTCTTTAAAAATCAAGCTTGTAATAAATTAACTGTGATACCATTAAATTTATATAGATAAATATTACTATTAAAGTCTTGAAGTGTTAGTAGAAACGACATAAATATAATATAAAGTATGACTTTTTTTCATCTAAGTTGATGAGTGTTTCAACTGCCGATCGATCCAAGTGGGGGCCATGTTCAGCATCCAAAATGATCACGCAGAGGACCAAGTCAAAAATCAGCAAACTTTACTCATATAAGTGGGCCCCACATTGCACTTTTGTGGTGGACTATCCTACCTTTCCTGCCTAACCAACTATCATGAATGCACATGGTTGTAGCAAATGGGTCCCATAGAGTAGTTCTGACAGTAGGACTTTCTCATTGCACATCCATTTTCTTAAAGAGAGAGTTCCTCTTTTTCATGAAAGTGTTGAAAAGATAGAAGACGACCGCACCATACACAGAGGTGGGCCATGATCCATTTTTTATGGTTTGTAGATCTTAAATGGTGATGATGACTGTAAGAAGTTTCATGGAGAATCAGATGATGATGGGTCACATCACTAGTTGCGGCATATGTAAATACCTGATAGGACTGTTTGTTTAGTGTTGTAAGCCTTCTAAAAATTTCTATCAATGTAATCTAAGACAATAAAATTAATGTTTAAAATCAATTAGCATTGTTAGAGGTTAGTCTTGAATTAATTATATTAAACTTAGCCTTCAATTTAATTGTGGTTAGTTGAATTGGATTTTCCGTTTAGATTTTTATCAGTTCTCATCTTTAACATTGGGGTGTTAAAATTAATGCTAAATTATGCCAATTTGGCCAATTTTTGGTCCTTAATTCAAGTGTAAAGATTCTCATTTCCTATCACAATGATGGGCATGCAGCAAAGTGGGTTCCACAATTGTTAATAAATTTGTTATCGCACGGCATAAGTGTTCATCCCAAACGTATAATAAACCGCTTATTCTCCTACAAGCTCTCATTTTTTAAAAATCTTTGCAATGGGCCACACAATTTCTGCAAAATATTATCCTACGGGAGTAGGCATGTCAAACGGCCCGGCCCGCCTAAATTCCAGCCCGCCCGTGCCACTTGTCGGCCCGCCAGATGAGACGGGCCGTGCCTGCCCAACCCCTCAAAATGGAGCGGGCTGGGCCGTGTCGACCCTTCATGCCTGCCGTGCTCGGCATGTCTCTTTTAAATTTTTTTTTCGATTAATTTTTTTCTCTTTTTCGGTATTAAAGTTAAAAGTTAGAACACAAGCACGGAAAATGACAAAAATATTTAAGTGATTCGGTCAAACTCAACATACCCCACTGAGAAGAATGAGAGGGTTGGAATATTTATAGACTTTGTAAATTAAAAATGATATAAAATACCCCTTATATGACCGTTTTATGGCTGTTGGGAGGGTAAAATGGATATATTTTTTTAAAAAATAGCTATTTTTGGGCGGGCCAAACGGGCATAACATGTCCGGTACTCTCAGCCCAGCACGGCCCGTGCCGAGCCACTGGCCGTTGATTGGAGGGCCGGGCAGGGCCGAACCGGCCCATTCGGCATCTCTATACGGGGGGATCTTGATGTTAAAGAAGTGGGAGCGCATGATGACTTCACCTGTTAGTTTCCGCAGGAGAAAACTATCCTATATTTTAAATATGATCAATCTAACAATGGTTTTCCATTCATTGAAGTGAATTTTCATTTAGTGCTGGCATATATTAATGATCGTGGGTTTTGAGCATCTCATGTCCCTTAATAATTGATCTAAGATCCGAATTTTGAGAAAAGTGGAGCATATTCCAATTATAAAAGTGAGAACAAACTAGATCAATATAATATATGAGAGAGTGAGTGCAACTGCACCATCAGATCCTTCTATTTTGATATTTATAAGAAGATCATGTCAGGCTCAAACAGATTGGAGATTGGAGAATGGAGCATTGAGAAAGGTCGATTTTGACAATCTACGTACATGGAAACAATGTCGTATGAAAGATGAAATCATGGCAGCAGCTTAGTTCCCTTTGTATTAAAAAAAAAAAGCCATATAACATGACACACATCACAAGGACCCATTACCTGATCCTAAAATGAAAACGTCTACATCTTTTCTGAAACACATCTCCTTATATTCCCATGATTAATGGCTTTCTCTATGACCCTTGCACTTGGCCTCCAAAGACAAGCATCAATTCCACATGAAAGAAAGCAGCTCATGACCATGAATCAACACTAACAAAAATATTTTAAAGGGTCTCATTCCATTCAAAACTCACTCTCTCCCACTATTCATTAACTTATAATATTTACTTACAAACTTTGTGATTGGAAAAAGCAGCAAAAGGGGTCACATCTACTTCTACTAACATCTAAAAAGTGGCACCCAATAATCAATGTAATCTGAGATTCATCTCTTCTAGCATTTTAAAGTTCAATCAGCATGATAATAACAAAGTAGAAAAGTGATGTGTTAGGGGCATGCTTAGATAAATTAAAGTTGCTAGCCATCTTGGTAGCATCAGTTTGGTAGGCCACATTTTTTTATGTGGGTTTTGGGAGATGAGTGGATATTGGTCCTGGATGATGTGTACATGTAGGATGTGATGCGTGTCATGATCCAACGTGCGGATTGATCATGTGACAATCCCAATGAGAATTTTTTTTTTTTTTTTTTAGGGTGACGAACTTCGGTCTTAGTCAATGAGAAATGAAGGTGAAGATGATGGGCTTAATCAAAGGTGTTCCCCTAACACATCTCATGTGACCTATCAGACTCCTTTTCTATGAGGCAATGCAATGTTTGCAATATGTCTCATTTCAATGGCCACACCATGCCCATGTTCATGGGTGTGAAGCAGTGAAGGGATAGGATTCTATGTGGGGAGAACTTGACCTAATTTTGGCGATTTATGTTGATTAGTTTTGATGATCAAAACGTCGCGACGCGATCAACGGTCCAAATTGTTTGAAAGAAAGGGTATCTCTATTATTTTCCTCAAGCACATGCTTAGGTGATGACTTTTTAAGCATCAGGCCAAACCCATCACCATCATCAGACTAGTCGCCAATCTAAACACGACATGTTAGATGCTTATACACTAATAAGCCGAATTCTTATCTACACACCATATTACATAGAATAATTTGCACACTTTTATGTGATGTCATTTGTGATCATCCCAATCTCCTGGCGCTTGCTACGCTGCCACTAAATTGGTCCTCATCCTCATTTGACATTCATCCAATAGCTAATTGATGTGGAATATTGATACACCTAGCTCATAGGTTAATGGCCTCTCAAGGATAAGGAGTATGCATGTCCAAGAGGATATTGATGGATATAGTGATAATATATCTCAAGAAGTACTTTAACCTATTTGAAGATTTGGCCTCTAATAGAATAGAACAGCGAAACAGAATTTATGTAGCTAACCAATTAAGGCCTTAATGATGACCACGACGAGGACGATGAAGATGAATAGTTGAGAAAGCTTATGTTTCCACTACTAGTTCTCTAAAGATCCCTAAATTACAAGGAAGATTTCTCCTAATAGCAGATTGAGGCCCACACTAAATGCACCTCTAACATTGCGAGTTGGCGGTGGGGGTGTTTGGGAGGTCTTATTATTCACGAGGATTAGGCAAAACATTAGCAACAACATAATATCCTAACCCTTGATCATATAACCTTAAAGTTCAATGGTCTTATAACTAAACATTATTTTCTAGAATCCACCAATGTTGACTAGGGGTTTGATTGGTATCAAACCCCTATTAGATGGGTAGGTATCCCCTATTAGATGGGTGACTAGCATAAGGTGTGAATTTGCTCCCTACGATCATCTGCTTAAATTACCCCTTAATTATCTGATATATGTGTGTGGATGTCATGTGTGTGCTCTGAAGGAATAGTCGTGTCGGCTGAAATCCGGTCAACATAGAAATAAAAAAAAAAAGGAAAAAAAAGTTAGTTAGGTGGATAAGGGATGTCATTCAACTAATCTCGAAAACATAAGGCACAATGGGCTTTCTTTCTTTTACATGGAAGAGGAGTTAAAAAGAGGATGATATGAGAAAAGGAGCAGCCCCCCCCCCCCCCCCCCCCTCCCCCCCCCCCCCCCCCACACTAACATGCGCATGCATGCACACGTGGGGCCTCCCTCCGGTCGTCATGCTCGTTCGTCTCCCTCATGTCATTTTCCGAATCTTTGGGAAATGTCGAGAATGCCCCCAGAAAGGCCGCTCGCACTTTGCAATAACAGAGACCCGTCCCGGGTGCCGTACAAGGTTTCTTCAGTGGACAGTGTCTTTTTCCTTTGAAATGACGAAACTGCCCTTGGCTTTTGAGTAATCTTGGGGCACTTCACATCATCATCTTCACAGTTGACACTTGATGATACCTTATCCATGGAGTAACAGAGGTCGTTTTCAAGGGTGCCCCATGTTACTTTTTTAATCCTTCACTTCACCCTAGCTTTGTTTCATGACAATAAAAGGGGTGTTTTAGTAATTTTTTTTAAATAAAGCTTACCCCTGATTGAAAGGTGCCTCCACCCTCGCAAAGGAAAAAACGAAAAAACACCCTCATCAAGTCATCATGGGTATAAATAAGTTCTTACTAACTAAAATTGTTGGATCTTTTCGTTCTTTCTAAAAATAATAATTTATAAAAAAATAATAAAAATGACAATCATGAATCTCCATTTTTTTTAATTGCTTTTGGATGATTTAGATGTAAAAAAGATATTAAAATGTAGTAGAAAAGAAGTGAGAAAATAAATATAAAAAAACTTGGATCTTTTCGTTCTTTCTAAAAATAATAATTTATAAAAAAAATAATAAAAATGACAATCATGAATCTCCAATTTTTTTTAATTGCTTTTGGATGATTTAGATGTAAAAAAAGATATTAAAATGTAGTAGAAAAGAAGTGAGAAAATAAATATAAAAAAACTTGGTACCCAGCTTTTGGGGCTGGGACTCAAGTCCTCTGGCGAGGGAGTAGGCCTCAGGTGAGGTGAAGGACCCCTCCGGTGAGGGAAGAAAACGTCGAGGTTAGGTAGCACAACCCTCTGTTACGAGGAAAGGTGCCTGTCGAGGTTCAAGCCCACGACAGGTAGGTAAGGACTCACATCTCTTACCACTAAGGTAAGAGGCGGTTCTTTTTCAAATGAAGTGATATGAAGCCATTAAAAGTAAGGAGTTGTGACCGCAACTTTTTCAAATGAAGTGATATGAATTGGGTTTTGTAGTGCTTTAAAAGTTTTACTTTTTCTGAGTTTCTATCATGCAATTGTATTTAACCCCTCAAAACCAAGGTTGCTACAAAACCCAATAACTACATGTGGTATTAAG
Source organism: Litsea cubeba (assembly GCA_012931725.1). Lineage (NCBI taxonomy): Eukaryota > Viridiplantae > Streptophyta > Magnoliopsida > Laurales > Lauraceae > Litsea > Litsea cubeba. Next base: position 34,731,094 of record CM022952.1, read on the forward strand.
CATAGGCTTAGGATCTACTCACAATATCTTTGGTTGAAATATGTTCATACTTACATTAGGAGTCATCTTTGCAAAAAAAACTTATAGCTGCTAACCATCTTGGAGGTTTAACAACGCAGGGGATAAGATTTGATCTGCTAGTCTTACCGCGGATCGCTATCTTATCCAATAGATCAAAGGCTTATTTGGAGAGATATATACTCGTTTTTGCCATCAACTTGATCTAACTTGGGAGGCATGTGGGCCATATGATTCCTATAGAGCTAATCATAATTAGGTTGGAGTTTTCAACCTAACTTATTTCTAGTGAGTTCGAGTCCCTTGTGAAGCAGTATATCATCATCATCAAATTCATGTCTCAACCAGTTATATTTGGGTCAGCTATATGAATTATATTTCTCTATTTTGATCTATTCTCCCGAAATATTAATTTTTAATATTACATATTTGGGTTATAACCAACGTTTTACGCTTGGTATAAGATATATGTCTCATATATATTTTTGTCATAGATTAATTGTGCAAGTCTAAGATGACGATGAGGACTATATACATCTTGATTTGTGGTCGAGTTGTGATTCACTTGTCCAAAACCAATACCATTTTACAAAAATTCTTCAATTTGAGGGAAGCTAATCTTATGTGAATTTCATAGTTCCTCATTGGCCCTTATACATTTACATCAAGTACTTATTCAATGAAACGTATGCTAACTGTGCAACTTTTACTCTTAAATTCGGACCCATTGACCATCTTTCTATATCTTGACCATTAATAAAAAGTCTAATAAACAAACGTCACCATATCACATTCCTCCATAATATATTATATGGATTCTCTTTTCTAGAGTGTGAAATCCAATGTTTGCAGGAAATAGATAGCACTGATATGGAATACAAGAAACAAAAAAGATGCTGGTAAATTTAAAAGGGATTGAAAAGATACGGTTTAATAACTACAAATGTCCCTTTCTCCTCTGGTAGACTTTGGGAAATGGATTTATATATATTTGTAAGCTCCAAAGAGGTCTACTCTAGAAGGGGACTCCCCAAAAGTTCCCTAGATTGGAAGACCCTCACTCTTGATGTTAGACGTATGTGTTTTCATGGAAGTTAATTATATGCTACATATCACAATCATCCATTAAAATGGGACATTCTTCCAGTGTACTTGCCATGTTTAAAAAACCTATGGTTCGCTGTTGCAATGATGCCAGACATTGCGTGATATTATAAAAGTTGTAACGAATCAACTTAGTTATGAATTTGTGAAAGAATTTGTGAAAGTTTTTGAGTTAAACCATTTTCTTCGCTATTGTCGTCGTAGCCTTCTTCCATCAATCTAGAGTCGATGAGAGAGTTTTACTTTAAAATTCTATATGTGATATGACCCACATGCCTATCAACGAAATAAGAACAAGATGTCTCTCACTACTCATGATTCTTCATAATCATCGTTATCATAATTTAACTCATATATTCAGAGTTTTCTTTTTTAGTTTTGCTCTTTCACTTGACCCTAATTGAAATAATGTGTCACCCCATTTCACATGAGACATGTGTTTCTTATTTACTTCACCCAAACTCATCTTTTAGTTTCATTAACTAATAATCATTTGATTCACATAATGAGGATAACTGTTGTCCTAATGTAGATGTGCCTCACCATTACTTTTGTTTTGGTATTGATTACCTACTTGGGCTCAGCCTAATTCATTGAGAGTAATCTACCCCACTTGAATTTTCACTCGTCTTTATTCAATACAATGTCATATTAAATTCTTGTTCCAATTATGTTGAGATCGACTACATGAGTTTTGTTTTTCTATTTCGATTTATCCTGGACAAATTTTTGGACATATTTTACTTCTTTGTGTTTATCTTTAGTACTTTCATCCATCCCTATTCAAAAGTATAAATCACGTTTTATCATACTATCATTATCATTAGAGCGTCGTACCAATTATGCTGGGTCGGCTAAATGAATTCTATTTGTCCATTTTGGGTCCAGATAAGTTATACTTTTTTTAAAACCAACCTTGCTAATTCTATTCAGGTCCTCTTTGACATGCCCTTTTTTCTTGGCAAACTATTAACTTAGAAAGAAAGATTTTTCCTTACTGACTCTATTGATGGTCTACGTGAGACATGTCCAAACCATCTTAAATGAGAGTTTTTTAATTTATTTCCTATTGATGCCATGGTTAAATGTTCTCTAATACGGCCCATTTGTAATTGGATCTTTTCTATTTATACTATACATAAACAAAAAATATTTTTATATTTATTATACTTATCTTGTACATGCGTTACATCTTGATGAGGCAATTCTGCTTGACAAGTCTTAGCTTAATTGTTGTCCTATAAAACTTTTTTTTTTAATTTTATTAATACATGCCAAGAAAAAAATACTTAGAAGCAAGACTTAACTTCAACTATTCGGTTGTTATCTATGTTTGACCTCTAGCTCAATTATTCCATCATTCCCTATCACTTTTTTATCGCACAAGGAGCACTTTATTCCGCTTGAGGGATAAGTTTTCAGATTGTGCCATCCAATTACAACTTACTTTAGCTCCATTTGTACAAATCCCCCATGCTTTACAACCTGCGCAACAGTAGGCAATTGCTTGACTCAGAGGGGTGATGGTTTTTGTTTAACCTTTAATTAGTATGAAATTTGCAAGCAAAATCCATTAGACCTTGGAGCATTAAATTCAAATCAAAGATTAAAATTGTCTAAGTAGTGTAAAGTTTTGAATTCAAATCATATATAAATCTTCCTCTTTTGTATTTGTGGAGCCCAAATCATTTGGGTAGCCCAACATCATAGGCCCCCGGCCCCCCCAAAAAAAAAATCTAGGAACTCAATTTAGACATTGATTGATACTACCAATGGACAACCAATCTAAGATGAGGATCAAAGTGTCCAACCAATAAGCAAACTTTGGAATTCATCATTCAATGCTAAAGGCAAAACCAAACCCTAGCACTTAGGTCTTGGGTCTATGATGGGTCTTAGGTCTTAGGTCTTAGGCCCTTGTGATATTATGAATTGTCTGTTCCTCATCTGGTGAAAGGGAGGGACCCACTCCATTTTCCCATAAAAGGCCAAAAACAGTGAGGGTCACAGATGTCATTTCACAGGGGAGGGTGCTGCTTTTTTCCACAATCCATGTTCGAACTTGGTGGCATGCAATGCAATAATAGGAGGGGGAGCGGGCAGGGCAGGCAAGGGCTCGGGCCGCGCGACGCGTGTCTGGCCGGGCTGCCCGAAAGCGACCGGGGCTCGAAATGCCCCTGTGGGAAGAATCGCAGGGATCTCCTGATTGGCCGATCCCTTGACCTTTCGACACGTGGGGCCCACTCGGCCCTTGAAATGACGCGGCAGTGGATTGGGCGCTGCGGGTGGGGCCCACGTGGAGGACCGAATCTTCGAGCGATGTGAGGGGGCCCCTGGCGTGCGGACGCGTGTCCCTACGTGAGTTTTGGGGGGGACCATCTGATGCCGCGGGACACAAAAGTCCAAACCAACTCCTCCTCCTCTCTCACACACGCACACATATCAGTTGCCAAGGCCTTTACGTTAAGGTCTGGCACGTGGGATAGATGCTAAAATTGTGGGGCCACCTCTTGCCTAACATTTTCCCCAATTAGTGCTCTCTGCTACGTGTCACCTTTTCCGAGCCTTTCGAGCCCAAAAGGATAAGTTGTGTGTCGGGTCCTTCCTCTTCCTCTTCTTCTTCCTCTTCTTCTCTCTACATCTCCCACTGTCTCCGAAGGTAAAAAAAAAAAAAACTTTGTTGGGGAGAGTTTTGTCAGTTTTTTTTTGTGTGGGACCCACTAGAATAAAATTGGGTTTGTTTTTGAGTTTTTCAAAGTTAGCATCTTGTGGGCCCCAGATGGAGCTTAGTATGGGATTCAAGTTTTTCTTTAAAAGGAGTGGACCAAATAGATTGTTGGATTTTATGGATAAATCTTAAATTTTCATGAGAAATTTTAAGGGTGGGCCCGAAATCTTTAAATGGATTTACCTAAGACTTTTATGTGAATGTTAAAGGTGGACCCAAGTTCGATGAGGGTGACCACCCTATACTCCATATATGTGGGTTCACTCATGTGCTGATTAAAGCCAATGTGGAAGTTAATTCGATAGATCATTGTTTGCTTTGTTCATGTATCCATTAACACACTTTCTATGGTTGAGAATAAAAGGATAGCTCAGTGATTAGGACTTGGGGAGTCCTGTTTTAACCCAACTGACCAGTGTTCAATCACTGTGTGTGTGTTTTTATCCTCTCTTTTTTCTTACTTGTGCAAGTGGTTTTCTCTTTTTTGATTTCTTAGACATTTTATCCTCTTTTTTTTCTTAATTGTGCAAGTGGTTTTCTCTTTTTTGATTTCTTAGATAAGTGATTGGTGGTTATGAAATGGATGGTTAAAAAATGAAGAGAGCAATGGTCTGGATTCAATGACAACATGATAATTTTTGGAGTTGATGGAGAGTAGTAGTAAAGTTTGGGCAGGACCCCATCTTGGGGGGCATGTTGAGCCATGTCAATAGCCTAGTTAGGGTGTTGTCGGAAGGAACTTTTTTTTGTGTTTTGAATCGAGATTAAAGGTTAGGTCAAATACGCGTACGTACCGTTTGATTATTCAACCCCCTAGTTTACTTTGGAACTACTTAACATTTATTAGATTCACTGCTATTTGGCACATCTTTGACTCGTATAATTACTTTTCAATCCCACATAAAATTAGGGGTGTATACCGGGTTTTAAAACCTGATTCGACCCGGCGACCCGGTCCGATCTGGACCTAATCGCTCGGGTGACATAGGCTCTCTTATCGGGTCGGGTCTCACCCGGCATGATAAGTCCTTTTCCGGACCGGGTTCCGGATTAAGAAAGTGTGGTTAATCGAGTTATCGGGTCACCCGATAACTCGGTTATACAGTTTTTTTTATATATTTATTTATATATATATACAAATAAACACTAAAAAATATATGTATTTACTGTATGTTTACTGTATATATATATTTACAGTATTTTTTTATTGAAATTATTGAAATTTTTAGTTGTTCTAAAAAAGAATATTGTAAACTTTATAATTAACCGGATGACCCGGTAACCGGTAACCCGACCCGATTGACCCGGTAACCAGCTAATCCGAACCCGGATATAGTTTACCGGGCATTCGTTCGGGTTTCTTGTGTTTATAAAATTACCGGGTTTGGTCAAACCCGGTCCGATAACCCAGGACCCGACCCGATGTACACCCCTACTCAAAACACTGATTGTTACACCTTCAATCCATTCAAATTACTTTAAAAACCATTTTAAACACGTTATTAGCATCCATCAAGGTGAGCTCTATATAATCGGATTGCAAGTTCTAACTATATTTTTTTTCTTTGACAAAAGTCCACCCACATACTTACACATGCTACGTAAGTCCCTCAGTTACTGGGGATTGATTGTTGATTGTCCCTAACTTGTTCACGGTTTCTCACGGGATTTCCCTTAATTGAAAAAATATAGCTTTAAATAACGATTAGTGGAAAATTAATCCCAAAGAGATGAAACAAGACATCAATGATGATAATGATGATCCAAATTCATGAACAACATTAAATAGTTGAGATTATCTAAAGCGTTATTTTAATTGGGCTCTGTACAAAAAAAGTGCAAAGAATTGAGAGGCCCTGATTGAGGTACATCCATTACACATAATTCTATTCATTATTTTAATGTTATGAGGTTAAGAAGTTGGATACCCAATTATCGTCTAGTGCATTGCATGGAAAATAATGCTAAGAATGGAAGAGAAATGTTTTTTCACTCCAAAGGCAATGGATGCTCTTCTAGAGGGGAAATTATAAATCTTCCTTCTCAAAGATGCAAGTTGTTTTTTCTTTCCACAAGACTAGTGAAAACCCTCATTTCCCTTTTTATGTTTCTTTTATTAACAACAGGTTATACAGCACTCTACTTCTTTATCTTTTTTGGTAAATTAGGTTATTCAGCACTCCACTTCTTTATCCTACCGCTCAAAAAATATATATTAATATATATATATATATATTGAAAAAATAGGTGACATTTTACCTAAACATTGTAGGTTGGGTTGCAAATGTGTCTCTGATTAACCGACTATATATGAAGTCTTTGGTTTTAAATAAAGTGATTAACGGATCTATTTTTGGATCAGGGAGAATTTTGGATTTAGATCCGATCCATACGTATAGGATCCAAAGTATGATCCTTGTATGTTCCCTTCCAACCCTAGGATTCAAATTATATATATAGTGCTCGGGCATTTTTTAGGAGAAAACGGCCCTCCTAGTTGAGCCCACTGGGATGCATGACGATCATAGAAGTCTATTGAATGGAAAAATCCATATGAGGCCTACCTATATGTAAAATCTTGAGTCCATAAGATCATTCAAACCTTTTGATCCATTGGCCCTAAGATTTAATGGTTTAGAGGCATCATTTTACCATGATTTCAAACGAACGGTGAGGAAAAGTTGGATGAGTGTCAAACTTGGACTTGTGACTATTTAGAGGGGAGTAGTGTGTGTGTGAAAATATTAGATTGACTCGACATGGGCCCCGTGACGAAAAATAAAAGGGGCAAAAAAGGGACCTTTTTGATAATTATATATATATATATATATATAGAGAGAGAGAGAGAGAGGTTTTAAAGGCTTAGATAGCTTAAGTTATAATTATATTTCATAGCCTACTTATCTGGAACCGTTTGTCATATAATTGTCTCACTTGTATTTTCAAAAATATTTTTGAAGGTCATTTATCCAATATACTAAGGGTTTTGTATGAGATCTCTACTCTTTTTTGGATAGACTCATCAAAATAAAGCCATAAAAAAAAAGATGTTAGAATCAAAATGAGTGTTTAGTAATGCAAGGATCTTTATTAAATAGACCTTTATTAAACCAATGGTTAAAAGTCTTTCACAAATTTCTCGAGATCCACAAGGTATCAAGCTTTAAAACTTAATCCCATAGTTTTGTTTAGCCTTCCAAAGAAATCTAACGGTTTAAATCTTATTTTTGGGGCTTGCATAATCCATTAAATACTATCAAATGGCCCACCTTTTTTTTTTTGTAAATATTTTGAGATTGCTGATGATCCAGCGGCTAAAATTTGGCCCTACATTCATGCTTGATCTTAAGAATAACTTCAACGGTTTGGATTGGATTTACTATCCCAAAAAAATAACAAGAAAAAAGAGAAAAACATGATTGCTTATGGACTAATTCAAGATTGAGCATGTTACTTCAATAACTGATATTGTTGTGCAAATATCTCGAGATTCATAAGATATTAAGCCTTGAAAACTGACTCTATAGTTGTGTTCAGCCTTCCAAAGACATCTAACGGTTTGGGTCTTGTGTATGGGGCCCACAGTTAGAAAATAATATCCAACGACTTACTTTTTTTGCACTTATCTCAAGATTGGTAATGACCCAATAGATGAAATTTGGTCCAATAGCCGTGTTTGATCTTGTGATCATTCTCAACAGTTTGGATCTTGACTTACTTTCTTATGTTTTAAAAAAATTAACAAATGGGACTAGGGCGTTGTGGAGTGGAAAACACGGTTCGTCTGCTTCTTATTTTTCTCCTCTGCTTTTCAAGTGCGTCCAAAAGTGGGATGTAGATTTAAGAAGCTTTGCCTCTACTTCTTTAAAGTGAGCATAGGCTAGAGGTTGGAAATCTTGCCAAACGCTTTTATTTTCAGAAACTCTACATCCTTTAGGTATTTAAAGAAGTATAGGCTAAAAATAGTGATACCAATCATGGGCCAATGCACTCTACATATTATTTCATATCTGGATCCAAAACTGGATCACTCCTTTTCCTTTTTTAAGTTGATGCCAGATCTAGATTCAACACATATATTCACTATGGGATTTAGAACAAGATCTCCAGCTTTGGATTCACCATGGTTTTGTCCTTAGATTTGACCCGTTTGCATTCCTACCTTCATGGCTACCAATCGGGCCCTCCTATGAGGGTATACGGCTTCGCTTGACCCTCAAAAGGCTCACAAACGTGGGTTTTTTTTTGGCAAAATTAGCGAAAGGTCCCTATAAGTCAATGTTTCCAGCCTCCAGTCCAAGAAAAAACTTTTTAAGGCCTATGGTCCACTCAGTTAGACTTTTTCCAGCCTTAGGTCCCTACATCCACATGATCTCATTTTTTAGGACTAAATTGACCTTTCAACCGTTTTAGGAATGAAATTTTGAATTTTAAAATTTCAAAATTTATATTCCCCCTCGTTGGGCTTGGACAATCCTGATCTCCCACCCATCGTCTCAAAAGAAGAAGAAGAAGGAGAAGGGCTGGTTGGCAGGCGGCAGGCAGTCTCAATCCTCTTCCCAGGCGCAGCGCAGCAGCCCAGCCATCATCATCTTACATCTCTGATCTCCCACCGGCCACCCATCGTCTCAGGCAGCAGCCCGCCAGCCCCATCAGGCCATCAATCATCATCACCCATTCACCTTCCAATCTCCATCAACGCAAGCAGACGGCATACCCATCACCCATCCTTCTCATCTCTACCTCTCTCTTGCCCAGAACTTCCAGACGCAGAACCCACCATCACTGCGCCCATCATCCTCCATCCAGCCATCCAGGCCTCTCATCGCATGTGCGCATTACCTTCTTCCCCAATCTCTGCAAATCCGACCCGAAACACCTCCTCTGCAAATCGTCACAGAGAAGACGAAATAGAGAACTCCCATCTCTGTTCTGGGCTTTGGCTCAAACGTTGCCGAGGAAGGAGCACACTCTGTTTTTGAGTTGTTGCTTGCCGCAGTCGAAAGACGCAAAGGATCCGGGTTGCAGCGCTGCACATTGTCTCGCAAACCCCACACGTCATCTCTGCGTAAGCCAGCCGTTGTGACACCGCTCTCGCCGGAAAGAAGCAGCGGCGCTACCAGTTGATGTTCTGCGTGCAGAACAGATTTGAAGAAGAAGAAGACCCTGCGTTGGGTCGTTTTCAGGCCGATTTTGCGATTTGAAGCCGCTACTGCCCTTTGCCATCTTCGTCGGAGAAGGAGAAGACCCAGATTACAGAGGATCCGGGTTCACCTATTGCTAGAGAAGAAGACGCAGCAGCACTGCTGTCGGTGAATTTTGTCGTCCCCAGTGGGAGTTGCTGTAGCCGGAGAAGACAGTTATCGCCAGTGCTTTCATGATCTAGATCTGAGAACGAGTTCTTACTGGAAGTTGCAGATTCATCGTCTTCTTCAAGGAAGCTGAGATCTTGTAAGAAGAAGAAGAAGAAGAAGAAACAGGAGAGAAGAGAGAGAAACTGTTGCTGTCAGTAGTGATGAAAGGAAGAAGAATAATAAAGAGAAAAAAGAAAAAAAAAGGATAGATTTTTTGCATGTGCTGATGGGTTTGATTGGGTTCTGATGGGGATTGGAGCGATTAAGAAGGAAGAAGGCATGCCGGTCCGTTGTAGCCGCCACTGTAGTTTTTTAATCATTGCCGAACGTATTCGACGATGCTGAGCCATCACCATAGAAGGAAAGCAGCAGGGCTGCATTGACCGGTGAGGAAGAGGACCTCTACTTGCAGCAGCGTCTTTTGGCTCTGTTTTTGTCTTTTGTCAAATTCCGTGGAGGACTGACATCTCCCTGGTGATCGATTTTGGCTCTGTTTATGTCTTTTATCAAATTTATCTGAGTTTTTGTCAAATTTATCTGAGTTTTGTTCAAATTTATCTGAATTTTTGTCAAATTTATCTGAGTATTGTTCAGATTTATCTGTTTTCTGTCATATTTCTTTGTATTTTTTGTAAATTTATCTGAATTTATTTTAAAATTTATCTGAATTTTTGATAAATTTATCTAAGTTTTGTTCAAATTTATCTGAGTTTTTGTCAAATTTATTTGAGTGTTGTTCAAATTTATCTGTTTTCTGTCATATTTCTTTGTGTTTTTTGAAAATTTATCTGACTTTTTTTCAAAGAGTATTTTAGCAAATTTATTTACGTTTCTTGAAATCTATATGCGTTTTTTAAATTTATTTACGTCTTTTGAAATTTATTTGTATCTTTTCAAATTTATTACGTTTTTTAAAATTATTGCATTATTTAAAATTTATTTTCATTATTTTAAATTTATTTGCATTTTTTGGGATTTTCTTTGGATCTTTTGAGATTTATTTGAGTCTTTTGAAATTTATTTATATTTTTTTTAAATTTATTTTGATATTTTAAAACTTATTTGCATTTTTTAAAATTTATTTGCGTTATTTGATTATATATTGATTTTTTTTAAACTTATTGTTTTTTTCGAAATTATTTCATTTTTTAAAATTTATTTTCGTAATTTTGAAATTTATTTGTGTGTTTTTAGAATTTAGTTGAAAATCTGGGGATTCCATTAATCATGGGCAATTAAATGTTAGTTGGCCATTATTAATGGGATATCCCACCAATCATGGGATTGGTTATGATTTGAAGAAATGGTAAATTAGACATTTTAGGTGTGAATAAGTGTGAGAGGGACCTTTGGCTCTATGACTTTTTTTTGTGGATCTAAGGCCATAAAGTGTAATGTTGAGGGACCTGTCGCCGAATGCCCCCTTTTTTTTTTTCCTTAAAAAGGTAGAGGGTTGATATTGGATAGAATTCTTGCATGCCCCCCAATTTGAGCACCGGGATTGGACAATACAAGGCAGAGACTAGACCTCTTATTTTTCTTATGTGCTTGTTTTTGAATTTATTTAAGCATATAAGCAGGTTTATTTAACATGATTCTTATCTAGGTTCTTACGCTATTTTGATATTAATTATTTTATGTAACTCTTATGAGAAGTTCATGTGATTCTTTTGTGATTTTTATCTAAATAAGCGGCCATGCATGATTCTCATGTAATTTATTTTTGCTATGGCTTGTCTACGTACAATTATCGTATATGTGGAAGTTTTTTGAGCATACATGTGGGTCTAATTAACCAATATTGTTAGAAAAAGTCTCCAGAGCCTAGGTGTTGTGCCCGGGCTCTGGCACGGCTCCCAAGGGAGCCGTTGTATCCCAAATTCAAATGGGATCCAACGGCCCCCCTGGGAGCCGTGCCAGAGCCCGGGCACAAAAATCCGGGCTCTGTAGCACGGCTCATATTGTTATGTGTGGTCTTAATAGCATGGAATTACTTTTTTTTTAGTTAATGGGCATAATGTTTAGCCTCAGTTTCAGATTTAGGTTCAACTGCCCACCCTTCAAAATCCCAATGCTTGTTGCCCAACAATTCTAGAGATTTTTTCTTCTTTTTTTTTGCTATATATGTACGATCCATTTGTTTGTTCCATATTTATTTCATGAGAACTCAATCCAATAAACTCTTTCAAGGGCCTAAGGTTGAGGAGTTAAAAGATAATATTCAACAATTTCATTAAACATTCTTCTCTTGGATAGTAAATGATTGCTTAGCCATTACCCTATTAAATTAAGATTGTAGTAAAATGGGATTTTCATTGCCATCATGTTTCATGTTGCATTACATTGACAGTTTTAAGTTAAGATAATAGGAGGGGACACATCGGGTTTACTTAGTGCCCCAGTGGCAATATAAGAAAAAAGATTAATTTTCTTTTCTTCAGCTGTGGGTTCAACTCCGGCCAACGAGGGGTGGATAATAGCCTAAGCCGTATAGGACCTCCAAGGGCTTTGGGCCACCCCAAACCCGGCCTGCATATGTTGAGGGTAGGGATTGGAGAACCTCAGGTCTAGCTCGGCCCTTTTACAACCCTGATTAGCTATGTCACCAGATCCCAATTTATAGTTTGTTATTCATGGGTTGCATTTCACTTCATGCAGAGGCGGACCTAGGGTGGGGCCGGCAGCCCCCCCCCCCCCCCCCCCCCCCCCACACACACACACACACACACACACACATAAAATCCATTCATAATTTCACTTTGGCCCCTCCATCGTGTGGATGGCCCCTCCATTATTTAAGAATTTCTTAACATGATTTTGAATCATAGAAAAAAAGGAAATAAAAATATTGCTGATTTAGGGAAGATTTAAAATGAAAAACGAAAGGATAAGAAAGAAAATGAAATGGAGGAAATGAGAACAAATAAAAAAGGCTTGATGGAGATTAGGGAATAGATTTTTTTTAATATTCATTCTAACTCATCTACACTTGCTCCAAATCTTATGATCCAAGAGGGGACAGACTTGTAGAGACAAGAACAACAAACCCACTTTCTCTCTTATAAATTTTTTTTTTTTTACATTGCATCGATGTACTAATTTCACTACATGTTATTATGTAATTTCAATCTCCATGGCTTACATTGAAATTCAATCCGTTTAAAAATAATATTTGTTTGGGTTCTATTATTACATTAAGTTTTAGTTCAATTAGAGTTTTATCCATTGTCGATAAATAAATATAGTTGTGTTTTTTTTAATTATTATCTATTTTAGAAAAATCTGATTAAAGAAATTTATATTAAAGATATAAAAACTAGTGAAATCATATTGCTTTTGAATGGTTTAGATTTTAGATATGGGACGATGTCATTACTTTTCGTTGAGGTTTTAAATAATAAAGTCTTAAATTATAACCTATAAGTTACATGCATTAGAAAGGACGGTACCTCTTAGAGAACTTTTTTTGTCCATTAGTATATATTTACATATAGTAGATGTACCAATGTATCTTATATCATTTTGTTATTCAATCGTCGGGGCTTATACTTGAAATCTAACCCAATCAAAAGAACTTTCATTTTATTTCTTTCCTATTATATAAATTTTTAATTCAATCAAAACTTATCTACCATGGATAAATATAGAAAAAAGTTATTTTTCTTATGGTTATCCATGTGATTTGATTATTACATATTTAATTTATTATACATTTTATTACTAGATTTTTGCAATTGTGTTTAATTTTTTTTCTTTTGCACCCCCCCCAAAATACAATTCCTGGTTTCGCCCCTGACTTCATGTTAGTGATCTCAATTGGCTGATGTTAAGATGGGATGATCCATATTAAAGAATTGCTTGCATGAGTACAACAAGTTGTTTCTTATTTACAGGTTGAGCTAGGTTTTAAATAAAAAAATTGAAGCTATTTGAAATGTTGGGTCTATGTTTCAATCATAATAAAACTTCCAATGTGGATGATTGATTATAAAATCTTGGCTCAGTATATTTAGAGGTTCAAGATTTAAACCATTAGTGCTAGGATGTTTAACATTTCGAGACTTACAGAGAATCAACTCATGATCTAAGTTCTTAAAAAAAAAAAAAAAAAAAAAAACTCGAACTGCCAATGACACATATGATGGATTGTGCAATGATACAACATTTAAGTAACGAGGAATTCTAAAAAACTTCCCATTATAAAAACTCTTTCTTTTGCTCTCCTATGTTTTAAGGTCGTGGAGTCCACTTTGAGGCAATCAAATCATTTTATACATACCACCTTTGCATGATTTGGTATAAACTCCAAATTTGACACTCATCCCGCTTTTAAATATAATTGGATTGAAATCACAAGAAAATGATACATCTAAAACCGTTGAACTTTTGGGCTATAAATCAAAGAGTTAGGATAATTTAATGGAGTTGAGTATTTTCACATTGATAAATCTCATTTACATTATTCCATCCACTGACATTTCATGGTTGTCATATATGAGCCCATTTGAGAGAAGCGTTTTTTAAAAAAAAAATTAAAAAAACTAAGGAGAGTTTTCTTGCGCTCCTCTTTTAAGTAACTTGCCACCAGATTTCACTTCTTCCATGAATTCACAGGAGATTGCTCCTTTTCTTTACTACATTAACAAAACCCTAATTGCACGCCTTGCGGAGTCTTGTCTTAGGTAGTGGTGGGGAGTACTTCAAATTTACAAGCCCTTTCAAATGGTTCACGTTGGAAAATATAACAAATCTAATAAATGCAACCGTTTGGACGGTCTTGGACTTGACTGGTGTGCCCAATCACAACGACAAGTAGGTTAGGCATGGGACACTCTTTTCACCTATAAAGAGACATAGGATTTAATTTCATGCTTAGCTTTAATAGCTAGGGCCCCCCATATTGGTTTGAAGTAGTAAGAGAGTGCCTTCAATTTTCTATCCTCCAAATCATACTGAATTTACAATTGTTTCACCGTACCTAGCGTACACAATTTTTTCCTCTAACAATCAAAGACCTCGGATAGATTAAATAAAGCGATGATAATAATGATGATGATGATGATGATAATGAATAGTAAAGTATTTTTAATTATCCATGAATGTAAATGTTCTTGCTCCCACTGTTACATTTCTTGGGTCAGTGGAGGTTGGATGTCAATGCTAGCAATGAGAGGGTTAATAGTGGTTTGATGAACCAAAGAAGTAGGTTTGGGTGATGTTTAAAACATGTATGTGATAAAATTTAGATAAATAGAATGGAATATCACCGTGCCCAAATTAATCAAATAAGGCTTTGATAGAGATGATGATGACATAAGTTTTCACCCTACTTGTAAATTCTTTAGACAAAATGGTTTTGGTCCGATTGTAACGTTTCTCTAGTTGGGGGTGCATAAGATGTCGATGCACAAAGATTCTTGCGTGTGAAAAAAAATGGATTGGTGTCCTTTGTCACATGCCTATCGTTGTCATTAAGGGGGTCCGGCCTTATGAAGGGTTAGGATGGGAGCTTCTGCATCCCGTTGCTTGTAGTAGAATATTTTCTATTGGTTAATCCATTACAACGAAATAAGTATGGTTGGGTGATACCTAAGTCGCATAGATGGCCCACACGACATTGCGGTGTCGGCCAGAAAACATGCGTGATGTATTGTGTCTGATAACGATCAAGATCGAATGGTTGAGATGCAATCTTAGATTGTTTCGTGGCCGGAAATGGTGTCGGTACATGCATGAGGGAGGTGGGGGAGGGTTGTGGGTGGTGGGTGGTGGCCATAATTACATAAAAAAACAAAAAAAAAGAAAAAGTTGTGAAAGAAGGAGGGGAAAAAGGGGAAGGGTTATTGGCAAAAGGGTAGGAAGTGGGCAGCACAGTACTTGGGGAGGGGTTTTTGGTTTTGTGGTCACTGAGGCCTTTGAGAAAAATCAGACAAAAGGTTGCGTATTGGGAAGGACTTGTGGAAAGAAAATGGGTCACATACACACGCACAAGTGCACCCCCATTTCCTTGCTCATGAAGAGGTAGGACCCAGTCGAAAGGACCTTTTTCACTGCCTAGGGATATGCCCTAAGACCTTTCCAACCAAACTCACAATGACATCCATATTTCATATTTCATATTTCATATTTCATATCAATTGAACACCATTTTGTATGGTGGACTTTAACAAAAATGTATACACCCATAGAACAGTCTAAGTACAGCTTTACAAAACAGCAGCCACCATATTGGCCAAAGTGGAAATGTTTACATATCAGTGACATATGTTTTTTAATTGAGATTTTCTGCTTCTTTTCATTTTTCACATGAAATTAAATTCCTATGAAATCATGGTAAAATGGGTTGCTACATGGACTATTACATACTACAGAGGTGAAGGAATAAAACGGAGATGTAGATGGAAACCGATTGAACTAGGGCTTGATTTACTAGGGTAATGGAGTCGATGTTCATTTATCATCTACTCTAAATTCATTTTTCGGAGATTATTTGATATTGGTTAACTTGTAGGGTCTATGTGCTTGCATTATATACATAAGGCCACTATGAATTTCTATATATTCTAATGCAAACAAAAAGGCTCTTAAGAATACATGAATGCATTTATTCAAGTTTCTAAGAATTTAATTCCATGAAAACAAACATGCACTTGGTTCCATAGATATATAATATAACAAAATAAATATAGAAGTGGTGATGATTCTGCTTCAGTGCATTCTAGGTTTAGGATTACGTACAGAGAAATTGTTGCTGGCCACTGCTTAGGACATTTCAAGCGATTCAACTTGGCTTTGGCCTAACTTTTAAACTTGAGGTAATGGTCTTTGATTATTGTCATCTTGAAAATCAGCCTCGGCTTGGCTAGTATTAGAATTGAATCATGTTTGAGAACTATGGTTAAGATGAATTACTTTTAACATATAGAAAGAACATTTAGAACCATGATATATTAAGAGCGCATTTGCGTCTTTTCATGTGAAATTGAGATGGATAATACAATAATGGTGAGAGAAATGGAGTTGCAATGAACAACAACACAACAACAATGATATTAATAATTCACAAACATGCCTTTGCCAAATGAAAAAAAAATAAATCTATAATTTTTCCCTTGACCTTTCACCTTTTTCCATTTTTTATCAATGATTTCATCCTTTTTGTGAAAGGAGGTTGAAAAGACACAAACATTTTATATGTTAAGTTTGAAAGAGATCCTGTAAAGATGATCACTAAATGATGAGATCTGGCTTCTACCTTGACAAACATTGTGGTGAATGGTCACTATAAAAAAATGTGATGGAAAAGAAATTCGCACCAATTGCTTATGCTGTTATGCACTAACAATGAATGAATTGAAATCGAACTTCACATGGTTTTTAGAAAGGAAGGTCCACTCCTTTCATGGTTTTATGGATAGATCTTTCTAAATAAAAAATATATACTGTGTGTGTGGGTTTGTTCCATTCATATTTATTTATTATCTGTGTGTGTGGGTTTTTTCCATTCATATTTATTTATTATCTGTGTGTGTATAACTTCACCCTTGACCCCTTACCTTCTCTTTGACAGTTGCATTTGTCCTTTTCATGAAAAGTGTCGAAAAGACATAACTATAGCATGTAAACTTTTGAAAGAGATTTCATAAAAATGATCCCTATATTTACCATGTGAAGATTGTGGTGAATGACCACCAAAGCAAATGCAGAAGGGAAAGAACTTCTCAATGAGTTGGAGTCGAATTCAACATAGTTTGATGAAAAGGTTTAGCCATAGGGTTAATCAATTTCATCCACGATCAAACCTTAGGGCTAAATAATTGACATTAATTGCATGTTAATGTTGAGAAAATCAGTACATTAGTAGGCCCACTAACGAAGGCAATGTAATCTGAATGTTGACCTCCTTATATGAAATGGGCAAATTGTAAACGGAATAAGAGTACTATAAAACAGTTATAAAATCCAAACTTCTTAAAATAAATGTCTTTATACACAGCGAGCCATATCTTGTTCCAATAAAAAATTCAGACTAAAGTCAGATTGAACACACATATAGGTGACCCCTATGTATCGGCTCCAAACCAAATTTTCACACAAATGTGCACTGTCAGTTGATCATGCAGCCAATCTATGGTGGGTCTAACTCCTAACCAAGTAAAATCAGACCCAAAGCTAATACATAGAGGTACATTTATTTTGGATGAATGGTAGACAGTGAGATCTTACATTTGATTGCCCCATTGATGGATTTATAGCTTGGTTTGACCAATGCTATCTTCCTTGTTTATAAATATATAGGTCAAACCACCCAGTCACTAGTTTAAAACTTCACCTTTTTAAAAAAAAAAATTAAATGAACGGCCCACATACAACCATAGAGGACCAGCAAGACCATCTGTAGTGTGGCCCACCATCTGGGTGATCCAGATCACATTACCATGGCAAGTAACTGTACCAAGGCAGATGTACTACATATCTCCTTTCTAACAACCAACACCTGCTTCGCACGTGACCCCACCATCATACCATCTTTAGTTCATATGCCTCCCAAATTTACTGAAACGTCCACACTCTGTTCTTTTAATGCCAAAAAAAGGTCAATTGATTTACAGAGCAAAGAACCCCACCTTTGGACTGCTATGAAAAAGTAAGGGAAATGTCCACACCTTTTCTTGAAAATGCTATATGGGTCATTTTCTTTCAAGAAAAGGACCAACTCTGCAAAAGGGTAGGAAATATGGTGAGTTTTTCTTTTTTTTTTAGAAGTATGGTTAGGTTTCCTTTTTAAATGACAGTAGACATTGTAACCATCAGCTATAGCTAGTAAAAATTGTATCATGCATTGTTCAGTTTGTTCTTAGTTATAATACATCAATGAAGTGATCAATCCTTTGTGAGAATCTAGAGCTTACATTCTGATTACATAAAGTTCTTAATGCAATGGCTTGAGAATTTTAGTTTTAATATATTGAGTTTTGAGAGTTGAGAGGAATTAGTACTAGGTTTTCTCACTGATATTAGACTTTGTAGTCATGAACTGGAGCTATTGAAAAGTGTGCAAATTGATTAATTTGTTCTTGCTAATAATACATCAACCAGTTGATCACCCTTATATATTTATATACATATATTGATTGTAGAGAATAATTACTGTTGTGATCATTCACCAATAGTAGACATTAATTATAATAATCAGCTAGAGCTGTTAAATACATTATAAATTGATCAGTTTCTTCTTACTTATAATACATCAACCAATTGACTGTATTAGGCATACCGATCAATTTCGGTGATTTTGTTGAAGTCGATAGGCTTATGACCAATCAGGGGTGGAACCAACGTGGACATGGTCAGATCTTTTAGAAACCCCCTTGAAGTTCTAAGAACTTCATTCTTGCTTACATTTGGCCACCCAAGAGTTTCTTTTTTATGTAATGGCCCTCCCCCAAGGTAAGTTTCCTAGTTCGACCACTATAATAATGAAGGGTCTGTCTAGATTAAAAGAAAAGTAGAAAGGTTAAGAATTTTTCTCTAGAGGAATCTCTTTTCTTCTTGTTTTGTTTTATTTTTTTATGAGAAAAGTAGTTTCCTCGTATCGCTATTTGCAAAGACTAGGACAAGTTTCTCCTGAAAAGGTCATAGAAAATACTATTTTTCACCAGTGAAATCGACATTATTTAAAACCGTTCTTTTCAAAATGAATTACACCTCATTGCTTATTTCTCCATTTACACAAAAAGTTGATAACCGACGTTATAAAAAAGCGATAAAGCTTCATGAAAACAGTTCTTCAGTTGTTATTCTTATGATTCGAATCATGTTTTATAATCATGATTACGACGAGTTACCTATTATATTAAGTGCTTGTTTGTGTCTTTTCAGCCAATTTTTGTGAAAATGAAATGGATGATACATAAATGATTAGTGAATTGGATCTGTGATGGACAACATCAACAAAAATATCAATAACAATTTGCTTGCATGATTTTATGGAAGTAAACTTATACCAGCCCCTTGACCCTTCACCTTTTCCATATTTTAACCATTTCAGAAAGAGAGGTTGAAAAGACACAAACATTCTATAAATAAGCTTTGAAAGGGTTCTCATAGTATCAATCACTGACAGATAAGATAAGGAAATGAACATTGTGGTGAATAGTCACTATAACAATTGTGAAGGAAAATAATTGTGCACCAATTGCTGACATACAAACAATGGATGAATTGCTTAATCAAGCACCACATGGTTTTTAGAAATGAAGAATGGCTATTACTTTGATAATTCTATGAATAGATCTTTATGCAAAAAATAAATAAAAAAACACCTGTGTTTAGCTTCACCCTTGACCCTTTACCTTCCTCTCTTCAACAAATTAAGCTTTCATTCTTTTTGTGAAGTGAGGTTGAAAAGGAAGCAATATAACTCTGAAAGTGATCTAGAACAAATGTCGGCAGATATGATGAGACAAGGCTTCTACCATAATAAAATTGTGTAGAATGGCAACTAATATAAATGCGAAAAGGAAAGAATAAACATGAATTGGATCCTATCTCTTTCATATATAATCATTGTGGTGAATGGTCATTAAAAGAAATGTAAAGGAAAATGATTTTTTCACCAATTGTTTATATAGAAGTGCGCATGAATTGCAATCACACTCTACATTCCTTTTTTTTTTTTTTTTAATGGCTATTTCCTTGATGGTTTTATGAATAGATCTTTATGAAGAAAACATATAAAAAGCTTATGTGTAACTTCACCCTTGATGCTTCACCTTTTCCTCTTTTATCAAATCTATCATCCTAAGTGTTAAGAGTGTGATTGAAAAGGAACAAATCCGATTTTGACAGAGATGTCATAAAAATGTCAACAAGCAATGAGAGAGGACTTCCACCAACATAAAATTGTGGTGAATGACTGCTAAAATATATGCAGGGGAAAGGATTTCGCGCACTAATAGCTAATGTACAAACAAGGTGCATGACATGCAATCAAACTTTACATGGGGATGAAAAATCAGGATTACATTAATAGATTTCCCATAGCAAGAACATCCTCTTCTATAATAGCCATTTGTAGTAAAGATCACATCTCAAAGAGTTATATGAGAGGTTGTGGATTCCAATCCTCCTACATTCAATAGAATGTAAAATTTATCCATCATACAGATATTCTAATATTAAAATTTTGATAGTAAATTAAACTCAGCCTGTATTTATTAGAAAGAAGTTTGATATCACAAATTATAAATTTGCTATTGATTGGTAAGTAGATCACAATCCATAATAAACCCTACCCATTACTGTCCCATGTTACATTTATCCTCTCTAGCACTCAAGTGAAAGATCTTAGGGCCCGTTTGGATGTATACAGAATAAAATATTTACAGATTTAATTATTGCAAGAATAAAATAATATAGAATAGAATAATGTAATATTACAATATTTTTGTTGTTTGACGATTTTTGAAGAATCTTACGGATTTTAAATTTAGTTGTTTGGAATGTGTTATGATTAAAGCAAATTATATTATTAGAATAATTTTTTATTAAATATTTTAATTTAAATGTAATTTATCATATCTGGATAAAAAAAGTAGTGTGGTATAGTAAAGTTCAACTGTAATATTTTTACCTCAAGTTGCTTTTCTTTTATCACATAAAATCATAGTAAAGTATAGTAAAGTAAAGTCAATACAAAAAACAACTACTTTACAACTCTCTCTCCCACTTTGTTTTACCACATACTTCATTTCACCTTACTTTACCTCACATTTACTATGATATGATATGAATTTTTGTTTTACTTTACCACACCTATAAACAAGTCACTTTTATTTATCATATAAAACTACGATAAAATGTGATAAAGTAATATTGAATAATAAGAAAATACTTTACCATTCCTTCCCACTTTACTTTACCAAATATTTCATCCCACCTTTACTTTACCCCACATTTACCGTGCTGTGACATTTACTTTTACTTTGCTTTACCATATATGTAACATCATGATGGATTTAAAAGTATTTACTTCGCTCTACCACTTTGTAATCGTCATTTTGAAAGATTCTTTATCTTGTAGAAAATTTCTACATGGGGGAGTTGTAGGAGAAAATATTGAGTTTTTGAAAGAAATAAATATTTTCTTTAAGTTTTTCTTGGGTTACCAAACGCACAAAATTCTCTTCTTTAGAAAATGAAAGATTATATTTAATAAAAATTATTTTCTTGTATTTTTTTTTTCATCCGAACAGGCCTTTAACTCCTAAAAAAACCAAAGAGAAAAATCTTTAAACCCTACCCCACACCTAATCCCACCGAGATACTTCATCTGCATCAGAAGAATTACTAAAACATCACTGGTTTTTCTTCTAACGTCCAACAAAGGCCAACTAACATGTGTCCCTTTCTTTCAAGAAAAGGACCGACTCTGCAAAAAGGTAGGAAATGTGAGGCTTCAATCCCCATATACTAGTGTCAATTCAAGGCTCTTTAATAATGAGGGATTTTTACAAGTTAAGTGCTTTTGTTATAATTATATAAATTTCTAAAGCATGGCATGGGCTCTGTTTACTATTAGGAGTTATTAAAAATTTGTATAAATTGTATGATTTGTTCTTATTTATAATACATCAATCAATTAACCAATAATAGAATTATGACTAGAATTTTTAACTGATAGACATTGTAATCAGCAAGTAGAGCTATTTAAAAAAACTGTATAAATCAATTATTTTTTTCTTACTGAAATACACCAATCAGTCGATCAATTATTTTGGTAAGAATCACAATAATTTTCATGTGTATTGCAAGATCCTCTCATTACACAAATTTATCCTAGTCCCCACAAGAGGAAGAGCAGGAGAAAAAAGATCAAAGTGACCCACAAATTGAAATTGTGGGGTTTAGTATAATTACAATAAATTGTTGGGGTGCTTTTAAAAAAGGGAACACCTTTTGCTATTTTGAATAGGTTCTGCTGTCCCATCCTTGTATGTCAATCAATCCCTTATCTCTTTCCCTTTAATGGCGTTCTTCTTGCATCAATGATCATGCATCATAAGGGGTCCCTTTCTATATAAGGGGTCCCTTTCTATATACCCTACAGAGATTAAATTCCACTCTCCCAAGTGTCGAGAATCACGTTGCTGTAAAAAAATTTATCAAAAATATCTAGGAAGTTCCCTGTTGTCCACAGAACAGTGCCTTCCTGTGTCTGTACGAAATGATAGATACCATGAAGAGTCAAACCCAAGATAAGGATAGAACACAAAGTTGGGGTGGAGTGGATCATTTTCATTCCCACTTCCAACCCAACCCTCTTACGTGGGCCCCACCAATGTCTCAAAACTCCCACAAGAAGGAAGAAATTCCCATCATGTGATCAAAACATATAAGAGATGGGTCAAATTCAGCAAAGAAAAGAAAAAATCTCATGCTCACATCCAAGCTAATTAACCTCTGCTGTGTGGGGCCCACCAAATCTAGTCATCGTCATCGTCAAAGTCTTGTCCCATCTATGTTTGGATAAATTCTTTTGGTGGGCCTCAATGTCTTGAAAAATCCCACAAGAAGGAAGTTCTGATCATGTGATCAAAATAAGAGATGAGTCAAATTCAGCCAAAACAATTTGGATGGTCTGACGGCTGAAGATTGGTACACTTGTGTGATGTGATTCCTTGAGTGTGGTCCATTATGCAATAATAACAGTACAAGAATTTAATACATACCAAACTATCTACTTTTTTTTCCCCAATTGGCTGTGAAGGTTTTCTTGACGTGGGCTTGTCATCATCGTGTATTTTTTCTTGGCTAGACTCCTGTCTGCGTATTGCACACATCTAGAGCTTGTTGGCAACTCACACACCCTAAACATGTCGCAGTGAAATCACACCATTTTACACTCTGAATTCACTGTCATCAAAGTCTTCTTATATGTAAGCAGTTCGCAAAGATCCCACTTTAATTTCCCACTAATAATGAATTGCATATATATTAGTTTTTTTTAGTAAAGTGGGTTCTAATATAGGAATAGTAAAGAAACGTGGAGAAGACATGCATGGATGAATTATGAAAAGATGTGAGGAGATTTGATTTACTAATGTGATGGTTGGATAATTAATTTTATTGTTTTTAAGGAAGACTATAAGCCCGTTTCTTTAGCGGAATTTCTAATGAGAATTTGTCATGTTAGGAGTTTGTATCATTCATAGTATTGTCCCCTTTTATTTAG
The DNA here is from genome assembly GCA_012931725.1 of Litsea cubeba. NCBI lineage: Eukaryota > Viridiplantae > Streptophyta > Magnoliopsida > Laurales > Lauraceae > Litsea > Litsea cubeba. The sequence goes on from CM022952.1 coordinate 34,754,534, forward strand.
AAATGTTATGTTTCTTTGTTAGATTTCAAAATTCTAACCACCTAAATTGTCACAAATATGCTTTTGAGTTCTCTGAATTCTTACCTTCTTAACATTTATAAATGCTTCTTTTTCCATGGGAACTTTGGACCTTCTCCTGTGCTCCTCACTTTTAACTATTGGATGAGAAGGTGATGCCTTTTGTTTTTCACAATTCGATATTCATCTAAGCGAATCATTTTTTGTAAACAATACTTTTTTAAATTTTAGAATCCTAAACATGAATTGTAAGTTTCTATTATTTATTTATTTTTTTTATTGGAGGGTTCCCAACCCTTTGGGCTGGACTAATCCATCCGGGTACAGAGGAAAGTCGGGTAAACTCCCCAATAACCCTAGTGTGGTGGTGCAGTTTCGAACTTGCAATCTCTATGTGAAAACTGTGGTCCTAAGCCAACTAAGCTACTTATTCGGTTATTGATTAGTACATGTCAAAGAGCAACACACATTAAAAGGATGAGATGAATTGAATCAACAAAATGCAATTACCATACTAAATGAAAAAAAAAAAAAGTAACAATCTATGAGAAAGCATCTTGATTAATTTGACATTCTTTCACTAATAATTTCACACTTACTCATCTTTCATATATCCAAAACTTTCTATCTAGGCCATCCATAGATTGTGAAAAAAGACCACACCAATCTAAACCATCCATTACATCAAATCCGAATCATCTAAAATTTTTTCCATCAAATTGGATGGCATGGTGTATTTATCGACAAACTTCACATTATATTCGCCACATGTATGGTGTGGATAGGTTGCCCCAAATGCTCTACTAGGTGCAATACACCCATTGGAGGGGGGCTACATGAAATTTCTCATGCACTCTCCCTATCTCATTCTCTCCCTTCTTTGAAGTTGATGTTATGGTGGTGGTTACCTTTGGTCTGCTTTATCTTAGCACTTCATCATCCAACCACACAAAAGAAAAATCAAAATTAAAAAAACAAAAATAAATAAATAAATAATGGGATGACAGGAAGATATTTCATACATCACAAGGAGAGAGTCTCCTTCCCTTCTTTTTTTATTAAAGAAGTAGACGTTTCCTCGTTTTTCAGCTGTTTGTTTCTTCTGACACTATAAGTTTTTAACACCCCATCTCTCTCTCTCACTCAGATGTTCTTCTCCTCATCAAACGTGCCTGCATCTAATGATGAGGAAACGAGGGTCAAATCACTGAACTTCATTTCTTTTGATACATTCGCAGGTACTTCTCAAACCCCCTTTGAGGGGAGGGTCTTTCTCTCTCTCTCTCTCTCTCTCTTGATACATGAAAGAAGAGAAGAGAGAGAAAGATGGATGTGTGGATAATGGTAATGAAAGGGGTATCTTTTTTCTCAGTCTTTTTAACCACAGCTCTTTATTTCTTTTCCTTTTCAGTTGGAGAGAGTTGCAGACAGTGAGTCTGACAAAGTGTCAATTGGGTTTTTCTGCGATTGAAATGAAGGGATGGAGATGGATAGTATCCTCTTAGCCGTAATTGTATGGGTCTGAGCTCTGTCTTTCAATCAAGGATCCTTTACATAGGTTTGCGGTCACTGTAAGAAATATCCCACCTCCAAAACCAGATGACGATAGAGCACGTGCACTTGGATCTTCTTCTTCTTCACTCAGGTGATAATACTACTATAATTAAACACCATACATAATAAACAGCAACCCCTTTCAATTTCCTCCTCTTTCTTCTAATGAAGAAGGAGATGGGAAAACAACAAAGACATGGGTTCCTTTTGCTCCCACAAATTGACCCAAAATCGCAATTTTCAGATCGGAATTTTAGTTGTGACAGATCAAGATAATTTCCGGTTTTTTGGTTTATGGGTTCATTGCTGGATGATATGTTGGTCTTTTGGCTTAATCTCCCACCATAGATTCCATCAGAAATTTTTGTCCTGGTGGCTCCAATTTTGGGTTATTTTTTGCCTGTTCTTCTAAAGATTCTAATTTTATTAATTGCTTTCAGGAATCTTCTGAAGGGTGAAAAGGTTTGAGTTTCTTTGGCTTCTTGGTGTTTAAATTTGGTGAAGTTCAAAGTTTGATTTGATAGAAGAGGAGAAATGGGCTGAGAGAAAGGGCTACTTTGCATCTGGCGTCTGTCTACTAAGAGTAGAAAGCTTTTGTTGAGATACTTTACAATTGAATTGAATTGAACTGAATTGATTTGAGTTCCATGGCTACTTACTATGGAGCTTCTGAGATGCAATCAGATGGTCTGCAAACACTCTACTTGATGAATCCGGGCTATGTTGGATACTCCGATCCACAGACGCCGGCATCGGCCAACATGGTATTTCTGAATTCCGCCGGGAATCCTCTTAATCCGGCGAGCCTGCCCCACCCATCTCAGCAGAATCATCACTTTGTCGGAATACCTCTCCAGGCGCCGGCATCATCACAAGATCACAACCGTCCATCTGTCCATAACCAACATGACATGTCCTCCGTCCACGGGTTTGTCCCCCGGGTCCACTACAATCTGTGGACGTCCATGGATCCGGCCGGTGGGGCAGCAGCCGCCGGTAACCACCACCAAATTGCCACAACATCTGCTGGAGGTGGCAGTGGCGGTGGCGGAATCTCCGACATGACGTCGCTGTTGGGTCTCAGGCGGTCTGTGGGGCCACCACCGCCGGCGATGACTGCCTCCCAGCAAGGTCTGTCGCTGAGCCTCTCGCCGCAGCAGCCGGTGTATGGGACTTACCGGCAAGAACCCGACGTCCCGGCACCAGCTCCGCCGCCAGCGATATCTCCGGCGAGCGGCGATGACATGCGAATTTCAGGCTCTTCTTCTTCGGCATCGGCGGTTTCGAATGGGATTTCTGGTTTGCAGAGCGTTTTGATGGGCTCTAAGTATCTGAAAGCAGCCCAACAGCTACTTGATGAGGTTGTGAGCGTTGGGAAGGACTTCAAAACCGATTCCAACAAGGGGTCTAAAGGGCAATTGAAGGGAAACAGAGACTCTCCGGCTGCAGAAGCTTCCAGTGGGGGTGAAATCAATGGAAAACGGGCGGCGGAGCTCACTACAGCGGAGAGGCAGGAGCTTCAGATGAAGAAGGCCAAGCTCATAAGCATGCTAGATGAGGTATAGATCTTTTGTGTAGCTATGATAATTTTCGGGACTGATGACTTGAAACTTGAATTGGTATAGATAATTAAGCAAAACCCATCAAGGAAATTCAATCCATATTGAAAAAATCGCAATCTTTCAAGCGAAATTGGTACATAAAGTGGGAATTTGAGTTGGATCAGACGTTTGTGCAGAATCCATCAAGTTGAATTTTTCAAAGAAGTGATTTTTAGCAATAATTTCCTCAAAAATCAGAAATTTCACTTGGTTTGATTGACCCCCATGAATAATCAATCAAGTGAAGCTCTTAATTTTCTTTTTTTTTTCCGTATTTTTTCTAATATAAGGAATTTTAATTAAATTGAGTAGAGAAACTAATTCAATAATTTCAAGTGGGGTTACAATCTGTAAGTGCGCGTTTGGATGTCCTCCAAAACAGTGGTGGGTCAGTTTCTGTTCCACCCACATAATCCTCTACTGCTTTTTACAGACAAAAATCTCTAAAAAAAAACCCACTCAAACAGATACCGTTTCAAGAAGGAACGTACATAAAACACACATAACGCCATCCAGACGGATACTAATACATTGCAATCTTAATAATTCCATCCAAACACCCCCACATAACCAATAAAACTGAATTGGGTCTGTCATAAGACAAATCTTCTTCTAAAAAATCTGTTCTTTTTCTGGGTTTCATCCTTCTCATCCATCTGTTGTCTGAAATTGAAGGTAGAACAAAGGTACAGGCAATACCACCACCAGATGCAGATTGTCGTCTCCTCATTCGAAGCTGCCGCCGGAATCGGGTCGGCGAAGACTTACACAGCACTTGCACTGCAGACAATATCAAAGCAGTTCCGATGCTTGAGAGATGCGATAACCGGGCAGATAAGGGCCACAAGTAGGAGCCTGGGAGAGGAAGATTGCTTGGGAGGAGGCAAGGGAGAGGGCTCGTCGTCTCGGCTCCGGTTCGTTGACCAGCATATCCGGCAGCAGAGGGCTCTTCAGCAGCTGGGGATGATGCAAAACAATGCATGGAGGCCTCAGAGAGGGCTGCCTGAGAGATCTGTGTCTGTACTTCGTGCATGGCTTTTTGAGCACTTCTTGCACCCGTACGTATTCTACTTTCACTTAATGGCTTTCAGTATAATTGGCATGATCTCACCCGATTGCCACCGTTCATCTGATGGGCCACACTCCACATTAGTGGAACACTGAGAAGAATTCACCCGACGGATAATCCATGCACCCTGATTGAAGGGATTTGTGTGATCATGACAGATGGACGGATAAGATTTGTGTGATTGTTGGGTGGGTGCTTTTTTCTGTGGTGGGGTCCATACATGGTGAGTCCCAACAGATGAACCGATTGGATCTACTATGCGGGTGCCACAGGAACTAGTGAATGTCCGAAATGCCTGTGGTTTAATATTCTTCAAACTTGGGCTGCCTGTGTTAGAAATGAAATGGGATAAAACTGCTGCTTTTTTGTACATCCATGTATCATCAATTCATGGTGGGTCCACTTGACATGGTAAAATTTACGGTGAGGATGGGGTCCCTTATTGAACTTCCATCATTGCTTAGCTTCTTCTCTTCATTTTTAAAGAGACAGTCCTCTGGAACTGGTGTTTTCATGAGGCAGGCCTTAGTAATGGCATCGATTTTGAACTTTCACTGTATTTATTCTCAAAAGAAAATTTCTCTCTCACTCTATATTACAAGATAAAGCTATATGTTGGAACTGGACCACCGAAACAACTGTCCATTGAATATGCTATTTTTAGACACTTTAAATTATTCACTTTAAGTATGTTTTTGGATAAAAGCTCTTACTCTCTCTCTCTCTCTCTATATATATATATATATAAGTATGTATGTTTGAACTAAAACTCAATATATCATTGTTAGCACATTATTTAGATGGTAAGAGACACCCTAGAATGACTAAAATTCAAGATTTTGAATGGATTTGAAAATGTTACGTACTCATCTTAAGATTTCTATTTTAAGTTCAAGTAAAGGCTTGCTAAGGCAGCTTTGAATTACCTAGTGTCCACCAGAAGGGAGTTTTATATGAACAATGAAATATAAACAAGAAATAAATAAATAAACAAAAGCTTAACCTTCTTTGCAGCAAATGCAAAGAGTGGTCCTAGAAATTACGTACCTTGTACCCAATTGATACGTAAAAAAAAAAAAAAAACCATCTAACCCGTAACATTAATCTTTTATTTTTTATTATTTTCCTGGTGATCTGCCTCAAATATTAATGATTTCGGACTAAGATGACTAAAATTATTTATACATATCCTTACCTGTGTGAATATCTAGGGATAATTCAAAATTATAAGAGAATTTGTCACTTGCTTATAATTTACTTAAAAACATTAACTTAATCAAATGGATAAGACGCAAGTCCTCAATGATGGGTATATACTAGTATCTACCAAGAATAATTTTATTTTTATTTTTCTTAATATTTATTTAGATGTTATTTCCTAAATATTTCTAAATTATTCCGAGTTTCCTAAGAATTTGTTTTCTTTTAGATTTTTATTCTTTAGTCAATAATCATGTATAGATCCATCTCCAGTCAATGAGAAAGATACAAATCTCATATTATTCTAGTTTGAGATTTCTCTCTCTGAGTTGATTATTCCCTTCTCAATCAAGCGAATGACATGGTTGGGTCAATATCCTGATTATGAATGCTGAAAGCTTTATCTCTCTTATTAGAATCATCTGCCTTTCTATTGAGTATTCTCATAACAGATTAATGGATTAATTTGAGTTTCTATGTTTTGATCTATTTAAATTCCCAAAATGGGTTACAGGTACCCCAAAGACTCTGATAAACACATGCTTGCAAAGCAGACTGGGCTTACCAGGAGCCAGGTACTAAACTCATTTCCTCTCTTCACTATCAATTTAGTAATCAAGACCACATCTGAATTAGCCTTTGATATGGTCTAATGCAGGTCTCTAATTGGTTCATAAATGCCCGAGTTCGTCTTTGGAAGCCAATGGTTGAGGAAATGTACTTGGAGGAGACCAAAGAACAAGAGCAAAATGGCTCAGAAGACAAACCAAGCAAAAGTGAGATCAATGAAGATATGGCATCCAAATCCATGGCTAGTCAAGAGACTTGTCCAATTGGAACTGAACAGATGCATGGTAACAAAGCGAAGGCGGAAAATGGCAATGACTCAAAAGCGCCTCTAAACGGAATGTCTAATTCTCCGGGGGCTCTATCTGCAACCATGGGAAATGCTCGAAACCAAGCTTGCTTCTCTCTCATTGGATCATCCTCCTCTGATGCACATGCGCAGGCTAGTTACCATGACAGTGATGGGATGCTGCAAGGGAATCCGAAGAAAGCTCGAATTGGCCAATTGGAGAGTTTAAACACTATTGCATCAATGGAAACAGACTTGAAATCTGATGAGGACAATGACAAAGAGATCTACATGATGAAGTTCAGCAGCGACCGCCCTACTAGAGACGGTTACTCGCTAATCCCAGGCAATGCAGGCCAGGGAGGTGGTTTCGGGGCCTATTCAATTGGGGAAATTGGGAGGTTTGATCCTGAGCAATTCGCGCCCAGGTTCTCAGGAAATGGAGTTTCTCTCACTCTTGGCCTCCCACATTGCGAAAATATTTCATTGTCTGGGACACAGCAAACTTACCTTTCTAACCAAAACATACCCTTGGGAAGGAGACTTGAGATGGGCAATGAAACCAATGATTTTTGCAGCATCAACACCCCATCAGCCACTCACTCGGCCAATGCCTATGAAAGCATCAACATTCAGAACAGGAAGCGGTTCGCTGCTCAGTTGTTGCCGGACTTCGTGGCATGAATTTGCACTCTTGACTTCCTCATAGTTCAATCTCTACCACTACTTGTATGGATGGCTCTTTGGAGGTGTCAGTCATACATGTAACACCAGATGTTAAAAACAAGAGTCAGAATCCAGGTGAGTAGCATTAGGGTGCATGTAAAGCTTGTGATTTATAGTCATTGCAAAAGGAAAAAAAGGAGAACATATTAATATCTCTTTCCTCCTTCAGTAGAGGAAGGAGTTGCAAGCCTCACTGTAGAATAGAAAATACTAAGTACAGTTTTATACCTTAGGGAGAAATTTGGGTTTAAATACATCACAAGTTTGGGTTCATGACAATGAGGGATGTATATTATTTTATACCTTTGGAAGACAGTTTACCAATCATAGGGATACAAAGGGTTTTAGGGGATACAGATATTTGTAGCATCTATGTATTTGACATACATATGTGTGTGTGCATTTAAATATTTGTTTTGAGTTAAGTATATGTATATATGTGAGAAGACCATGGTATAGGCATTTATCTATCTATGCATGTGTGTATGAAACATTACAAAGTTTATTGCATTTTCCATTAACCCTAATAAATGAGAACTGATTAAATATTGAACAATGTAAGTAGATCTCTCAAACAAGTTTGCACTTGGTGGGTCCAAATTCTCTTCAAGCTTTGGATAAAACTGTATTAGTGGTAATGACCGTGCATTGAATTAGGTCAAAATTGAATCATATTTATTTAATATATGTGTTAGATAAACACCTCTACATGCAATAGGCACTTCCTACAGAGGGTCTCAAACCACGAGTGATTTTGGGCTGTCTACATATCACATTGGATGTTTTGATTCAAAGGTCTAGATGTAGACTCCACCAAGTGCTGGTCCATACATTTACGGCAGCCTCTATGCAACTGTAGAATTTGCAATACTGACCCGGATAGGTTGAGCAGTACTATGATGACGACGATGATGGTATGTCCTTGATTGTTGCTGTTGTTCAGCTGATTTGGGATATGAGTGTGCTAGTTAGAGTACGCAAGTTTGAGTATTTAAATCCTCAAAAAAAGATGATGATGACGATATATGAGAAGTATTCTAATGTAGCCAGAGGTGGACCCAGGTACTGTCTTTTAGGGGCACTTGCCCCCAGTGGGCCTCAAAAAAGCCCACACCTAGTGGCGGACCCAAGATTTTCATTTGAGGGTGGCTTGAAAAAATATCTTTTTTATTCAAAACGATAACTTGAAAGATAGTTTTAGTAATGGCCAACCAATACTGTTGGCCGGGTTTTAAGAGCTATTAAATCATACTAGTTTTTTTATAACACCATATGACATAAAGAGCCAACACTCAATTGTAGATCTTGAAGTGATCCACCTAGTTTGTACTTAGCTACAATTGTTTGCTTTCTACTGTAGAAAATCATTTTAAAAAAATGTGTCTTTTTTGTGAAGAAAATTATTGCACCAACCTGTGGAAAATGAGTCGCGTAGAAAATCTTAGTGATTTTTCTCATGTTAGGCAAATGTGTCCCCAAAGACTCCATGTCAATATGGTGACGGGAGAAGGAGTTAGGCAAAATATGAAAATGCAAGGACGAAAATGTTACACGTTAAGAAATATCTAGGTGTTAAGAAGATAAAAATAATTTAGCAAAAGATAAGCTAATTGGAAATCTATACATAAAAGCAGAAAAACGAAACTAAAAAGGGTACCAACCTAGCGAGGGGTTTTCGAGAACAAAAGAAAAAATGGGAAGTAGCGGTGACACTGTGCAGCGTCGCGAGGAATAACTACCTAGAAACGGGCGACGGCGGTGCGTCAATGCCGAAAACGGAGTATGATTAGAGTGTCTCTTCCGATTTGAGGATTTTTAAGAGGGAGAGAGTTTGAAAAAACGGATGGGGGTTGGGTGACTTTTTAATGGGGCTGCGGCTGGTTGGGCTTTAGAGAATTCATGGGCATCTTCCCAATTGGGTGGGGGCTTCAGCCCCCACACCCCTATATGTGTGTCCGCCCCTGCCCATGCCTCCATTAGAATTTAGAAATAAACCATTCACCCCCTCAAATGACAAAATAATGACGAAATTAACATTATGACTATCGTCTGCCCCTCAAAAGAAAGTCCTGGGTCCACCACTTTATGTAGCCAACAACATTGAAGTTGAAATGCTCACAATGGGGCCTCTTATGTGAGTCCAACCTGTTCAATGAAACCAACCAGTAGTAACTTGGCAGGCACCTAAAAAGTAGTGTTGGACATTTGGAAAATCCATGATCAATAGATAATATACCAATGGTGAGAGCTATTTTTTTTTATCATAAGGTGAAAGCCTCTTTTTGATCTCCCAAAATCACCTATATTGGATGATGCTGTCTCAATATTCTTTCTTAACCGTTCATACAATATAATAAGGAAGAAGAGGGAGACTTCACATTCATTTCAAATGTATTTCGATATTTCTTATTGTATAGATGTTAGTTCCATTGGAACTTTGTCCCACAAGCAATTCATGCCTGCCTAATGCCAACTATTGTAGGTGTGGATTCACAAGAAGCCTGTACCCAAGCATGAATCATTGTAGGTTTAAAAATCGGTTAGGAATTGGGTTGGCACCAAACTGTGTCAAGAAGACCATTTTCAAATGCAGTCGTAGTAAAATGATGGATTTTAGTCCCCAGTCCTTGAGCATAAGACAGGCCCAATGAAGGCTGACACAGCTTTCTTGCATATCTACCACATAAAAAGATAGACCAACCTTTTGCAGATTGGTCCATCTAAATTTTTTAAATAGCTTATTCAGATTACATCACCAAACATCTGTCTACCACTTCATATATGAACATATAAATTTATTCATTTCTTGCGTTACAATGCATTGAAACCATCTTAAAATACTATCATGTGGCCGGGTCTTTGCTTGTACATGTGTACTTTAAATGTATGCATTGTTGGTTGGAGGAGGGTGGCGTTTATGTACCCCAGTTGTTCAGACTTCAAACCCTTTTTCAAGTATGACAATATCATTTTCAAGAAACAGTCACATGTAATATGTGTGTGAGAGATGTAATGTATTGTGTGTGAGAGAGAGAGAGAAAGAGATAAAGAGACCACACGAGGGGTAAAGGGGTTTTGATTGTGGGGTAAAGGGATTTTTATTGATGGGTGAGACTATTTCCTTTTCCAAGCTATCATAGAACAACAGTTACAGAAGAGACCCCATCACATGAAAGCTTTTGGGCTTTTTTTTTTTTTTTTTTTTTTTTTTTTTTTTTTTTTAATTTTTGTTTTAGATTGAAAGGTTTTATAAAAAGAAGCCAGCTGTGCTACCAACCACTCTCTCTCTCTCTCTCAAAATCGGCTATTGTACCCAGCTATATAAGGTTTTAGATTGAAAGCTTTTATAAAAAGAAGCCAGCTGTGCTACCAACCACTCTCTCTCTCTCTCTCTCTCTCTCTCTCAAAATCGGCTATTGTATCCAGCTATATAAGTGGCCCATCTTTTAGGAATCCAAACTGTTGATCCTGGAGCACTTGCTATGAATAACCAGCAGCCCAAAACCTCACACAGATCCAAAGATCTGAGCCCTTCATTTTGGGGGATTTTGGGGAAAAACAAAGAACGGTCAATGAAGCTGGACTTTTCTTCATAGCTGTAAGTTTGCTTATCTTTTAAGATTTCTGAAGTCTGAACGTCTATAATGTAACAAGGCCTGAATATTTATGTGATACTGTGCAAGTGCAAGTGTTGGCGACATGGCCGTATCCGGGCTTGGGACTCTTTTCTTCATTGTAAACTAGGACACTTGGCAAAAGTTAATGCGCACTGCTATCCAATGGAAGAGGGTTTTGAATCTAGCCATTTGAAATAAAAGTAAAACTTGTACCTTAGAAGTTGTCGGTTGTATGATGTAAGACCAAAAAATAGAAGGTCATCAGCAAATAAAAGGTAAAGATTGGAGAGCTCCATGGCCTTAGATCTAACGTGAGAGAGATCTAATGGACTTGTTCAATTTAGATGATTAGACTCCAAAGTACTCTTATAAATAATACTGGCCAGTGGCCCCACAAGCTCTGCCGCGTCTCCTATATTTTAAGGGAATAATACTATATAAGCAGGATGTGGATTTGAAGATCTTGACCTGTATGTGTATCAGCCTATCAGGGTCTCACAATGGGTTGTGTCCAAACGCATAGTATATATAATTAACTTGATTTATATAGAAAAAATAGGCCTTCATAGCATCTTGGATGGGCCCACAACAATGTGGGCCTTGATTATTAGGAAGTTACTCAATATAAATATTAGGGATGGCAACTCAGACTTGCTGCACCCTATAACTAGCCTACCTGGTGAAAGGTAGGGTTTGAAATCAGAACAAAAAGAGCCCACTCTTCATCAAGTGGGTTCAAATGCCGGAACAACAGAACAACTTGGGGTTGCTGTACTTCTCATCATGATTATCTGGCCAAGGGCCCCAGGGAATCTTGATAATTCATGTCTCAACTATATTCAAACTCCTCTCCCTGGATTGTGATTTGTGGAAGTATATTTATTTAACAGAAACAAGCTCATCATCATTCCCTTGTTTAATAAATGAGATGATTAAGCAAAGCATTATCTTTCCAATGATAGAATGGTGAAAATAAAATCAAAGAAATGATAATTTCAACATAGTCTCATGATTTGGCTAAATGAAAAAGGGTTCAATGAATTCAGAATATCAAAAAAGGTCTCTAAGTTTTTAGATGTCCTTACAAGAAACCACTTGCATAAACTCTAGTTTTTTGTCATCCTTGAAAGGGAAACAAATAAAATTTAAGAAAGGAAGAGAATAAGAAGATGGCAAGATAACCTTGAAAGGGAAACAAATAAAATCTAAGAAAGGAAGAGAACAAGGAGATGGCAAGATAACCTGAAAGGGAAACAAATAAAATATAAGAAAGGAAGAGAATAAGGAGATGGCAAGATAAGGATTGGCCACAACTCATCTTGGCCTGACATTGTTGGTAGAGAAAAGAAAATGAAACTTGAATATGAGTTGAAAGATGTAGAGAAATGGATGTGTTGATATCTGTAAGTGCACAAAAATTCACGAACCCGGTGAGGGTGGTGTTCTTGAGACTCACTGAGGAGGATGAAGACTGAGGCTCCCCGTCTCCTCGTTGAAGGTGGAAGAACCGATGCCTGAGAACCTGGAAGAAGGAGAAGAAACAGGTCAGAGGACCCTGGCTGTGGGCAGCGCAGGGCTCTCCGATGCCTAAGTCAGTATGAGTACTGGACAGTAGGAGGAGATTTTGGGGGAGAAGGTGATACCAGTGTGGTTCTCTCGGACGGGAGAGAGAGTCCCCTTATTGTTCTGGTTTGGCCCCTTTTATAGAGGAGGAGAGGAGACAAGGAGGTGACTCTGTCAGGGAGCTATCCCATCGTGGCATGTCGTGTCGCATCGAGCCATACCCGGGCGTCTGTGGACGCCGCTCTATCAGAGGACGTGGGCGGTATGGGAGGCTCTGTCAGAGAGTATGGGCGTGCCCTTGTCTTGTCGCGCGTGCTCTAGCGTGCTTAAGTGTCCAAGGGTGGACAGCTGTCAGGCCCTGCCTTGGCTAATCCTGGCATCCTGACCGAGGTCGGGGAGTGCTGAGGTCGGGGGGCGACCTTGACGTGGCAGGGGACCTTGCAGGAACGCCGAAGTGGAGTTGTGCAAGGGGCCGAGGTGAGTCTCTGGCCGAAGTGGGAGCACTCGGCCGAGCTGATGGTCATTGAGACGGGCCTTGCCGAGATGGCCTAGCTGGCGCCGGAGCATGAGATAGAGCATCCGGCCAGTCATCCGGTGAGTTCGGAAATATCCCCACACAATAGCCCCCCAACTTCTGAGCTCAATAGACTGCTCTTTTGAGGTCAGAAGGTAAGTATCGTGGAGGATGACTGGCTGGCAATGGACCAGAGCTAGAGGTTGGCATCACTGCTAAGTTGTAACAGGGTGCTTGTGCCGAGCTGGAGAGTCACACAACTGCCGAACTGGAGAATGGGTACCGAGATGCGTTTATGGAGATCCCACTGGCTCGTCACCAGGGGCCTGTGCCGGGCATCGGGCGCGAGGGCCGAGATGCGCCTGCCGCACGCAATGGAGATCCCACTGGCTCTTCACCAGGGGCCGGTGCCGGGCATCTGGCGCGAGGGCCGAGATGCGCCTGCCGCACGCAATGGCGATCCCACTGGCTCTTCACCAGGGGCCTGTACCGGGCATCTGGCGCGTGGCCGAGATGCGCCTGCCGCACGCAATGGAGATCCCACTGGCTCTTCACCAGGGGCCTGTGCCGGGCATCGGGCGCGAGGGCCTAGATGCGCCTGCCGCACGCAATGGAGATCCCACTGGCTCTTCACCAGGGGCCTGTGCCGGGCATCTGGCGTGTGGCCGAGATGCGCCTGCCGCACGCAATGGAGATCCCACTGGCTCTTCACCAGGGGCCTGTGCCGGGCATCTGGCGCGTGGCCGAGATGCGCCTGCTGATGTGAATTAAATCAATCCATTAAAATTACTGCAAGTGCACAGTTATCTTGTTGAGATAGTGGCAATTACAGGTCGATCCCACAGGGAGCACTACTAAGTTAAAATTTAAATCTGATTTTTTTTTATCAAAGATTAATGAATAACTGAGATCTAAGAAAATCTAGAAGAATTCAGAAACAAACTAATCAAATATATAAAAAAATAGATCGGAGCATCCAGAATCCACTAAGCAAGATAATCAATCCATCATGCAATTATTCTACTATTTGTCTCAAAATAACTCAGATCAGAAACAAATCAATGTTTCGGATCCGGATGATTTGTCTTTTGTAAAAACCAGATTTTAATAAAAAGAATAAGATCACAACCCAAGACCTCCTTCACCTCATAAAAGAATGAAAAATCGTAAGCATGACTCATCAAATTAAGCATAAACTATCAAAGGATCTCAACCCTAAGCATAATCTATCAAAATAAGTATAAATCATCAAACTATTTTCATTAGAAATCAAAATAGAGGCTGCCTAAGGCATGAAGACAGATCTATTATTCTAATAGAGCATGCATTTAAAAGAGACAAGTAAATAGAAAATTCACATAGATTAAATTAAAGATTTACTTAGCTTCATCTGTGTGCCCCAATCCAGAAATCTAGCCAGCCATTGAAAAGAACTCCATAAGTAATTTCATTAATAGCATCTCCTTGTACAATGATCTCTCAGAAATCTCTCTTCTAAAAAATCCTAATTTCTGAAACAGGGCTTCAGAATACCCAAAAATAATTCTTAAATTCTATTAATTAGGAAAAGAAAAAAAATGAGAGAGAATAGTGGTGGACGTCCAAGGGAGGGAGTCTCCCGTATGCTTCCTTTTGGTTCCTCTTATAACCCCGGTTATCTTACAGATACATTGAATCTGGACACTTTCTCTACAAATTTGATTTATCTTCATAGATAAGGTATATCTCTTATCTCTTTTAAATTTGAATGAGGTGGAAGCTTCTGGATAGCTTGACTAATCTTCAGATGGGGGTCCCACAAGGGATGTGCAGCAATTGATTATCAACGGTGTGGATTTAATTGCAATCCCGTCTAAAAATGAACATGAAAATCTCCAGGCCCGTAACTTTGTCAATTTAGCTCTGATTTGCATATTCTTGGGCTCCACGAATATCTACTCTGAATAAGCTTTCCAACGGTAGGTAAATTTCATCGATCCGACGGTTGGATTGAAAGTTATGGCCATTTGAAGATGAGTTATCCTGAGAAAAACGGGATTAACTTTTGAAATTTGATTTGCCAAGGATTCTCTCTCCACAACTCTTATTTTCCAAAGGAGATCAAATGTGGATGATTCAAGCTCTTCTTTTTTTATTCCAATCATAATTGTACTATTTGAATTATCCATTAATAATTTCAAATCTGCAACTACTGCGGACCCTGCCATGTAGATCATTTCATCTGCTTGAATAGTGGGCTCTATGAGAAGTCTTCTATTGTAGTTAGGACTCTTCAACTGACATGATGAGTGGACCCCTCCTTTGAGTGATATTCACATGGCTTGTGTGTGGGGTCCATGTGGTGAGTTCTTCTTTTCAAACTTCAATTCAGCAATGCAGGGCCCATGATGACTATGTGTGCTTGAAAGTGGGTTCCATGACAGAGGCCTACAATTCTCGTTTTCTGCACATTTTAATTCAACACATCAAATATTGAAGAGCCCATATTGAAGCGGGACCCATCCGGACAGAGTCCTACTCCAACTGAGACTCTTCGAAGAAAATTTGCAAAACATTCTAAATTAATGCAGAAAATATATGAAAAGTATGAAAATTCAAGTTTCTAGGTGAAAATGCATGAAATGATGGAATTAGATGAATAATGATGCAATTCACCTAATCAAACCCCTAATTTATCCTACAATGATGGGTAAATGTGCAAATTCATGAACTCAACACACTCCCCAACCAGCATTTTGCTAGTCTCTTAGCAAAAGTTGCGAACAAAAGTTTTGAAGTTCTTTTACCTAATCTAAGAAAGAAAAATAAATATGAAAACAAAACCACTTTTGCTGGTATTCTCGGTTGCATTTAGCATATGCAACAAGCCCTTAAACCCCTAGGTTCCCCCTAGTGGACGAGTTGTGCCTCGTGAGGGTTTGCAGTGAATTTACCCACAAAATTCTTTTTTTTTTTTTTTTTTTTTTTTTGAAAATGTGTTTAAAACCTAACATAATCCAGGGAAACTTCTTCCAAGAGAAAATTTATAGATACCGACTATTCTTGGTTCTCAGGATTTTCAAAAGCAAATCTTAAATTCGGTTCACCAATCCCATCTTTTGGTCAGAAATTCTCGAAATCATGCTTAATTGATTGTGCATGGTGAAAAGTATGTATACGTGATAAGCATCAAATGATCCACCAAGAATTTCCATGAAAATAATAATATATATATATTTTTCAAAACCTGGGCCGCCTAAACTTAGCAAAAAAAAGTCTTCCTTTCAAGGTGATAATGACGGCTTTCGCACTACTGTTTTTTCTAAGGGTGCAAAAAAAAAATTTTTTCTCTTTTTTTTTTTTTCACACACATGTGACTGTGCAATGCCTAAGTCCCTTAAGCTTTCTAATTAACCCATGTAACGAGCATTTGGCCAATGTCTCCCAAACCAGATGGCTTTAGGGCACTAGGTATGTAAATACCCCTAAGGGCTTACTAGCTCGGGTTAAAAAGGCTACGAACCCAAACTAGTCACAAAACTTTTTATTCTTTTCAAGATTTCTAACAAAACACTTTTATTTATTTATATATATATTTTTTCTTTTTCTTTTGTCTCTCTCTTCTTTTTTTTTTTTTTTTTTTTTTGCGGTCCCCAACAATAGGCAGCCCTTTCCATGTATCCATCCGTCGAACCAGGAAGCTCTGTAAACTAAGGTTCGGTTTTCCATATTTTTTTTTTCAAAAAAAAAAAAATGGAAATCTTAGCTTCATATTCAAAACCTTAAAAACGTATACAACTTGTGTAAAAGTGAGGGATCAAACTTTAGCACTTTTTCAAAAATCCTTTCCATAAATGAAATAGTGAACCATTGTTTTCTTTTGCCAAAAATAAATATCTTCAGCCAATAAAAACTGTCTCAAAAGTTCCCTCTAACCTAACAATAACAAATCTTTTTTTTTAATCTCCTAAAAACCAAAGCAAAGAGAAAAAAAAAATGTATAATGAAAATTGAACAAATGATCACATGTCGAGTTCTAACTCACCTAAGTTTAAGGGCCTCTTCAGTCATGTTATTAATTCTCATGGTCCCACAGATGTCCTCAAATTCCCTAACATGTTGATATGGGTTTTCCTGGTCTAGCCCACGGAATACTGGGAGCATCTGGATCATGCCAGATTTCAGCTCAAATGTGGCATTGGTTTGAGGCAGGGTGATGCGGGACGGTTGAGTTGTCCTGGTGGGGTACATGTAGTCCTTCAAAGTCATGGGTGGGTCCACTTGATCAGCCATCATAACAATTTCTTCAAAGATGGAAGACTTTCCGACAACGGTTAAGGCTAATTCGGGCTCTATCCTGACTAACCTTTTACTCTTGCGTACCCACAATTTCTCTATCTTGGGTCTAGAACGCATGCATCAGGTTTAACCTTAAAGAAATGCAAGCCTAATCTATGTGCGGGGCCCTAATGGTCTTACTAGATGATGCACAAGCAGTCAAGCACAAAGATTGAGCACAAAAAATTATCCTAGGGTTAGCCTAACTCTCTAGACAGCTCCTAACTGGTTTGAAGAGTGCACTAAGGCCTCCAATTCGGTCTTATGAAGACAAATTGACCAGGTAAGTCCCCAGGATGAGTGGTGGGGTCACAATGCACTTGGCAAGGGTCCCGCTTAAGAACCAAACTCCTAGAACAGAGACTGTCACCCTTTTTTTTTTGTAGGGACAGGACTTACCTAGACATCAACTTGACCAAAGAGCGCAACTGGTGCAACCTTTTGTGGTCTTCGTCCTAATGAGCTCGAGTCCTATGGTCTCGTTTCTATTTGATTTTAATTAATGGTTAGGTTACTATGTGAGAGGTGGTTAAACCTAATTGGGCAAGGATCTGGTGATGAAATCCAGTCCTTATCTTATTGGGGTCAATTGCCCTTAACTAAGTGTGTGGGTCCAAATTACTTGGTGTGTCAATCACACAATCATATTTGCTGAAATTTAAATCACCCAAGCCCCACTTACAAGTAAAAGATTCGTGGGATAAAGTTTAGAAACTCTTACAGCGGGCCCACGCTAATCCTTAAACTATGTAAGGATAACCTTTTTTTCACAAATTTTTGCAATTCTGAGAGCAACTTGTTTGCTTAGAGCAAATCCACGCAGTTTCCTATTTTTGTGCAACTCTCCTCTTAGCAAGGTAACCTATCCAAAAGAAACTCTTGTTAGTAAATCCTAAGTTAACAAACCAACTCAAAAGTCTATCTTATCCTAATTTTGAAAAAAAAATATAAGAAAATTCAAAAGACACCAAGTAAATCAAAACTCTATCCAAAGTGGACTCTAAGTTATTGAAATAAATCAAAAATTCTATCTACAGAAAAAAAAATCAAAAATTCTAAATTATCCAAACAAGTGTCCAGATATGATTAGAGTTTTCAAAAAGTTTCAATTATAAGAAATCCAATCTTATCTAATTCAAATTTCAGATTTTAAGACTCTAACTAATCTAAACAACTTAAGAGATAGAATTTTAAAATTTCTAATTACCTAATTTAAGAATTCAAAGGTTAGCATATTAATCAAAACAACCTAGTCCTAAAAATTTTAAACTCTACCTTACCAATACTAATCTAATCAAAACATTAGTTAAACCAATCCAAAATATTTTTTTTGTTTTTATTTACTGAAATTCGGAATTAAAGGAAAAAATTCAAAGAATTTTTTTTTATTAATTATTTATTCCGAAAATTCAATTAATTATAAAAAAAATATAAAAAAAAAAATCAGAAAAATCAGAAAACTTAGCAAAGTAAAATACTAACTAATATTAACTGCAAATAACACTACTGATGTAAACTAAATGACTAAATAACTAATGCAACCTAAATATGGGCATGCATATGAATCTAATATAACGAAAACTCAGATTTTTATCAAAACTTGGATTTGGCTCCCCGGCAACGGCGCCAAAAACTTGATGTGAATTAAATCAATCCATTAAAATTACTGCAAGTGCACAGTTATCTTGTTGAGATAGTGGCAATTACAGGTCGATCCCACAGGGAGCACTACTAAGTTAAAATTTAAATCTGATTTTTTTTTATCAAAGATTAATGAATAACTGAGATCTAAGAAAATCTAGAAGAATTCAGAAACAAACTAATCAAATATATAAAAAAATAGATCGGAGCATCCAGAATCCACTAAGCAAGATAATCAATCCATCATGCAATTATTCTACTATTTGTCTCAAAATAACTCAGATCAGAAACAAATCAATGTTTCGGATCCGGATGATTTGTCTTTTGTAAAAACCAGATTTTAATAAAAAGAATAAGATCACAACCCAAGACCTCCTTCACCTCATAAAAGAATGAAAAATCGTAAGCATGACTCATCAAATTAAGCATAAACTATCAAAGGATCTCAACCCTAAGCATAATCTATCAAAATAAGTATAAATCATCAAACTATTTTCATTAGAAATCAAAATAGAGGCTGCCTAAGGCATGAAGACAGATCTATTATTCTAATAGAGCATGCATTTAAAAGAGACAAGTAAATAGAAAATTCACATAGATTAAATTAAAGATTTACTTAGCTTCATCTGTGTGCCCCAATCCAGAAATCTAGCCAGCCATTGAAAAGAACTCCATAAGTAATTTCATTAATAGCATCTCCTTGTACAATGGTCTCTCAGAAATCTCTCTTCTAAAAATCCTAATTTCTGAAACAGGGCTTCAGAATACCCAAAAATAATTCTTAAATTCTATTAATTAGGAAAAAGAAAAAAAATGAGAGAGAACAATGGTGGACGTCCAAGGGAGGGAGTCTCCCGTATGCTTCCTTTTGGTTCCTCTTATAACCCCGGTTATCTTACAGATACATTGAATCTGGACACTTTCTCTACAAATTTGATTTATCTTCATAGATAAGGTATATCTCTTATCTCTTTTAAATTTGAATGAGGTGGAAGCTTCTGGATAGCTTGACTAATCTTCAGATGGGGGTCCCACAAGGGATGTGCAGCAATTGATTATCAACGGTGTGGATTTAATTGCAATCCCGTCTAAAAATGAACATGAAAATCTCCAGGCCCGTAACTTTGTCAATTTAGCTCTGATTTGCATATTCTTGGGCTCCACGAATATCTACTCTGAATAAGCTTTCCAACGGTAGGTAAATTTCATCGATCCGACGGTTGGATTGAAAGTTATGGCCATTTGAAGATGAGTTATCCTGAGAAAAACGGGATTAACTTTTGAAATTTGATTTGCCAAGGATTCTCTCTCCACAACTCTTATTTTCCAAAGGAGATCAAATGTGGATGATTCAAGCTCTTCTTTTTTTATTCCAATCATAATTGTACTATTTGAATTATCCATTAATAATTTCAAATCTGCAACTACTGCGGACCCTGCCATGTAGATCATTTCATCTGCTTGAATAGTGGGCTCTATGAGAAGTCTTCTATTGTAGTTAGGACTCTTCAACTGACATGATGAGTGGACCCCTCCTTTGAGTGATATTCACATGGCTTGTGTGTGGGGTCCATGTGGTGAGTTCTTCTTTTCAAACTTCAATTCAGCAATGCAGGGCCCATGATGACTATGTGTGCTTGAAAGTGGGTTCCATGACAGAGGCCTACAATTCTCGTTTTCTGCACATTTTAATTCAACACATCAAATATTGAAGAGCCCATATTGAAGCGGGACCCATCCGGACAGAGTCCTACTCCAACTGAGACTCTTCGAAGAAAATTTGCAAAACATTCTAAATTAATGCAGAAAATATATGAAAAGTATGAAAATTCAAGTTTCTAGGTGAAAATGCATGAAATGATGGAATTAGATGAATAATGATGCAATTCACCTAATCAAACCCCTAATTTATCCTACAATGATGGGTAAATGTGCAAATTCATGAACTCAACACCTGCCGCACGCAATGGAGATCCCACTGGCTCGTCACCAGGGGTACGAAGCTCTGGACGACTAGTGGCGGCAGAGGACCGTGCGATCAAGGCTGACAGCAGAGGACCGTGCCGTCATGACGGTAGAGGGTCGTACGATCGAAGCCGACAGTAGAGGGTCGTACCGACGTCGTCGCAGCTGACGGTGCCATCGAAGCTGACAGTAGAGGACCGTGCCGCCAGAAATGACGATAGAGGGTCGTGCGATCAAAGCTGACGGGCGGTCGAAGCTGAAAAATGATTGGAGGTTTCAGCAGCCCCCCGAGCTGGAGGAGACTTCTGTCATGGAGGCGTCCGCCGAGATGGACGCTTCTGCGGAGCTGGAGGCGTCCGCCGAGATGAAGGCGTCCGCCGAGATGAAGGCGTCCGCCGAGATGGACGCTGCCGCGGAGCGGAGGCATCCACCGAGATGGAGGCGTCCGCCGAGATGGACGCTGCCTGTTGATTGTCGTTGAAATGCTTCTGGGCTCGGGCTTCGTCTGCTTCTTGCCTGACGAACTGGTTTACCCTGGTCATCAGTGCTGCCATAGTGACCACAGGGTGCATGACCAGGTCCCTTCGTAGCTCGTTGCCTGGTAGGAGGGCTTGTTGGAAAGACAGGATCGTCATTGCATCTGAAGTGTCCTCGATCTGGCTGTAGACAGTCCAGAACCTTTTGGCGAACTGCGTGACGCTCTCGGTCTGCTTCATTCTAAGGGCCATCAGGTCGGCGGCTGACCTGGGGACGACCTTGTGGGCTTGGAACTTCGTCATGAAGGAACTTCGGAGCTGCTGCCAACTTTTGATCGATCCTTGGGGGAGTGCGCATAACCACTTTAGGGGGAGGTCCCCGAGGCTGGAAGAGAAGACTCTGCAGTTCAGGTGGCCTGCCTCGCCCCACACCGACATCCTCTGAGTGAAGTGCCGGAGGTGTGCTGCTGGATCCGAGATTCCGTCGTAAACGACGAACCTCGGGACTTTGAAATCTTCGGGAAGGGGGAAGCTCCTGATCTCTGGAGAGAGGGGAGATGTGCCGAGACCGTCGGAGTTCAGCCGAACTCGGGCGAAACCGGCAGCCTCCAAGTTTTGTCGTACTGCTTGCTCGATGCGTCGATCAAGCCACTTTCTGAAGTCGTGGTTGTTACCCGGGCTTTCGCCATGAGCTTGGTTGCTTCTGTTGTCCTTCAGGGCGCGCTTTTTGGAAGGTGGAGTCGAGGTCGAACCCGACTGAGTACCCTGCTGTTGGACGCTCGCTGGATTGGATCTTGCTCCTGACCTTTCCCGGTGGGGGACCGTCGGCAGCTGTGTCGACAGTGTCAGCGGTTCCTTTCCCTTTCTGGTTCTCCGAGGCATGGTGTTTGGGAAGATGGCTTTTTGTAGCGTTTCCCACAGACGGCGCCAATTGTAAGTGCACAAAAATTCACGAACCCGGTGAGGGTGGTGTTCTTGAGACTCACTGAGGAGGACGAAGACTGAGGCTCCCCGTCTCCTCGTTGAAGGTGGAAGAACCGATGCCTGAGAACCTGGAAGAAGGAGAAGAAACAGGTCAGAGGACCCTGGCTGTGGGCAGCGCAGGGCTCTCCGATGCCTAAGTCAGTATGAGTACTGGACAGTAGGAGGAGATTTTGGGGGAGAAGGTGATACCAGTGTGGTTCTCTCGGACGGGAGAGAGAGTCCCCTTATTGTTCTGGTTTGGCCCCTTTTATAGAGGAGGAGAGGAGACAAGGAGGTGACTCTGTCAGGGAGCTATCCCATCGTGGCATGTCGTGTCGCATCGAGCCATACCCGGGCGTCTGTGGACGCCGCTCTGTCAGAGGACGTGGGCGGTATGGGAGGCTCTGTCAGAGAGTATGGGCGTGCCCTTGTCTTGTCGCGCGTGCTCTAGCGTGCTTAAGTGTCCAAGGGTGGACAGCTATCAGGCCCTGCCTTGGCTAATCCTGGCATCCTGACCGAGGTCGGGGAGTGCTGAGGTCGGGGGGCGACCTTGACGTGGCAGGGGACCTTGCAGGAACGCCGAAGTGGAGTTGTGCAAGGGGCCGAGATGAGTCTCTGGCCGAAGTGGGAGCACTCGGCCGAGCTGATGGTCATTGAGACGGGCCTTGCCGAGATGGCCCAGCTGGCGCCGGAGCATGAGATAGAGCATCCGGCCAGTCATCCGGTGAGTTTGGAAATATCCCCACACAATATCAGCCCAAAACACAAATAGAGTGAGTTGGGAAAACTTGATTTGTGATGATACATACCATTTCCTTCTCTTCTTCTTTTCTTCTTTTTTTTTTTTTTTTTTTTTTTTTGGGTGTGATTGTTACAGTAAGTTACCAGCTAAAACCTATAAAAAAGTTACCTCAAAAGGCCTTTTTTGTTTGGCCTTTTCTTCGATATTTGGTCAAAACTTTGGGACAGCTGGAATTTTCCCATACAAGAGTCCCATTGTTTCACACTGCCCGTAAGCAGAATTTTCAAACAATAGCAACAAATGAACCTCCCCATGGCCCACCATATAAATTATAATCAATCTGACCTCATAGCACTCACCCAAATGTGAGACTCATTCGAGCTTCATAGGCCCTCCTTTGATTGATCATGCAAGTTTGGCACCATCCAACTTTATCCATCAACAGTTAGAATTGAGAATTGAGGCCCTCACAAGTCACAAGTGTAACTAGGATGATGATGATTAATAAATCTTGCACAGACGTTTGAGTGTCTCCCTCTCTTCCTATGAGCACATTGTCTATCTTATATTTAGCAGTATATGTTATATTAAAAATTATTTAGATACCGGTACTATGATTAATGTGTGTAACTGTGTAATTTAAGTACCCATGGCCCATTTGGATACCTAGTCCTAAGCCCAAACAAACCCAGCCAGCACAAATTGAGTTTCCATGTAGTCCAAGACATGAAGCTGAGGGTGGCCCGGCCCAACTTGCAACCCTGGCTCCAAGCTAGCATACTGCTATTATGATATGCTAAGAATGCAAAATATTCTCTTAGGGCCTGTTTGGATAGGCAAAAAATAGAGTAGAGTGAAGTTAAGTGGGCACTAATTGTCTAAAATTTCAACTCTACCCCGTTTGGATGAGTATGGCCTAATAGATGAAGTAATGTTGTGAGCCATATGTACTCCATTTCACTTCAAATCTAACTACTTCAATTTCCTTGAGTAAAAGTAGTTTCTACTTCAAACCTTAACTTCAAAATAAGCATCCAAATGGAGTGAAATGAAGTATTATACTTTAACTTTAACCCACTTCTCTTCACTCCACTCCACATGTAAAATCCACTTCATTTCACTCCACTCCTCATTTATCCAAACAGGCCCTTAGGGGGGAGTCCAACTGAGGCCTCATAACTAAAATGGTTCACGGCTCTTACCATGAAAACTGCCACCTGTACATATGCAGAAATCTGTAGGAGAAAATCGCCTAAAAAAACTATTGTTCCACAAGAATGTTTTAGAATTAGATTTCCGTTTTAGCCATGCCCTACTCTACTGATGAGGAATCGGATTCATCTTTTGAGCTTGACTAATCCAAGGTGTAATGTTTAAGGTACTTTGAACTAAATGAAAGTTAGGCTGCCAATGGATGGTTTAGGGTTGTGCCAGGGTGCATCCAGACTAAGTCCATGTATAACCGGCCTCGAATTTAGGCCTGGTCTGGTCTGGCCCTGCCCGGCCCATTAGTCTCACAATATCTTGCTGCAAGGATACATTGAAGAAATTGGCCAACTTCAGTTTTAGTGGGTTGACCATATCTGTAATAAAACGATCATTTCTCATGGTCTCTAAAAAGCAAGCATATCCCCATTCATATTCATGACCTTTTACAGGAATTGATGCAAATTTGAAGGCTACTACTGATTGTGCCAATCCAAATTTGAGAAGGGAACACCCAACACAGAGAGATAAATCTCCAAATAAAATAATCTAAAAAAAGTTGTCATTCTTGCTGATTAATTATAAAAGTATTTATACATTCTTTTTTTTTGTAAATAAGGATAATCCAAGCAAGAAATGAGTTCCAAAATATTCCAACTAATTGAGAACTGTCGAATCAACATACCCCAGAACAATTATAAACAAAAGATAAAAATAATGATAACAATTAATAATAACAACAATAATAGCTTGCTTAGAAACCAATATAGGCTTGATGGGCCTAGTGAAATGGACTCAGTTCTTTGGGAATTTGTCATTTAGTTAATATGCTCAACACTTCATCACTTTTGTTAATTGTGCATGTTCAACTCTAAGTTATCAACAAAAGTTAAATAATATTCGAAATGGTCAATCTTGAGCTAACCCAAGCTCCACTTATATTTTATTAAAATTTGGACTAAAGCTCAAGCTGGATTAATTGCTTCTGAGCTGACCTTGATATCGAGTCGTAGAGTTCAAAACTGACTCGAACCGAGCTTGAGCATGACAAATTAAGTGCAAATAAAGCACATGCAAAGTGAGGCTTGGCTCAACTCAACCTAGCTCATCCACAACTCTAATGTGGATATTAAAAAAACATCAACTTACTAACAAAAGAAATACATTTGAGTAATTTGAATACATTTATACTATGTCAACATGCCAATCAATTGGATGGATGGTTCATATGTTTTTGCTTGCATGGCATTTTTTGGCATAGCATATATACGTTCTAAGCAACATTCAAATGTTTTAATTTTTTTTTTCAACAGTTTAAATCATTACCTTTTTAGCCAGATCTTCCCTACTACAAGAAAAGCCCTAAAATATTTAGAAACTTTAACCTCCAAAAAGAAGGCCACTTGATGATCATCAGTCATCTCACCCACAATCACATAAGAATCGTTTTTTCCTCTTTTCTTTCCTTTTTTTTTTTTTTAAATAATATTTTGTCAAGCACAGTTCTCTGTATCGAAAACAGAAATCCATTCCTTTCAGTAATTTCTACAACATCTTGTCATTTACAGCATGACAATATACTTGTTTTGTTTATAGTAGTAACCCTTGTCAAGGTTGAGAGATTTGCACAAGATATGCAGTGCAAAAATATTATATAAATACTAATCAGATGCAAAACAGATTATATAAGCAGTGACTATAAAACACCTCAGTTACAAAAGCCCTCTTTGGATCCTCAAACTTGGTTGCTTGGCATTCAGATGACAAGTAAATTTAATTACCTGCAATTCTATTTGCCTGTAATTCATTATGGCAAATAGCAGAACATCCCTCACTTGCAGGTAACTTTGGTTATCCAAACACGAACCCTCTCAATTTACATGTAAACCTTCAGTTTAGAAAGATCCAAACAGGCCCAAGGATTTGTTAATTTACGTGAACACCACCACCCGAGAAGGAATTATCCCTTGGTAACACCATTCCTACCTCCCACAAGGAATGCCATCCTTCTCTTGGCAATCTTCGACCTGTAGCACCATACCTCAAATGCCTCTGTTAGGTCTGGATACTGGGCATTCTCCCCACCCAACCAATCAGCCAGGATCTGTGCCTGATCCCCCGAGGGCAATGCAAGCACAATTGAAACAAATGCAGCTTCCACACTCTGCCAGAGCTCACTATCCATCTTAAATGGCGACCAATCCTCCCCATCACAGCCAACACGGTCTAGCAATGGTCTTGTCCTCCTTACAAATGGAAGCCAGACCTTCACCATGTGAAGTCGCCTCGCTGTTGGAATGATCACAGTCCCATATCCAATGGCCTCAAGAACCTTGGCCGTCACTTCAATCACTCTCAGCTTCGTCTCAAGCATATTGGCACTTGGGCCTGCACCCTCAATGGCTTTCAGAATCTCATCTGACATCTCAACCCAATTGTGAACGAAATCTTTCATCATTTCCAACTTCACCAAAATCTGGCAAGCCCATGCCAGGTCCGATAGGAGGGACTGTAAGACCCGTGTCTCACCCTCCTTAGATTCTGATTCTGTTGACTCACAAAGCATAGATTCTAACTCCTTACAGAATCTGGTTAGGAGGCTGCTCACACATTTCCTGACTTCAGATTTTATTCCGTCATCGGCAGTCAACAGAGGGACATCATCATCCTCGGTCAGCATGTACTCAAGCTGCTCCTGTGCAGAAGACTTCAGCTCATTCATTGATGGAGGGGGTGATGACGTGGCGAAACGGATGGCTGAAAGGAAAATTCCGACAACTGCTATTGGATCGACGGGTCGGAGACGGGCTAGGATTTGCTCCGCCAGTGATCCAAGCCCGGGGATGATTCTTAGAATCTCCTCCTCCTCGGCCTCCTCCCAAGGGACGGCTTCCAGGTAATCCACACAGGCATGCGCCATATGCTGGCAGCCAAGCTGGATGGCCACACGTAGGATCCCAAGCGCATTCCTGACACCATGCCAGGTGTCAGGCAGCGATTCATTGTTGACATAAAGGAGACGTAGAGCACTGACATGGTGATCAAATTCTGATTCCTGGCAGTAAACTTCAACACAGTTACGGGAGTCCAGGATCTGGCATGTGGGCCAGTCCTCAGAGAGACGGTCGGCAAAGTACTTGCTCTTCTCTGTGAGTACATGGGAGTGGCAGTAAAACCAATCATCTCTGCCCTCTTGCGTTCGTAACCTGACAACAACGTCACTGGTGGACCGGTCACCAATCTGGCAAGGAGCTTTTCTAGGGTCTTTCCTCTACACATTGTGGCATTGTCCATAAACAATTAGTGAAAAACACTAAGCAATCAAAACAACAAGGCAAACGGGCAGGAAAGCAAGACTGACTGTGAGTAAAATATTTGAAAATCTAAACAATCATCAATGCCATTCACTGTTCAGGCAGTAGTTAAGAGAAAATACATGATCCTCAACCCATAGGATATATAATGACCTAGCTCCTAGGGCATATTGCCATCACCAAGTGATCGAAACCGATCTAATGGCCCCACAATAGATGGACTGCATTTGGAAGATAATAGTAATCTACTACTACAATTCCTCCATGTTGAATTCCTACTGCTGCTCTTTCCTCAACAGTCTAGGCTGATGATCTAAGGTCTAGGTTGTCCCCAGACTCCAGAGGAAGTACGGAGCATGAACTGTCGACAAAGCCACAAATCAAATCAATAGTCTGGACCACGAAACCATGGGCGACACTTGTACACTCTCCAGATCCACAGAAATGAGTATCCTTCTATCAAAAATCACATATTTCCTCATTTTCTCAAAAAGACAAGCAGCCAACAACAAATTCTAGAAGATGACAATAACCTTATACCAATATGAATCAGACAGCCAAATAAGCTTCATCGTTTGCCAATTGCCAGTTTAACAATATAATTGGGCGGTTAAGCTGAATGA
This sequence comes from Litsea cubeba, assembly GCA_012931725.1. Lineage (NCBI taxonomy): Eukaryota > Viridiplantae > Streptophyta > Magnoliopsida > Laurales > Lauraceae > Litsea > Litsea cubeba. The sequence continues at coordinate 34,782,499 of CM022952.1, forward strand.
TAACTAGAAATGGACGAAGTTGGGGATGTTTGATAGAAACTGCGCATGACAAGTAAAACTTCTAGAAAATAAATCATCGATAAGAGCCATGGATCAAAATAGCGGCCACTATATCGGGCGTAGCGGTCAATGGCATTTAGCGCCGTTCACATCTGTAGCGGCCGCTACGGAGTGTGAATATTTTCTACTTTACAAAAAACTTCAAACTGTATAATAATGCTTATTTCGTTTCTTTTTCTCTCCAAATAACATTTTTATGCAACTCTTCTACCCTTTTATGTTTAAAAAAACACCAAAAAGCACATGATCTCCCCGAATTACAGTGGACATAGAGAGTTCTTCTCAAGGTTCCTAAAGACTCTTCTACCCTTTTATGTTTAAAAGAATACCAAAAAGCACATGATCTCGCCGAATTACAGTGGATATGGAGAGTTCTTCTCAAGGTTTCTTCTTTAGTTACATCCTATTAGACACCCCCTTTGGTAGAGGTATTCTTTTCTCTAGTTACTCTTAAGTCTTAAGTCTTGACTTCATAACAGCTTCTTTTTTTTTTTTTTTTTTATGAGCCTTTCATTAATTTCTAAGTAAGCATAACTAAGCAACATGAATATATGAATACATGTGAAAAAAAATGGTCATTACTATTATTTTCTATTTATACAGTGATACAGGGCCTCATATAATGAAGGGAACTGCTACGCCCCCTTATTTAGTTACTTTTGCAAAAAAAAAAAAAAGAAAAAAAAGCACATTTTCCAATATTCTAGATTTTCCACAAATTTTTTCAGATTATTTTGACGATTTTTTCAAATCGCACCGCTACGCTACGTAGTGCCCGATACGTAGCATTTTGGCAGCCGCTACGCCCACCGCTACCGCTATTTTCATCCTTGATAAGAGCAACCATTTATACAAGGAAGATGGATCACAGAGACAAAATGAATAGTCTTGCTGTTGAGGAAAAAGTCATATAGAAGGTAGCTTTCTGTTGAGTAAAAAAAAATGAATAGAAGGTTAATTAAAAAAAAGGACGGAAGAAAGAAAGAACGAAAGGAAGGAATAGTTTCCCAAGTGCAATAAAATGAGTAGTCATGATTCAGCTCATGCGCACGGTGAAGGAATAAAATTTATGAAACTTCTATAGTAAGTACATAGTTGCCACAAGACTTATTTCTCTCTTTGAAATATCAACATCTTTTATATTCCATTCCCCCCTTTGTAATAATTCCAGATGATTTCTATAGAATTGTAGTAACAAAAGACATAACCCTGATCTATTTCTAACTGAGGTATAAAAGATTTATGCCCACAACAAAGAGAAATGCTACAACAGAGACAAAAACAGCCAAACTACAAAGAAAGAACAACAAACGGAGATGATCTATCTACCCCTAGCTTAGTAAGCGAGTCAGCAAAGCCATTCGCCGATCGCCCCACTTGAAGGAAATCCACCTCAACCAAAGAGACAACACCTTGATCTCGTTAAAGTAGAACTGAAACCTCCATGGAGGAGTAGCATGAGAAGACACCCAAGATATGGTGTTCAAGGAATCACTCTCTACCACTAGCTTGGATTAGTAAGTGGAGGAAAAGATTCGAAGAGCTTCGAAGATTGCCACCACTTCCGCCTCATAAAAGATTTGAAGAGCTTTTAAGACACCCAACAGAAAAGATGTATGCATCAACAAACAGGCAAACATCTGATCTTCTGGTCACTAGGTATGTATTATTGGGCATCCATATGATTTGGATTACCAATCACAATTCCCCAAGATGATAAATGCACAAAGAATTGGTTTCTCAATTCACGGAGGGAAGTAAATAGAGCTGCTGATTGTGTAGCTTACTAGCGTAAAAAAGTCTGCATTTAAGAAGAGGGCTACATGTCAGTGAGTCTACTAGTAATTAAGAATCTTATATGACCATCGTAGTCATCGAAGCCTAATCTCATCTACATAGGGTTGGTTTTGCAACACTTTAATCTTTCATAATTCATATACTAAGATTGTTTTTAATCTTCTGTGTGCATGCCCCAACTATCGCAAATAACATTTCTTCTTTTTATTTTATATTGGGTTTCATTGTAGATTTACTCTTATACTTAATTCTGATGTAACCCTTCCTGTTACACCAAACACCCAACTTAATATGCTATAATTTACTCACACAAACCAACATCTATCTAACATGTGACTGACTGATCAAAATAAAGAGAGGGAGGGAGGGAGAAGGAAAAACCTATTAACTTGGGGCACTAATGATTTCAACTAGACCAATTCGACCTCCCATTCTAAGACTAAACTAAAATCTATAAATTATTCTCAAATTCATTTCTAAACTTGTGTCAGCCACATTAATTATCATCCGCCAGGAAATCACATCAAAGTCTAACTACTAGCATAAAAAGGAACAAAGAAAACTCACTGGAGACTCCATTTAATCCAGATTGCTAAAGATAGAGACCTTCATGAATAATCATGACACCTGTAAAAGATTTAAAAAAGAATAAATAAATAAAACTGAGGTAACGACTTAGACCTTACAAGTAACAAAAGGAAGTTTCAAAATGGTTGAATGGACTAGTCCGAAATCTTTAGGAATTCAAGGATCAATACACTGCCACATGTTATGGATAGCTAGACTCGCAAAGCATACAATAGAAATAAAACATCTATAAATGAAGCAGATGTGGACCTGATGCTCCAGAGTCATCGACATATCAGATTCACTTCAAAATGCAATACAAACACAAGGACATCAAAGAGATGTGAGGAATGCTGTTAGGAGCTACAGTGAACTCCTGAACACTCATGAAATTGAGCTAATAAACAGGATTGCTTCATTGGTTACCTCTGCTGGGGCATGAGCGTTAATATTATCATTCCAATAATGGAATACCCAATCTCTTGGTGCACTGATTCTACTAGCACATTATGGCACTTGATGCTATTTCACCCCAGTTTGGCTTTCTGTTGCCTGTTTAGCTCGAGTAACTTATAACTATCAACTCCAGGATGTACCATTCTTTAATAATCTATTATGTCACAGCCAGTTCTGCAAAAGGGCCTATTTTGATGGGATACTAGCTATCAATAGATTGGATATTCATGATGAAAAGTATTATCAACTATACTGAAACACGTCTGGGGTCACCTATTTCTCAGAACCTGTATTTAAAAAAGTGCAACTTGCAATCCAATTTGTCATGAATTTGAAGTTCTGTAGGGGTAAACTACTTGGAGTGTGAAATTTTCAAAGATCTTTTATGTTATTTCATTGAGAAGACACAAAAAATATATAGGGAAAGTTTCAAGGGAGACGCAGCCGTATATATGAAATGCAAGTAAAAGTGATTTGGATTGGAAGGGAACCATGTAAATAGATGCTGTATCAAGTTCCACCCTAATCCAAGACACCTAGCCTTGTGACTTATACTCGACTAATTTAACCTGTTGTAATGTATGTGGTTGGTTGACAATTCTAGGTCGACTGGAATGGGCTGAAACTTTACCTACCATCAATCCAGACGAGGTATAAAAGGAAAGGAACCTGTGTGGAGAGATTTCCAGAACTCCAGGATTACGCTAATCACAGCCATCAGATGAGACTAAGCACTCTCACGTGCCATCCGCGTGCCATCCACGTGGCACCAAACTAACCTCGGCCAACAGGGCAGAGGCCTCAGCCGAAGTCAAACAGCTCCAGGCCGCTAGCGCCGAGCTCGGCCACCCCATGTACCCACCTCGACTGAAGGAGCCGGGACGAAAGCCGAAGCACGAAAGAACCTCCACTCGCCCCCTCATCCCCCACGTCATCAGGCACGTGGAGGAATAGGGGCACGAGCTAGTGAGACAGATGCGACATCCAGCCGTCCACAATCTTCGCCAGATCACTGACAGGGCGGCATCCAGCGGCTGAAGCCACATCAGGGCAAGGCCCGAGGGCAGATCCGATGAAACTCCTACCGCCAAAAGCGCCCAACACGATCTGGCCCAACAAGACGCGCATTTAATGCATTGTGGGCTGATCCGACTGGCATTAAATGCAGAGTGGGCTGGATTGGACCGCATTTATTACTTTGTGGGTTGATCATGACTTCCCAGTCGAATCATGGGACCCACACCAAGATATCCTCCAAAGATACGACCCAAGCCTCTATAAATAGAGCTTCATACCACATGCAAGGTACGGACAAGACAACCCACAGAGCTGTTACTCTGCCTCTCTTCTTCCTCTCCTTCCATTGTTCCAGTTCATTCACTGACTTTGGCATCGGAGAGCCTTGCGCCGCCCAGGCCAGGGTCCTCTGACCGTTTGCTCTTCTCTTTCAGGCTTTCGGACGGTACCCAGTCGTCACCATATTGGATAAGTCCTCTAAGGCTCCCCAGTTATTGTGGGTCATTATTTTCTGCACCTACAATTGGCGCCGTTTGTGGGAAGGTAATATCCCAACCTTCCCAACTTTCCCAACCTCCTCAACCTCAATCTCTCAGAAGCCATGCCTCCGAAAGCTAGGAAGGGCGGAGAATCTTCGAGAGCAGCGCTCGAGCTGCCAGCACCATCGGCAGACGTCCCTCCTCAGGGGCGTTCCCGAACGGTGCATGGCACGTCTGCAGGCGAGGGCCGCTTAGGCTCGCAGCTTTTCGTCGAGGTCCCCCTCCAAGAAGGACTCGAGACCTCGTCCTCAGCAGACGGAGTTACGCCACCCCGACGCGACGAGCGTCGGCATGAGCGTTCCCGCAAAGGTAAGGCCGTTGCCGTGGAAGAAGCGCGTCGAGTTCAACCTCCTGCCGCTGGAGGAGACGTCGCAGCTCAAAATGCTCTCCTCTAGAAGCAGAAGCGGCTGATCCGCGAGCTCCAGCAGCAGCTGAGAGTAGCGCAGACTGCCTCGTTGAGGCAAGTCTCTGATCCTCAAGGAAAGAAGAGAGACGCCCCCAGCAGGGCAGCCCAGCCTCCTCGCGAAGATCTCAGAAACCATCTGGACCACAAGCGGAGCCAGATCCATGACGAAGGCTCTAGCAACAGCCGGAGTCATCATAGCCGCGATGGCCGAGCCCATAGCCATCACAGCCCGAACCACTCCAAGCGAAAGTCAAGAGCCCAGACTCCAGAAAAGGACGACGAGCAAGAGCGATTTGACAAGCGCGTCAGGTTGGCTCTTCAGCGCAACCTGGACGTGCGGGACCAGAAGCAGATCTGTGGCCATACTGATCTAGGGGCCTCGCCCTTCACGAGGGACATCGAGCGCACCCCCTTGCCCAAAAGGTTCTCCGTCCCGCAGTTCGTCCCCTACGACGGACTGTCCGACCCATCCGCTCACCTCCGTCACTTTTCCCAGAAGATGTCCATCTGGGGAAACGAGGGCCACCTCAACTGCAAGATCTTCTCCTCCAGTTTGGGAGACCTCCCTCTGAAGTGGTTCTGCGCCCTCCCAGAGGAGTCGATTTCGAGTTGGAAGGAGCTCCAGCTCTCCTTTCTGAAGAAGTTCCAAGCTTACAGCGCCGTCCCCAAGAAAGAAGGGGACCTTCTCGCCCTGAGAATGAAGCAGGGGGAGGCCCTCGCCAAGTTCGCCCGACGATTCTGGGCGGTTTACAGCCAGATCGAGGGCACTAGGGAGGAGATAGCAATCTACGCCTTCCAACATGCCCTGATCCCCGGCCACGACCTCCGGAAGGACTTGGTCGGAGACCCTCCAGAGTCCATGCCAGAGCTAATGTCCCGGATAAAGCGCTTCGTCGCCCGGGAGGAAGATGAAATCCAGGCCCGGGAAGAGGACGAAAGGCCAGAGCCCGAGCACAAGAGCAACCAGCCTCAGCAGAGAGGCGGGGGGCCCTTCCAGAAGCAGGAGCCCAAGCAAGCTCGGGTCGCCAGTTCGGCGAAGCCTACACCATCCAGATCTGGGGGCACCAGGAGGCCAAGGCCTCACGCCAGCCCCTATCAAGGCATCAGTGTCGTCTTCAGGGAGCCGATACACCAGATCATGAACAAAATAAAGGGTAAGCCGTTCTTCGAGTGGCCTCAGCCCTTGAGAAATGAGCCCACCGACGGCAGTCGAAGCAAGCTCTACTGCTCCTACCACAAAGGTAAAGGACACAAGACCGAGGAGTGCAACTCTCTGAAGTGGTACCTGGAGAGACTCGCCGGCGAAGGCCACCTTTCGGAGTTCGTCAAGGCAGAAGATGCCGGCGGCAGCGGGGGCCGAGTTCACCAGAGCACGGCTCGGGACCCAGACAGCGAGGATTCCGAAAAGATCATTAACGTGATCCACCTTGCATCCTCAATTCCCTCTCCCTCGTCTCGTGGAAGCTCGCATGCCCGCGCCGAGGCCAGGCGGGCATCGCACGGGAAGGAGGTGATGAGAGCCGAGCTCGGGCAGGCACCCAAAAAAGCTCGCCGCGACCGACCTGCGATCTCTTCTCTCAGATAAAGATCTCGAGGGAATCCAGCTTCCCCACAACGACCCCTTGCTCCTTACGATGAAGCTGAAAGATTTCACCGTGAAGAGGATCCTCGTCGACTCCGGCAGCTCTTCTGAGGTCCTCTATTATGATTGCTTCAAAAGGATGAACCTCTCGGACGCAGACCTCACGGAGGTCCGTGCGCCCTTGCTAGGGCTGTCCGCCACGCCAGTCTACCCCAGGGATCGGATTACCCTGGAAACCCGAGTCGGCGGAGCCACCGTGTTGGCCGACTTCCTGGTCATGAACGCCAATTCTCCCTGCAACGTCATTTTGGGCAGAACGTGGCTCCACAGGTTGGAAGCAGTCCCTCCTTCCCTCCACCAGAAGCTGAAGTTCGTCCACGAAAGCAAGGAGGGCAAAGTGGAAGTGGTCTCGGTGGAAGGAGATCAGCAGCAGGCCAGGCAGTGCATGCTGGCCGCAGTCCCAGCAGTGAAAGAGTCGGAACGCGTCAACCTCGCCGAATTTGAGAAAGGCCTAGATGAAATCGGCCGAGGCCCCGAGGAGAACAGCATTGAAGACCTGGCCGAGGCCAGGCTGAACTCGGCAGACCCAGACAGGTTCTCCCTGATCGGCGCCACCACTGGCCACGACCGGATGAGCTTCCTTGACGCCTACAGAGGCAACCGCCGAGTTCCACGCCACGAGCCTGACGAGGATGACGTCATTCATAACCCCCCGCGGCGCTAACTACCACAAGGAGATGCCCTTCGGGATAAAGAACGCGGGGGGAACCTATCAGCGCCTCGTGACGGGGATGTTCCAGGCTCAGCTCGGCCTAACGGTAGAGATGTACATCAACGACATGGTCGCCAAATCAGTGTACTCCAGCGACCACCTGGCGGATCTCGGCCAAGTCTTCGACATCCTTCGCGCATACAAGCTCAAGCTAGATGTTTCCATGTGCGCCTTCGGCGTAGCATCTGGCAAGTTCCTCGGCAGCTTGGTAACACGAAGGGGGATAGAGGCTAGTCCAGACCAGATCACCGCGATCTAGGGCATCCAGAACCCCTCTACCACAAAAGAAGTTCAGAAGCTCACGGGAATGGCTGCAGCACCCAAATCGCTTTATCGGCCGGCCCCGAGCTGCGATCAAAGCCCAGATTCTGGCGGACTTCATCGTTGAGCTCGTCTCGCCCAAATTCGGCCCCGACCCAGCCTAGCACAGCGCTGCCAGGCACAGAGCACGAGCCAGAAGTGACTGAGGTCAAACAGTCTCCCGCCTCGGCAACACCTTTCTCTCTGCCCTACGGGATGGAGGCGGTCATTCCCTTAGAGATCGGCCTTCTCGCCCTGAGGACAGAGCTGATCGACCAAGGCCGAAATGAGACAAACCTGGCAATGGAGCTGGAGCTGGCAGACAAGCGCCAAGGAGCAGTGGCCCTGCGTCTGACCGACTATCGGCAGCGGTTAGCCAGGGCGTACAATCAAAATGTCAGGAAAAGGAAATTCTCCCTGGGAGATCCGGTTCTCAAGAGGACCCTGCCAGCTGACAAAGAACCAAACAAAGGGAAGCTGGCCCCGAACTGGCACGGCCCGCTCAGGGTGGTCTCACAGGCAAGGAAATCAGCCTACAAGCTCGAAGACAGAGGGCAAGCCACTGCCGAGACCGTGGAATGCATCCCACCTGAAGAAATTCTATTTCTAAAAGATGTAGCGAGTCTCACAATCAATGAAATCACCTTTTGCCCTGTCATCAATCTGTGTCATCTTTCCTTACATGACTTCGACAGCTCCGGGTCTACCGCCCTGGAAAAGGCCTCGAGTTCATACACTCGGTCGTTTCCTAAAGCTCCGGGTCTACCGCCCTGGAAAAGGCCTCGAGTTCATACACTCGGTCGTTTCCTAAAGCTCCGGGTCTACCGCCCTGGAAAAGGCCTCGAGTTCATACACTCGGTCGTTTCCTAAAGCTCCGGGTCTACCGCCCTGGAAAAGGCCCCGAGTTCATACACTCGGTCGTTTCCTAAAGCTCCGGGTCTACCGCCCTGGAAAAGGCCTCGAGTTCATACACTCGGTCGTTTCCTAAAGCTCCGGGTCTACCGCCCTGGAAAAGGCCCCGAGTTCATACACTCGGTCGTTTCCTAAAAGCTCCGGGTCCTGGACCCTGGAAAAGGCTCCGAGCTCCGACGCTCAGTCGTTTCCTAAAGCTCCGGGTCTACCGCCCTGGAAAAGGCCCCGAGTTCATACACTCGGTCGTTTCCTAAAGCTCCGGGTCTACCGCCCTGGAAAAGGCCTCGAGTTCATACACTCGGTCGTTTCCTAAAAGCTCCGGGTCCTGGACCCTGGAAAAGGCTCCGAGCTCCGACGCTCAGTCGTTTCCTAAATTCTTGGCTCATACACCCCTAAAGGTCGCACGGCCGAGATCTCCGAGACTCTTGGTTTGAACACCCTCGAGATCACGCCGAACTCCAACTCACACAGTCGAGATCACGCCGAACTCACTTCGGCCCGAGGCAGTTCACTTCGGCCAAGGCTCCCCATTTCGGCCAAGGTCAGCTTTCGAAAGAAGAACGGTGCGAGCACTGAAATACAAAAATGCAAGTGTACACGGATTGAGTGAACACAAAACTCGTCCTTTTTATTCATTGCAATTGCTTCATTACATGGATTACAAACATGAAACAAAATACACAGAAGAAAGGCTCGTGGCCCTCTGAAGACCCAAAAGAAAGTAGGCTTTGAGACCACTCTTCACCGACACCGCCCGCCGACTGGAAACCTTCGGCGGAAAGGCTTGTTGCATCCTGCCCCGAGGTCTTGACATCGCATAAGAAGGAGGATCTGCGGCATGATTCAGAACCGCCCTCTTGGACGAAACAGGACCCCCAGGCGTCCGGTGCCAAGAGCTCTGCAATACGCTTTGGCTGGTCAGACCAAAGTTTGCAAACAAGAGCCCCCTCCTAGGGCGTTTCCAATCCTGCCCTCCGCTCAGAGCCTAGCGGAATGACAACAAGGCCGCCGAGCGCAGGGGGCGCCACCGACCCATAGCTGCAAAGATTCCCATGCAACCGCACCAGGGAAGGCTGGCCGTTGACCCGCGTTCAGAGAGCGCGTAGCCTACGAGGACCATCTTCAAAGAGCGCGCAGACTGCGACAGACCTTCCCCCTCGGAGGAAGCCATCACCTGACACAGGAGTTCCATCCGGGTCAAAAGCCCCTAAAGATCTATCAAACATGGCTGCCAGGCTGTTTGAATGAAATACAACTATCCTAGTCCTCTCGTCCCTCCCATGGCGAGCTTACCAGTCCTATTTATAGGAAGAAAGGGGGGGCTCGATCTTCAAAAGAAATTATGAGGCAAGGTCTCTCACGTCTTGCGTGGCGTGCTTGACCTCCCTTATACTGACCAGCGGTTCCGATGATACCACGTGGAGCCACCCCCTCGTTCCCCTCATTGGTCAAATCACCATGCTTACTGCTGTTCAAGATCACCCCAGATACGGAGTATCAGCGCGAATACCAAAGAGGATCGCCCAAGATACGGAATGTCATCGCAAGCGCCCAAGAAGACCGCTCGGTACTCAATTCTAACGTCCCATTGCATAAAGCGCCGTACCAAACTCAAGCATAGAAGTACCGAGCTCAAAAAAGGAAAAAGACAGAAATGGAATGACGAGTGATTGAAGAAACTTTCAATTGCATCAAAATCTTGATCATTACATTGCGCAGCGAATACAATTGAAGGAAATTACAAAAAGCATAAAGCAAAGAGGCGAACGTCCCGAGGTCATGCCCGGTCGGACGCACAGGCTGCAGCGTCAGAAACTTCGCTGGCTGGAGGAGCAGGGGCCGGCGTCGGGAGTGGATACGGGGGAGGCTCCCGGAAGGAAGGGTGGTCCTCAGAAGCCCCGGCCTCCTTCAGGCCGGCGCGCCATCCTTTCGCCCAGGCCTTATCCCTCACGACGAGGACCCTTTCCTTGTAGTGGGCGATGACCTGCGCTCTGGCGTCCTCAAACGCAGCATCGCACTCCGACTCGAGTTTCGCCTCGGCTTCATCCGCCCTCTTGGATTCGGCTTGAAGCAGGGCCGCGTAATCGTCTTCCATCTTCGAGATGGAAACCTCGAGTTCGGCCACTCTGACTCTCTCCGCCAGGTAAACCCCGTCACATAGCTCCCGACCTTACGGCACTGATGATCCCCGCAAGGTCAGAAGCTAGGGGGCAATTGTGTGGAGAGATTTCCAGAACTCCAGGATTACGCTAATCACGGCCATCAGATGAGACTAAGCACTCTCACGTGCCATCCGCGTGCCATCCACGTGGCACCAAACTAACCTCGGCCAACAGGGCAGAGGCCTCAGCCGAAGTCAAACAGCTCCAGGCGGCTAGCGCCGAGCTTGGCCACCCCACGTACCCACCTCGGCTGAGAACTCCACCTCGGCTGAAGGAGCCGGGACGAAAGCCGAAGCACGAAAGAACCTCCACTCGCCCCCTCATCCCCCACGTCATCAGGCACGTGGAGGAATAGGGGCACGAGCTAGTGAGACAGATGCGACATCCAGCCGTCCACAATCTTCGCCAGATCACTGACAGGGCGGCATCCAGCGGCTGAAGCCACATCAGGGCAAGGCCCGAGGGCAGATCCGATGAAACTCCTACCGCCAAAAGCGCCCAACACGATCTGGCCCAACAAGACGCGCATTTAATGCATTGTGGGCTGATCCGACTGGCATTAAATGCAGAGTGGGCTGGATTGGACCGCATTTATTACTTTGTGGGCTGATCATGACTTCCCAGTCGAATCATGGGACCCACACCAAGATATCCTCCAAAGATACGACCCAAGCCTCTATAAATAGAGCTTCATACCACATGCAAAGTACGGACAAGACAACCCACAGAGCTGTTACTCTTCCTCTCCTTCCATTGTTCTAGTTCATTCACTGACTTTGGCATCGGAGAGCCTTGCGCCGCCCAGGCCAGGGTCCTCTGACCGTTTGCTCTTCTCTTTCAGGCTTTCGGACGGTACCCAGTCGTCACCATATTGGATAAGTCCTCTAAGGCTCCCCAGTTATTGTGGGTCATTATTTTCTGCACCTACAGAACCTAACCAATTAAGGATCTTATCACAAGCCAACAATAATCTCATTAAATCCTATCACAATCTACGATAATGTAAACTTGTCTCTAACTTATTCTAAAAAATATTAACCTTCATAATATATGCATTCGTATATTCTTTATAATGTATCACGTTCTATCAGAAAGACAGACACACTTTAATGGGCCAAAACTTCCAACAGCCCTTGCAACTATCAAGGGAAACATAGTCACCCACAAGTCAAAATAAGATTACAGGATCCTGATTTATGATTTCTTAAAACTTAAAAGTAAAAATTGGGAATTGGGTTCCAAAGCCAACTTGTGATAATGATACCAAAGCATCATCTTTCTGCTAGTCATACACTCCCGAAACATGGGATATAAAGAAACCCCAGAACTTTATCCTTTCCACACTCCATACCATACCCATGTTTTCAACATAAATTATGTAAAAAAATTAAAAAAAAAAAAAAGAACTCCGAGAATCATTCAACAATTCCAGTAGTAAATTGGAAGCAATTACAAGTGTAGATGTTTTGGAAGAAATAATAACAGTATGCAAAGTAAACCCCAGAAAAAAGACAGACAAAAAGAGGGAGACTGAGAGAAAGAGGGATTACAGGAAATAAAAACCAGACTAGGGGAAGAAGCTGAGTAATAGATTACCATGAATGAGTGAGGAGTGAAAGATCGGTAGCAATATCACGGCAGTTTCCTCCATTTTTTCTCTTTTAGCTCTTGCCCCCTTTCCCTTTTCCTTTCACTCACAGAAAGAAAGGCCTGAATTTGAGACAAGAGAGAGAAAAAGGAGGAGAGTATGACTAAGAAAGTGGCCCTGTTGTGTGCCCCACGGGAGAGATCATATACTTCATAAGGTTTCACTGCTTGTGGGTCCCACTAAAATACATGTCCATCATGGGAGTGAGGAGAGAGGAGAGTGGAGAGATCTGTGTGGGCAAAGTGTGCATAAAAAATGATTGCTATTAAAAATCATCCCAACCCTTTTCACTGCAAGACCCCTAAGTTTGGGAATTTGAAGCTTTTTGGGAAAATGAACATTATTGTGCAATTAAAGAAGAAAACAGAAAAGGACTTCATTAAAGAGAAGGATTTAAAAACAGGCCCGATTCCTGACCAAGCCTGATTTGGGCGTAAGTACCTGATCTGAGACCAGCCACCTAAAATATGTTAGAAAAAGTCTACACCGCCCGATGCAATAACCTGGGCGGTGGCACGATCCCCCATATTGGATATCCAATGAGATCCGGGGGACCGTGCCACCGCCCGGGCTCTGCATCGGGCGGTGTAGCACAGCTCAATATGTTAAACCTGAGCCCGAGTCTTCTATGTTTTATAAATAGAAGGAAAGATGTTTAATTACCCAACTTGTTGCTCACTCGGTTAGGATGTTTGTCTCTGGGAGAGAGTGTGTGCTCAACTCCTCCCTTCCACAGAAAAAGAAATAATTATCAGTGAAAGTCTGTACAGCCCGAAAAAAGTGCCCGGGCTATGGTGTGTAGCACGTCTCTAATTATAATTATAATTTTTTATTTAAAAGTCTCTTTCAGGCTTGGGCTTTCTGGCACTTAATCCAAGCCCAACCAATATATATTCAATGGGCCTAGAACTTATACTAGGCCCAGCCTGAAAACTAAAAGCTTAGGCTCAAGCCTGGCCCAAACCGGGCTGGCCTGATCCATGAACACCCCTAGTCATTTTTGTATGCATGAATTATTTACATGTACAAATTAGGTGTGAAAATAGCATAGTTGTCAATTTCGTTCCGTTCTAGTCAGAATGTTCTGGAATTGGCTTTGGGCGGAACGAAATGACTCTCTAAAAGTTTCCGATCCATTTCGGTCAATCCGGTTCTAATTTCGGATCAATTTTGACGAAGATTTCATACTTCCATTCATATATATAGTGAAAACCAAAAAATGGTCGAGCGTAGTTTAATTTAAGTGATGTAAGTATGGGTTTTTAGTATTATTCTTAGCATTCAAGTATTTCTCAAATCTAAAGCGGTGATGTCATCATCTTCAACCTCCCGATCCATTCTTCTATGAACTCCCCTGCGAGTTTTATGATCATTCAAAGTTTTGCCCTTATCTGAATGTTCTACCCCAGGGAAAGAGTCGCGGCCGTCTGGGTTTTCTCGATTTGGATCTGAAATCTCATATCTTCAACCCATAAAGGGAAGAGTCATGGGTAGAGTTACTGCTTTGTCAAGCATCACCTTAATCCTTCCTTCCTTCATAATTTCCTTAGAGGCGATTCTATCCTCGATTATATCCCCTATCAAACATGAGACCTTTGCATGCCAATCATGAAAAGGAACTCCCCTCTCAATTTTAGGTATTCATTTTTTTTTTCATTTTTCAATTGTGTCTTTTCCGGAACGGAATACCGTAATTAACCAAAATGTCGAAACATCCCACTACAAGATCAAATTGGAACATCAACCAAAATGGAATTGAAAACTATGGAAAATAGTGCATTAAATAAGCTCATTTTTACACCTTAATTTTTACCCCCATCCCTCTTGTAAATATTTCACACCAACTGAAGAGGCGCAGATGGTGTTTTCCTCCCATGAGGCCTATAAAAAAGCTTTATTTTATTATTATTATCTTCTTACTTTTGTGTGGTCCTAATTCACGATCTTTACTATTCGTCTTTATCTCTATAAACTGCTAAAATGAGAATTTTCTTATCTCATCTTTTCATGGAATTTTAGAAATTTGTAAAAAAGTCCAAACTGTTAGACCTAATTTTTTGTATTTCTATGGGCCAGAAATTCATTATGCAAATTATTCATCTTCTTTATATGGCTAAAAATGGCTAAGAGATAAAATATCTTGTCTTATTTCCCTATAGATTTATTTTGAAAATTTTTAGAAACACACAAAATCTAAATACACATAGAACCGTTGGATGTGCTTGTCGCGACCCCGGACCGGGAAACTAGGGGAAAGAGAGGATCCGAGTCCGGGAATCGGGACAGTGGTGGGGTGATGCCGCGCCACGTGCATCTCTTTGGCTAAACCGCACACGGAATTAAAAGAACATTTATCCGTGCACGTGATTTCCCACAGGGTTCCGCGGTGAGGATTATCTTTACACATCATCTCACATGTAACCATATCACATATATTTTCAAGATTTCGGAAGCGTGTAGCAAACCATACTAATACCATTCAAATCCATAAACAAGACTGATTTATGGTTAACATGACAAGATATCAGGATGAGCGATGATCAAGCATATTTTCCCCAAAAGTAAAGTTAAGTATATTTACAAAATATCAGTTGATTAATGCCCCCAAAATAACGGTCAACAAAGACCGTACAACCAAATGAAACCTAAAATAAAGATATCATAAATTCCCAAAGTGTATCGTTCTCAAGGCAAGGCCGAACGTCTACATGACATCATCGGCTTGCCACTCAATCACTCGCTGCGGTTCACCGACCGCCTCCTCCTGCTCCTCCTCAACGGCAATAAGCTCGGGACCTGAGTACCAAAATAAATGGATCAGACACGACGGTCTGGCAGGTGGGTGAAAAGATATAACATCAATTCAAAACAATGATGCCTTTAGAAACATAGAAAAATCTAGATAAACAATGAATTTTTCATAAAGAATGATGCTTCATGTAAAAGATATTCGTATACGATGAAATCATGTAAAGGTACCAATGATTCGGGGACTAACAAGATGGCAACCACACAAAGCTAAATCCTCTCTCACAAAAGTGATAAGAGTACATCGGGACATTGACCTCAGTCACACGAAGTGAGGAGAATCAACGACGTTGACCTCAGTCACACGAGGTGAGGAGAATCAACGATTTTTATATAATAAATATATATAATACTCTGCGGGACCACGGTAGCGAACCGGGTATATCGGGGCGAGGCGGGAACCATGCTGCAGCGGGTATAACTGAAGGGGGATATCCAAACCGGTGGATCAAACCGATAAGGTTATCCAAGCTGAGTGGTGCCGACTCATAGGTAACATGCGAAAATCAAAACAACTAATTACACATAACGGGGCGGGAACTCATATGTACAAAACGTATAAAAGTCGGGACGGGTCTAAACAAATTAACAACATGGTAACACAATGTTCTCGATTCGAGAGTACTCACAATTCACGATTAAAATTTCGAAATAGGGAATTGATTGAAAATCAAATACAAATAGTTCCAATACCTTTACAGGCTAACAATGGGTTTCTAGAATTGAATCAGTGCGAATAGGATCCCGTATGTCGGTTATGATGAAATTTTGGTACTCTTTAAGAGTTAGGGACATTCCGAGTCCTTATACACATTGGTCAATCTAGAAGACCTCATGGAATCTCCATGATGAGGTTCCTCCTTCTTCCGGACTTCATATAACGCCTTACATGGCATTGGGGCTCCATATGATACCTCCCCAAGCCTAAAAATAAGTTTCAAACCCTTAGGCATTGACCCATGACAGACAGGCAGTTCGCTCGAGCGAACTGGGAGGTTCGCTCGGGCGAACAGCTCTCTGTTTAGGGTTCGCTCGAGCGGACTTTAAGGTTCGCTCGAGCGGACCTGTTCAGATTGTGTTGGCTCGAGCGATCAGAGGGGTTGGCTCGAGCCAACGAGGTTCTGTGACGGGTTCGCTCGAGCGATGTGTCACGGTCGCTCGAGCGAACTGTCCAGAAACTCATTTTCTGAATACAGTCTGTTCCTTCATTTTCTCCTCCTTTCATCCTCCTTTCATCCTCCTTTGGACATCCTTGTACATATACAATTAAGGGTCTCAAACCCTCCTTCTAGCCCCATTCAATTCATCATCAACTCCTCTAACAATCACTCCCATAAATCATTCATTTCTCCATCACTTCCACCTCATTCAATGCAAGACATCTCCATAAATGCAAATCCATAAAAGATCATAAATGATCTAAAAGCAAGACAATAAAACACATGTTTTCCAAGAGAACCATTAATAGCCTAACATTATGCATGTTTCCAAAACCATGAAAACTCATAAAGATGACTTAGGTAAAAGCAATAAATGAGGGTTCAAATCTTAAATAGCAAGAAAACAAGAAATCAATCCATTCATCCACTTGCCTTGAGTCCAATGCAAATCAATTTGAGCTCTAATCACCTCTTAAGTCCACAATCAAACACCTATGCACAAAACCCCCAAATCCGAACCCTAGAATATCAAAATCCAAGTAAAACAAGACGGAATTTCCCAATAAATGAAATGGAGTTTCCCTAGGGCTAAACAAACAAGATTATAAAACTTTTAGGAAAATCACTTACAAAGAAGTTCTTCAAAAGGCAAGGTGTTGTCCAAAGGAAGTCTTGGAGTGGGCGGTTTTCTTCAAAAATTGTGTCAAGATGAAGGCCTTGAGATGAGGAAGAAGATTGTAGCCTCTAATTTTCCATTAGCACTAGCTTAGTGGGGATTGAAGATGAAGAAGCAAGAAAAAGGTAAGGGAAAACCCTTAGGGCTGGGATTTCTCTTCTCCTCTAGGGTTTTTGCCAGAAATGGGAAAAAGGAGAAGAAGCTTTCTATATATAGTAAGTGAGGATGGGGCCCACAACTTAAAAGACTTCTCGGGCTCAAAACATGGTTTTCGGGGCTTCAAACAAATTCGACGAAGAAGACAAAGTTGATCGGCAAAATTTCTAGTTTCCAAAAAGTATATATTTTGCACATTTTGGTGACATTGAAATCGGTGTCCAGATTTTGGGTAAAAAGACCATTTTGCCCTCAATTAGTGAAAAGTCGGGTTTAAGGTCCTCGAATGGAAACAATGTCAACATGAAAGTTGTAGGGATTAGCAAGATAAGTCCAATGGGGTTAAAAACACGATTCTTGGAAATCATCGGTAAACCCCCAATCTCACACAATGCGTAACAAGAACCCCCAAAGGGTCCCACAAATAAAAGGGGCTCTCCAAATTCCCCAAAGGTATTATAAAAGCTATTCTAATCCCCAACTAGTCCAAAAACCACTAAACACACTTAAACTAAAACACAACTTAAACAACTCTAAACGAGGCCTCTCGGGTCGGGGTCTTACATCCTCCACCCCTTAGGACATTTGGTCCTCCAAATGGAAATTAAAACTCACCTCCGGTAGGAGATGTGGGTACTTCTTCTGAACTTGATCCCGTAATTCCCAAGTTGCTTCTTCCGGTCCATGATTCTCCCAAAGTACCTTGACCCACTGAATAGTCCGAGTTCTCAATTCTTGTTCCTTGGTGTCAATGATCTGCTTAGGTTTCTCAACATATGTAGCATCTTCTCGGATTTCCAACGGCTCATATCGGAGTATGTGTAGCCTGTCGGGAACGTACCTCTTCAACATGGACACATGGAAAACATTATGTACGCCGGAAAGTTCAGGTGGTAAGGCTAACCTGTAAGCCACATCACCAATTCTACTCACAATGTCGTACAGTCCAATGTATCTCCTAGACAATTTACCCTTCTGTCCAAACCTCAAAGTTCCACGAGTAGGTGACACTTTCAGGAAAACCTTATCTCCTTCTTTGAACTGTAAATCCCTTCTGCGAGAATCTGCATAACTCTTTTGTCTACTCTGAGCCACTTTCAGACGTTCTTGGATCAACTTGACCTTGTCACTCGTCTCACTAACAATGGTCGGTCCATGGAAACTGCGAGTACCAACTTATTCCCAGCAAACAGGTGTTCTACACCTTCTGCCATACAAAGCCTCAAAAGATGCCATACCAATACTCGAGTGGAAACTGTTGTTGTAAGCGAACTCACACAACGGTAAGGCTTCATCCCACTGAGTCTTGAAATCTAACACACAAGCTCGAAGCATATCCTCAAGTGTCTGAATTGTCCTTTCTGACTGACCATCGGTCTGTGGGTGATAGGCTGTGCTGAACTGTAACTTCGTACCCATAGACTCATGCAGTGTCTTCCAAAACCTCGAGACAAATCTGCTATCTCTATCGGATGTGATGGAAACTGGCTGCCCATGACGACTGACAATTCCTGTGACAAACAACTGTGCCAAAGGTAACATATGCATCTTATTTCCAGTCTTCATCGGTAGGAAATGAGCTGACTTGGTGAGACGGTCCACTATGACCCAAATAGCATCATTGCCCTTACTAGTCCTCGGTAAACCCGATATGAAGTCCATGGTAATGTGCTCCCATTTCCATTCCGGAATCTCTAATGGTCGTAGTAACCCTGGAGGCTTCTGATGTTCTGCCTTGATCAACTGACATGTCATACAACGAGAGACGAAAGCTGCTATCTCTCTCTTCATGTTATTCCACCAAAATCTGCCCTTCAAATTCTGGTACATCTTCGTACTGCCCGGGTGTATGGAATACTTAGTATTGTGAGCCTCAGACATGATATCATTCCTCAAGTCCTCCAAGTTAGGCACACAAAGACGGTCTCGGTAATACAAAACTCCATCTACAACACGAAAATCCGGACGATCTGCTAAGTGCTCAAAAATCTTAGCCAACTCTGGGTCTTGTAACTGCTTCTCTTTAATCTTCTGAATGAACGAAGGCTCTGACACTGACATGTTTGCTAACATGACACCCTCTCTTAGTGGATGAAATTCTACTCCCAACTCTTCTAACTGTTGTACCACATAAGTCCCCCGAAGACTCGCCATGCTAACTGACTTTCTGCTCAAGGCATCTGCAACTACATTGGCCTTTCCCGGGTGATACTTGATTGGAAAATCGTAGTCTTTAATATATTCCATCCATCTCCTCTGTCTCATGTTCAACTCCTTCTGAGAAAACAAGTACTGTAGACTACGGTGATCGGAGTGAACCTCAAACTTTTCTCCATAGAGGTAGTGTCTCCACATCTTCAAAGCTAAAACAACTACGGCCAACTCGAGATCATGTGTTGCATAGTTCTTCTCATGATCCTTCAACTGCCGGGATCCATATGCAACTACCTTCCCATCTTGCATTAACACGCATCCAAGTCCAACATTGGAAGCATCGGTAAAAATGGTAAAACCGCCGCTCCCAGATGGCAAAGTAAGGACTGGAGCTGTAGTCAATCTCTTCTTCAGCTCTTGGAAACTAGCTTCACACTTGTCTGTCCAAACATATGGTGCATTCTTCCTTGTCAACTTCGTCAAAGGTGACGCAATCGACGAAAATCCTTGCACAAACCTCCGATAATATCCTGCCAATCCAAGAAAACTCCTGATTTCTGATGCATTCTTCGGTCTATCCCAATTCATGACTGCCTCAATCTTGGACGGGTCCACTGATAATCCTTCCTTCGAGATGATATGACCTAAAAATGTGACTTGGTCCAACCAAAATTCACACTTACTAAGCTTTGCAAACAATTGATTCTCCCTCAACAGCTGGAGTGCTATCCTCAAATGTCCCTCATGCTCTTCTTTGGTCTTGGAATACACTAAAATATCATCAATAAACACCACTGTAAACTGATCCAAATACTCCGCAAATATTTTGTTCATCAATGCCATGAAAACTGCCGGTGCATTAGTCAAACCAAACGGCATTACTAGAAACTCATAGTGCCCATATCTTGTACGAAAGGCTGTTTTTGGTACATCTGAATCTCTAACTCTCAACTGATGGTAGCCTGACCTCAAATCAATCTTCGAAAAGGAAGCAGCTCCTTGCAACTGATCGAACAATTCATCTATCCTTGGCAATGGATATTTGTTTTTGATGGTCACTTGGTTCAATCTTCTATAGTCAATACACATTCTCATGGAACCATCCTTCTTCTTCACAAATAAAACTGGTGCTCCCCACGGTGACACACTAGGTCTCACAAAACCTTTGTCCAAAAGTTCTTGCAATTGCATCTTCAACTCTCCCAATTCTGCCGGCGCCATTCTGTAAGGTGCAATAGATATCGGAGCGGTCCCTGGTAACAACTCAATAGTGAAGTCTATCTCTCTAATGGGTGGCAATCCTGGTATCTCCTCCGGGAAAACATCCGGAAACTCACAAACAATTGGGATCTCCTCCACCCCTTGGGACCGTTTATCCTCCGTGATAAACGCCAAATAACCCTCACAACCACTTTTTAGAAGTCTATCAGCCTTCAACACTGAAATAAACCCTGCACCAGAATTACTCCTCTCTCCCTGAAACAACACCCCTGCTTGGGTCTCCTCTAACTTAAAAGTTAAGGTCTTATGGAAACAATCCATAGTAGCATGGTATCCTGCTAACCAATCCATCCCTAGGATGACATCAAAATCCTGCATCTCCAATAAAATGAGATCTGCCGGTAATACTACTTCTCCTATCATGACTGGACAACTAGGGTAAAAAGTTCTACAAACAACTTCCTTACCTAAAGGGGTAGTCACAGTCAGAACGAAACTCAACTCTCTAGCATGCATATCAATCAACTTAGCAAATTTTGGAGATAGGAATGAGTGAGTAGAGCCAGGGTCAAACAAAACCTTAGCATCAAAACCACAAACGAGAAGTGTACCTTATACTACATTGCCTTCAGCCTCTGCATCAGCTCTATTGACAGCATAGAGTTGTGCCCTCTGTGGTGGCCTGTTTTGTCCTTGCTGTTGCCTGCCTTGTTGTGCATTCCTGTTCTGATTCTGAGGACGCTGATTCTGATTTTGATTCTGCCCCTGCTGACGGGCCTGTTGTTGCTGTTGTTGCTGTGGCCTAAACTGTTGTTGAGGTGCCTGTTGTTGTAGTGGTCTTGCTTGATTCTGGACCACTAATGCATTCTGAGGTGGTGCCTGACGCTGTGCTCCTTGCTGCTGCCTGTTATGTCTATCAGGCCTTGGACAATCCTTCATTTGGTGGTTCATGGAGCCACATCTAAAGCATGCTCCTGTAATAAAACGGCAATTGGCACTCTCATGGTTTTTCCCACAGTGGATACAAGCCACTGGATTCTGTGCATTCTGCTCCTGCCTTGGCCTTTTGTTCTGATTGTTTCTTTGCTGATAGTTTTGCTGCTGGCCTTGACCCTTTCCTTGGTTCTTGATGATCTTGTTGTGGAAGTTCTCAAATTTGTATGCTCTCTTGACAGCTTCTTCAAAGGTAACGAGTGGTACAACCCCGGTAGCATCTCTCTCAATAATCGGGTGAAGTCCCTCAAGGAACTTGGTTATCTTCTTCTCAACCGTGTCTATCAGCTCTAGGGCATACCTTGACAATCTCTCGAATTTGGTAAGGTATTCGAGGACCATCATGTTCCCTTGCACAAGTTATTGAAATTCTGCTGCCTTTTGTCTCTTGACATGTGCAGGTACATATTTCTCTCCAAACTGTCTCTTGAAGTTAACCCAAGCTTCTGCATCAGCCATTGTCCTGTATTCTGCCTTGACGGTCTTCCACCAAATATCTGCTAAACCCACAAACATAGAGGCTGCAAGCTGTACACGTTCTACACCGGTACATATGAATATCTCAAATATGTTTTCGGTGTGCTCAAGCCAATCATCTGCTGCCATTGGATCCTCAGTCCCCAAAAATTTTTTCGGTCCTCTTTTCCTGAACCGCTCATATAACACATTAGGATCATTCCCTCTAATATTCATCGGACCAGGTGGTGCAACTGGGATTGGTTCTGGTCTCCTCTCTAATATCCCCAACAAATGTGCCTGCATTTGAGCTATCTCCCTAGCATGATCCTCGTCTTTCTTAAGCATCTGTTCTTGCAATCTGGTCTGTGTCTCATATGCTTGTGCTTGGAGCCTAGCCTGGTTCTCATTTGCCTGGCGTTGTTGGTCAATCATAGCCTGCATCATCTGTTGGAATTGGTTCTGCATGTTGTTGTCTTGTGGTTCCTCTGCAATAGGCTCTGTATTCTCACTGTTACTGGCAATGTGATTGCTGTTTGCTGTTCTTTAGCGAGGTGGCATAACGCTGCAAAATAAATTGTTAGCACATATAAATCAAGTACAGGGTGGTCACACATTGCTCACACGATTCTATCTAACGAATCATCGCCACGTACTTAAGATTTCTAGTTTCTTTTAATTGCCTGAAACATGTCCCGCTCTGATACCAGTCCTGTCGCGACCCCGGACCGGGAAACTAGGGGAAAGAGAGGATCCGAGTCCGGGAATCGGGACAGTGGTGGGGTGATGCCGCGCCACGTGCATCTCTTTGGCTAAACCGCACACGGAATTAAAAGAACATTTATCCGTGCACGTGATTTCCCACAGGGTTCCGCGGTGAGGATTATCTTTACACATCATCTCACATGTAACCATATCACATATATTTTCAAGATTTCGGAAGCGTGTAGCAAACCATACTAATACCATTCAAATCCATAAACAAGATTGATTTATGGTTAACATGACAAGATATCAGGATGAGCGATGATCAAGCATATTTTCCCCAAAAGTAAAGTTAAGTATATTTACAAAATATCAGTTGATTAATGCCCCCAAAATAACGGTCAACAAAGACCGTACAACCAAATGAAACCTAAAATAAAGATATCATAAATTCCCAAAGTGTATCGTTCTCAAGGCAAGGCCGAACGTCTACATGACATCATCGGCTTGCCACTCAATCACTCGCTGCGGTTCACCGACCGCCTCCTCCGGCTCCTCCTCAACGGCAATAAGCTCGGGACCTGAGTACCAAAATAAATGGATCAGACACGACGGTCTGGCAGGTGGGTGAAAAGATATAACATCAATTCAAAACAATGATGCCTTTAGAAACATAGAAAAATCTAGATAAACAATGAATTTTCATAAAGAATGATGCTTCATGTAAAAGATATTCGTATACGATGAAATCATGTAAAGGTACCAATGATTCGGGTACTAACAAGATGGCAACCACACAAAGCTAAATCCTCTCTCACAAAAGTGATAAGAGCACATCGGGACATTGACCTCAGTCACACGAAGTGAGGAGAATCAACGACGTTGACCTCAGTCACACGAGGTGAGGAGAATCAACGATTTTTATATAATAAATACATATAATACTCTGCGGGACCACGGTAGCGAACCGGGTATATCGGGGCGAGGCGGGAACCATGCTGCAGCGGGTATAACTGAAGGGGGATATCCAAACCGGTGGATCAAACCGATAAGGTTATCCAAGCTGAGTGGTGCCGACTCATAGGTAACATGCGAAAATCAAAACAACTAATTACACATAACGGGGCGGGAACTCATATGTACAAAACGTATAAAAGTCGGGACGGGTCTAAACAAATTAACAACATGGTAACACAATGTTCTCGATTCGAGAGTACTCACAATTCACGATTAAAATCTCGAAATAGGGAATTGATTGAAAATCAAATACAAATAGTTCCAATACCTTTACAGGCTAACAATGGGTTTCTAGAATTGAATCAGTGCGAATAGGGTCCCGTATGTCGGTTATGATGAAATTTTGGTACTCTTTAAGAGTTAGGGACATTCCGGGTCCTTATACACATTGGTCAATCTAGAAGACTGTTGACACCAAAAATGTCACTTTGCCTCTTCAAGATCCAAAAAGCTACATGAAGTCGCAACCTGCCATAAATAGGCAATGCTGCTTCCAAAAATCAAATCTTGTCGAATCAAACAAAAACTGCAAGATTCTTCCAGACAGCCAAAAGAGGAGTACACAAGAAGTTTCGGGCCATTTCAAAATCATTTGGCCTAACTTCGCTTCTCCGACAGCTGAAAAGGAGCTCTCGGCGGCAAAAGCATCGGAGACACCTAATCTTCGATCAGGACCGATGGATAGTCTCAAAATACTTCCAAAAGGCTCCACGTCAAGTTCCGAGTCAAACCGACAACGTTTGACCCTACATCAACCCTCGAACAGCTAAATCAAGCCTCTCGGCGGCGATAACCACCGAGGCCATTACTCATCAGATAGAGCACATGGATGGCTTCAAAATGCTTATAAAGGGCTACACGTCAAATTTCAGGTCATTTCCACAACATTTGACCATAGTTTGACGCTCGGAAGCCAAATCAGGCCTCTCGGCAGCAAAGCTCTCCGGGACCATGGTTTCCAAGACAGAGCCTATGGATTATCTTAAAATGACTCCAATAGGTTCCCTGTCAAATTTCAAGTCAATCGGACATCGGTTGACCGCACATCAAACCGCGACATCTTCATCGCGACAAAAAGCAAGTCTACTGGTGATAGGACCCCAAAACGGCTTCAAAACTCAAACAAAAGCCTATGGTTGGTCTTATTTATTGCTCAGGAGGCTTCACACCAAATTTCAGGTCATTCCGACATCGTTTGACCCCAGTTTCAAGCTTCTGACGGAAAATCGGGCAGCTCTGCGCGACAAAGTCTTCGGCTTTCTCAGGAAATTGGAAACTTTGCAAAATAAAATGCAAGGATTCTCATCAGGTTTCCTACAAAGAAATTAGGCCAATAAATGGTCAAGAATGTCAAGGAAAAGTACAGGAGAAAAAGGAATCGAAAAAACAGCAAAAACGGACACAAAACGGGACACAAAGGGGGAAAAACCCCCAGGGTTGCAGACCCCTGCGACCCCTGGGCCAGGGTCGCCGGCGACCTTGGAACCCGGGGTCGCCGGGAAGGCCCCGGAAACCCCGGTTTTCGCCGTTTTTTTCGCGATTCGAAGAGCCCAGCCTCTGGTACTTTCCAAAACTCATGCTTTGAGACACCAGTCCTCTGACATCCGTCCAAAACACGGGTCAATCATCAAGAGTATCGAAACAATATTGATCGCCACCCGGTCAACCAAAAAAAGTGTGCTTTCTACCCGACCGATCGAGAAATCGACAGGACAGATGGCACCGACCCGCTGTTTGGCAACAAACACCTGAAATTACATGGTCATCTGATGTCGATCTACATGAAGATCCATCGATGATCATCGACAGAAGAATTCCAAAAGACGTGGCACGGCCCGCGACTCTTCAGCTGCTCGGCGACCACTTAATGCGATTAATTGACTAAACTTTATTACAGTCATTAATCCATTTCTTTGGACGGCCCAATCAGAAGCAAGCATTCGGGAGTTACAAGTCAAGAGATTCATGGCATTTAACCCATGAAACTCCTCCCATCATGGTGATTAAAGGCGATTAAATGCCCTCAATCTCCTCCGGCCAATCAGAAGCCAAGAAAAAGGAGTTACAAAATAAACAATTCATTTTGTAACTCCTCCCATTATGCAGCTTTATGACAATCAAGGCTCAATAACCCTCCTAAATGGCTACCTAAAAGCCTATAAATAGGAGAGCTCTCCAAGAAGATCAAGGACATCAGAAAAAAGCACAAACACACAGACAGACAGAAGCACAGAAATCCAGAGAAAGGAAAAAGAGAAAAAACTCTGCGGAAGTTCTACACCGGCCACCGCAACAAGGTGACAAAAGTCCCTTGGGGGGTACCCCCCCAAGGTCCTTGCCTTCTCCTCCTGCCTCCAATGGCTTAGATGTGGCTTTTCAGCCCGTCTACTCGGCTTTTTATTGGACATAGGACCTCCTTTTGGTCTTTGTCCTCTAAAAACCCGAGGTTATAGCCAAGCCAAGCGAATCAATAGCATCCTCTGTTCTCATCTGCATGGATGATGGCGAAGCCCACATATGGCTTGCGACCGTCAATCTAAACGGGTCCCCCACAATCTCCTGAGAAGTTAGATCCTCCTTTTTCTTGCTTTTCATTGTAGTTTGTATTTTTTCAAAAGAGACAAAAATCACAATTCTTGTCTTTCATTATTGATAAGGATTGTAAATCGGCTATAAACGCCAAAAATCGGCTATAAACGCCAAAATCGGCTATAAATGCCAAAAAAAATCGCCTTTCACGGCAAACCAAGAAAAATGTCTCTTTTCTTAAATATATGTGCATGTAAAACTTGAAAGAAGTTGATTTCCTTTTTACTTGCGAAGGTTGATCTCCGGATCACCACTTGCAATTCCAAGTAAAAATAGAAAATCTGGCACACCCACACAAAAAAAGAAATGTTGATGCACGCCCCTGCCCCCCGGTTACGAAAAGGGTCGGACTCGACGGACTCCCACGTCCGCCGACCTCGGTAGGAACTCGAGCAGGAGCGCGGTCCATCAAGCTGGCTCCACCCGGTGGGACCCGTTTATTTGAGAACACGATGCTAGAAATGAAATATTTGCATATCATATATTTTGCTCTATGCTTATATTTCTTTTCTCGATTCCTTGGCTACTTTATAATTGGTGGCCTATGTTGAATTCCGCATCTAAAAAAAATGAGATGAGATTTTTTGTTTGGAAGTTTCTAATTCTTTGAATTTATTTCCACTCTTTCTCTTTTAAAAAAAATTTTTTTTTTTTTAAAAAACAACAAAAAAAAAAAAAATTAGATTTTTCATTTTGGATTCAAAATTGAGAAACTTTGATCCTCTCCCTTCTGGGCACTGGCGCTCACGGAAATCGTTGAGACCGTGTTCGGATCGAGGGTTGGGCCATTGTTTCTCTTTGATGAGTTCATATAAAAAAAAATAAAAAAATATATAAAAAAAAGACATAGACCACTAAGGTTAAACCAACTGTGTTCTTTGATCATGGTTGATTCAAAGAAAAGCCTTGTCCAGAGTGTGGAGACAGCTTGACTGTTCTAGGCAAGGGTCCTCCAAACGGGTTCATTAAGTAATCATACCCTTACCTGGGGGCAATTCTATCAATCAAGATTTCATAAGACCGGGTTAGGAGGCCTATGTGTACTCTCTCGTCTTTTAAACAAATTAAAAAAAAAAGAAATTTTTTTTTTTAAAAAAAATAAAAATTTTAAAATAAAAAATAAAAAATAAAAAATTTTTTCAAAAAAAAAAATCTTAAAAATAAAAATAAAAAATAAAAAAATAATAAAAAAATAAAATAAAATAAAAAAAAAGATTTTAAAAAAAAAAATCTTCAAATTTTCAAAAAAAAACTTCCGTCATTTTGGGTTTAGATTGGAGAAATCTTGGTCTTCTCCTTTCTGAGCACTGGCGCTCACGGAAAATCGCTGAGACCGTGTTCAGATTGGAATGCCTTTTGCTCTCTTTGATGAACCCGATATTGACTTTTCAAAAAAAAAAAAAACTCGTCATCTTTAGATTCAGATCCGATAAATTATGGTTCATTTCTTTCTGAGCACTGGCGCTCGCGGAAATCGCTGAGCCCGTGTTCAGATCGGAATACCATCTGCTCTTTTTGATGAATCCAATCTTGACCTTTCAAAACAGAGAATCTCATCTCATGGATGCGGTCTCAAAACATTTGCATCTAGCGGTACTAGTACGCCCTTTCAGGGTCTACTGTATTGCGACCGGCACATCTGTAACTCCAACTTTATATTCTTCTTACCTCGAGCAAGCTCTGCTTCTCGATAAGTCGAATTTAAGTTCACAATTGCTTCTAGCAGTCACTGGGATGCCCATTCCGGGCTTACCATACCTGCGATCAGAACAATTGTACCTTCTATGGCATTTTGCCTTCCTCATATTGCTTGGGTCATCTACCTCGAGCAATTTGAAAAGACGAAACGATAGAACTTCTCATTTATGATCATTATATTCTTGTGATTACTAATGGATGTGGTCTTGTTTCAGAAATTTTCGAAAACTAACAATGGCAGCTTCACTAACCATTACTTTCGATGAAAACAAGCACCAACTCATGCTTCAACAGAAGCAAACCATGCGCACCTACAAGCGCGCCATCAGCTGCCGAAGTGTCAACTCCCTCGGCAACTCTCTAAACTCCGGGTCGACCTCGACTCCCCGGACTATCGTCTTTGGGACGCTGGGACCATTCCCACTTCCTGAGGACAAACTGCTCCCTCCAAGAAGCAGAAACTCACCTCTCAACGTGTCACTACCATGACACCAAAGGCGAGCACCAGAAGGCCTGAAGCCCGTGGCAGCCCCACGAAACCTCAACCTGCAAACAACCAGGTCTACCCCAAGACTTGGTCCCGAAGACCTTCACCAAAACAGAGAAGGTCCCAGACATCCACTAAGCCAACATTCCTGGCCCCACTCAAGGAGAACCAGTTCTATCCTCTTGCCTACATGAAAGAGGAGAGACCCATCTCCGACTTGACTTCCAAGTCATCCCAGCATGAGCCGGCTTGTTCCTACAAGCCCAGAATCAAGTCATGCATCACAAGGCCTCCACAAGCACCTGCTAAGGCCTACAAACCTGCAGTTCGACCCTTCATCTCTACAGGGGCCGAACTTCAAAAATTCAAAGCTTCGCTGCAACTGGCGAAGGATAGGGTTCGCATCCTGTCCTTGCCCAGCTACAAAGAAGACAGGCTCGGCTGCTGTGCCCGAGGGAGCACATCCTTCATCGTCAAAGCCCAGTCAGAGCTGACCGAAGCTCAAATTGCTCGTCGTATACGCCGCCGCGCGTCGTACCGACAAAAGAGACTAGAGAAGCAAAGGACCCAGCCTCCCACACTTCAAGTCTCTCCTAAATGGGTCGAAAAAGAAAGACCCAACCAAGTTGCTGCCGTCCATATGGTTGGAAAAACCAGAAGGCGCTAAAAATCAGCAACAAAAATCCATGTCCGACGTCCGATGACCCGCAGCGTCTCAAGGACAAGAAGACATTCAGAAGAATCCCCTGCTCCTTCAAGCAAAGGACAGCAGAGTGATCCTTCCTCAAGCTCTTCTTCAAAAAGAATGAGCCCCAGCTCAGTCACCAGGACAGTTTCTTCGTTCGAATCACGAAGGATGAATGTCTTGGCTACAAATTCTGAGCCACCACCCCGCAATCCACCTCCAGAAGATGCGATCACCCGCATCCAGCAGTTGGAACAGGGCCAGCAGAGGATTGAAACTCTGATGGAAAACCTTCTCCTCGCCTTCCAAAATCAGGCGAACAATGAACCTCCTCCGAATCATCAAGACGACGAGGTAAATAGAGAAGAAAATGAGTCACGCGCCCTTACCAAAAAGGACGTAGACGGTATCCTCGCCAAAGCAAAAGAAGAGGATATACTCAAGGAGCATGGGATCAAGCCACCATATCCCTTATGGATGGACTCGGTCCCGTTCCCCACCAAATTCAAGCATCCTACTCTCCAAACATATACGGGGAAAGGATCAGCCAGACAGCACGTCATCCACTTCAAGATCCTGACGGGAGCTATCGCAGATCAAGATGCACTCAAGATCCGCCTCTTTGCAAGTACCCTAAAAGGTACGGCCTTCGATTGGTACTCCACTCTGCCGGAGGACTCAATCCAAAACTGGGCCATGCTAGAGACACGCTTCCTGACTCACTTCAAAGGTGAAGATCATCCCGCTACTATGGCTCAGCTGTGCAGCCTAAAACAGGGGGAGAATGAATCAACATATGACTTCATTCACAAGTGGAAAGCAATGGCATACAAATGCTCTGATGTATTGCCACAAGCGTCGCTAGTCGACATCTGCCGAAACAACATGAGAGCCAGAATCCGCTCCATGATCATCGGCAACAAATCAAAAAACCTGGGAGAACTCCTAGAAGCTTCCATGGAAGCTGAAACGGTGATTAAGGACCTCAACAGTCAGAAATCATCAAGAAAAGAGCCAACCGCCATTACGACCTCAAAACCAAAGAAGAAAGAGGTCCTCAATGTGCAGACCAAGTCAGCTCCTCAGCCATCAAAAGAAAGCTGAAAACAAAGCTGTTGGTAAGAGACCTGAACTCTTTGATGCCTTCAAAGAACGAGTAGAGAAGAAATACCCGTTTGATGAAGATGTTGATGAAATCTTCGGGGCTCTTGTGGCAAACGGCAAGCTCACCTTGCCTGAACCAAAAAGACCGGGTGATGTTGACAAAACCAACGATCCTCGGTACTGTCCATACCACCAGATGATCTCGCATCCTCTCAATCAATGCTTCATTGTGAGAGAGAAAATAAATGAGATGTGGAAAAACGGAGTCATCACCTTTGACAAAAACTATGGGTCTGCCTCCGTCAACATGGTGACATGTGGACAAACATCAAAATCACCGAAAAAGAAGATCACTACTTCCTTCAAGGTGATAAACTCAATCCAAGCGTCCGAGCAACTGGTTCCTTACCCGACACCAGACGGACAACCGATATGGGTACATCCCGATCTCCTGGAAGATGAAAATTGGGAGGTCGTGAAAACAAAGCCTACAGCTCAACAGCGAAGGCAGGCTAGGAAACATCTCCTCAAGCTCAAACGGCAAGAGAAGACCCAGCCAAAACTAGAGGTCAAAGAAAAGGCAGAGGCTTCCTCTACCGCTTCACTGGAGGTAACAAAAACATCCCTTCCAGAGACTTCAAAGGGGGTAAGGAAATTCACTCTCAGTGATTTCATGCCACCTCAATTCAAAGAAGCCATGCAGGAGGCATCATACTCTTGCAATTCGGTAGTTGGATTCTCCATTGATGGATACGAGTCCAGCGACACCGATGATGGATTCGAATCGAACTACACAGATGAGTGGGAGGAGTCCCTTGAAACAGGAGAATATCTCTCCGATGAAGAATGGGTTCCTGAGTCTCATCTTATGCCAGTAATCTGGTATAACCCCCTACAGCCACAAGGATCCTGGTCTGATGATGAAGAAGACCAAGAAGCTGTACAAGAAAATGCTGCTGAACCAGCACCTCTCATTACTCCAGTGGAAATCAACAATGTTGAGCCACAAAGAGATGATGAAGAAGAAGATCCGGCTCCCATGCCTGATCTTGAAGAATATGCAAGGATCTTGCAGCGACTCGCTCTAGAACAAGAGCAAGAACGCGTCAACGAGCCTCCTCGCAATCCAGAGCCTGAAGTCCCTGAAGACCACCAGGTACATCCTCCCTTAACTCCTGAAAATGGAGAAAATTGCTGGATAGACGATCCTCTCACATCCGAGGATGAGTCTGACTCCGATCAGGCAACGTCTCCCGTCAGAGCTTCCTGTAATGTGATAATTCGGGATTATAGCTCTTCCGAAGCATCGTCTGATGAGAGCACTTACACTCCGGCGACGCCTTGCAATATATCTTCTGGAGCCACCTCGTCTCACGTGACTTTGACTGAGATGACACCCTCTCAGGTTTCTTCTCCTGAGACTGTGACTTCAAAGTTCACACCCTTCCTGACTGAAGAATTCCCAGCCATTGATGCTTGGGACGATGAATTAGTCAACGAAGAAGAAAGATTGCTGGATGCTGTTCAGGACTTGTTCCCGAAAATGCTCCATGCAACACAATCACTGAGGATGGTAACTCTGCTGCTGATACATCCTCAGCAAATGAAAAACGACAGCCTCTTGATCCTGAAGACAATCTTCCAAATGAAGACCCTTCTCAAGAAGCTCTCGAAGTTGGTAGAGGCACCCGCTCTGGCCGGGACTACCATAAAAATTACAGCCAATCTTCCTTTACATATGTAAATCCTTCGGGAAAAGATGTTGTAAGCGCCCCTAGTGGCAACAATGATGAACATGCAGGCCCTAAGGAGGCTTTCAAGTATGACTTGATTGAACATTTCAAGCACATACCTGCACGTCTACACATCCTAGATTTGTTGCGAATGTCTCCGCACACTCGTGATAATCTCATTTCGGAATTACAAAAGCTGAATGAGGATGTCGACAAACATGCCCCGCAAGTCCTCCAAATTGAAATGGATTACCGGGTCAAAAACTCAGAAGCCTCCTCAAAGGGAGAAAAGAAGAAAACTGAGGGATCATGCATTGAATGCCTCTCGGTTAAAAAAGCAGCCAGTGCAACCATCGCCTTCACAAAGGATGACCTCCTACTTGGCGAAACCAGGCATAACCGACCCCTGTACTTCACAGGGTATATCAAGGAAATGCCTATGCATAGAGTTCAGATCGACCCAGGTTCTGCACTCAACCTCATCTCCACATCGGCTCTTGAAGAGTTGGGCATCCCACCCAGCAAACTGAGCCACACATCTGTATCTATCTTTGGATACGATGGGAGTACTCAAAGGCCTATAGGCAAAATCAGGTTCAAGTTGCAGATCGGTGATCTTATCTCTAAGGTCACAGTGTATGCAATAAAGACCCCTTCATGCTACAACATCCTTCTCGGACGCCCTTGGATCCATGAGAATGGTGTTGTCCCTTCAACTCTACATCAATGCATCAAGTTTGTTGGCGACGACGGCATGATACATCGAGTCTTTGCGGACAGAAGACCCTTCAAAGGTAAAGAAGTCCACTTCGCAGACTCACAGATGTATGAAGGTGAAAAAGAAGAAGAGGAAAAACACACAGCATCCTTTGCCGAAAATCTCCAGAAAGATAAAGGCAAAGCTCCTTAACAATCACCGGAAGAAAATAAACCATCCGGTAAATCTGAAGAGAGCATGCAAACTCCCTTCATCATCTCCCTCAAATCTTCAAAGCCTTTGGTCATCGCAACTAAAGTGAAGAAGGCAAAACAAAAGCCTGGGGGCAAATTTGTTGTCTCTTTCGTGTCTATCATGCAAGACACGGACTCGGATTCAGAGCCAAAAGACGACACATCGTCAAGCCAAGCTGACACTCAGCAAGTTCAGCCTGCTCTTACTCCAATGGAGACAACTTCTGACATAGAAGATCCTACGTCAGCTTCCTTCGTTGTTCCAGCAACTTCAACAAAGGAAAAGCCGATCTTCTTCCATAGATCGGATGCTTCTTCATCAAACTCCATGCTTGAACCTTTCCAAAATAAAGGTATGCCTCAACTATCCTTATACAGTTCTGTGGCACAAGCTATTATAAAGAAAATGGGCTATGACGCTCAAAACCCAGTCGGTTTGGGAGAAGGACGCGGTATTCTCACACCATTGGGGCCCGTCTTGACCAAAAGCCAGCTGGAAGATTGGAGACTCTACAGCTATGTAGAAAAGTCTTCACACGGGTTAGGGCATGATCCCGACACTCCCTTGAGACAGTTGACACAAAGGCTTAAAAGTCAATATACTGACCAAGCCTCAACATCTCAAGTCCATGAAGACATCGATCTCCCTGGATATCTCTTTGATGAGTCACCTGACAAAGATCCAGGAAGCTCATCCAATTGGCACGATTTCTCCGAAAATGAAGAGGAGTTGTCCGATGGCACAGACGTGTGGATTCTGACCCAGAAGAACCCTCATCTCTAAAAGAAGTAGCCTACTTCGACTCGGTTTCAACAGGCAATTGGGATCATCTCATAGCAAGCCGTGGGAAAATTACCGATCAAGAAGACCCGTGGAAAGGAACAAAACCTTGGTCTGGAAATGCTCTTGAAACCCCAGAAGGTTTCGTTGAGCTGGAAGCCTCCGAAAATATTATGGAGGAACCACCTTCGAACCTTCCAACAGAAGATCCTGTTCAAAAGATAGACTTGGGAACACCAGATAACCCACGTCCTGTATTCATAAGCAAGAATATAAAGGATGATGAGTTACCCGAGTATATCGCCTTTCTTCGTGAGTTCGTTGATTGCTTTGCATGGTCTTACGCTGAAATGCCAGGCTTAGACCCCAAAATAGCAGTTCACAAACTCAATCTTCAAGAAGACATCAAGCCTGTCAAGCAAGGCCAAAGAAGATTCCGTCCAGATGTGATGGATAAAATTGAACAAGAAGTTCAAAAACTCAAAAGCGTCGGCTTCATCCGTGAGGAACAACATCCTGAATGGTTGGCCAACATTGTCCCCGTGACAAAGAAAAATGGGCAGATCAGGGTCTGTATTGATTATAGAGACCTGAATGGCGCATGCCCAAAAGATGAATTTCCGCTCCCCATACCAGAGGTAATGATTGATAATACCTGTGGATTCGAGCGAATGACATTCATGGATGGTTTCTCTGGCTACAATCAGATAAAGATGCATCCTGAGGATGAAAAACATACATCCTTTCGAACCCCATTTGGCGTGTATTGTTACACTGTCATGCCATTTGGTCTGAAGAATGCTGGTGCCACATATCAGAGGGCTATGATGAAAATATTCCAAGATATGCAGCACAAGACGGTTGAATGTTACGTTGATGACCTCGCCGTCAAAAGCAGAAGAAAAGAAGATCATCTCGAAAACCTCCGAGAAGTCTTCCTCCGGCTTCGCAAACACAAACTGCGAATGAATCCATTGAAATGCTTCTTCGGCGTCTCGTCGGGTAAGTTCCTCGGATTCTTAGTTCGGAAAGCTGGAATAGAGCTTGACCCCATAAAAGTCAAAGCCATTCTAGAAATGCCCTCTCCAAGAACCTTGAGAGAACTCAAAGGGCTTCAAGGGAGATTGGCCTACATCAGACGGTTCATCTCTAATCTTTCGGGGAAATGCCGTCCATTCTCCCGGTTGATGAAAAAAGGTGTAAACTTTGTCTGGGATGCTGACTGTGAAGCTGCTTTCCAAGACATCAAGTCATACCTGATAAAACCTCCAGTGTTAGCTGCTCCTACCACTGGAAAACCATTCATCTTGTACACAAGAGCCCTTGATCACTCTTTGGGAGCTCTGCTTGCGCAAGAAAATGATCAGAGAAAAGAAGCTGCTCTATATTATCTCAGCCGCTTGCTAGTAGGTGCAGAGCATCGCTACTCTCCAGTCGTAAAAGAATGTCTTGCAGTGATGTTCGCCGTACAAAAGCTGCGTCACTACTTACTTTCCAACACAGTCTACCTGGTCTCGAGGGTCAACCTCTTGAAGGTCCTTGTCACAAAGGCAGGTTCTCTCAATGCTCGACTGGCAAAATGGTCCATCCTTCTGTCACAATTTGATATTAGGTATGTACCACAAAAAGCAATCAAAGGGCAAGCTCTAGCGGACTTCCTCGCAGAGCATCCATTGCCTAAAGATTCTCCGCTTAGAGATGATCTCCCAGACGAACCAGTCTACAATGTGGAGACTTTCTCACAAAGTGCCTCCTGGGATATGTACTTTGACGGTGCAACCAGGACAAATGAAAAAAGACAGCTGATCTCGGGAGTTGGCATCCTCTTTGTTAGCCCCGACAAATACATGATTCCACACGCTTTCTCGCTACTGGAACCATGCACAAACAATGCAGCTGAATATCAAGCTCTGATCTTAGGATTAGAACTCGCCATCGAATCCGGTATCACCATGCTGGAAGTCTTTGGAGACTCTCAACTGATCGTCAACCAGATGAATCAGAAATTTGAAGTCAGGAAGCCAGATTTGTTGCCCTACTACAACAAGGCACAATCACTTCTGCAAAAGTTTGACATCTGTCACATCACCCACATTCGTAGAGGTGAAAACATACGTGCAGATGCCCTAGCCGGACTTGCCGCATCCATGGCAATCCAGGAAGGGGAAAACATGCAAATCACAGTGTGCGAAAGGAGAATCCTTCCTCCTCTTAACACACACCAAGCAGTTGCTAAATGCCACCAAGTGGTCGGAAGTCGGATCTCAATCCTTCAAACTTCAATCGGCGACTGGAGGGATCCGTTCATTGATTACATTATGTTCGGAATCCTACCTGAAGATCCAAAAGAACGGGTAAGCATCCAAAGGCGAACCCCAAGCTTCTGTTTGGATATTCCTTCAAAAATCCTTTACAGGAAATCCTTCAACGGAGTACTTCTACGCTGCTTGTCACAACAAGAGGCTGAAGAAACACTCAAAGAAGTTCATGCTGGTCTTTGTGGAGCTCATCAGGCTGGACCTAAGCTCTATGATCAGATAAAAAGGTTAGGATATTACTGGCCTACCATGGTAGCTGACGCAATGCAATTTGCTAAGCGCTGCCAACAATGCCAAGTTCATGGAGATTACATTCACATGCCTCCAGAATGGCTGCATCCTACAGCGATCTCATGGCCTTTCGAAGCCTGGGGTATGGACATCATAGGTCCTATTTCTCCCCCTTCAAGCAAAGGTCATCGCTTCATCTTCGCCGCTACGGATTATTTCTCCAAGAGGTCAGAAGCATTTGCGTTTAATGAAATGAAGACCTCATCAGTCCTTCAGTTCCTGCGCACCAACATCATTTGTCGTTTCGGCATACCCAAAAGATTCGTCCATGATAACGGACCACAGTTCCGGGATCATCGATTCTACAGGTTCTGCGACAAATACAAAATCCAAAGCTGTCCTTCGACTCCATACAATCCGGCAGCAAACGGGTTAGCAGAAGCTTTCAACAAGACACTCTGCAAAATCCTCAAAAAAATGGTCTCTAGTCACAAAAGAGACTGGAGCGACAAAATGTCCGAAGCTTTGTGGGCCTATCGAACCACCGTTCGGGGACCAACCCATAGCACACCATTCTCCTTGGTCTATGGATGCGAAGCTGTCGTGCCCTTGGAAGTACAAATTCCTTCCTTAAGGGTATCCTTGCAAAATGACATGACTCAAGAAAGCAATGTCAAATTGCGACTCCATGAGCTGGACAATCTCGATGAGAAACGGCTCGAAGCTCAACAAAGCATTGAACTTTACCAAGCACGTATGGCAGGATCTTTCGATAAAAAGGTCAGGCAACGCGCCTACAAAAAGAGTGACTTGGTTCTTGCGGTAAAAAGACCAATGGTCTTCGCTCACAAGTCTAAAGGCAAATTCGAGCCAAAATGGGAGGGACCCTACGTCATCGACAAGGTTTTCTCTAATGGTGCATACGCACTCCTAAACATGGAAGGTGACAGATGTATGCTGCCTATCAACGGCAAGTTCTTAAAGCGGTACTACCCTTGAAGACTTACCCAACTGGGTAAGAGCAATGCCTGCACGGCCAAAGCCGGTTTCCAGGTACACGCTCGCTAAACCCACCCTTTTTTTTAGAATTTTCATATCAAATGTTGAAATTTCTAGAAATCTAAAGCAATGCTTACTTTCATCGTTTCATTGTTCAAAAAAAATATATATATCCAAGTTTAGGAACCTTTCCCTAACTTGACAAAAATTTTCAACCTTTGAACCCAAAATTCATGGTTTGAAACAAAATCCGAATTCAGGGATTTCCACCCTAGTCCACCCTGCCTTTTACCGCCAAAATGGTTTTAGGTCAAAATTTATGACCCTCGTGTCTTTAAAAAAAAAATGGTTTTTCAAAAAACCGCGAGGAAGCGACGCTTAGTCAATACTCGCACAAATCGGAAGCAAGCGAACCACGTTCGACACTTCCAAAATCGCAGGGAAGCGACATTTCGTCGGTACTTGCAAAATCCAAAACTGTGGAGACGCAACATTTCAGTTGATATCCACAACCCAAATTTCAAAGGTTCGAAAAAACCTAAAAAATTGTGGAGACGCAACATTTCAGTTGATATCCACAACCCAAATTTCAAAGGTTCGAAAAAAAAAAAACCTAAAAAACTGTGGAGATGCAACATTTCAGTTGATATCCATAACCCAAAGGTTCGAGAAAACCACAAATTTCAAAAATCGTGGGGAAACGACATCAAGTCAGTACCCGCAAAACCAAAATTTTTGAAAAGCAAGGATGCGACATCCCATCGATACTTGCACCCAAATCCGCGAGGATGCGACATTCCATCGATACTCGCAACCGAATGAGCAAGGATGCGACATTCCATCGATACTTGCAAGAACATTCAGCAGGGAGGCGACTTTTAGTCGATACTTGCATTTTTTGAAAACCAAACCGGCTATAAATGCCATCAAAACAGGCTATAAATGCCACAAACCGGCTATCAATGCCACAAACAAAAAAAAACTTGGATTTCAAAAAAAAAAAACGGCTATCAATGCCACCAAAACAAAACAGGCTATCAATGCCACCAAAAACTGGCTATAGATGCCAACAAAACAAACCGGCTATCAATGCCACCAAAACTGGCTATAGATGCCACAAAAAAAAAAACTCGGCTATCAATGCCACAAGAAAAGCTGGCTCTCATGCCAAAATTGGCTTCCATGCCACAAACAAAAACCTGGCTTTCATGCCAAAACAATTACTTGACAAAAGATTTTCACAAAATGACAACCTTTTGATCAAATCCCATTTAGCAATTACTTTTATCACAAAAAGATTCAAGTGAGCGTAGGGATAACAAAAAAAAAAAAGGAGTACCAAAAAATACATGTGGTACCAAAAAAAAAAGAAGAAAAGTGCTCACAAGCACTACAAAAAAAAGTACCAAAAAAAATACAAGTGGTACCAAAAAAAAAAGAAAGAAGGATGGTTTCTGTATACAAGGAGCTCAATCAAAAATGGTCTCCAGCCAAGAGTTCAGCTCCTTAAGCAAGCTTATGGCTTCATCCGTCAAGGATTCCAAGGCACGCTTCTTCAAGAACCTGCCATGAGATGCTGGGGTGGGCTGTAACCCTTCTTCTGCACTGGGAAGCTTCCCTCGAGCGGTTTTCCATTGTTTGTCCTCATCAGACTTCCTTTTGAGAACTCGATTGGCATCCGCAACTCGATGAATCAGAGCAGTCTCCCTTTCACGAGCCTCTGTTATTTCAGTCCACTTGGCAGCGACTTGTGCCTGCAGATGCTCAAGACGTTTCCTGGCCTCATCGACCTCCCTATCAAGGATGTTAAGGTCATGTGTCAGCCTAATGATGGTTATCTCTTCTAAGTTCCTCTCTCGGACTGCCTGCTTCTTACTTTCTGTAGCCTCATCCAGGTCAGATTGAGCCTTATCCGCAGGGTCCAAGAACATCTCCTTGAAGAACTGATCGTCAGGAAAACCCATGGTCTCAAACCACTTGTCACCCAGCTCAATGATCCTATTAACGATCGCCCCGGCATATGTGACATCCAGACCAGCTTCTTCAGCATCACCGAGAATCTCACGCACATGCTGGATCATGCTAAATCCGGCTTCCAAGTGCCCAGAAAAGAGAGTCTCAATCCAAGAGCTCAAAACTCGCACCACCACCTTCTTCGCAAAAAGAAGAGATGGCCCAGCTGAAGATTCGCCCAACTCCGTTGGTTGGCTGCTCATGTCATCATCTGTTGAAAGAGTAACAAAAGAACTCTTTCCAGTTGAAGCTGCTCCTGCTCGGGAAGGAATCTCAGCGCGAGGAATCTCCTCAACATTGTCAGAACTGGTCCCAGGAGTCTCTACCTCTGGATTAACCTCTGGCATCCCTTGCTCTGGAAGCGACGGACCCTCCTCTGTCACTTCAAAACCTGCCAAAAGAAACACAAAAAGGTATGAATATAATCCTGTTTGAAAATCATTATCAGGGTTATTATTATAAAATACCTTTTTCGACGACTGGCGGAATACTCTCTTCCTCCATGAACTCATCGAAAGCATCATCAACATTTGCGTCCATCGATGGTTCAAAGTCATCAGAACCCTGTGGCAAGTCAGCAGACAAAAAAATATGTGTTAGCAAACCAAGTCACAAACTCAAAAAAAGAGCAAAAGAAGTCGTACCAATTGGAGATTCTGGATTTACTCCAGAGTCCCTCGGTTCTTCTTCAGGTGCCTCAACAGGATCCATCACCACCTCATCGGTTGGGACCTCAGGCATCACCAAGTCTTCCTCTGCTAAAAAAAAAGAAAAGCAGAAAGAAGAAGCAAATCAGAACATAAAAAGAATCTCATGAAAAGAAATGGAAAGAGAAAAAGGAAGAATCATACCTTCACCAACGGTCTCTTCTTCTCGGCTTCTCTTCTCTGGAGGCTCGTCAGCATCCACTGGCACATCCTCATCGATAGTAAGAGGAACTTCCAAGTCAGGAGAGTCCTCATGCTGCCCCTTGCTGTGATGATGACTCCTCCCCCTCTTACCCCGGCGGGCTCGCTTCTTAGAGGAACCTGCCCCAATGTCAGAGTCAGGTTTCCCACTTGACTCCTCACTGGATGGTCTACTCTTGCCAGTAGACTCCACGGAAGCTTGCCTCTGTGCCGCTTGCATCCAAGCGCCAAGTTCGGCTTCCTCCTGTTCTAGCTGCTCCAAAGCCTCATCAGGTATTTCTCGAACAGCTTCAGAACCAATGACGCCCTGGTCACCGAGAAAGCCTATCTTGTGCTTCTCTCCAGAAAGGAAGGCCCAAACTTCCTCTCACCGGACGCCATCCGACTTTCCAAGGCCCTTTCCAGATGCCAGCTTCACATCAAGCTCCTTCTTGGAAAGCCCCCGATATGCCGAAAAGCTCTCTGCGAACCACTTCGCAAAGCCGGCAGTCCGGGAAGTCAGCAACACAGGATAAGAAATCATGGCTGTAGTGTGTTCAGCACTATAGAAAGCCCATGCATTTCTCCCGTCCTGTAAACCTCCAAAGCGCTTCACCATGCTTGAAGGCGCTCCAACAACGCCTTGAGAAAAGCCCAGCTGCAAAGCAAAGCGAGAGGGTACATACGGCTGGATATCGACGAAAAGATGTCTGCGGTACACCATCGTGCCGACACGTATGCTAAAAAGCCACTCTCTCTCTGCATTTGTCATGGAATAATGCCTTCCCGACCCCGCCCTGGTAGAGTCTCGGGAGGCACCAAAATCAAAAGCCTTCTTCCACAACTCCGGAGAAAGCTTCACTGAAGACTGCCCCATCTCGACGTCCCTGAACCGTCGGATCCTCATGCGGGCAAACAAAAGTGATTCGGACACGGCTTTGCCCTTAGCCAGTCGAATCATCAGAGGATCATCATCCTGTGCAGCACCCAGCCGATGGAAGCCAGGACAGTGGTATACATACCACGAATAAAAGATATGGGCTGAAAATACCATATTCATGGGAAGCCCAAGCCGA
This sequence comes from Litsea cubeba, assembly GCA_012931725.1. Lineage (NCBI taxonomy): Eukaryota > Viridiplantae > Streptophyta > Magnoliopsida > Laurales > Lauraceae > Litsea > Litsea cubeba. The sequence goes on from CM022952.1 coordinate 34,823,615, forward strand.
ACCAAAAAAGCAGCAGCCTGCAGTTCGGTACACAAGTAGGAGTAAAGAGCTGGCACCAAAGCAAGCTGCTCTCCAAACGCCATCTGACAAGCCGGAAAAATACAATGCGGCCTGATGTGCGTTCCATCTCCTCCAGCAAAAACAGCCTCACCAAGCCAATAAGTGAGGTAAACAGCGAGATCTCTCCGCAGTGCAATGTCAGGACATATGGCGTTTGTACTTGCACAGAAATCTCTCAACTCTTCTTGCATGGCCAAGATCTTCTTTGAACTTGGATCCTGAGCTCCGGCTTCTTGAGTCACGCTATCAGAAGACTCCCTGCTATCAAAAAAGTTGGGGAATGAAGAGCTAAAACTCTTCCAACTGCTGGATCTAACTTTCAAACCCCCCTTCTCCTTCAAAAAATCATAGAAGGCGACGAGCTGAAAGTATAGAAGCCTGAACTCCTCAGACTGCCCCTCGAGGACGCTGTCAATTGGCATAAACTCCTCATAGAGTTTGCCGAGGATGGGCAATCCAGTAATGGCGCTCAGCTCCTTCAAAGAAAAACCAATCTCACCATTCGTCACAACGAAGGTATTGGTTTGTGGGAGGAATGACTCCAGCATAGCCATGAAGGCCTTGTCGGAAAAGATCACGGTCTCCCTAAAGGCGCGACCCGCATCAAAAATCCCGGCTTCCTTCAAAACGGCGCCACCAATCAGTAGGACGCGATCAGTCCACGACTTCCACTCGGAGTCGGCATTGAAATGGCCTCGAAGTCGAAAAGGCTTGATCCAATTGTTGCCGTCACCACTGAAAATACCAAGGCCCACCGGTCTCAAATCGACCGACGGATAATCAGAGCCCTGGTAGCCGCTGGATGGCATCAACAGGTCCATGTCAACAGGCGACCTCTCCGTATATCCAGGAGAACCGCCAACAAAAACCCCGGTCTTGATTACATTTGTCCTTCTCACCCAACTTGGAGGATCTTCCCTCTTAGGGCACGTGGGGGCAAGGCTCAGAATCGAGACGGTGCGATCAAACGTCGACCGGGTAGCAACAGTCTTCTTCTCACCATCTGCTGTGAAAGAAAACTGAAAACATCTCCTCTGGTATGTCATGTCATCAGGGACTGCATCACCAAAGAAGAAGGTAGGCTTGGGCAAAATGCTCTGATCTTCCATCACCCATGGACGACTGCTTACCATGATCTTATAGAATTCCTCTCCCTTGAGAGCGATCAGTCGCTGCCTCATCTCATCTCTGTTGAGGGAGTCGCACTCTTCCAGATTTCTCTCAACATACTGGACCTTCTCAAAAGCCTGCTGAACAGTCGGATTAGAAGATCTAGAAGATTGACGAGGTACGCTTGTAGCAAGCTCTTTACCCTTGTTCGCTCTGGAGGAACCACCTGAAAAGGATGGAAAAGAAAAAGATCAAACATCAAAATGACAGAATCTCGCTAAAAAAAAATCTGGCGAAATTTTGACATGATGACGGGGCAATTATGAAGAAAAGGAACTATCCCGAAAGAAATAGAAAGCTTGAAGATGGGCTCAACATCGCTGCGAGCTCCGAAACTCCAAACTTTCGGAACCTCAAAGTCTCCGCAAAATCAGGAAGGGCTCAACATCACTGCGAGCTCCAAATTTCCAAATTTGCGAAAACTTTCAGGTATGCTATCACATCATGCTACAAATTTAATTTACAAATTAAAGGCATGCATGAACATCTAGGTTTGCCAAAAAAAAGAGGGGCATTATCATGATGAGCAAAAATAAAAAAAAGAAAAGAAAATTTCTAAAAAAAAAAGGGAAAGAAAACAAAAAAAAAAGAAAAGAAACTTTCTCAAAAAAAAAGAGGAGAAAGAAAACAAAAAAAAAAAGAAGAAAAAAAAAGGGGGCTGGCCCACAGGCCGTGGCCCACAGGCCACGTGGCCGTACGGCCAGATCCGTACGGATCTGTCCGTACGGCCCACAAAAGAAAAAAAAATGCAAAAAAAAAATAGAAGAGAAAGTAAAAAGAAAACACGTGTGAAAAAAAAAGAGGGAAAACACGTGAAAAAAAAAAGAAGAAAAGAAAAAAAAAGAAAAAAAAAAAAAGAACTTTATTTTTCCTACAATGGAGTTTTCTTGAAAAAAAATGAGAACTTACTTGAAGCCATTGATGGAGAAGAAGAAGAAAAGTCTTGAAGATCTTGAAGAAAAAGAACTCTTGGTCTTGAAGCCCTCTTGAGATTATTGCAAAAGAAAGTAATAAGAGCAAGAGATCCAACCTTCTCCTTGCTTTTATAGAGGAGAGCAAACCAAAGAAGGAAAGAAGAAAGAGGTAAGTGTTACTAATTAGTAACCTTACCAATGATGGACCGCGCTCCTGCTCGAGTTCCTACCGAGGTCAGCGGACGTGGGAGTCCGTCGGGTCCGACCCTTTCATAACCGGGGGGCAGGGGCGTGCATCAACATTTCTTTTTTTGTGTGGGTGTGCCAGATTTTCTATTTTTACTTGGAATTGCAAGTGGTGATCCGGAGATCAACCTTCGCAAGTAAAAAGGAAATCAACTTCTTTCAAGTTTTACATTGCACATATATTTAAAAAAAGAGACATTTTTCTTGGTTTGCCGTGAAAGGCGATTTTTTTGGCATTTATAGCCGATTTTGGCGTTTATAGCCGATTTTGGCGTTTATAGCCGATTTTTGGCGTTTATAGCCGATTTACAATCCTTATCAATAATGAAAGACAAGAATTGTGATTTTTGTCTCTTTTGAAAAAATACAAACTACAATGAAAAGCAAGAACAGAGGATCTAACTTCTCAGGAGATTGTGGGGGACCCGTTTAGATTGACGGTCGCAAGCCATATGTGGGCTTCGCCATCATCCATGCAGATGAGAACAGAGGATGCTATTGATTCGCTTGGCTTGGCTATAACCTCGGGTTTTTAGAGGACAAAGACCAAAAGGAGGTCCTATGTCCAATAAAAAGCCGAGTAGACGGGCTGAAAAGCCACATCTAAGCCATTGGAGGCAGGAGGAGAAGGCAAGGACCTTGGGGGGGGGGGGGTATCCCCCAAGGGACTTTTGTCACCTTGTTGCGGTGGCCGGTGTAGAACTTCCGCAGAGTTTTCTCTCTTTTTCCTTTCTCTGGATTTCTGTGCTTCTGTCTGTCTGTGTGTTTGTGCTTTTTTCTGATGTCCCTATTCTTCTTGGAGAGCTCTCCTATTTATAGGCTTTTAGGTAGCCATTTAGGAGGGTTTATGAGCCTTAATTGTCATAAAGCTGCATAATGGGAGGAGTTACAAAATTGAATTGTTTATTTTGTAACTCCTTTTTCTTGGCTTCTGATTGGCCGGAGGATATTGAGGGCATTTAATCGCCTTTAATCGCCATGATGGGAGGAGTTTCATGGGTTAAATGCCATGAATCTCTTGACTTGTAACTCCCGAATGCTTGCTTCTGATTGGGCCGTCCAAAGAAATGGATTAATGACTGTAATAAAGTTAGTCAATTAATCGCATTAAGTGGTCGCCGAGCAGCTGAAGAGTCGCGGGCCGTGCCGCGTCTTTTGGGATTCTTCTGTCGATGATCATCGATGGATCTTCATGTAGATCGACATCAGATGACCATGTAATTTCAGGTGTTTGTTGCCAACAGCGGGTTGGTGCCATCTGTCCTGTCAATTTCTCGATCGGTCGGGTAGAAAGCACACTTTTTTTGGTTGACCGGGTGGCGATCAATATTGTTTTCGATACTCTTGATGATTGACTCGTGTTTGGGACGGATGTCAGAGGACTTGGTGTCTCAAAAGCATGAATTTTGGAAACTACCAGAGGCTGGGCTCTTCGAATCGCGAAAAAACGGCGAAAACCGGGGTTTCCGGGGCCTTCCCGGCGACCCCGGGTTCCAAGGTCGCCGGCGACCCTGGCCCAGGGTCGCAGGGGTCTGCGACCCTGGGGGGGTTTTCCCCCTTTTGTGTCCCGTTTTGTGTCCGTTTTTGCTGTTTTTCGATTCTTTTTTCTCCTGTACTTTTCCTTGACATTCTGACCATTTATTGGCCTAATTTCTTTGTAGGAAACCTGATGAGAATCCTTGCATTTTATTTTGCAAAGTTTCCAATTTCCTGAGAAAGCCGAAGACTTTGTCGCGCAGAGCTGCCGATTTTCCGTCAGAAGCTGAAACTGGGTCAAACGATGTCGGAATGACCTGAAATTTGGTGTGAAGCCTCCTGAGCAATAAATAAGACCAACCATAGGCTTTTGTTTGAGTTTTGAAGCCGTTTGGGGTCCTATCACTAGTAGACTTGCTTTTTGTCGCGATGAAGATGTCGCGGTTTGATGTGCGGTCAACCGATGTCCGATTGACTTGAAATTTGACAGGGAACCTATTGGAGTCATTTTAAGATAATCCATAGGCTCTGTCTTGGAAACCATGGTCCCGGAGAGCTTTGCCGCCGAGAGGCCTGATTTGGCTTCCGAGCGTCAAACTATGGTCAAATGTTGTGGAAATGACCTGAATTTTGACGTGTAGCCCTTTATAAGCATTTTGAAGCCGTCCATGTGCTCTATCTGATGAGTAATGGCCTCGGTGGTTCTCGCCGCCGAGAGGCTTGATTTAGCTGTTCGAGGGTTGATGTAGGGTCAAACGTTGTCGGTTTGACTCGGAACTTGACGTGGAGCCTTTTGGAAGTATTTTGAGACTATCCATCGGTCCTGATCGAAGATTAGGTGTCTCCGATGCTTTTGCCGCCGAGAGCTCCTTTTCAGCTGTCGGAGAAGCGAAGTTAGGCCAAATGATTTTGAAATGGCCCGAAACTTCTTGTGTACTCCTCTTTTGGCTGTTTGGAAGAATCTTGCAGTTTTTGTTTGATTCTGACAAGATTTGATTTTTGGAAGCAGCATTGCCTATTTATGGCAGGTTGCGACTTCATGTAGCTCTTTGGATCTTGAAGAGGCAAAATGACATTTTTGGTGTCAACAAATGCCCCCTCGAGGTACAGCGACGAGTTGCTTAACTTTTGTAGTCGATGTGCCTCAAAGAGATTTTCGAAGGAGAGCCTGTGACTTGACCAAGAGTCTTTGAGCAGTCTTTCTTTTTGGTATTTGTAGCTTCTTGAGCTTCCAGGGGAATTTTATGGTAGTGAAAGGGATCACGTACCATCTCGAGGTAAAGTTTTGAAGATGACATCAGGGATGTGGATATGGGTTTTGACCTTATGACCTAACAGGCTGTATGTGGCAGGTTAGGGGGTCGGGTTTGGTTTTGATCGTGTGACCCAACAAGCTGTATGTGGAATGTTGGGGGATCAATTTTGGTTTTGATCTTGTGACCTAACAGGCTGTATGTGGCAAGTTAGGGGATCAGGTTTTGGTTTTTGGTTTTTGTGGAATGTCAATTTCAAGATTTTGGCTCAATTTGGTAGATGAGGCTGGATGGTTTGATTTTTTGGAAGCTCATGGGGCTTGGAGTTTTCTTTTGTATGGTCCAATCAACTCAAAAGAGGCATGGAGCCATTTTTGTATGCTCTTGGTAAGAGGGATTTCTCTTTGACTAAAAGCCCAAAATTATTATTATTTTTTTTTTTTGTGCCTAGGTGGTCAAACCTGGCTCATATGGGCTAACCCATGGGACCTTAAGCTTTTTGAAATGGCTTAGATCTCATATGGTGTCATTTTTGTAAAGAATATCCAAAAATATCTCATTTGGATAGAGAATATCTAAGAATATCTTTACTTGGAGAGAATCTCTCATGATCCCTTTATTTTGGGATAGGATATCTCAAGATATCTTTCTTTTGGGAAAGAATCCGTCATCGATTTCTTTTTGGGAGAAAATCCTTCAAGATATCTTTCTTTTGGGAAAGAATCTTTCTAATCTCTTTCTTTTGGTAAGGTTACTAATTAGTAACACTTACCTCTTTCTTCTTTCCTTCTTTGGTTTGCTCTCCTCTATAAAAGCAAGGAGAAGGTTGGATCTCTTGCTCTTATTACTTTCTTTTGCAATAATCTCAAGAGGGCTTCAAGACCAAGAGTTCTTCTTCTTCAAGATCTTCAAGACTTTTCTTCTTCTTCTCCATCAATGGCTTCAAGTAAGTTCTCCTTTTTTTTTCAAGAAAACTCCATTGTAGGAAAAATAAAGTTCTTTCTTTTTTTTTTGTTTCTTTTTCTTTTCTTCTTTTTTTTTTCTTTCACGTGTTTTCCCTCTTTTTTTTTTCACACGTGTTTTCTTTTTGCTTTCTCTTCTTTTTTTTTTTGCATTTTTTTTTCTTTTGTGGGCCGTACGGACAGATCCGTACGGATCTGGCCGTACGGCCACGTGGCCTGTGGGCCAGCCCCCTTTTTTTTTCTTCTTCTTTTTTTTTGTTTTCTTTCTCCTCTTTTTTTTTTGAGAAAGTTTCTTTTCTTTTTTTTTGTTTTCTTTCCCTTTTTTTTGAGAAAGTTTCTTTTCTTTTCTTTTTTTGCTCATCATGATAATGCCCCTCGTTTTTTTGGCAAACCTAGATGTTCATGCATGCCTTTAATTTGTAAATTAAATTTGTAGCATGATGTGATAGCATACCTGAAAGTTTTCGCAAATTTGGGAATTTGGAGCTCGCAGTGATGTTGAGCCCTTCCTGATTTTGCGGAGACTTTGAGGTTTCGAAAGTTTGGAGTTTCGGAGCTCGCAGCGATGTTGAGCCCATCTTCAAGATTTCTATTTCTTTCGGGATAGTTCCTTTTCTTCAGAATTGCCCCGTCATCATGTCAAAATTTCGCCAGATTTTTTTTAGCGAGATTCTGTCATTTTGATGTTTGATCTTTTTCTTTTCCATCCTTTTCAGGTGGTTCCTCCAGAGCGAACAAGGGTAAAGAGCCTGCTACAAGCGTACCTCGTCGATCTTCTAGATCTTCTAATCCGGCTGTTCAGCAGGCTTTTGAGAAGGTCCAGTATGTTGAGAGAAATCTGGAAGAGTGCGACTCCCTCAACAGAGATGAGATGAGGCAGCGACTGATCGCTCTCAAGGGAGAGGAATTCTATAAGATCATGGTAAGCAGTCGTCCATGGGTGATGGAAGATCAGAGCATTTTGCCCAAGCCTACCTTCTTCTTTGGTGATGCAGTCCCTGATGACATGACATACCAGAGGAGATGTTTTCAGTTTTCTTTCACAGCAGATGGTGAGAAGAAGACTGTTGCTACCCGGTCGACGTTTGATCGCACCGTCTCGATTCTGAGCCTTGCCCCCACGTTCCCTAAGAGGGAAGATCCTCCAAGTTGGGTGAGAAGGACAAATGTAATCAAGACCGGGGTTTTTGTTGGCGGTTCTCCTGGATATACAGAGAGGTCGCCTGTTGACATGGACCTGTTGATGCCATCCAGCGGCTACCAGGGCTCTGATTATCCGTCGGTCGATTTGAGACCGGTGGGCCTTGGTATTTTCAGTGGTGACGGCAGCAATTGGATCAAGCCTTTTCGACTTCGAGGCCGTTTCAATGCCGACTCCGAGTGGAAGTCGTGGACTGATCGCGTCCTGCTGATTGGTGGCGCCGTTTTGAAGGAAGCCGGGATTTTTGATGCGGTTCGCGCCTTTAGGGAGACCGTGATCTTTTCCGACAAGGCCTTCATGGCTATGCTGGAGTCATTCCTCCCACAAACCAATACCTTCATTGTGACGAATGGTGAGATTGGTTTTTCTTTGAAGGAGCTGAGCGCCATTACTGGATTGCCCATCCTCGGCAAACTCTATGAGGAGTTTATGCCGATTGACAGCGTCCTCGAGGGGCAGTCTGAGGAGTTCAGGCTTCTATACTTTCAGCTCGTCGCCTTCTATGATTTTTTGAAGGAGAAGGAGGGTTTGAAAGTTAGATCCAGCAGTTGGAAGAGTTTTAGCTCTTCATTCCCCAACTTTTTTGATAGCAGGGAGTCTTCTGATAGCGTGACCCAGGAAGCCGGAGCTCAGGATCCAAGTTCAAAGAAGATCTTGGCCATGCAAGAAGAGTTGAGAGATTTCTGTGCAAGTACAAACGCCATATGTCCTGACATTGCACTGCGGAGAGATCTCGCTGTTTACCTCACTTATTGGCTTGGTGAGGCTGTTTTTGCTGGAGGAGATGGAACGCACATCAGGCCGCATTGTATTTTTCCGGCTTGTCAGATGGCGTTTGGAGAGCAGCTTGCTTTGGTGCCAGCTCTTTACTCCTACCTGTGTACCGAACTGCAGGCTGCTGCTTTTTTGGTTCGGCTTGGGCTTCCCATGAATATGGTATTTTCAGCCCATATCTTTTATTCGTGGTATGTATACCACTGTCCTGGCTTCCATCGGCTGGGTGCTGCACAGGATGATGATCCTTTGATGATTCGACTGGCTAAGGGCAAAGCCGTGTCCGAATCACTTTTGTTTGCCCGCATGAGGATCCGACGGTTCAGGGACGTCGAGATGGGGCAGTCTTCAGTGAAGCTTTCTCCGGAGTTGTGGAAGAAGGCTTTTGATTTTGGTGCCTCCCGAGACTCTACCAGGGCGGGGTCGGGAAGGCATTATTCCTTGACAAATGCAGAGAGAGAGTGGCTTTTCAGCATACGTGTCGGCACGATGGTGTACCGCAGACATCTTTTCGTCGATATCCAGCCGTATGTACCCTCTCGCTTTGCTTTGCAGCTGGGCTTTTCTCAAGGCGTTGTTGGAGCGCCTTCAAGCATGGTGAAGCGCTTTGGAGGTTTACAGGACGGGAGAAATGCATGGGCTTTCTATAGTGCTGAAGACACTACAGCCATGATTTCTTATCCTGTGTTGCTGACTTCCCGGACTGCCGGCTTTGCGAAGTGGTTCGCGGAGAGCTTTTCGGCATATCGGGGGCTTTCCAAGAAGGAGCTTGATGTGAAGCTGGCATCTGGAAAGGGCCTTGGAAAGTCGGATGGCGTCCGGTGAGAGGAAGTTTGGGCCTTCCTTTCTGGAGAGAAGCACAAGATAGGCTTTCTCGGTGACCAGGGCGTCATTGGTTCTGAAGCTGTTCGAGAAATACCTGATGAGGCTTTGGAGCAGCTAGAACAGGAGGAAGCCGAACTTGGCGCTTGGATGCAAGCGGCACAGAGGCAAGCTTCCGTGGAGTCTACTGGCAAGAGTAGACCATCCAGTGAGGAGTCAAGTGGGAAACCTGACTCTGACATTGGGGCAGGTTCCTCTAAGAAGCGAGCCCGCCGGGGTAAGAGGGGGAGGAGTCATCATCACAGCAAGGGGCAGCATGAGGACTCTCCTGACTTGGAAGTTCCTCTTACTATCGATGAGGATGTGCTAGTGGATGCTGACGAGCCTCCAGAGAAGAGAAGCCGAGAAGAAGAGACCGTTGGTGAAGGTATATTCTTCCTTTTTCTCTTTCCATTTCTTTTCATGAGATTCTTTTTATGTTCTGATTTGCTTCTTGTTTCTGCTTTTCTTTTTTTTTTAGCAGAGGAAGACTTGGTGATGCCTGAGGTCCCAACCGATGAGGTGGTGATGGATCCTGTTGAGGCACCTGAAGAAGAACCGAGGGACTCTGGTGTAAATCCAGAATCTCCAATTGGTACGACTTCTTTTGCTCTTTTTTTGAGTTTGTGACTTGGTTTGCTAACACATATTTTTTTTGTCTGCTGACTTGCCACAGGGTTCTGATGACTTTGAACCATCGATGGACGCAAATGTTGATGATGCTTTCGATGAGTTCATGGAGGAAGAGAGTATTCCGCCAGTCGTCGAAAAAGGTATTTTATAATAATAACCCTGATAATGATTTTCAAACAGGATTATATTCATACCTTTTTGTGTTTCTTTTGGCAGGTTTTGAAGTGACAGAGGAGGGTCCGTCGCTTCCAGAGCAAGGGATGCCAGAGGTTAATCCAGAGGTAGAGACTCCTGGGACCAGTTCTGACAATGTTGAGGAGATTCCTCGCGCTGAGATTCCTTCCCGAGCAGGAGCAGCTTCAACTGGAAAGAGTTCTTTTGTTACTCTTTCAACAGATGATGACATGAGCAGCCAACCAACGGAGTTGGGCGAATCTTCAGCTGGGCCATCTCTTCTTTTTGCGAAGAAGGTGGTGGTGCGAGTTCTGAGCTCTTGGATTGAGACTCTCTTTTCTGGGCACTTGGAAGCCGGATTTAGCATGATCCAGCATGTGCGTGAGATTCTCGGTGATGCTGAAGAAGCTGGTCTGGATGTCACATATGCCAGGGGCGATCGTTAATAGGATCATTGAGCTGGGTGACAAGTGGTTTGAGACCATGGGTTTTCCTGACGATCAGTTCTTCAAGGAGATGTTCTTGGACCCTGCGGATAAGGCTCAATCTGACCTGGATGAGGCTACAGAAAGCAAGAAGCAGGCAGTCCGAGAGAGGAACTTAGAAGAGATAACCATCATTAGGCTGACACATGACCTTAACATCCTTGATAGGGAGGTCGATGAGGCCAGGAAACGTCTTGAGCATCTGCAGGCACAAGTCGCTGCCAAGTGGACTGAAATAACAGAGGCTCGTGAAAGGGAGACTGCTCTGATTCATCGAGTTGCGGATGCCAATCGAGTTCTCAAAAGGAAGTCTGATGAGGACAAACAATGGAAAACCGCTCGAGGGAAGCTTCCCAGTGCAAAAGAAGGGTTACAGCCCACCCCAGCATCTCATGGCAGGTTCTTGAAGAAGCGTGCCTTGGAATCCTTGACGGATGAAGCCAAAAGCTTGCTTAAGGAGCTGAACTCTTGGCTGGTGACCATTTTTGATTGAGCTCCTATATACAGAAACCATCCTTCTTTCTTTTTTTTTTGGTACCACTTGTATTTTTTTGGTACTTTTTTTTTGTAGTGCTTGTGAGCACTTTTCTTCTTCTTTTTTTTTGGTACCACATGTATTTTTTGGTACTCTTTTTTTTTGTTATCCCTACGCTCACTTGAATCTTTTTGTGATAAAAGTAATTGCTAAATGGGATTTGATCAAAAGGTTGTCATTTTGTGAAAATCTTTTGTCAAGTAATTGTTTTGGCATGAAAGCCAGGTTTTTGTTTGTGGCATGGAAGCCAATTTTGGCATGAGAGCCAGCTTTTCTTGTGGCATTGATAGCCGAGTTTTTTTTGTGGCATCTATAGCCAGTTTTGGTGGCATTGATAGCCGGTTTGTTTTGTTGGCATCTATAGCCGGTTTTTGGTGGCATTGATAGCCTGTTTTGTTTTGGTAGCATTGATAGCCGTTTTTTTTTTTTTTGAAATCCAAGTTTTTTTTTTGTTTGTGGCATTGATAGCCGGTTTGTGGCATTTATAGCCTGTTTTGATGGCATTTATAGCCGGTTTGGTTTTCAAAAAGTGCAAGTATCGACTAAAAGTCGCCTCCCTGCTCAATGTTCTTGCAAGTATCGATGGAATGTCGCATCCTTGCTCATTCGGTTGCGAGTATTGATGGAATGTCGCATCCTCGCAGATTTGGGTGCAAGTATCGATGGGATGTCGCATCCTTGCTTTTAAAAAATTTTGGTTTTGCGGGTACTGACTTGATGTCGTTTCCCCACGATTTTTGAAATTTGTGGTTTTCTCGAACCTTTGGGTTATGGATATCAACTGAAATGTTGCGTCTCCACAGTTTTTTTAGGTTTTTTTTTCGAACCTTTGAAATTTGGGTTGTGGATATCAACTGAAATGTTGCGTCTCCACAGTTTTTTAGGTTTTTTCGAACCTTTGAAATTTGGGTTGTGGATATCAACTGAAATGTTGCGTCTCCACAGTTTTGGATTTTGCAAGTACCGACGAAATGTCGCTTCCCTGCGATTTTGGAAGTGTCGAACGTGGTTCGCTTGCTTCCGATTTGTGCGAGTATTGACTAAGCGTCGCTTCCTCGCGGTTTTTTGAAAAACCATTTTTTTTTTAAAGACACGAGGGTCATAAATTTTGACCTAAAACCATTTTGGCGGTAAAAGGCAGGGTGGACTAGGGTGGAAATCCCTGAATCCGGATTTTGTTTCAAACCATGAATTTTGGGTTCAAAGGTTGAAAATTTTGGTCAAGTTAGGGAAAGGTTCCTAAACTTGGATATATTTTTTTTTGAACAATGAAACGATGAAAGTAAGCATTGTTTTAGATTTCTAGAAATTTCAACATTTGATATGAAAATTCTAAAAAAAAGGGTGGGTTTAGCGAGCGTGTACCTGGAAACCGGCTTTGGCCGTGCAGGCATTGCTCTTACCCAGTTGGGTAAGTCTTCAAGGGTAGTACCGCTTTAAGAACTTGCCGTTGATAGGCAGCATACATCTGTCACCTTCCATGTTTAGGAGTGCGTATGCACCATTAGAGAAAACCTTGTCGATGACGTAGGGTCCCTCCCATTTTGGCTCAAATTTGCCTTTAGACTTGTGAGCGAAGACCATTGGTCTTTTTACCGCAAGAACCAAGTCACTCTTTTTGTAGGCGCGTTGCCTGACCTTTTTATCGAAAGATCCTGCCATACGTGCTTGGTAAAGTTCAATGCTTTGTTGAGCTTCGAGCCGTTTCTCATCGAGATTGTCCAGCTCATGGAGTCGCAATTTGACATTGCTTTCTTGAGTCATGTCATTTTGCAAGGATACCCTTAAGGAAGGAATTTGTACTTCCAAGGGCACGACAGCTTCGCATCCATAGACCAAGGAGAATGGTGTGCTATGGGTTGGTCCTCGAACGGTGGTTCGATAGGCCCACAAAGCTTCGGACATTTTGTCGCTCCAGTCTCTTTTGTGACTAGAGACCATTTTTTTGAGGATTTTGCAGAGTGTCTTGTTGAAAGCTTCTGCTAACCCGTTTGCTGCCGGATTGTATGGAGTCGAAGGACAGCTTTGGATTTTGTATTTGTCGCAGAACCTGTAGAATCGATGATCCCGGAACTGTGGTCCGTTATCATGGACGAATCTTTTGGGTATGCCGAAACGACAAATGATGTTGGTGCGCAGGAACTGAAGGACTGATGAGGTCTTCATTTCGTTAAACGCAAATGCTTCTGACCACTTGGAGAAATAATCCGTAGCGGCGAAGATGAAGCGATGACCTTTGCTTGAAGGGGGAGAAATAGGACCTATGATGTCCATACCCCAGGCTTCGAAAGGCCATGAGATCGCTGTAGGATGCAGCCATTCTGGAGGCATGTGAATGTAATCTCCATGAACTTGGCATTGTTGGCAGCGCTTAGCAAATTGCATTGCGTCAGCTACCATGGTAGGCCAGTAATATCCTAACCTTTTTATCTGATCATAGAGCTTAGGTCCAGCCTGATGAGCTCCACAAAGACCAGCATGAACTTCTTTGAGTGTTTCTTCAGCCTCTTGTTGTGACAAGCAGCGTAGAAGTACTCCGTTGAAGGATTTCCTGTAAAGGATTTTTGAAGGAATATCCAAATGGAAGCTTGGGGTTCGCCTTTGGATGCTTACCCGTTCTTTTGGATCTTCAGGTAGGATTCCGAACATAATGTAATCAATGAACGGATCCCTCCAGTCGCCGATTGAAGTTTGAAGGATTGAAATCCGACTTCCGACCACTTGGTGGCATTCAGCAACTGCTTGGTGTGTGTTAAGAGGAGGAAGGATTCTCCTTTCGCACACTGTGATTTGCATGTTTTCCCCTTCCTGGATTGCCATGGATGCGGCAAGTCCGGCTAGGGCATCTGCACGTATGTTTTCACCTCTACGAATGTGGGTGATGTGACAGATGTCAAACTTTTGCAGAAGTGATTGTGCCTTGTTGTAGTAGGGCAACAAATCTGGCTTCCTGACTTCAAATTTCTGATTCATCTGGTTGACGATCAGTTGAGAGTCTCCAAAGACTTCCAGCATGGTGATACCGGATTCGATGGCGAGTTCTAATCCTAAGATCAGAGCTTGATATTCAGCTGCATTGTTTGTGCATGGTTCCAGTAGCGAGAAAGCGTGTGGAATCATGTATTTGTCGGGGCTAACAAAGAGGATGCCAACTCCCGAGATCAGCTGTCTTTTTTCATTTGTCCTGGTTGCACCGTCAAAGTACATATCCCAGGAGGCACTTTGTGAGAAAGTCTCCACATTGTAGACTGGTTCGTCTGGGAGATCATCTCTAAGCGGAGAATCTTTAGGCAATGGATGCTCTGCGAGGAAGTCCGCTAGAGCTTGCCCTTTGATTGCTTTTTGTGGTACATACCTAATATCAAATTGTGACAGAAGGATGGACCATTTTGCCAGTCGAGCATTGAGAGAACCTGCCTTTGTGACAAGGACCTTCAAGAGGTTGACCCTCGAGACCAGGTAGACTGTGTTGGAAAGCAAGTAGTGACGCAGCTTTTGTACGGCGAACATCACTGCAAGACATTCTTTTTCGACTGGAGAGTAGCGATGCTCTGCACCTACTAGCATGCGGCTGAGGTAATATAGAGCAGCTTCTTTTCTCTGATCATTTTCTTGCGCAAGCAGAGCTCCCAAAGAGTGATCAAGGGCTCTTGTGTACAAGATGAATGGTTTTCCAGTGGTAGGAGCAGCTAACACTGGAGGTTTTGTCAGGTATGACTTGATGTCTTGGAAAGCAGCTTCACAGTCAGCATCCCAGACAAAGTTTACACCTTTTTTCATCAACCGGGAGAATGGACGGCATTTCCCCGAAAGATTGGAGATGAACCGTCTGATGTAGGCCAATCTCCCTTGAAGCCCTTTGAGTTCTCTCAAGGTTCTTGGAGAGGGCATTTCTAGAATGGCTTTGACTTTTATGGGGTCAAGCTCTATTCCAGCTTTCCGAACTAAGAATCCGAGGAACTTACCCGACGAGACGCCGAAGAAGCATTTCAATGGATTCATTCGCAGTTTGTGTTTGCGAAGCCGGAGGAAGACTTCTCGGAGGTTTTCGAGATGATCTTCTTTTCTTCTGCTTTTGACGGCGAGGTCATCAACGTAACATTCAACCGTCTTGTGCTGCATATCTTGGAATATTTTCATCATAGCCCTCTGATATGTGGCACCAGCATTCTTCAGACCAAATGGCATGACAGTGTAACAATACACGCCAAATGGGGTTCGAAAGGATGTATGTTTTTCATCCTCAGGATGCATCTTTATCTGATTGTAGCCA
Source organism: Litsea cubeba (assembly GCA_012931725.1). Lineage (NCBI taxonomy): Eukaryota > Viridiplantae > Streptophyta > Magnoliopsida > Laurales > Lauraceae > Litsea > Litsea cubeba. The sequence goes on from CM022952.1 coordinate 34,838,632, forward strand.
GAGAAACCATCCATGAATGTCATTCGCTCGAATCCACAGGTATTATCAATCATTACCTCTGGTATGGGGAGCGGAAATTCATCTTTTGGGCATGCGCCATTCAGGTCTCTATAATCAATACAGACCCTGATCTGCCCATTTTTCTTTGTCACGGGGACAATGTTGGCCAACCATTCAGGATGTTGTTCCTCACGGATGAAGCCGACGCTTTTGAGTTTTTGAACTTCTTGTTCAATTTTATCCATCACATCTGGACGGAATCTTCTTTGGCCTTGCTTGACAGGCTTGATGTCTTCTTGAAGATTGAGTTTGTGAACTGCTATTTTGGGGTCTAAGCCTGGCATTTCAGCGTAAGACCATGCAAAGCAATCAACGAACTCACGAAGAAAGGCGATATACTCGGGTAACTCATCATCCTTTATATTCTTGCTTATGAATACAGGACGTGGGTTATCTGGTGTTCCCAAGTCTATCTTTTGAACAGGATCTTCTGTTGGAAGGTTCGAAGGTGGTTCCTCCACAATATTTTCGGAGGCTTCCAGCTCAACGAAACCTTCTGGGGTTTCAAGAGCATTTCCAGACCAAGGTTTTGTTCCTTTCCACGGGTCTTCTTGATCGGTAATTTTCCCAAGGCTTGCTATGAGATGATCCCAATTGCCTGTTGAAACCGAGTCGAAGTAGGCTACTTCTTTTGGAGATGAGGGTTCTTCTGGGTCAGAAGTCCACACGTCTGTGCCATCGGACAACTCCTCTTCATTTTCGGAGAAATCGTGCCAATTGGATGAGCTTCCTGGATCTTTGTCAGGTGACTCATCAAAGAGATATCCAGGGAGATCGATGTCTTCATGGACTTGAGATGTTGAGGCTTGGTCAGTATATTGACTTTTAAGCCTTTGTGTCAACTGTCTCAAGGGAGTGTCAGGATCATACCCTAACCCGTGTGAAGACTTTTCTACATAGCCGTAGAGTCTCCAATCTTCCAGCTGGCTTTTGGTCAAGACGGGCCCCAATGGTGTGAGAATACCGCGTCCTTCTCCCAAACCGACTGGGTTTTGAGCGTCATAGCCCATTTTCTTCATAATAGCTTGTGCCACAGAACTGTATAAGGATAGTTGAGGCGTACCTTTATTTTGGAAAGGTTCAAGCATGGAGTTTGATGAAGAAGCATCCGATCTATGGAAGAAGATCGGCTTTTCCTTTGTTGAAGTTGCTGGAACAACGAAGGAAGCTGACGTAGGATCTTCTATGTCAGAAGTTGTCTCCATTGGAGTAAGAGCAGGCTGAACTTGCTGAGTGTCAGCTTGGCTTGACGATGTGTCGTCTTCTGGCTCTGAATCCGAGTCCGTGTCTTGCATGATAGACACGAAAGAGACAACAAATTTGCCCCCAGGCTTTTGTTTTGCCTTCTTCACTTTAGTTGTGATGACCAAAGGCTTTGAAGATTTGAGGGAGATGATGAAGGGAGTTTGCATGCTCTCTTCAGATTTACCGGATGGTTTATTTTCTTCCGGTGATTGTTGAGGAGCTTTGCCTTTATCTTTCTGGAGATTTTCGGCAAAGGATGCTGTGTGTTTTTCCTCTTCTTCTTTTTCACCTTCATACATCTGTGAGTCTGCGAAGTGGACTTCTTTACCTTTGAAGGGTTTTCTGTCCGCAAAGACTCGATGTATCATGCCGTCGTCGCCAACAAACTTGATGCATTGATGTAGAGTTGAAGGGACAACACCATTCTCATGGATCCAAGGGCGTCCGAGAAGGATGTTGTAGCATGAAGGGGTCTTTATTGCATACACTGTGACCTCAGAGATAAGATCACCGATCTGCAACTTGAACCTGATTTTGCCTATAGGCCTTTGAGTACTCCCATCGTATCCAAAGATAGATACAGATGTGTGGCTCAGTTTGCTGGGTGGGATGCCCAACTCTTCAAGAGCCGATGTGGAGATGAGGTTGAGTGCAGAACCTGGGTCGATCTGAACTCTATGCATAGGCATTTCCTTGATATACCCTGTGAAGTACAGGGGTCGGTTATGCCTGGTTTCGCCAAGTAGGAGGTCATCCTTTGTGAAGGCGATGGTTGCACTGGCTGCTTTTTTAACCGAGAGGCATTCAATGCATGATCCCTCAGTTTTCTTCTTTTCTCCCTTTGAGGAGGCTTCTGAGTTTTTGACCCGGTAATCCATTTCAATTTGGAGGACTTGCGGGGCATGTTTGTCGACATCCTCATTCAGCTTTTGTAATTCCGAAATGAGATTATCACGAGTGTGCGGAGACATTCGCAACAAATCTAGGATGTGTAGACGTGCAGGTATGTGCTTGAAATGTTCAATCAAGTCATACTTGAAAGCCTCCTTAGGGCCTGCATGTTCATCATTGTTGCCACTAGGGGCGCTTACAACATCTTTTCCCGAAGGATTTACATATGTAAAGGAAGATTGGTTGTAATTTTTGTGGTAGTCCCGGCCAGAGCGGGTGCCTCTACCAACTTCGAGAGCTTCTTGAGAAGGGTCTTCGTTTGGAAGATTGTCTTCAGGATCAAGAGGCTGTCGTTTTTCATTTGCTGAGGATGTATCAGCAGCAGAGTTACCATCCTCAGTGATTGTGTTGCATGGAGCATTTTCCGGGAACAAGTCCTGAACAGCATCCAGCAATCTTTCTTCTTCGTTGACTAATTCATCGTCCCAAGCATCAATGGCTGGGAATTCTTCAGTCAGGAAGGGTGTGAACTTTGAAGTCACAGTCTCAGGAGAAGAAACCTGAGAGGGTGTCATCTCAGTGAAAGTCACGTGAGACGAGGTGGCTCCAGAAGATATATTGCTAGGCGTCGCCGGAGTGTAAGTGCTCTCATCAGACGATGCTTCGGAAGAGCTATAATCCCGAATTATCACATTACAGGAAGCTCTGACGGAGAGACGTTGCCTGATCGGAGTCAGACTCATCCTCGGATGTGAGAGGATCGTCTATCCAGCAATTTTCTCCATTTTCAGGAGTTAAGGGAGGATGTACCTGGTGGTCTTCAGGGACTTCAGGCTCTGGATTGCGAGGAGGCTCGTTGATGCGTTCTTGCTCTTGTTCTAGAGCGAGTCGCTGCAAGATCCTTGCATATTCTTCAAGATCAGGCATGGGAGCCGGATCTTCTTCTTCATCATCTCTTTGTGGCTCAACATTGTTGATTTCCACTGGAGTAATGAGAGGTGCTGGTTCAGCAGCATTTTCTTGTACAGCTTCTTGGTCTTCTTCATCATCAGACCAGGATCCTTGTGGCTGTAGGGGGTTATACCAGATTACTGGCATAAGATGAGACTCAGGAACCCATTCTTCATCGGAGAGATATTCTCCTGTTTCAAGGGACTCCTCCCACTCATCTGTGTAGTTGGATTCGAATCCATCATCGGTGTCGCTGGACTCGTATCCATCAATGGAGAATCCAACTACCGAATTGCAAGAGTATAATGCCTCCTGCATGGCTTCTTTGAATTGAGGTGGCATGAAATCACTGAGAGTGAATTTCCTTACCCCCTTTGAAGTCTCTGGAAGGGATGTTTTTGTTACCTCCAGTGAAGCGGTAGAGGAAGCCTCTGCCTTTTCTTTGACCTCTAGTTTTGGCTGGGTCTTCTCTTGCCGTTTGAGCTTGAGGAGATGTTTCCTAGCCTGCCTTCGCTGTTGAGCTGTAGGCTTTGTTTTCACGACCTCCCAATTTTCATCTTCCAGGAGATCGGGATGTACCCATATCGGTTGTCCGTCTGGTGTCGGGTAAGGAACCAGTTGCTCGGACGCTTGGATTGAGTTTATCACCTTGAAGGAAGTAGTGATCTTCTTTTTCGGTGATTTTGATGTTTGTCCACATGTCACCATGTTGACGGAGGCAGACCCATAGTTTTTGTCAAAGGTGATGACTCCGTTTTTCCACATCTCATTTATTTTCTCTCTCACAACGAAGCATTGATTGAGAGGATGCGAGATCATCTGGTGGTATGGACAGTACCGAGGATCGTTGGTTTTGCCAACATCACCCGGTCTTTTTGGTTCAGGCAAGGTGAGCTTGCCGTTTGCCACAAGAGCCCCGAAGATTTCATCAACATCTTCATCAAACGGGTATTTCTTCTCTACTCGTTCTTTGAAGGCATCAGAGAGTTCAGGTCTCTTACCAACAGCTTTGTTTTCAGCTTTCTTTGGTGGCTGAGGAGCTGACTTGGTCTGCACATTGAGGACCTCTTTCTTCTTTGGTTTTGAGGTCGTAATGGCGGTTGGCTCTTTTCTTGATGATTTCTGACTGTTGAGGTCCTTAATCACCGTTTCAGCTTCCATGGAAGCTTCTAGGAGTTCTCCCAGGTTTTTTGATTTGTTGCCGATGATCATGGAGCGGATTCTGGCTCTCATGTTGTTTCGGCAGATGTCGACTAGCGACGCTTGTGGCAATACATCAGAGCATTTGTATGCCATTGCTTTCCACTTGTGAATGAAGTCATATGTTAATTCATTCTCCCCCTGTTTTAGGCTGCACAGCTGAGCCATAGTAGCGGGATGATCTTCACCTTTGAAGTGAGTCAGGAAGCGTGTCTCTAGCATGGCCCAGTTTTGGATTGAGTCCTCCGGCAGAGTGGAGTACCAATCGAAGGCCGTACCTTTTAGGGTACTTGCAAAGAGGCGGATCTTGAGTGCATCTTGATCTGCGATAGCTCCCGTCAGGATCTTGAAGTGGATGACGTGCTGTCTGGCTGATCATTTCCCCGTATATGTTTGGAGAGTAGGATGCTTGAATTTGGTGGGGAACGGGACCGAGTCCATCCATAAGGGATATGGTGGCTTGATCCCATGCTCCTTGAGTATATCCTCTTCTTTTGCTTTGGCGAGGATACCGTCTACGTCCTTTTTGGTAAGGGCGCGTGACTCATTTTCTTCTCTATTTACCTCGTCGTCTTGATGATTCGGAGGAGGTTCATTGTTCGCCTGATTTTGGAAGGCGAGGAGAAGGTATTCCATCAGAGTTTCAATCCTCTGCTGGCCCTGTTCCAACTGCTGGATACGGGTGATCGCATCTTCTGGAGGTGGATTGCGGGGTGGTGGCTCAGAATTTGTAGCCAAGACATTCATCCTTCGTGATTCGAACGAAGAAACTGTCCTGGTGACTGAGCTGGGGCTCATTCTTTTTGAAGAAGAGCTTGAGGAAGGATCACTCTGCTGTCCTTTGCTTGAAGGAGCAGGGGATTCTTCTGAATGTCTTCTTGTCCTTGAGACGCTGCGGGTCATCGGACGTCGGACATGGATTTTTGTTGCTGATTTTTGGCGCCTTCTGGTTTTTCCAACCATATGGACGGCAGCAACTTGGTTGGGTCTTTCTTTTTCGACCCATTTAGGAGAGACTTGAAGTGTGGGAGGCTGGGTCCTTTGCTTCTCTAGTCTCTTTTGTCGGTACGACGCGCAGCGGCATATACGACGAGCAATTTGAGCTTCGGTCAGCTCTGACTGGGCTTTGACGATGAAGGATGTGCTCCCTCGGGCGCAGCAGCCGAGCCTGTCTTCTTTGTAGCTGGGCAAGGACAGGATGCGAACCCTATCCTTCGCCAGTTGCAGCGAAGCTTTGAATTTTTGAAGTTCGGCCCCTGTAGAGATGAAGGGTCGAACTGCAGGTTTGTAGGCCTTAGCAGGTGCTTGTGGAGGCCTTGTGATGCATGACTTGATTTTGGGCTTGTAGGAACAAGCCGGCTCATGCTGGGATGACTTGGAAGTCAAGTCGGAGATGGGTCTCTCCTCTTTCATGTAGGCAAGAGGATAGAACTGATTCTCCTTGAGTGGGGCCAGGAATGTTGGCTTAGTGGATGTCTGGGACCTTCTCTGTTTTGGTGAAGGTCTTGGGGACCAAGTCTTGGGGTAGACCTGGTTGTTTGCAGGTTGAGGCTTCGTGGGGCTGCCACGGGCTTCAGGCCTTCTGGTGCTCGCCTTTGGTGTCATGGTAGTGACACGTTGAGAGGTGAGTTTCTGCTTCTTGGAGGGAGCAGTTTGTCCTCAGGAAGTGGGAATGGTCCCAGCGTCCCAAAGACGATAGTCCGGGGAGTCGAGGTCGACCCGGAGTTTAGAGAGTTGCCGAGGGAGTTGACACTTCGGCAGCTGATGGGGCGCTTATAGGTGCGCGTGGTTTGCTTCTGTTGAAGCATGAGTTGGTGCTTGTTTTCATCGAAAGTAATGGTTAGTGAAGCTGCCATTGTTAGTTTTCGAAAATTTCTGAAACAAGACCACATCCATTAGTAATCACAAGAATATAATGATCATAAATGGGAAGTTCTATGGTTTCGTCTTTTCAAATTGCTCGAGGTAGATGACCCAAGCAATATGAGGAAGGCAAAATGCCATAGAAGGTACAATTGTTCTGATCGCAGGTATGGTAAGCCCGGAATGGGCATCCCAGTGACTGCTAGAAGCAATTATGAACTTAAATTCGACTTATCGAGAAGCAGAGCTTGCTCGAGGTAAGAAGAATATAAAGTTGGAGTTACAGATGTGCCGGTCGCAATACAGTAGACCCTGAAAGGGCGTACTAGTACCGCTAGACACAAATGTTTTGAGACCGCATCTATGAGATGAGATTCTCTGTTTTGAAAGGTCAAGATTGGATTCATCAAAGAGAGCAGATGGTATTCCGATCTGAACACGGGCTCAGCGATTTCCGCGAGCGCCAGTGCTCAGAAAGAAATGAACCATAATTTCTCGGATCTGAATCTAAAGATGACGAGTTTTTTTTTTTTTTTTTTTGAAAAGTCAATATCGGGTTCATCAAAGAGAGCAAAAAGCATTCCAATCCGAACACGGTCTCAGCGATTTCCGTGAGCGCCAGTGCTCAGAAAGGAGAAGACCAAGATTTCTCCAATCTAAACCCAAAATGACGGAAGTTTTTTTTTTTTTTGAAAATTTTGAAGATTCTTTTTTTTTAAATATTTTTATTTTATTTTATTTTATTTTTTATTATTATTTTTTATTTTTTATTTTTATTTTTAAGATTTTTTTTTGAAATTTTTTTTTTATTTTTTATTTTTTATTTTAAAATTTTTATTTTTTTTTTAAAAAAAATTTATTTTTTTTTAATTTGTTTAAAAGACGAGATAGTACACATAGGCCTCCTAACCCGGTCTTATGAAATCTTGATTGATAGAATTGCCCCCAGGTAAGGGTAGGATTACTTAATGAACCCGTTTGGAGGACCCTTGCCTAGAACAGTCAAGCTGTCTCCACACTCTGGACAAGGCTTTTCTTTGAATCAACCATGATCAAAGAACACAGTTGGTTTAACCTTAGTGGTCTATGTCTTTTTTTTTATATTTTTTTTTTTATTTTTTATATGAACTCATCGAAGAGAAACAATGGCCCAACCCTCGATCCGAACACGGTCTCAGCGATTTCCGTGAGCGCCAGTGCCCAGAAGGGAGAGGATCAAAGTTTCTCAATTTTGAATCCAAATTGAGAAATCTAAATTTTTTTTATATTTTTATATATATATATATATTTTTAGATCTTTAATGAACTCATCGAAGAGAAACAATGGCCCAACCCCCGATCCGAACACGGTCTCAGCGATTTCCGTGAGCGCCAGTGCCCAGAAAGGAGAGGATCAAAGTTTCTCAATTTTGAATCCAAAATGAAAAATCTAAAATTTTTTATATTTTTTTATATATATATTTTTTTAGATCTTTAATGAACTCATCGAAGAGAAACAATGGCCCAACCCCCGATCCGAACACGGTCTCAGCGATTTCCGTGAGCGCCAGTGCCCAGAAGGGAGAGGATCAAAGTTTCTCAATTTTGAATCCAAAATGAAAAATCTGATTTTTTTTTAATTTTTTTTTGTTGTTTTAAAAAAAAAAATTTTTTTTGAAAAGAGAAAGAGTGGAAATAAATTCAAAGAATTAGAAATTTCCAAACAAAAAATCTCATCTCATTTTTTTTAGATGCGGAATTCAACATAGGCCACCAATTATAAAGTAGCCAAGGAATCGAGAAAAGAAATATAAGCATAGAGCAAAATATATGATATGCAAATATTTCATTTCTAGCATCGTGTTCTCAAATAAACGGGTCCCACCGGGTGGAGCCAGCTTGATGGACCGCGCTCCTGCTCGAGTTCCTACCGAGGTCGGCGGACGTGGGAGTCCGTCGGGTCCGACCCTTTCGTAACCGGGGGGCAGGGGCGTGCATCAGCATTTCTTTTTTTTTGTGTGGGTGTGCCAGATTTTCTATTTTTACTTAGAATTGCAAGTGGTGATCCGGAGATCAACCTTCGCAAGTAAAAAGGAAATCAACTTCTTTCAAGTTTTACATTGCACATATATTTAAGAAAAGAGACATTTTTCTTGGTTTGCCGTGAAAGGCGATTTTTTTGGCATTTATAGCCGATTTTGGCGTTTATAGCCGATTTTGGCGTTTATAGCCGATTTTTGGCGTTTATAGCCGATTTACAATCCTTATCAATAATGAAAGACAAGAATTGTGATTTTTGTCTCTTTTGAAAAAATACAAACTACAATGAAAAGCAAGAAAAGGAGGATCTAACTTCTCAGGAGATTGTGGGGGACCCGTTTAGATTGACGGTCGCAAGCCATATGTGGGCTTCGCCATCATCCATGCAGATGAGAACAGAGGATGCTATTGATTCACTTGGCTTGGCTATAACCTCGGGTTTTTAGAGGACAAAGACCAAAAGGAGGTCCTATATCCAATAAAAAGCCGAGTAGATGGGCTGAAAAGCCACATCTAAGCCATTGAAGGCAGGAGGAGAAGGCAAGGACCTTGGGGGGGTACCCCCCAAGGGACTTTTGTCACCTTGTTGCGGTGGCCGGTGTAGAACTTCCGCAGAGTTTTCTCTCTTTTTCCTTTCTCTGGATTTCTGTGCTTCTGTCTGTCTGTGTGTTTGTGCTTTTTTCTGATGTCCCTGTTCTTCTTGGAGAGCTCTCCAATTTATAGGCTTTTAGGTAGCCATTTAGGAGGGTTTATGAGCCTTAATTGTCATAAAGCTGCATAATGGGAGGAGTTACAAAATTGAATTGTTTATTTTATAACTCCTTTTTCTTGGCTTCTGATTGGCCGGAGGAGATTGAGGGCATTTAATCGCCTTTAATCGCCATGATGGGAGGAGTTTCATGGGTTAAATGCCATGAATCTCTTGACTTGTAACTCCCGAATGCTTGCTTCTGATTGGGCCGTCCAAAGAAATGGATTAATGACTGTAATAAAGTTAGTCAATTAATCGCATTAAGTGGTCGCCGAGCAGCTGAAGAGTCGCGGGCCGTGCCACGTCTTTTGGGATTCTTCTGTCGATGATCATCGATGGATCTTCATGTAGATCGATATCAGATGACCATGTAATTTCAGGTGTTTGTTGCCAATAGCGGGTTGGTGCCATCTGTCCTGTCGATTTCTCGATCGTTCGGGTAGAAAGCACACTTTTTTTGGTTGACCGGGTGGCGATCAATATTGTTTTTGATACTCTTGATGATTGACCCGTGTTTTGGACGGATGTCAGAGGACTTGGTGTCTCAAAAGCATGAATTTTGGAAAGTACCAGAGGCTGGGCTCTTCGAATCGCGAAAAAACGGCGAAAACCGGGGTTTCCGGGGCCTTCCCGGCGACCCCGGGTTCCAAGGTCGCCGGCGACCCTGGCCCAGGGTCGCAGGGGCCTGCGACCCTGGGGGGGTTTTCCCCCTTTTGTGTCCCGTTTTGTGTCCGTTTTTGCTGTTTTTCGATTCTTTTTTCTCCTGTACTTTTCCTTGACATTCTGACCATTTATTGGCCTAATTTCTTTGTAGGAAACCTGATGAGAATCCTTGCATTTTATTTTGCAAAGTTTCCAATTTTCTGAGAAAGCCGAAGACTTTGTCGCGCAGAGCTGCCGATTTTCCGTCAGAAGCTGAAACTGGGTCAAACAATGTCGGAATGACCTGAAATTTGGTGTGAAGCCTCCTGAGCAATAAATAAGACCAACCATAGGCTTTTGTTTGAGTTTTGAAGCCGTTTGGGGTCCTATCACTAGTAGACTTGCTTTTTGTCGCGATGAAGATGTCGCGATTTGATGTGCGGTCAACCGATGTCCGATTGACTTGAAATTTGACAGGGAACCTATTGGAGCCATTTTAAGATGATCCATAGGCTCTGTCTTGGAAACCATGGTCCCGGAGAGCTTTGCCGCCGAGAGGCCTGATTTGGCTTTCGAGCGTCAAACTATGGTCAATTGTTGTGGAAATGACCTGAAATTTGACGTGTAGCCCTTTATAAGCATTTTGAAGCCGTCCATGTGATCTATCTGATGAGTAATGGCCTCGGTGGTTCTCGCCGCCGAGAGGCTTGATTTAGCTGTTCGAGGGTTGATGTAGGGTCAAACGTTGTCGGTTTGACTCGGAACTTGACGTGGAGTCTTTTGGAAGTATTTTGAGACTATCCATCGGTCCTGATCGAAGATTAGGTGTCTCCGATGCTTTTGCCGCCGAGAGGTCCTTTTCAGCTGTCGGAGAAGCGAAGTTAGGCCAAATGATTTTGAAATGGCCCGAAACTTCTTGTGTACTCCTCTTTTGGCTGTCTGGAAGAATCTTGCAGTTTTTGTTTGATTCTGACAAGATTTGATTTTTGGAAGCAGCATTGCCTATTTATGGCAGGTTGCGACTTCATGTAGCTCTTTGGATCTTGAAGAGGCAAAGTGACATTTTTGGTGTCAACAACCAAAAGAAAGAGATTAGAAAGATTCTTTCCCAAAAGAAAGATATCTTGAAGGATTTTATCCCAAAAAGAAATCGATGACGGATTCTTTCCCAAAATAAAGATATCTTGAGATATCCTATCCCAAAATAAAGGGATCATGAGAGATTCTCTCCAAGTAAAGATATTCTTAGATATTCTCTATCCAAATGAGATATTTTTGGATATTCTTTACAAAAATGACACCATATGAGATCTAAGCTATTTCAAAAAGCTTAAGGTCCCATGGGTTAGCCCATATGAGCCAGGTTTGACCACCTAGGCACAAAAAAAAAAATTTTGGGCTTTTAGTCAAAGAGAAATCCCTCTTACCAAGAGCATACAAAAATGGTTCCATGCCTCTTTTGAGTTGATTGGACCATACAAAAGAAAATTCCAAGCCCCATGAGCTTCCAAAAAATCAAACCATCCAGCCTCATCTACCAAATTGAGCCAAAATCTTGAAATTGACATTCCACAAAAACCAAAAACCAAAACCTGATCCCCTAACTTGCCACATACAGCCTGTTAGGTCACAAGATCAAAACCAAAATTGATCCCCCAACATTCCACATACAGCTTGTTGGGTCACACGATCAAAACCAAACCCGACCCCCTAACCTTCCACATACAGCCTGTTAGGTCACAAGGTCAAAACCCAAATCCACATCCCTGATGTCATCTTCAAAACTTTGCCTCGAGATGGTACGTGATCCCTTTCACTACCATAAAATTCCCCTGGAAGCTCAAGAAGCTACAAATACCAAAAAGAAAGACTGCTCAAAGACTCTTGGTCAAGTCACAAGCTCTCCTTCGAAAATCTCTTCGAGGCACATCGACTACAAAAGTTAAGCAACTCGTCGCTGTACCTCGAGGGGGCATTTGTTGACACCAAAAATGTCACTTTGCCTCTTCAAGATCCAAAAAGCTACATGAAGTCGCAACCTGCCATAAATAGGCAATGCTGCTTCCAAAAATCAAATCTTGTCAGAATCAAACAAAAACTGCAAGATTCTTCCAGACAGCCAAAAGAGGAGTACACAAGAAGTTTCGGGCCATTTCAAAATCATTTGGCCTAACTTCGCTTCTCCGACAGCTGAAAAGGAGCTCTCGGCGGCAAAAGCATCGGAGACACCTAATCTTCGATCAGGATCGATGGATAGTCTCAAAATACTTCCAAAAGGCTCCACGTCAAGTTCCGAGTCAAACCGACAACGTTTGACCCTACATCAACCCTCGAACAGCTAAATCAAGCCTCTTGGCGGCGATAACCACTGAGGCCATTACTCATCAGATAGAGCACATGGACGGCTTCAAAATGCTTATAAAGGGCTACACGTCAAATTTCAGGTCATTTCCACAACATTTGACCATAGTTTGACGCTCGGAAGCCAAATCAGGCCTCTCGGCGGCAAAGCTCTCCGGGACCATGGTTTCCAAGACAGAGCCTATGGATCATCTTAAAATGACTCCAATAGGTTCCCTGTCAAATTTCAAGTCAATCGGACATCGGTTGACCGCACATCAAACCGCGACATCTTCATCGCGACAAAAAGCAAGTCTACTGGTGATAGGACCCCAAACGGATTCAAAACTCAAACAAAAGCCTATGGTTGGTCTTATTTATTGCTCAGGAGGCTTCACACCAAATTTCAGGTCATTCCGACATCGTTTGACCCAGTTTCAGCTTCTGACGAAAAATCGGCAGCTCTGCGCGACAAAGTCTTCGGCTTTCTCAGGAAATTGAAAACTTTGCAAAATAAAATGCAAGGATTCTCATCAGGTTTCCTACAAAGAAATTAGGCCAATAAATGGTCAGAATGTCAAGGAAAAGTACAGGAGAAAAAAGAATCGAAAAACAGCAAAAACGGACACAAAACGGGACACAAAAGGGGGAAAACCCCCCCAGGGTCGCCGGCCCCTGCGACCCTGGGCCAGGGTCGCCGGCGACCTTGGAACCCGGGGTCGCCGGGAAGGCCCCGGAAACCCCGGTTTTCGCCGTTTTTTCGCGATTCGAAGAGCCCAGCCTCTGGTACTTTCCAAAATTCATGCTTTTGAGACACCAAGTCCTCTGACATCCGTCCAAAACACGGGTCAATCATCAAGAGTATTGAAAACAATATTGATCGCCACCCGGTCAACCAAAAAAAGTGTGCTTTCTACCCGACCGATCGAGAAATCGACAGGACAGATGGCACCAACCCGCTGTTGGCAACAAACACCTGAAATTACATGGTCATCTGATGTCGATCTACAAGAAGATCCATCGATGATCATCGACAGAAGAATCCCAAAAGACGTGGCACGGCCCGCGACTCTTCAGCTGCTCGGCGACCACTTAATGCGATTAATTGACTAACTTTATTACAGTCATTAATCCATTTCTTTGGACGGCCCAATCAGAAGCAAGCATTCGGGAGTTACAAGTCAAGAGATTCATGGGATTTAACCCATGAAACTCCTCCCATCATGGCGATTAAAGGCGATTAAATGCCCTCAATCTCCTCCGGCCAATCAGAAGCCAAGAAAAAGGAGTTACAAAATAAACAATTCAATTTTGTAACTCCTCCCATTATGCAGCTTTATGACAATCAAGGCTCATAAACCCTCCTAAATGGCTACCTAAAAGCCTATAAATAGGAGAGCTCTCCAAGAAGAACAAGGACATCAGAAAAAAGCACAAACACACAGACAGACAGAAGCACAGAAATCCAGAGAAAGGAAAAAGAGAGAAAACTCTGCGGAAGTTCTACACCGGCCACTGCAACAAGGTGACAAAAGTCCCTTGGGGGGTACCCCCCCAAGGTCCTTGCCTTCTCCTCCTGCCTCCAATGGCTTAGATGTGGCTTTTCAGCCCGTTTACTCGGCTTTTTATTGGACATAGGACCTCCTTTTGGTCTTTGTCCTCTAAAAACCCGAGGTTATAGCCAAGCCAAGCGAATCAATAGCATCCTCTGTTCTCATCTGCATGGATGATGGCGAAGCCCACATATGGCTTGCGACCGTCAATCTAAACGGGTCCCCCACAATCTCCTGAGAAGTTAGATCCTCCTTTTCTTGCTTTTCATTGTAGTTTGTATTTTTTCAAAAGAGACAAAAATCACAATTCTTGTCTTTCATTATTGATAAGGATTGTAAATCGGCTATAAACGCCAAAAATCGGCTATAAACGCCAAAATCGGCTATAAACGCCAAAATCGGCTATAAATGCCAAAAAAATCGCCTTTCACGGCAAACCAAGAAAAATATCTCTTTTCTTAAATATATGTGCAATGTAAAACTTGAAAGAAGTTGATTTCCTTTTTACTTGCGAAGGTTGATCTCCGGATCACCACTTGCAATTCCAAGTAAAAAACCCATACAAAAAAAGAAATGTTGATGCACGCCCCTGCCCCCCGGTTACGAAAGGGTCGGACCCGACGGACTCCCACGTCCGCCGACCTCGGTAGGAACTCGAGCAGGAGCGCGGTCCATCAAAGACCTCATGGAATCTCCATGATGAGGTTCCTCCTTTTTTCGGACTTCATATAACGCCTTACATGGCATTGGGGCTCCATATGATACCTCCCCAAGCCTAAAAATAAGTTTCAAACCCTTAGGCATTGACCCATGACAGACAGGCAGTTCGCTCGAGCGAACTGGGTGGTTCGCTCGGGCGAACAGCTCTCTGTTTGGGGTTCGCTCGAGCGGACTTTAAGGTTCGCTCGAGCGGACCTGTTCAGATTGTGTTGGCTCGAGCGATCAGAGGGGTTGGCTCGAGCCAACGAGGTTCTGTGACGGGTTCGCTCGAGCGATGTGTCACGGTCGCTCGAGCGAACTGTCCAGAAACTCATTTTCTGAATACAGTCCGTTCCTTCATTTTCTCCTCCTTTCATCCTCCTTTGGACATCCTTGTACATATACAATTAAGGGTCTCAAACCCTCCTTCTAGCCCCATTCAATTCATCATCAACTCCTCTAACAATCACTCCCATAAATCATTCATTTCTCCATCACTTCCACCTCATTCAATGCAAGACATCTCCATAAATGCAAATCCATAAAAGATCATAAATGATCTAAAAGCAAGACAATAAAACACATGTTTTCCAAGAGAACCATTAATAGCCTAACATTATGCATGTTTCCAAAACCATGAAAACTCATAAAGATGACTTAGGTAAAAGCAATAAATGAGGGTTCAAATCTTAAATAGCAAGAAAACAAGAAATCAATCCATTCATCCACTTGCCTTGAGTCCAATGCAAATCAATTTGAGCTCTAATCACCTCTTAAGTCCACAATCAAACACCTATGCACAAAACCCCCAAATCCGAACCCTAGAATATCAAAATCCAAGTAAAACAAGATGGAATTTCCCAATAAATGAAATGGAGTTTCCCTAGGGCTAAACAAACAAGATTATAAAACTTTTAGGAAAATCACTTACAAAGAAGTTCTTCAAAAGGCAAGGTGTTGTCCAAAGGAAGTCTTGGAGTGGGCGGTTTTCTTCAAAAATTGTGTCAAGATGAAGGCCTTGAGATGAGGAAGAAGATTGTAGCCTCTAATTTTCCATTAGCACTAGCTTAGTGGGGGATTGAAGATGAAGAAGCAAGAAAAAGGTAAGGGAAAACCCTTAGGGCTGGGATTTCTCTTCTCCTCTAGGGTTTTTGCCATAAATGGGAAAAAGGAGAAGAAGCTTTCTATATATAGTAAGTGAGGATGGGGCCCACAACTTAAAAGACTTCTCGGGCTCAAAACATGGTTTTCGGGGCTTCAAACGAATTCGACGAAGAAGACAAAGTTGATCGGAACAATTTCTAGTTTCCAAAAAGTATATATTTTGCACATTTTGGTGACATTGAAATCGGTGTCCAGATTTTGGGTAAAAAGATCATTTTGCCCTCAATTAGTGAAAAGTCGAGTTTAAGTTCCTCGAATGGAAACAATGTCAACATGAAAGTTGTAGGGATTAGCAAGATAAGTCCAATGGGGTTAAAAACACGATTCTTGGAAATCATCGGTAAACCCCCAATCTCACACAATGCGTAACAAGAACCCCCAAAGGGTCCCACAAATAAAAGGGGCTCTCCAAATTCCCCAAAGCTATTCTAATCCCCAACTAGTCCAAAAACCACTAAACACACTTAAACTAAAACACAACTTAAACAACTCTAAACGAGGCCTCTCGGGTCGGGGTCTTACAGTGCTCATGTTGAAGATTATCAATTTGTTAGGATTTTAGGGATATTAGTAGGTTATCCTTATCCTTTGAATATGGTTGGTTAGTATTTTATTATAAATGTAATCTTTTCTGTCAATGAATCTTACGGTGAAACTATGGGAAAGAAGTGATTCTTTGAAAGTATATATGGTAGCAGAGCTTGGGCCTAGTGATGATCTTACGATCAAGCCGGGTACAATCCTGCTTCTGAAATCAACACCGTCATTTTTTCTTCTTTTTCAATAAAAAAAACCGAGCATCCTCTCCTATCCATCCATCTAAGGCCCTACGATCCCACCATCTTCGTAAAAAATTGCACGATCGAAACTTCTGGAAGAAATCGTGACAGATCGATCCAGTGGGCCACCGGCACCGACAGACTAAAAAAGGAGCGGGTTGCGACAGTGATGGATCCGCAGACAGACGGTGATCACCAAGAAGACATGAAGATCATTTCTATTAAAATATTTTATCATCTATTTTTTAGAGATTAAAGTGTTCTTATTTTTCACGTTTACAATCACATATACTTTCTTTGAAAGTACCATGTGATTGAAGGGGAATGTTGAAGATTATCAGTTTGTTATTTTAGGGATATTAGTAGGTTATCCTTATCCTTTGGATATGGTTGATTAGTATTTTCTTATAAATATAATCTTTTCTGTCAATAAATCTTACGGTGGAATTATGGGAAAGAAGTGATTCTTTGAAAATTCATAATATTGACATGTGAGGATGGTGATTTTGACAAACATTGTGTTTCACATTTGTGTCATTTGCATGTGTAACATATTCACATGTGTAATATTTAGCATGTGAATCATTTACTTCGGCAAACAAATGAACCCATGACTATCTTTATGCAGCGAGAGGATTCCACTCTGCGTGGAATCCATTTACATATGAGAGAGAGAGAGAGAGAGAGAGAGAGAGAGAGAGAGAGAGAGAGAGAGAGAGAGTTTGTGCATTTCTACCCTCAACATAGGAAATTGAAATCCTTTCTATGAGGGGAAATTGGTTTATTTTTTTCCTTTTTCGTGAGGAAAATGTGTCGTGCCAAACAACCAAATAAAATGCTGCACAAAAGTCAAAATGATTTTCCTCTTTACCGCAGATTCCTCATCACACAAATACACACAAAGTAGATAGGAGCTGTATTTTGACATTCATTAAACATTGGATGATGAATATGAAAGTTTGTAAGCTATGATTTAAAATTAAATCAAAGAACAATAAAAAATCTCGAAAAGAAAACAAAGACATAAGACTATAGTAGCTAGATTTAAAGGGGGGAAACAGACTATAACATAAAGACCAATTTGTATACTTCTAGAATGTGTACAAAAGAGGTTTTCTCTTCCCAAATGAACTCAATTTCCCCACCCAAATTTTGTCATTTGTTGTTTACCCAGAATCAACTTTGGCTCACACTCCCTTGCTTGGAGAGCTTTCTCCTCACACTCAGGGTCTTAAACCTTTCTGCTATGAAAATATGTGGCATCAACATCCTGCTTTTGGAACCTTGCCCAAGCAATCTAGGATGCCCTTCTGCATAGCCAAATCTGACCGCTTTCTCATAAACTTAAAGTAGTGGCGCAATCTTTAAAAAACATGGAATACAAACTGTTAGAGATAGGATTTGGTTGGATGGTTTGATTATTAGAGATACAATAGATATTTGTTAGAGATTTTAGGATTGCATTTGAATTTGAATAATCTTGGTTATTGATATGTATAAATTGAGAGGATTTCCTCTATTCATAGTGACGGTGATTTTATACAAATTATTTGAAAGTCTTTACAAACAATGGACCCAGACCCAGGCTCAGGTTCCTCAATTGTAGCCCACTCGTTCCGGACACAGGTGAGTCGGGCCCAAATCCAGAACATTGGGAGCTCTATATACAAGGCCTATGGAAAATGTGCAGACCTCCATACTATTAGAAAATAGAACTTGTCAGGCTGCTGTCAGAGCCAAAACCGAGGCAGAGACAGAATGGTGTCTCGCTATAGCGAGAGTTGCGCTAGGAGTCAAGTTCGTTCCGGACTCTAAGTGAATGTTTGAGATAGACTTTTTATCCTGATTGGGTTATTTTTAGGAGTCTTAAGCACGAACTGGGGGCTATAAATTGGGTGTTTCTCACAACCGAAAGAGATACAGATCATCTCTCAAGTTCTGAATTGGTGATCTAATTGAGAAAAATATTCTCTAGAGATTTATTGAAGAGTTGTGCTGCCAAGTATTCTCGAGAGCCAAGTTCTTCTGCATCCCTTGTAGAATATCATCTTCTTGCGTAGAAGATTTGAGGAGTCAGGGGCTGGATTGAGTCTGTTGCAATCAACGGTGTGAAGTCGTTGAAAAGTGAAGTGACACAAGGTAACTTTAGTCTTTAGATAGGGGATATCTGGGGAGGAAATCTGAGTTTCTTGTAATTGCGAGATTCATAGTGTTTGATTTGATCCAGTTCGGATTGGTAGTTTTTCACCCGGTTAGGATTTTCCACCTTAAATTTGGTGTCCTTGTGGTGTGTGTTTGTGATTTTATTTCCGCAGTGTAGATTGTTATTTTTTGCACACTAGTGGGCTGATTTATTGAGTGGACCAATCTAGAGTCTCGTACCCTAAACCTTCAATTGGTATCAAAGCGGTTATACAAAGTTGTTATGGTTGATCCTAAAAGATTTCTAGAATGGTACTCAATTGAAAAGGGACATCAACTTCTAAGATCTCTTTGCTAGATGGTTCTAATTATGCATATTGGAAGAAAAGGATGATTGAGTTCCTTAAGTCCGTTGATGATGATGTTTGGGATATTGTTGAGGAGGGCTACTGCAGACCAACAATTGTAGCTAATGGACAAACTATTCTTAAACCTTAAGCCCAATGGACTAAGGATGAGAAGCATGCTTTCAATTGTAATAATAGGACAGTGAATGGTATATACAATGGAGTGTTTGCTGAAGAGTTCCATAGGATTTTTACTTACAAAACTGTAAAAGAAGTATTGGAAGTCTTACAAACAGTGTATTTATATGAGGGTACAAACACGGTAAAGCAATCTAAATTGCAAAGGCTGACTAAAAAAATTTAAAACCATCGTGATGGAAGAAGATGAGACATTTGATCAATTTTATGCAAAGTTGAATAATATTGTCAATTCTGTTTTCAATCTGGGTGAGGAAGTCTAAGAAAACAAGATTGTCAGGAAAAATTTGAGGTCTCTACATTTGAGGTTCGATTCTAAAGTTGATGCTGATGGACCGCACTTCCGCTGCTCCCTGCACTTACTGAGGTCGGCGGACGTGAGAGTTCGTGGGGTATGACCCTTTTGCTCCCGGAAGGGCAAAACAAGCATCAACATGTTTTTTTTGTATGGGTGTGCCGGATTTTCTACTCTACTTGGAATTGCAAGTGGTGGTCCGGAGATCCACCTTCATAAGTAGAAAATAAAATCAACTACTTTCCAGTTTTCATTGCACATATAAAGAAAAGAGGCATTGATTTTTGAAATGCCGTAAGAGGCAATTTCATTTGTTTTGCCGTAAATGACGGTTTTTACCTTAAAAGGTGATGTTTGGCATTTATAGCCGATTTAAAACTCTTATCAATAGTGAAAGCAAGAGTTGTGATTTTTTTGTCTCTTTAAACATTACAACATACAATGAGAAGCAAGAAAAGGAGGATCTAACTTCTCAAGAGATTGTGAGGGACTCATTCAGATTGATGGTCGCAAGTCATATGTAGACTTCTCCATTATCCATGCAGATGAGAACAGAGGATGCTCTTGATTCGCTTGGCTCAGCTTAACCTCAGATTTTTAGAGGACAAAGACCAAGAGGAGGTCCTATGTCCAATAAAAAGCTAAGTAGACGGGCTGAAAAACCATGTCTAAGCCATGTAGACAGAAGGAGATGACAAAGACCTTGGGGGGGGGGGGATACCCTCCAAGGGACTTTTGTCACCTTGTAACAGTGGTCGATGCTGAACTTCAGCAGAGTTTTCTCTCTTTTTTCTGAATGACTGATAGAATTTCCTGGACCCATTTCCGTGCTTGGATCTCTGGATTTCTGGCTTTTTTTTTCTTCTTGAAATGCTCTCCTATTTATAGGCCTTTGGTAGCCATTTAGGAGAGTTTATGGGCTTTAAATGTAATAAAGCCGCACAATGGGAGGAGTTACAAGTTTTAATTCTTTTATTTTGTAACTCATTTTCCTTGGCTTCTGATTGGTCGGTGGAGAATTAAGAGCCTTCAATCGCCTTTAATCTCCATCATAGGAGGAGTTTCATGGCTTAAATGCCATGAAACCTTTGATTTATAACTCTCGTTTGCTTGCTTCTGATTGGGTCGCCCAAAATAATGAGTTAATGACCGCATTAAGTTGCCATAAACAGGTCAATTAACAGCATTAAGTGGTCGCCAGGGTAGTTGAAGAGTCGCCGGCCGTGCCGCGTCTTTTGGAATTCTTTTTGCGATGATCATTGATGGATCTTCATGCTGATCGACATCAGGTGACCATGCAACTTCATACAATGATTACTAACAGCGGGCCGATGCCATCTGTCATGTCGATTTCTCGATCGATCGAATAGAAAGTATGTTTTCTTGGTCTACTGGTTGGCGATCAATGATGATTTGATGCGATCAAAGACGGAACCGTGTTGTTGACGAAGATCGACAGATTTGGTGCCTCAAAAGTCAGAATTTTGGAAGAGCATAGGGGCCGGAAGTCTGGAAATGTGAAATGGGACCGGGGAAACAGCCTTTCGGCGGAAATCCGGTGACCCGGATTTCCAAGGTCTTTGGCGACCATGGGGCATGGTCGCCGACGACCATGGGCAATAAATAAGACCATATTTCAAATGATGTCGGAATGACCTGAAATTTGAGGTGAAGCCTGTTGAGCAATAAATAAGACTAACTATAGGCTTTTGTTTGAGTTTTGAAGCCGTGCAGGGTCCTATCGCCAGTAGACTTGATTTTGTCGCGAGGAAGATGTCGCTCTTTGATGTGGGTCAACTGATGTCCGATTGACCTGAAATTTGAGAGGGAGCCTATTGGAGTCATTTTGAGATGATCCATTAGCTCTGATTTGGAAACCATGGTCCCGGGGAGCTTTGCCGCCGGGAGGCCTAATTTGGCTCCCGAGAGTCAAAGTCTGGTCAAATGTTGTTGAAATGACCTGAAACTTGACATATAGCCCTTAACAAGTATTTTGAAGCAGCCCATGTGCTCTATTTGATGAGTGATGGCCTCGATGGTTCTCACCGCCGAGAGGCTTGATTATGATGTTCGAGGGTTGATGTAGGGTCAAATGTTGTCGGTTTGACCTGAAACCTGGCGTGGAGCCTTTTGGAGGTTTTGAGACCATCCACAGACTTTGATTGAAGATCTGATGTCTTCGACGTTGTTGTCGCCGCCGGGAGCTCCTGTTCAGCTGCTGGAAGAGTGAAGTTAGGCCAAACAATGTTGAAATGGCCTGAAACTTTATGTGTACTCTCCTTTTGGCTGTTTTGAAGGGTCTTGCAGTTTTTGTTTGATTCTAACAAGATTTGATTTTTTGGAAGTAGCATTGCCTGTTTGTGGTAGGCTGCTGCTTCATGTAGTTTCTTTGATCTTTGAAGAGGCAAAGTGACATTTTTTCTTAATTTTTTTATGCCAACAAATGCCCCCTCGAGGTACAGCGACAAGTTACTTAACTTTTGTAGTCGATGTGCCTCGAAGAGAACTTTTGAAGTCTTGAGCACGTTTCTTCTGGTAGAGTAGCCTTTTGAGTTTCCAGGGGAATTTTATGGTAGTGAAAGAGATCAAGTTCCATCTCATGGCAAATTTTTGAAAATGACATGAGGGATTTGGATTTGGGTTTCTTTTTTTGACCTTGTGACCTAACAAGTTGTATGTAGCAGGTTAGGGGGTCAGGTTTGGTTTTTTTTTTTTTTTTTTTTTTTTTTTTTTTTGTTTTGACCTTGTGACCCAACAAGCTGTATGTGGCAGGTTGGGGGATCAGGATTTGGTTTTGACCTTGTGAACTAACAAGCTGTATGTGGCAGGTTAGGGGGTCAGGATTTGGATTTTGGCCTTATGACCTAACAAGCTGCATGTGGCAGGTTAGGGGACTGGGATTTGGTTTTTGGTTTTAGCCTTGTGACCTAACAAGTTATATGTGGCAAGTTAAGGGACCATGATTTGGTTTTTGTGAAATGTCAATTTCAAGATTTTGGCTTAATTTGGTTCATGAGGTTGGATGGTTTGGATTTTAGAAACTCATAAGGCTCAAATTTTTTTTTGTATGGTCCAATCAACTCAAAAGAGGCATGAAACCATTTTGTATGCTCTTGGTAATGAAAGTGCAACTAGGTTCAATAAATAAGTCCTAGAGGGGGGGGGGGGGTAAATAGGACAAAAGGAATTCTAATGCCAATTTTAAACTTATTAGCCCAATTATAATCTCAACTTGGAATAATAATCACACATAACAAAATAACTTGTTTGAATTATAAGTTCAATGTGTGTGTGCTTAAATAATCAGGGACACTCTAATTTGAAACAAGATAGTAAGCACAAGAGATAAAATAGCACAAGAGATTTATAGTGGTTCAGTCACACAGACCTACATCCACTCTCAAGGGTCACACAGGCCCTTGGTTCCACTATAAAGAATCAAACTACACAAGTACTGATTCTAACTCAATTTTGTTACTGAGGCTCGATCCACAGATCTAATCCCCACACACAATTTTTTAGAGTGGTTGACACACACAGATTCAATCCACTGTCACAGAGATATAAATTTGAATGGAAGGCGAACACTTGCCTTTGATGAAGATCGAAAGTGTTCGAGGAAGCTTTTGACCGTGATCAAAGCTTTTTACCTCTTGCAGCTAGCTTGGTGTTGATGATGAAACTCCATTGAGATGCACAACCAAGTTGTAGAGGTTTGATTTCTAGGGCATAAATGAGAGATAGCTTTAGGGATTAGGATACCCTAGATTTGGCTTCTCAAAGCACACTCCTTAGAGCTAAATAAGCCCTTGGATTTTTCAAGATAGAATCTAAGTGTGTTTGGAAGAAGCTTTGAGAGTTTGGGAAAGGTTTACAAGAATTTAGAACAAAGGCTCTTCAAAAATTGGACTCCTTAATGTTGAAAATGAGCTTCAAGTATTTATAAAAAAAAATCCAACGGATAGTTCCAACGGTCACTTAAAACATGGTAGGGTGTATTTGATAGGAACACTATTCCAACGTTTGAAATTTGATAAAAACCATGACATAAGCAATGCTTTGGTGATGTCTTATAAGAAACATGAGTATGAATATGAGGAACTTTTATAGGAAAAAATATTAAAGATATCAAAAGCACACTGGTTTTGAAATCTTCACATTTCTTTATTAATTTATAAAATATTGTTTATTGTTAAGTTTCTATACATACTCATGCTTAATAAGCCTCAATGTGACCTGTTGTTATGATCATGTTGGATGCCTTAGGACAGGTGGACTTAGGGGGTGAACTGCTAACCGTATGAGGTTGGCTGGCCGAAATCTGGGGTCATTTTTGAGTTTTAAACAAGCTCAAAAAAATCTTCTAAAAACCTATCAAAATAACAATTTAGCCTAGGTTTTTTAGGGTCACTAAGGCGTATGGTTTCGGTCCCAATTACCTGATCTTGGTTGGTACATCTTGATGTTGATCTTTGACGAAACCTGGCCTTTCCAAAAAGCTTTGACAGACCTTTTGAATTGAATCTTCTTTGAAGTACTTAAGAGACAATGTCTTCGGAACTCTTTGGCACGGAATTGACAATAAAAACAGTGCACATGAAAATGTGGCACTAACAATCTCCCCCTTTGTCAATTTCATGACGAAACCAATTAAACTTATACATCTTTAAAAGAGGAGACTTAAAAAAATCATACATTATACACAAAGTTCATAAACTTTTAATTATGATTTTCAATAATAAAGGGATAATGAAGCAGAAAGAATGTGTATGATCTTCTTCATTTTTGCTTGAGAAGAATTTCCCTATTTCTCCCCCTTTGTACCTGCAACATTTGAAACTGAGGAGATACTCTCCCCTTCTGTACCTGTTTCTCCCCCTTTGTACCTACAACATATGAAACTGAGGAGATACTCTCCCCCTTTGTACCTGTTTCTCTCCCTTTTTGTCGGAAATTGACAAAGAGATGTATAAACTGAGAGAAACTTTGGAAGCTAGTCCAAAGATTAGAGAACAGAAGGTAGATAATCCATGCAAGCATAGATACTAGATGGGCCTTGATTAAATAGGGCGAGGGCATTCAAGTTCATCCCCCACAATTCTTACTGGTCCTAAGTGAGTGCAACTTAAATTCATGCACATCACGAAAGCCCCAGCCCACCCAAGCCAAGCCCGTAAAGAAATGTAATCTGAAACCACCCATGTCCGACAGAACCTGCAAAGGCTAGAGGCCTAGATTTATAAACTGGATGCTGAAGGAGATTCAAATTCGTTGGATGTTGTTGACAAACGAGAAAAATAGGGACATCCTGCATTTAATTTCACTGGCTTAGCTAAGTAGCTTTTGAAAATATGCATCCAACATATTTTCAATCTGGAGAAGTAAGATTTGAAGAGATGAGGGTTTGTCTTGTTCGAAATCCATCTCTATAAGAACAGTCTTAGCTCTATCTAATTTGTATCAAAACTTCTTCTTGTCATCTGCATTCTTATTCCATAAAGCTTCAATGGCGCAACAATTTCCTTTTAGTACTTCTTGTGATCAGGAGATGAGGTATTCTTTACCTCAATCCCAAACTTTTTCTGCATCTATTTTAGGTTCCATGATACCAAGGCGAGAAGAGAGAGTTTTGGCTAATAAATCGAATCAAGATGCCATTTATGAGCTTGTGAGTCTCGGAACTCAATACTCATCATCCATTGTCTCATTTTCCGATCGGTTGCAGTCCAAAACTCGCAAAGAAGAAAAGCTTATTGAGGAGATCGATGTACTGCAACGGCTTCTTCTCGAGTCTAATAGAAAAAAAGTAGAGTTGAAGCAACAGAATAAGGATTTAAAATCCTTGCTTACCTCTTCAATTCGATTGTCTAATCCTTTAGACAAGGATTGCATGATGATCTATGAAAAGCAAAAGCATTTGAATGATGAGGCTAGAAGTCTCAAGTTTTTGTAAGACATTGAGAAAATATATACAATAAATATTCATGGCATGCAATTTCGATTTATCTTCTAATCATGCATAGTCTATTTTCTGGCAGGGGTTTTGTAAAAAAATCTGCCAACTGATCGTGTGTGCTTGTGAATTCTAGTACAATATTACCCTGCTGCACATGATCTCTAAGAAAATGATATCTAATTTCAATATGCTTAGTCCTAGAATGGTGTATTGGGTTCTAAGAAAGATTTATAGCACACAAGTTTAAAAACCTTAAGTTGTTGCTTCATGAAAAGGACTTGAGCACAATAACTACCTCCAACAACATACTCTGCCTCAGCAGTAGATAGTACAATAGAATTTTACTTTTTACGGAACTATGAAATAAGTTCATGACTTAAGAAATGATATGTTCCAATTTTTTTTAAATTAAACACAAAAAAAAGCAATTAAATGAAACTAACACATATAAAACAAATAAAAAATAAGAAATTATTTAACAGCACAAATACCAAGGGATTTTCTCATGTTTTCAAATTTTGAAACATCCAATGGTTTTGTTAGAATATCTGTAAGTTGTTTCTCAGTAGAAATATGGTCCAAAACTATGACTCCCTCTTCAACCAATTCTCTAATGAAATGATGTCTAATATCAATATGCTTAGTTCTAGAGTGTTGGACAGGATTTTTGGAAATATTGATAGCACTGGTGTTATCACAATACAAATTCATGCTACCTTGTTCAATACCATAGTCTTTCAGCATTTATTTCATCCATAACATTTGAGTACAAACACTTCCAACTGCTATATATTCTACTTCAGCTGTGGATAGGGAAATGGAAGACTGTTTCTTGCTGTGCCAAGTAACTAGACAGTTTCCTAGGTAGAAGCAACCACCACTAGTCGATTTTCTATCATCCACATTTCCAGC
Source organism: Litsea cubeba (assembly GCA_012931725.1). Taxonomy (NCBI): domain Eukaryota; kingdom Viridiplantae; phylum Streptophyta; class Magnoliopsida; order Laurales; family Lauraceae; genus Litsea; species Litsea cubeba. Next base: position 34,864,639 of record CM022952.1, read on the forward strand.
CCAATCGGCATTTGAGTATCCAGCAATATAAGTAGATGAATTATATGGATACCATAAGCCATATCCTGAAGTCCCTGAAACATATCTAATGATTCTCTTAACTACTTTCAAATGAGCTTCTTTGGGATCAGATTGATATCTGACACAAGCTCCTACACTGAAAGCAATATCAGGTCTACTAGCTGTAAGATATAATAGGCTCCTTATCATGCTTCTATACAAACTAGGATCACCATGTTGGATACCGCGATCACTGAGGGGGGGGGGTGAATCAGTGATTTCTAAAAACAGGTCCAATTCAACAACAAAACAAGTCAAACCACACAATGACACCAGATTTAACGTGGTTCACCGAAAGGCTACGTCCACGGTTCAAAGACTGTCCGAACACCAATCCGGGACAGATCTGAATCTTATTTAGTCGCACCAACGACAAAGAGCACCAACCCTTAGTTTCAGATAGCACCAACTATCTAGGAAGCACCGACTCCCTTTACAATTTATCTGCACCCACAGATAGGATCACCAAACCCCAGACATCAAGCACCAACTTGATGTAAAAACAGAATAGAAGATAAATTCTGTCTACAGCCCTTCCCCTCTACAATTCTCTCTCTCTCAATCCCTTACAAATTGAAAATAAAGCATAAACAGAGAGACACTTAACTTATGGACGAAATACCATCTTCAAGAGCACATCCTCGTCCACACTTGCTGTAGAAAGATGCAGCACAACAGTACACAGCACCAGCACTCTTCTTCTCTCCAAAACTCTCTCTCTTATCTCTTCTCTTCTTTCTCTCTTCTGGTGTCTTTATGAACGACCCATACATGCCTTTTTATAGGTTTTAATAACCCTAGCAAGTCTCCAAATTCGGCTACAATTTACTTAGAAAGAGTCCCAAACAAATTAGATAAGAGTGCTGAATTTTCGTGCAAAACTTCTAATTCTGCGCAACTCTGGTTCCCGTGCTCGGTCGACATCCTGTGTTGCTCGGTCGACATCATACACTGTCTGGAATCAGTCAGTTATCGCGCTCGGTCGACATCCTGGGGTCCCGGTCGACCGAAGACACACTGTGTCACGAAAATAACTGAGAGCTACCTGAATCTGTTTCTGCAGGTTTCTCTTTGCTCGGTCGACCGCATGAGGTGCCCGGTCGACCGCGTGCTCTGCTTCAGGAATTCTGAATTCCTGACTGTTTCAATTCTGTTTCTTCTTTTCAGCTCTATCAACACTAGCCTACTATCATCATGCTTGTGACAATGTGTTGACAATAATTCCAACTCAAAACAATACTTGAGATACTATCTTCTTCAATTCGTCAAAAGACTTCTCAAGTCATCTCAAATTCCAACAATCTCCCCCTTTGGAATTGTTGGCAACACTATTGGAACTTCAACACTCACTTGGAACCAATTCTGAAATTCTGAAATAACAACCATGCACTGTCAACAATCTCCCCCTAGCTTTCATAGCATAACATTTCTCCTTGCTATCATATCATAACATCTCTCCCCCTTTGACAACAAGTCCAAAGGGACCAAACCGAGGAGCGAATAGGATATTCAATGAATGCATTGCTCCCCCTTTCAAGCACAACTCCTACGGTTTAGGAGAGTGAGTAACTCCTAACTTTTTCCGGAGATACTCGAAGACTTCCTTTGGCAGAGGTTTCGTGAAAATACCAGCCACTTGCTCAGTTGTTGGAACATATTCCAACTTGACCTCTCCATCAGCAACTTTATCTTTAAGAAAATGATAACGAATTGCTACATGCTTTGTTCGAGAGTGCTGAACAGGATTCTTAGATATATGAATTGCACTCGTGTTGTCACATAGGATCGGCGTAGGATCCGTTGTAGGAACTCCTAGATCAGAGAGCATTTGCCGCATCCATAACACTTGCGTACAACAAGTTGCCGCTGCAATATATTCCGCTTCCGCTGTCGAAAGGGATACTGAGTCTTGCTTCTTACTATGCCAAGCAACTAATCTGTCTCCAAGATAAAATGCGCCGCCGCTAGTACTCTTGCGATCATCTACGCATCCAGCCCAATCGGCATCAGAATATGCAACAAGAGTGAAGGATTTGCCTTTGGGATACCAGATACCAAGCTCCATAGTACCTTTCAGATATCGAAAGATTCTTTTCACTACTGTAAGGTGCGTTTCAGTTGGTGCTGCTTGAAAACGTGCAACCATACATACTGCTTGTAGAAGATCTGGTCTTGTAGCAGTCAAGTAGAGCAAGCTTCCTATCATAGAGCGATAGGTGGTATGATCAACGGACGAGGCCTTATCATCTTTGCTAAGCTTCGTGTTCGTTGACATTGGTGTGCTCACTGGCTTGCTGTCTTCCATATTGAACCGTTTCAGCATTTCCTTAATGTACTTCATTTGTGATATGAAGATACCATGTTTCAGCTGCCGAACTTGTAAACCAAGAAAGAACTTTAGTTCTCCAAGCATTGACATCTCAAATTCTTTCTTCATCTCTTCAGCAAAATTCCTGCACATCTCCTCATCATTGCCACCAAAGATTATGTCATCAACATAAACAATGACAACCAGCTGTTTGCTTAACTCAGTTTTGACATACAGATTGCTATCAACCATTCCTTTTCCAAAACCGATCATGCGGAGATAGAGATCCAGCCTTGCATACCATGCCCTTGGCGCTTGTTTCAGTCCATAAAGAGCCTTTTTCAATTTGCACACTAGATCTGAATTTTTGCTGATGAGAAAACCATCAGGTTGCTCAATGTAGACTTCTTCTTCAAGTAAACCATTCAAGAAAGCTGACTTTACGTCCATCTGAAATACCTTGAAGGTTTTGTATGCTGCCAATGCAAGAAACATACGAATAGCTTCCAGACGAGCCACCGGTGCAAAGGTCTCTTCAGAATCTATGCCTTCAACTTGAGCATAGCCTTTACAAACCAACCTTGCTTTGTTTCTTATGACTTGACCATCTTCATTCAGCTTATTCCGAAAGACCCATTTAGTACCAATAACATTCTTATCAGTAGGTCTAGGAACAAGTTCCCATGTGGAGTTCTTCTCAATTTGCTCCAACTCCTCATGCATAGCTTTCAACCAACTTTCATCGAGACTGGCTTCAGCCACAGTCTTGGGTTCAATGGTGGACACAAGTGAGTAATTACTAACTACACTTTGTCTAGTTTGAACGCCTGCCTTAGGATCTCCAATGATTTGATCCTTAGGGTGTTGCTCTACCCAAGTGCTGTGCTTCTTAGGTGAAGTATCTTCTGAGTCATCCTTTGATTTCTCAGAATCATTAGATTCAGCCATCTCATCATCAATCTCACTCGAGTCCTCATAAACTGGACTGTCATTATGAGTTGCATTCTTTGGTTCAATATTCTCATCTATTCTCACATCAGCACTTTCTATGATTTTTCTGGTTCTTTTGTTAAGACACCTATATGCCTTGCTAGTAGAGGAGTAACCCAGAAATATACCTTCGTCAGCTCTTTCTTCAAATTTGCCCGGATTTTGTTCGAGCCGCTTGATGTAACACTTACTGCCGAAGACTTTGAAGTGCTTGACTGTTGCTTTTCTTCCAAACCATAGCTCATAGGGAGTTTTGTCTTCATGTGGCCTGATCAAGCATCGATTTTGAATGTATACAGCCGTATGAATTGCCTCTTTCCAATACTTGTCAGCCATCTTGCTTTCACTTAGCATCGTACGAGCCATCTCTTGTACGGTGCGATTCTTCCGTTCCACAACTCCATTTTGCTGTGGAGTTCTAGGGGCTGAGTACTGTCTTTGAATGCCATGATGTTCACAATATTTAGTGAACTCTTCAGATGTGAACTCGCCTCCACGATCAGACCTTAAAATCTTGATACGTTTTTCCAATTGATTTTCAACCTGTGCTTTAAACACTTTAAAACGATCAAGTGCTTGATGCTTATGCTTAAGAAACAATACCCATGTCATACGAGTATAATCATCAATGCATAACATGAAATACTTATCTCCATTGGTGCTTTGAGTTCGCATCGGTCCACAGATATCAGTGTGCACTAGCTCAAGAGGTTTCTTGGAATGATGCTCCTTTGACTTGAACATAACCCTCGTTTGCTTTCCCTTTTGGCAAGAGTCGCAAATAGGATTGGAAGGCTTTTCAACTGTAGACATGCCTCTTACAGCCTTTGAATTGCAAATCTTTGACATGTTATCAAAGCTTAGATGCCCAAGGCGTTTGTGCCACAACCAACTTTCCTCTGTCCGACTCATCAAGCAGGTCTTTTCAGCTCCATCTGACAATGTATAGAGATTTCCAGCAGTTCTTGATCCAGTTGCCACTGTTTTGCCGTTGCTACTCTTCTTGATGGCAAACCCATTCTTTGTGAAGATAACTTCGTGACCCTTGTCACAGATCTGGCTCACACTAAGCAGGTTGTGTCTCAATCCAGACACATATAAGACTTCTTCCGATCTGATCTTGTTTGCCATAAGCTGAATAACACCTTTTCCGCAGATTTTGGCACCATCATTGTTGCCAAACTTCACTGAACCGCCTTCATAGTGCTGTAATTTGATGAATTTCTCTTTATCACCAGTCATATGGCTTGAACAACCACTATCAAGGACCCATGGTGCTGCCTTCTTTTGTGCATTGAATGCCATTTGCACAATGAGAGATTCTTTGAGACTTTCTGCACTTTGCTTTGCTCTCCAAGCCTTGATTAACTTGGGTTTCTTTTCAATCTGAAATTTGTTAGCAATATGCAACCTACAATCCCTAGCCAAGTGTCCATAATTATGACATATATAGCATTCAATTTTGTGGCTGTTTAGGATTGAAAAAGGGTTCCTAGTCACCAATGGGCTGTTTCTTACATAGAATTTGCAATCAGCTCTTTTATGTCCAAACATATTACAATGAAAGCAATAACCATAGAATTTGTATCTTCTTTGTGGCTGGTTAGTCTTCATTACCTTTCTAACAGGAATGGACTCCTTTCTAGGTTGAGTGGGCTTCATAGAGTTAGAAGGTGCAGTGACTTGCTTCACAAGCTCTTTCTTTTCAGGAGGTGCAATCTTAGAGGATTCACCTTTCTCAAATCCTAGACCAAATCTGAAGTGGGCAGGTCTTTGAACTTTCAGTAGTTCATCGAGTTTCATAGTCCCTTCAATCGCTTGAAGCGCTTTGAGTTTTTTGCTATTTTCCAAATTTTCAGCCTTTGCTCTAGCGATCTCAGTTTCAAGTTTCATAGCCTCTTCCTTTTTGATACTTATTTGGTTTTCAAGGACTTCTACCATTCTTTTATATTCTTCTACTTGAGTTTTCAAAGCAATAATAGAACTTTCAGATTCATGGGGAAGTTTCAGATTTTTCTTACTTGTTTTGCGTTCCATGCTAAGCTCCTCAAGTGCGGCTATGAGTTCCTCTTCAAGATTGACTTCAGCCTCCTCATCCTCTTCCGGATCTAGCTCTTCTTCTTCTTCAACCGTGACCATGAAAAGAGCTTCGTTTGATTCATCATCGTCTGAAGTTTCAGACGTGCTGTCATCTTGTTGACATAGAAAGTTTTTAGTTTTGCCCCTTTTTCTAAAATTTCTCTTTCCTTTACTCTTTTCAGCATAAGAGTCATTATCATTGTCTTCTTTTAGCGGACACTTCGCAGCAAAGTGACCAATACCTCCACAATTGAAGCATTTAAAGGGTAGCTTCCCTTTGTACTTGCCATTGCTTCCTTTCTTCAACTTTCTAACAAATTGAGCCTCAAGCTCATCATCATCGGTATCAACATCATGACCAGCAGTCTCTTTTGCCTTTTTCTGAACTTTGAAGGCCGCTTCTTTATCAGATGAAGACGTCTTTCCTATGCGCATCTCATAGGCAGTTAGAGAACCATGTAATTCATCCATGGAAAATGCATTCAGATCTTTGGCTTCTTCGATGGCTGAGACTTTTGAATCAAACCGGGGAAGAAGAGATCTTAGAACCTTTTTGACGATGACCGGTTCTTTAATCTCCTCCCCTAGTCCACGAATGTCATTCGTGACTTCATTCACTCGTTGCATATACGAGTCAACATTCTCGCTTTCCTCCATGCGAAGAGACTCGAATTGAGAGCGATGAGTTTGCAATTTGGCTTCTTTAATCTTCTCATCACCTTCATGTATGCTTTGCAACTTGTCCCAAATTTCCTTGGCTGTTTTGCATGCAATTACTTTGACAAGCTCGCTGTCCACAAGGCCACTAAAGAGTGCATTCTGCGCCTTGGAGTCGTTGTCTGCCAACTTCTTCGATGCTGTATCATTGGGTACGGTGGCAGCATTGTAACCGGCTCTGACAGCCTCCCAAACATCATAGCCAAGAGATTTGATGAAGGCTTGCATCCTAATCTTCCAAAAAGAGTAATTAGAACCATCAAACAGAGGTGCTTTCATATTCCCTGTATTGACTGCCATGTGATTTGACAAGAGATCACCCTTAGCGTATTAAACTGATCAAGGGAACTTGGCTCTGATACCAATTGTTGGATACCGCGATCACTGAGAGGGGGGGGGGGTGAATCAGTGATTTCTAAAAACAGGTCCAATTCAACAACAAAACAAGTCAAACCACACAATGACACCAGATTTAACGTGGTTCACCGAAAGGCTACGTCCATGGTTCAAAGACTGTCCGAACACCAATCCGGGACAGATCTGAATCTTATTTAGTCGCACCAACGACAAAGAGCACCAACCCTTAGTTTCAGATAGCACCAACTATCTAGGAAGCACCGACTCCCTTTATAATTTATCTGCACCCACAGATAGGATCACCAAACCCCAGACATCAAGCACCAACTTGATGTAAAAACAGAATAGAAGATAAATTCTGTCTACAGCCCTTCCCCTCTACAATTCTCTCTCTCTCAATCCCTTACAAATTGAAAATAAAGCATAAACAGAGAGACACTTAACTTATGGACGAAATACCATCTTCAAGAGCACATCCTCGTCCACACTTGCTGTAGAAAGATGCAGCACAACAGTACACAGCACCAGCACTCTTCTTCTCTCCAAAACTCTCTCTCTTATCTCTTCTCTTCTTTCTCTCTTCTGGTGTCTTTATGAACGACCCATACATGCCTTTTTATAGGTTTTAATAACCCTAGCAAGTCTCCAAATTCGGCTACAATTTGCTTAGAAAGAGTCCCAAACAAATTAGATAAGAGTGCTGAATTTTCGTGCAAAACTTCTAATTCTGCGCAACTCTGGTTCCCGTGCTCGGTCGACATCCTGTGTTGCTCGGTCGACATCATACACTGTCTGGAATCAGTCAGTTATCGCGCTCGGTCGACATCCTGGGGTCCCGGTCGACCGAAGACACACTGTGTCACGAAAATAACTGAGAGCTACCTGAATCTGTTTCTGCAGGTTTCTCTTTGCTCGGTCGACCGCATGAGGTGCCCGGTCGACCGCGTGCTCTGCTTCAGGAATTCTTTATTCCTGACTGTTTCAATTCTGTTTCTTCTTTTCAGCTCTATCAACACTAGCCTACTATCATCATGCTTGTGACAATGTGTTGACAATAATTCCAACTCAAAACAATACTTGAGATACTATCTTCTTCAATTCGTCAAAAGACTTCTCAAGTCATCTCAAATTCCAACACACCATTCTTACCACTCATATCCTTAGATAATTTGAGAGTTGTGCTCATGGGTGTGTTCATGTGCTTGGCTGAATCTAATCCAAACCTTTTGACCAATTCTTTAGCATACTTGGTCTGGGAAATAAACATTCCATCAGTCAGTTGTTTTATTTGTAATCCTAAAAAAAAATTAAGTTCGCCAACCATGCTCATCTCAAATTCAGATTTCATAAGATTAGCAAATCTTTCTGTTAAATCATTACAAGTAGATCCAAACACAATATCATCAACATAGATTTGAGCAATCAAAATAGTGTCATTTATTCTTTGAATAAATAGAGTTTTATCAACACTTCCCCTTTCAAAATTGTGATCAATTAAAAATTGAGTGAGTCTTTTATACCAAGCTCTAGGAGCTTGTTTGAGACCATAGAGAGCCTTTTTAAGATAATACACATGATTAGGCTCCTTATGATCTTCAAACCCTTTAGGTTGCTCAACATAAAATTCTTCTTCTAATATGCAATTTATAAAAGCACTTTTCACATCCATTTGATATAATTTAAATTTCGAAGAGCAAGCAATGGCAAGTAAGATTCTAATGGATTCAAGTCTAGCAACAGGAGCAAATGTTTCTTCAAAGTCTATTCCTTCAATTTGGGAATATCCCTGGGCAACCAGTCTGGCCTTGTTTCTAACTATGGTACCATTTTCATCAAGTTTATTTTTGAAAATCCATTTGGTACCTACAACATTTTTGTCAATAGGCCTAGGTACTAATTCCCATACTTCATTTCTAGTAAATTGATTTAGCTCTTCTTGTATAGCATTTATCCAACAATCATCAGAGAAAGCTTCATTAACAGTTTTAGGTTCAATGATAAAAGTAAAGCAAATATAACTAACAATATTTTTCAATTGCCTTCTAGTCTTGACACTAGCCAAAGGATCTCCTAGAATTTGGTCCATAGGATGATGTTTCAAATTTACCAAGTCCTTAGAGATTAGACGCTCATCCAGCTTAGCTGTTGGGACTTCTATCTCATCTTTATCAGGGTTTTCTTGATTACTGGAATCTTTTAATTTGTCATCAATGACAACATTTATAGATTCTTGTATGGCTCCAATGTTTGTGTTCAAAACTCTGTATGCATGACTGTTTTGAAAATAGCCAATAAAAATGCATTCATCACTTTTTGAGCCAAATTTGCTCAAATGTTCTCTATCCTTGAGAATATAACATTTACAACCAAAATTTTTGAAGTAGCTAATGTTTGGGCTTTTCTCATGCCATAATTCATAAGCAGTTTTGTTCAAGGCAGTTCTCAAGTAAACCCTGTTTATGATGTAACAAGCTGTATTTACTGCTTCAGCCCATAGTTCTCTAGGGAGTTTCTTTCCATGAAGCATAACTGTGGCCATCTCTTGTAAAACCCGATTCTTTCTTTCGGCAACTCCATTTTGTTGAGGAGTTTTAGGGGCAGAAAATTCATGGTGAATTCCATACTTATCACAGTATTTTTCAAATCTAGTATTTTCAAATTCACCACCATGATCACTTCTTATTCTAGCAACTGCTCTTCCTTTTTCAACTTGAATTCTTTTCACAATCTTTTTGAATTCAGCATATGCATCAGATTTTTCCCTCAAGAATGCAACCCAAGTAAATCTGAAATAATCATCAACAATAACAAGGAAGTATTTTTTGCCACCTCTACTCTCTTTCTTTGTTGGACCAACCAAGTCCATATGGAGAAGCTCTAAGGATCTAGAAGTCTTCAAGGACTTAGTCTTTTTGTGAGAGTTTCTGATTTGTTTACCTTTTTGACACTCTCCACAAACTATTTTTGACTTCCTGCTAATTTTTGGAAGGCCCTTTACATACTTGTTTAAATTGGACAAGTCTCTATGGTTCACATGTCTAAGCCTTTGATGCCATAGTTGGGCTTCATCAAGATGAGCTATGTAACAGGCTGAACTGGATGCTTCTTTGTGATTATCAACAACATAACAGTTTTCTTGATTTCTAAGACCTCTTAGAATCACTTTACCATTTTTCGAAATCTCACAACCATGACTAGTAAAGAAGACAGCATGGTTTTTATCACAAATTTGTGAAATGCTAAGCAAGTTATGTTTCAAACCATCAACACATAAAACATCTTCTATTTTAGTCAAGTTGGGAACATTCAGAGTGCCCTTTCCTATAACTTTAGCAATATTACCATCACCAAAAGTGACAGTTCCACCATCATAATTATTTAATTTGGAGAAGAGTGTTTTATCCCCATTCATGTGTCTAGAGCACCCACTATCTAGGAACCATACATATTGGTCTCTAGCTTTAAGAGCTGTGTGAACAAATAGACTTTTAGGTACCCACATATACCTTTGTGTGTGAGAAGTTCCTCTATGACCTAGAGACTCATATTGAAGAAAATATCTCTTTGGGTTCCTTTTGTAGATAAAACATTTTTAGAATGATTATAGAATTGAGTTTTTAACTGATAAATTTGTTTCATCAATTCATTTAGTTTTTGAGAAAAAAATAAATTGCCTAAGTTTTCTTTTTAGTTGGTTCCTTTTTCCAGTCATATTTGATATACCTTTTTCTTTCATAAGAATTATATATAACTTTAGGAATGTTTTGATTAATAAAGGAAGCCTTTCCTTTTATAAATTTAGTAGAGACATCGGGGTTTTGTTTTGATTCTTTGTTGTACCCCAGCCCAGTTTTGTCTCTTTGATATTTACCCATTCTAAATAGTTTTTCAAAATTTTCTTCTCCATGAGTAAAAGAATACTCATATTTTTCTTTATACCATATTAGATGGGTGACTTCCTTTTTTAAATTAGTGATTACCTCTTTTAGAGTATCAGTTTCTTTCTTATGATTTCTTATGTATTCACTGGCAATTTGAAATTTAGAGTTGGTTTTGTTAAGATCATTGGTTAAGATATTAATTTCACCTGTTAAGGTTTTAACATTGTCTTTTAAAACTTCATTCTTTGCTTCTTGTTTTCTTATGATATTAATTAACTTGCAGCTCTCATCATAGAGTCTATTATATGATTATTGAAGATTTTCATCATTGTCTTCATTATCTGAGCCATCATATTCAGATTCTGGTTCTTTTTCAAATTCTTCAATATCTGAATTTTTATATTCATCCTCAGATTTCTCAAAATGAGATTTTTCAGATGTCTCAACTGATGGATCACATAAACTTCGAGCCATTAAAATAGTGTAATTTTTTTTTCATCTCGATGTGATTCATCTGATTCTAACTCTGATTCAAATGAGTCATCCCATGTTGCCATAAATGTCTTTTTCTTCCTTTCCATGGGACACTCAGAAGATATATGTCCAAGTTTTTGACAGTTATAGCATTTGACTTTTCTTTCTTGACTCTTAGATGAAGAAATGCTTTTGTTTTTATTTTTATTAAAGAATTTAAACTTTGAATTCTTTTTCTTAAAATGTCTTATAAATTTCTTAGTGAGAAGAGCAATATCTTCATTATCACTTTCTTCATCATTATCTGATTCTCCTTTAGATTGAGTTGATTGAGAGGTTTTTAAAGCAATTGATTTCTTATCTTTGGATTTATTAGAAGCATTATTTAACTTTAACTCAAAAGTTCTAATATTACCAAATAATTCTTCAACTTTCATAGTTTCTGGGTCATTGTATTCTTCTATAGAGGTCACTTTGGGGTGAAATCTATCAGGAAGAGATCTAAGGATTTTGCTACAAATTTTGCCTTCAGAAATTTGTTCACCAAGTGACCACATCTCATTCACAATTACCATTAGCTTAGCTCGAAATTCATCGAACATTTCATCTTCCCTCGTTCTTAAATATTCGAATTGAGAAGTCAACATTTGGAGCTTGGCTCTTTTGACAATGGTTGTTCCTTCGTAATTTGTTTCCAAAAGATCCCAAGCTTATTTAGCTGTAGTACAAGTCATAATCTTTTTGTACTCTTCAGCATTCATGGCACAAGTTATGGATTCAATGCCTTTGCATTGTTGTCTCTCAGTGCCTTATGATCAGCTATCCATTTTGCCTTTGCAAGAGGCTGGACAGTGCCATCTGTATCTGTGACTGTAGGAGGAGTCCATCCATCCTTTACAGTATCCCACACATCTCCGTTAAGAGATTTGATGAAGACGGTCATTTGAGCTTTCCAAAAGGCATAGTTTGTACCATCAAACAATGGAGGTCTGTTTATAGCACTACCTTATGGATTAGACATTGGCACTAGTAAAAACAAGTAGATCTATTCCGGGTGATTAAACCTTTAGGGAGTAACTTGTCTTTGATACCAATTGAGAGTGCAACTAGGTTCAATGAATAAGTCCTAGAGGAGGGGGGGGGGTGAATAGGACAAAAGGAATTCTAATGCCAATTTTAAACTTATTAGCCCAATTTTAATCTCAACTTGGAATAATAATCACACATAACAAAATAACTTGTTTGAATTATAAGTTCAATGTGTGTGTGCTTAAATAATCAGAGACACTCTAATTTGAAACAAGATAGTAAGCACAAGAGATAAAATGGCATAAGAGATTTATAGTGGTTCAGTCACACAGACCTACATCCACTCTCAAGGGTCACACAGTCCCTTGGTTCCACTATAAAGAATCAAACTACACAAGTACTGATTCTAACTCAATTTTGTTACTGAGGTTCGATCACACATATATAATCCCCACACATAATTTTTTAGAGTGGTTGACACACACAGATTCACTACACCATTTCAGGGCTTTTACAGCTTCTCATTTACGGCGTGCATTGAATGCAAGCCATAATGATATAATAGTATGGCGCACATGGAATGGAGCCACAAAAGGGCTTTTTCTTTTCTTTATTAAGGCGTGCATTTTGCGTGCCGTGAGATCTTATCAATTACGGCATGCATTTAGGACGCCGTAAATTATTGAGCATTTGCGGCCCACATTCGCAAGCCGTAAAAATATTAGGGTATCACAGCCCACATGTTGCACGCTGTAAAAGGCCAAGCCATTCAAATTAAGTTCACGGCCTGCTTTGAGAAGCTGTAAGATTAATCAGCATTCACAGCCCACATTTCGCATGCCGTAAAAAAACAAACCCGCCAAATTAATATTCCAAAACTATTTCGCACCCTTTTTTTGACACCCAAAATTTAACCCCAAATTAGGGATAGACGATACCCACTGAGAACTCAAATCTTGACACCAAAAAAATTCCGCACCCCTTCTTCTTCTCACGATACCCACCGAGAACCCATTGCTCCACTACCAAAAATATGAATTTTAGCAACAAAATTTTTGCCGCGGCCAGAGTTTTTGTGGCTATTTGTTACTTGTTGCCACCACAAATAGAGTTAGTGGCAACAAATCCCGTTTTGTCTCGTCTGTGTCTACCCGTGACAAAACGTGTCAGAAATTTTTTTTTACCGACGAAAACTAGCGTCAGAAAGTTTATCACCGACGTTTAATATAAAACATCGGTAAAGGTTGGTAGACTTTTTTACTTTTTAAAAAAAAATAAAAAATAAATTAATTTTTACCGATGAAAATTTCTATTTTTTGCGACAAAAAATAATCGTCAGTAAATTTCCCAATTTTTTTCCCTCTCCCGCCACCGAAACCCCTCTTTTCACTCTCTCTCTTGCGCGCTCTTCTCTCTCTCTCCGACGAAGGTTATGTTTTACCGATAAAATATTCACTACAAGAAATCTAGGATGCTGTGACGAAATTTGATGACGAAAAAAAATTTTTGTCTTAAAAGAACACCCAAAGAGCACGGAATATAAATTTTGTCATTTGTTTTAATTTTTTTCAAAAGTATAGGAGACGAAAACAAAATTTCGTTTGCAAAAATAAGGCGCCAAAGGCAGTCGCTAATGCCCTTTATACAAACACCCCCCACCCCCTCCCATTTTTTCTTCACTTTTCCCTTCCCTCTTGTTTTTTCCCCTGCTCCCGCCCTACTCCCCTTCCCCTTTTTTTCTTGCTCCTGCGCCAGCCCAGATCAAGCGGACGAGGCTGGATCATAGATGACCCCGCCGTGGTCCGCCATGGCGAAGAGCTTGCCACCGAGGACGGCGCTGCTGTGCATCCACTTCTCCTGGACGTCGACTGGGGAGGGGACGGGGGACCAAGATCCTACGGCCGGGTCCAATACCTCCGTCCAGCCAGCGGCGGAGAACTTGCGGGGGACCCTCATGCTGGGGCCGATCTCCCAGCGGTTGAGACGGGCGTCGAAGATCGAGATGGTGGACGAAGGGACGTCGGAGATGGAGCCGCCGAGGACGAATATCCGGGGGCCGAGGACGTCGCAGGCGGAGCCAGTGGAGGGGTAGGGTGGGGGAGGGAGGGGGTGGAGCCTCTTAGGGTTTGGGACGCGTGGGTCGATGAGGAGCCATGGAAGGAGGAGTTGAGGGGTCGTTAGGTCACAGCGGCTGGGGTCTTTCCCCCTTTTCTTTTTTTTAATCCCACTTTCCCTTTCTTTTTTTTCATTCTTTCGGTTGTTGCTTTAGGTGGAGGCAGGGGAGAGTGAAGAGCAGAGTTGAGTGGGGAAAGAAGAGGAAATGAGGAGGAGCAGCGCGCAGGTCCGCCATCGCCCAGGTAAGTGGATTTGTTAATGACTTATACTTCTTTCATTTTTTGTTTTCATTTTCCTTTCACTATAACAAACTGCACCTTTCCCGACAATATTTGCTGACGCAGTGAAAATTTGCGTTGGTAAAAGTCTTATTTCCAACGCATATTTGGACTGCGTTGGCAAAAGTCACATAAATTGTTACTTTTACCGACGCAAGTAAAACCGCGTTGGCAAAAGCTGTGGAAACCACATTGGCGCCAACAAAAAATTTCCCCAAAAGAGAGGGAAGGTTTTGCCGACGCGTGTTTTTCTAATGGCGACACAATAATGCGTTGGCAATTATCTTGCCTACTGGCGATGCACAGGTGTGCATTGGGAAAGCTCTGAGTTTTTATTCGCGCCATTACCAACTCATGAGTTGCGTCCGCAAAGCCCCATCTATGACAAACTTACCTTTCCCGACACTATTTTCCAACGCAATGAAAAGTTGCGTTAGCAAAAGTCACAGAGAATTGCAACTTTTATCGACGCAAGTAAGACCGCGTTGGCAAAAGTTGTGGAAAACATTTTCCACGCTATTTGCCAATGCAGTGAAAATTGGCGTTGGTAAAAAACTTATTTTCGATGCATATTTGGACTACGTTGGCAAAACTCACAGAAAATTGCTACGTTTACCGATGCAAGTAAGACCGCGTTGGCAAAAGTTGTGGAAACCACATTGGCGCCAACAAAAAATCCCCCCAAAAGAGAGGAAAGGTTTTGCCGACGCGTGTTTTTCTAATGGCGACGCAATAATGCATTGGCAATTATCTTGCCTACTGGCGACGTACAGGTGTGCGTTGGGAAAGTTCTGAGTTTTATTTGTACCATTGCCAACGCATGAGTTGCGTCCGCAAAGCCCCATCTTGACAAACTTATTTTTCCCGACATTATTTTCTAACGCATTGAAAATTTGTGTTCGCAAAAGTCACAACACTACCTCAAAATGGGTGAAAAACGATGAAATTTTACGGGATCGCCGACGATTAAAAATTGTCGGTAATAACACGAAATATTTCCTCTCGTTTTGGCAAAACGACAGCAGATTTATCATCGTTTAGGCATTAACCTTAAAAATATAGATGAGTTCAGACCCTTTCCTCGTTAAAAACCTTTTCTCTCCCGCGCGCGCCCCTTCCACTGCCCCAAATACCTCCTTTTTCATTTCTCGCCCTAATAGATCAAGAAGACGTGCCCGAACTCCACAATCACTCACATGTAAGAAGTGGAGAACAGAGGCCAGCTCCGACATCGACCGCAGACTACGGAGCGGCAGCTCCGACGGTAGAGCATCCCGAACGAGCGGCATGACGATCTTGCTGCATTACTGAGGCGAGTTCTTCTAATCGACGGCGGCGGAGGGGGAGAGGTCGAGGTAGAGGTGGGCGGTGATGGAGCGGGAAGTGCAGGCACGGGGGAGGCGCTCTTTCCGGCTGAGGTGGTTGCGACGCCAGGGGGAGGAGGCATCGGGGCGGATGGCCGAAGAGGGTTCTTCGGAGATCATTGGATCGGATCGGGCGGGTGAGGGTTTAGGAGAAGGACTGGATGGCGGCGATGGAGTCTGGATGGGAGGGCGAGTTAGAGGAGAGGAATTCGGCCTAGGACGAATAAAGAGAGAATAAAAGGGCGAGTTTTTGGGCGAGCAGAGAATGGAGGGGAGAAGAAGATGAGAGATGGAGAGAGGAACAACAACAAGAAGAAGAAACGAATACACCCATCAAGATTTTCCTTCTTGTATGTCTCTCGCTGGCATCTCATGTGAAGGCAATAGTCAGACCTCTCCCTTCCGGCAACGTCTTGCGGAGACTCCAGATCTATAGGTTTTCTTCCTATTCTCCTCTTCTCACATAGGTTTTGTTTATTTTCATCAATCGATCTACTTTCAATCTATTTTTTTATTTATTTTTTTTTCTTGTGTGTGTCTTTTTTGGTTGATTGTTCTTCTGCTGAAGAAAGATTAAGCACATTCGAAGGCATTCCTCTGTTATCATGAGGAATCACTATATAAGCTGTAGTTAGGTTTCCAATGGTTTGGAAATAAGAAAGGAGGTGCGTGGTCTGGTCTGGTCTGGTTTGGTTTTCATAGGTCAGACCTTCAATCTCTCCTTTTAGGACATCGAAACAGAAGTTTAATGCCTACAGGCCTTAGTTTTTGTGTTCTGCCGGTTTGGCTCTTCTGTTACATGCATTCATCTCATTCTCTTCTTTTATACTTCCTTTAGATTCTTTTTATTCTCATCTTGTCTTTTTTTTCTGGGTTTTTTTTGGTCCGATTTGAGGAATCCTTCTTCTTTTTCCCTCCAATATTGAATATGAGCACTCTCATTTTAGTTTTAGAAAATGACCCATCCATGGAAATTGGACTGGAAGGTTCAGATCATTGTTCATGATGAAAGGGGCAATCCTCTTCTTTGTACATATTATTGGAAATAGGAAACGGGGGCATGTTGTTTCCATGGACTCTAGATTCTATTGTTTGGATGGTTGCATTGGGGAATGGGGAGCCAACGTTTGAAGTGTAATAACCTGTGCTCAAAACCTCTGCAAGCCCTCTTTTTATTTTCTCTATTGGAGGGTTTTTTGGATGAAGGACGAAAATTTCTTAGCCTTTGATGGATGTGTTCCAACAAAGTGTTCTTCTTAAAGAATTTATACTTTGGGTTTATACGTGTGTCGAAAATCTACTTTTTTTTTAATAAAGCTATATGATTTTGCAAAACATGGGCTGGAAAAAGAAAACTTCCTTGCAATTTTATGTGATGATGAAAACTGGAGGAACATGAACTGGAATGTGCGCAGGATGTGCATTTGTGTGTGGTAAATATGGTTTCCCGGGAGATAATCCATGTTGTGTATGGGGAGGTGTTTCTCTTTTGTTCTCTGGAATTCCCATTGTACCGGGCCAAGGCAGGGGATGGGAAACTCGAGGAACATGAACAAGAATGGGCTAAGGATGTACATTTGGGGGGTGTGGTAAATATGGTTACCCAGAAGATAATCCCTATTGTGTATGTGGAGTTGCTTCTCTTCTGTTCTCTGGAATGCCATTAGCGGTACAATGGGCCCACGCAGAGGATGAAAAACTGGAGGAACATGGACAGGAATGTGCGCAGGACGTGCATTTGGATGTATTAAATATGGCTGCCCGGAAGATAGTCCATGGTGTGTATGAGGAGGTGCTTCTCTTCCGTTTCTTCATGGGGAGCAAATCCTCATTTCTTCATCTATCCTCTCTTCATCATTCCCCATCGTCTTATCATCTCTTTCTCATTCCATTTACTGTCTTTTCTTCCTCTTTTTTTTTTCTCCAAAGCTCTCTGTTTCCTTTTATCATCAACCTATCATTTACCCACAATAACTTATACCCATAGCCTATGCGTGTATCGACAATAACTTTTGGGCCCTTTGGGATTTTCATAAATTGAGTATGCATAAATGAGGTTTATTACATTCACTTATACCCATTGTACTCATTGCATTTAGAATTTCAAAGTCCATATCCTAATTTACCTTGTCATGCATTTCTGCTATTTTGCTAAGTGCCATACTTAATGTGCATTTTTTTTAAGGAGCATGATAGTGCAACATGTGTAAAAGTTTTTAAGAAACTTAATCTCATTTTGTTTAGTTACTTTGGTTTGAAGTAGTAGTTAATCAACAGTTACAAGATCCTTTCTAAGAATTGTTTAGTAACTTCTGTTTTTTTCATCTTGATGCATGATTTTAGCATGTATCCATCCCTTCAGTGATGAGCTAGAATTATTAGATAGTGTGCACCTTTATTAGGAGAATTGGTGGGGGCATGCTTCCCACGAAGGCGGTCCGTTTGTTCAACCCTTCCTCATGATTTGTGGTGGGCTTAACGATAGTTTTGATTTGATTGTTTCTTTAGAAAAGTTGATATTTAACAGTGGCATTATTAAATTCTTTTTGTCTTTAGTTTGTTGATCATGCAACCCAATTGTTGGATAGCCTGCCTAACCTTACATCACTCTGGTTTTTGTGATATTCTAACTTCCTCTAATAATTTAATTTAGAGTTGACTTGGAATTAGCTGACATGGACATCATATATACCTGTTATGATGCATATTTAGCATTGAGAAATTTATTTAATTTTTATTGTTAGTTTTTCCTCGTGTTTGCTCATGATGTACCTTCTCTTCTTGCAGCTCAATTGCTTTTCTTTGAGGGTCAAGGGAAAGTAACTTGTACTCTTGTTGTCATTGTGGTAAGTCCACTTCAATAACATCCTTGTTGTTTATTGGTGTAGATTGGAGACATGTTGTAGATGTAAATTTTTTCTTTCATGTGAAAATATTTATCCAATCATGCATCCACCTATAGGTCCACATCATAAGCGAGAATAATTACCTTATCTAAAACAATTCGACTATTCAAATTTACAAAGATCCTTATACAAGAAGTAACCTTCGTCCCTCCCTTTGTTTATAAATGAGAGTATGAGACCTAAAATGAGATTATTCCTTATAACTGGTAACTCCCAATTTATGGAGATCCAACAATCCAAATTCACCAGGAATCCTTATAAGTTGTAATGTGTCCTTCCTCTTTCTCTTTCCTCATAAATGAGAACATTCACCTAAAAATAAGGATTTAACACCCCTAGAAATAACAACAG
Organism: Litsea cubeba; assembly: GCA_012931725.1. Classification (NCBI taxonomy): domain Eukaryota; kingdom Viridiplantae; phylum Streptophyta; class Magnoliopsida; order Laurales; family Lauraceae; genus Litsea; species Litsea cubeba. The sequence continues at coordinate 34,883,548 of CM022952.1, forward strand.
CATGAAGGCCAGTCTCCTTAATTTAAAATAGGCATAAATAATGCAATCAGTCATAGACCTAATCTTGCTTCCATTGTCAGGCATGAAATAGTGTAAATGTACTACAAAATAACTTCATTTGATGTCCTATTGACTTACACATCCGACGAGCCCAAGATTGCACAATTTCAACAAGAAAAGAAATTATGATGAATTACTTTCGTGCTGGATAGCTGTGAATATCAAATAGTTTAGAAATATTTTACATATATGTTTTGGTTATTTTATGATTAGTTGGAATCACATCCTACCTTGCTTGCTTTAGGATTTTTACTCTCATTATAAAGTCATTTAAAATCCTTTCAAAAGTTTTAAGATATAATTTGAGTATTATTATTCGGATTTTATAGTTAGGTAGCAGTGGTCAAATGAAGATTTTTATGCATGTAGTTCCCCGTATATGGGGAGTTTTAACAATGATGGTGATTGATTTTACTATAGATTTGCACATTTGGAATTTTTTTTTGTTTTTTCTTTTCGGCATAAAGTTGTACGTTTTGGGTGCAATAGGCAAAATGATATCAATCTTATAGCTGGTCTTTGTTTGATGTGTGAAAGTGGGCCTTAAAATCTTTTAATTTTTTTTTAAAAGAGGATTAGGTGCATGGCTGGGCTCAATTCAATGCAGATGTAAATCAATCCTGCTTCTTGCTGCACTTCTTGCTATACCGTGTTTTTCACTTTCTCACTACACATGCATCTCCTGGTAGTTATGTTTCCCATAACTTACTATTTTCCCAATCTTCGGCTACATCATTTAGAAAATCCTTTCATATAAATGTTTACTGCATAAAAGTTGGTGATTTGCATTCTAGAGATCTAAAACCAGTATCTTAATACAACTCATGCGGTTAATTCTTTTTGTAGTTGGCTTAAGTGGTAGTGCATTTCCCTCTTTTGGGAATATTTTTTATGTGCACTTTGGTAAAGCCTAATACCATATTTCTTCTTTTTTTTTTAATGTTTGCTTGCAGATACTTGACATGAACTTGGGTCCATATGACCAGGAATCATATTTTACTAAAGAAGCTAAATTAAACATGTTGACATGAATTTGTTAATGACTTATCCACTTGTATCTCAACTCAATTTTATTATGTTTATAAACAGCTTCTATGTATTTAAAGAGATAATTCTCTGATAGAATAACATAGTTGTCAATTCTGTTTTGTTTCAGCTAGAAGTATCGGCATGAAACTATCCAAGCCCCCTCTTCATTGTCCTGTTTTGGCTCTGTTTTGTTTCAGCTAGAAGTATCAGCATGAAACTACCAAGCCCCCTCTTCCTTGTCCTGTTTTGGCTAGAAGGCAAACTTTTGCAGATTCTTTTTTTCCTGTTTATATTTCTTCCCTTTGATGACGGCTGAAATAATATAGTTTATTGATCTCCATTATCTAAAATGAATTGAAGGGTTAAAATAGATAATATATCATATATGTACATGCTTTAATCATTCATATGCCCTTATTTTTGTTATCAATTGGTCTTTCTAGTAAATCTTTGACTTTGATGCATTACATTGATATATTTGACACTCAGAGGTAGATTGTTCAGGTCTTGCTAATACTACAGATGTCCCATTTTTTTATGCTCCCTATTATAACCCTACAATGTGTTACACCTCAGCATGTGCTGGTCCTAAGGCTGAATAAGAAAGGAGGATTGGCCTTAGATAGGCAAGTCGACTCTCAAAACTCTGTGAACCAATTCGAGCTTCTTAGTGGTTGGCCACTCTAGTTCACTGGGATATGGTTTATATGCTAACAACAACAATAACAAAGGTTGAGATGCATTAACTCCACAATAATGTAAAAGTAATTCCTTAGATTGATGCTAATTGTAATAGGTTTGAGGATTTTTGCTAATCCCCATACGCTGATTTGTTTTAGTTCTGATGCTGTTGTTGGCTTTCATATTGCATTAAGTTGTAAAGCTCGAGTCTTTCCAGCTTAGGGTTGTTTGAGTAGTGCTGAAAGTCAAATGTGGCCAAAAAACTATAGGATGGATCATTGTAGAAAGAGGACACTGTTTTACACTGAATTCATTTCCTAACACTTTTTTTTTTGGGTGGAACAATCCTAACATTACATTACTCCATTACACACTAGTGGATCATCACAATCTTCTCCAAAATACAAGCCGTTCCCATAATCTACTATCAATTAAATGACAGCCAATTATTGCACAGAATCAATTAGGCAAACTCCAGTTCATATGCAACTTAAAGGTTGCAAAAAGCTTGTTAATCCGTTAATCTAGGTGGTTTTATTGGATCCACTAATCTACGATTCTTGGCAAGTTTATTGGATCTGTTTTTATGGATGTAACAGAGAGGAAAACATTGAGTTGTTTTTCCTCTTTTTGCGTGAAAAAGCATTATATCAAAAAAAAAAGACATTCACATAAAAATTAGAGGCTTTTCCTTGACACCAAGGAATGCTGTGCATTGCAAAAATGTGTCCTCATGGGTTTGTGCAAAGTAATTTTTGTGAAGAAATGTAAGTGGCTTATGTAGGAGAGTGATTTAGGTATTATTTAGTTTTGGTAGAAGAAATTAGGAGTACATTTCATTGGGATGTGATGTTCTTCCTGTTCTTAGAGGAAGGTCTCCAATTCAAGCATATTTGGATTTTATGAGGAACTTTAGAGATACTTTTAGAGAGTTTATGGGAGATATCATAGCAGTGAGTTGTTACTATTTTTGAACTCATGGGTTGTTATTTGGTGATGATGAAAATGATCTACCCCACTTAAAATGGGGATCTGATTGGTTTTTTAATTTTCAGGGAGTTCAAGTTGGAATGGGTCCTGCTGGTGAGTTGAGATATCCTTCTTGCCCTTCGGAGAAGCTGTCGTGGGGCATGGCGATTTAGGGAGCTTGGAGAGTTCCAGTGCTATAATAAGGTAGGTAAGCTATTTTTTTTAATTGAATTGACATTCATTTCATTGAATCTGCTAGTGCTTAGAAGAACTCTTTAAACTATTTTTAGTTCATTTGTTAAACTGGGTAATGCTTACTCCATTTGTCTTTTCTGCCTGGCCTTGCTTAATTTCGTATTGTTCGTCAATAGATACTCTGTTCATTTGTGAAAATGTGCAATGGATACTCCAGTTGGGTTTTCTGGCCTTGCTTAATTTCCTATTATTTGCCAGTAGATACTCGGACCCTGTTCATTCACAGTTCATTTGTTAAATTGTGTAATGGTTACTCCACTTGGGTTTTCTGTTCTTAAGTTCCTATTATTTGACGGTAGATGCTCTGCTTATTAAAAATGTGTAATGTTTACTCCAGTTGTGTTTTCTGACCTTGCATAATTTCCTATTCTTTACCAATAGATACTCTACTCTGTTCATTTGTTGAAATGTGCAATGTTTGCTCCAGTTGGGTTTACCAATAGATTCTAAATAAATGTTATTTATTGGTTGTTCCTTTGAATTTATAGTTTTCAATTCAATAGTATGGATGCTTCTTTCTTGATGGGATAAGTCTTTGTTGATGATGGTTATTTTTCGAGTGTAGGGGTTGCATGATGTTATAAAGCTGGTTCCTATTGACCTAGCGAATAATGGCTTGGCCAAGCAAGGATCTAATTATGTAACTAATGGCTTGGCCAAGCAAGGATCTGAGTTATACTACCCTTGTTTTTTCAGGTTCTTAAAGCCATATTGGATGATATCTTCTCACATGCTGCTATTTAATGAGGTTGAAGTCTCCCAGGCCCCAGCAATCAGCATGAAATAGAAGTTTAAAAGTTTAAAATAGAAGCACTTTGAAGCTTGCCACCCCTACTGTAAGTTGATTTTTTTTCTTTTTTGCTTGTAATTGTGATTATAAGCTTTCATCTGTCTAGATTTAGTTATATGGGTCAGCTGAATACTTGAAGTCATGATGGATTCTTTTCTTGAATTTTCCCCCAATAGTCAGCGCCTACAAACAAAATTTTATAATTAATTATTTGATTATCTTTTATACATTTAAAATTGATGTTTAATTTTAATGTGCATTTCACTTTTGGTTATTATTTTTATGTTCTGGATTTTTTTTCTTTAGTTTTTTTATTCTGTTCTGCAAATACTATTTTTTAGTATAAACATGAGCATCTTATTATTCATATTGATACTCTGCCTGCTGATAGATAAACATTAGCATCTTATTGATGACATTTTCTTGCTCTATTGTAATACAGCAACAAGTCAAAAAATACAAAGCACAAGAAAATGGTTCTTCTTTTAGAGATGATGTTGTTGCAAAGGTACTCGGTCCTGATCCACAAGGACGAGTTAGAGGGCTTGGGTATTGAGCAACTCCTTCAAAGTTAAAGGGTCAAGCACAAATGAATAACCTGAGTTGCCTATGACTGTTTTGTATTATTTATGCCAATAAGAAGAAAAATGTTTGTTTGCCTTGTATTGTATTGGAGTTCTATGAGTAGGATATGTGATTTATTTGTATTTCGGTAGGGATTATGGCAAGCAGGTAATCACTCCACCCATGAAGCAATTAAATAGAAATAATGCAGTGGTTGGTGGGATTAGTTCATATTTATTAGTGTCCTGTGAATCTTGTAAATGAACAAACAAGAATTCCCTCATTGTTTTGGTATTGATTTGAATGGATGATCTTTTTCATGTATTTTTTTTCCCATGGCCTATGTAGCTTGTATAGACTGCAAGTCCAATGTTTTTATTTTTAACTACAGGTCCAGTGTTTATTTGCAAGTTCTGTTTACATTTTTTATTTTAGTTTATTAATTTGTATTTGTAGCAATAAAAAAATGTGGATTTAATTTTTTTAATTAAAAAATAATTAATTTTTTTTATAAAAAAAATAATTAAGGCGCGTCGTGCGAGCCGTAAATTGAAACTCGCCAATTCTATAATGGCCTGCATTTGCAAGTCGTAAAAACATATACTCAATTACGGCTTGCATTTGGAGCCGTTAATCAGATTGTACACAACCCATTTACAGCCCACAAATGCAAGCTGTGTAAAACATTTTTTGTTTTAAGTATTCACGGCGTACTACATGTGCCATAAACTTAAGCACACCAATGCTTTAACGACACTCAGATCGCATCGTAAAAGTTTAGTATTTACAGCCTGCTTAGTAGGCCATAAATCTGGTCCAAAAAATCCTAACAGCATCATTTTCGACGTGCATTAATCCTACTTACGGCTTGTATATGGACGCTGTAATTACATCGAACCTTTTACGGCAGGAGCTTTTACGGAACGACCCCCTTGAGCCGTAAATTTACATTTACGGCGCGCATGACGCGCTGTAAAAGCTCTGAAATGGTGTAGTGATTCAATCCACTGTCACAAAGATATAAATTTGGATGGAGGGCGAACACTTGCTTTTAATAAAGATCGAAAGTGTTCAAGGAAGCTTTTGACCGTGATCGAAGCTTTTTACCTCTTGCAGCTAGCTTGGTGTTGATGATGAAACTCCATTGAGATGCACAACCAAGTTGTAGAGGTTTGATTTCTAGGGCAGAAATGAGAGATAGCTTTAGGGATTATGTTGGCTTCTCAAAGCACACTTCTTAGAGCTAAATAAGCCCTTGGATTTTTCAAGATAGAATCTAAGTGTGTTTGGAAGAAGCTTTGAGAGCTTGGGAAATGTTTACAAGAATTTAGAACAAAGGCTCTTCAAAAATTGGACTCCTTAATGTTGAAAATGAGCTTCAGGTATTTATAGAAAAAATCCAACGGATAGTTCCAATGGTCACTTAAGACATGGTAGAGTGTACCTGATAGGAACACTATTCCAACGTTTGAAATTTGATAAAAACCATGACATAAGCAATGCTTTGGTGAGGCCTTATAAGAAACATGAGTATGAATATGTGGAACTTTTGTAGGAAAAAATATTAAAGAAATCAAAAGCACACCGGTTTTAAAATCTTCACATTTTTTTATTAATTTATAAAACATTGTTTATTGTTAAGTTTCTATACATACTCATGCTTACTAAGCCTCAATGTGACCTGGTGTTATGATCATATTGGATGCCTTAGAATAGGTGGACCTAGGGGGTGAACTGCCAACCGCATGATGTTGGCTGGCCGAAATCTGGGGTCATTTTTGAGTTTTAAACAAGCTCAAAAAAATCTTCTAAAAACCTATCAAAATAACAATTTAGCCTAGGGTTTTTAGGGTCACTAAGGCGTATGGTTTCGGTCCCAATTACCTGATCTTGGTTGGCACATCTTGATGTTGATCTTTGACGAAGCCTGGCCTTTCCAAAAAGCTTTGACAGACCTTTTGAATTGAATCTTCTTTGAAGTACTTAAGAGACAATGTCTTCGGAACTCTTTGTCACGGAATTGACAATAAAAATAGTGCACATGAAAATGTGGCACTAATAGGTAAGAGGGATTTTTCTTTGACTAAAAGCCTCTTTTAGTGCCTAGGTGGTCAAACCTGACTCATGTGGGCTAACCCATGAGACCTTAAGCTTTTAAGATGACTTAGATCTCATGTGGTGTCATTTTTGTGGAGAATATCTAAAAATATCTCCTTTGGATAGAGAATATCTAAAAATATCCTTACTTGGAGAGAATCTCTCATATTCCCTTCATTTTGGGAGAGAATATCTCAAAAAAACTTTCTTTGGGAGTGAATATCTCAAATCTCCTCACTTTTGGGATAAAATCTCTCTAATTGCTTTCTTTTGGGAGAGAATCCATCAAAGTATGTTTCTTTTGGGAAAGAAACTTCCTAATTTCTTTCTTTTGGGAAGGTTACTAATTTGTAGCACTTACTCCTTTCTTTTCTCCTTGTTTCCTCCTTTGGCTTGCTCTCTTTTATAAAAGTGAAGGGAGGTTGGACCTCTTGCTCTTATTGCTTTCTTTTGCAAAAATCTCAAGAGTGCTTCAAGACCAAGAGTTCTTCAAGAATCTTTAAGCTTTTCTTCTTCTTCTCCATCAATGGCTTCAAGTAAGTCATCTTTTTCAAGAAAACTCCACTGTAGAAATAGGATGGTAAAAGAAAGTTCTTTTTTTCTTTTTTTTTTCTTTTTTGCGTGTTTTTTTTTTCACACATTTTTTTTCTTTTTTTTTGGACCGTACGAACAGATCCATATGGATCTGGCCGTATGGCCACGTGGCCATGGGCACAGCCTGTGGGCCAGTCTCCTTTTTTTTCTTTTCTTTTTTTTTGCTTTCCCTTTCTTCTTTTGTTTTGAGGTTTCTTTCTTTTTTTTCTTTTTTTTTTGCTCACCATGATAATGCATTTTTATGCAAATCAAGATGTTCATGCATTTTTTTTGATGCATCAAATAAAAGGCTAGAATTTCTAGGTCAAGCCAATATGAGTTTTGGCTTAGACAAAGTTCGATTGGTTTTGACCAAGTTTAGTTGGAATTGGTCAAACTTTTGTCAATGGTTTTCTAGCATCTAATGCATGACAATTTACTTTCTATGCATGCTATTTGTAAATTGAATTGAGAGCATGATGTGATAGCACATACCTGAAAATCTTTGCAATTTTTTAGAATTTGGAGCTCGCAGCGATGTTGAGCCCTTCCTGATTTTGCGGAGACTTAAGAAGCTTTGAAAGTTTGGAGTTTTGGAGCTTGCAGCGATGTTGAGCCCATCTTCAAGCTTTCTATTTCTTTAGGGGTGTTTCCCTTTTCTTCAGAATTGCCCCGAAATCATGCCAAAATTTCGCCAAATTTTCTTTTAGTGAAAGTCTGTCATTTTGATGATGATTTTTTTCTTTTCCAACCTTTGCAGGTGGTTCCTCCTGAACGAACAAGGGTAAGGTGCCTGTTACCAAAGTACCTCGTCGATCTGCTAGATCTTCCAATGTGGCCGTTCAGCAGGCTTGGGAGAAGGTCCAGTGTGTTGAGAGAAACTTGTAAGAGTGTGACTCCCTCAATAAAGATGAGATGCAGCTGTAGTTGATCGCTCTCAAGGGTGAGGAGGTCTATAATATCATGGTAAGCAACCGTCCTTGGATCATGGGCGATCAGAGCATTGTGCCCAAGCCTACCTTTCTCTTTGGTGATGCAGTCCCTGACGACATGACATACCCAAGAAGATATTTTCAGTTCTCTTACACAGCTGAAGGTGAGGAGAGGACTATTGTTACCCAATCGACTTTCGATCGCACTATCTCGATCATGAGCCTTTCTCCTACATACTCTAAGAGGGAAGATCCTCCAAGCTGAGTGGAAAGGATCAATGTGATCAAGACCGGGATTTTTGTTGGCGGTCCTTCCTGATATGTGGAGAAGTCGCCTGCCCTTTTGGACATGTTGATGCCGGCCAGCGGCTATGAGTGTTCTGATTATCCGTCGGTCGATTTGAGACGGGTGGGCCTTGCCATTTTCAGTGGTGGCGGCAGCAATTGGGTGAAGCCTTTTTTACTTCGTGGCCGTTTCAGTGCTGACTCCGATTGGAAGTCGTGGACTGATCACATCCAGCTGATTGGTGGCGCCGTTTTGAAGGAAGTCGGGATTTTTTATGCGGCTCGTGCTTTTAGGGAGACCGTAATCTTTTTCGACGAGGCCTTCATGGCTATGCTGGAATCATTCTTTCCACAAACTAACACCTTCATTGTCACGAATGAGATTGGTTTTTCTTTGAAGGAGTTGAGTGCCATTACTGGGTTGCCTATCATTGGAAAACTCTATGAGGAGTTCATGCCCATCGACATCGACATTGAGGAGCAGTCTGAGGAGCTAGGCTTCTCTACGATTTTTTAAAAGAAGGAGGGCTCGAAAGTCAATTCCAGCAGTTGGAAGGGTTTTAGCTCTTCGTTCCTCAATTTCTTTGACAGCAGGGAATCTTCAGATAGCATGACCTGGGAAGCCAGGGCTAAGGATTCGAGTTCGAATAAGACTTCAGTCATACGAGAAGAGTTGAGGAATTTCTTCGCGAGTACAGACGCCATTTGTTTTGACATCGCACTGCGGAGAGATCTCGTTGGTTACCTCACTTACTGGCTAGGTGAGGCTGTCTTTGCTGGTGGAGATGGAACGCACATCAGGCCATATTGTATTTTTTTGGCTTGTCAGATGGTATTTGGAGAGCGGCTTGCTTTGGTGCAATCTCTTTACCCTATTTGGGCACTGAACTGCAGGCTGCTGCTTTCTTGGTTGAGCTTGGGCTCCCTATGAATAAATTATTTTCAACCCACATCTTTTATTCTTGGTATGTATACCACTATCCTTGCTTCCACCGGTTGGGTGTTATACAGGATAATGATCCTTTTATGATTCGGTTGGCTAAGGGTAAAGCCATATTTGAATCTCTTTTGTTTGCCTATATAAAGATCTGCGGTTCAAGGACGTTGAGATGGGGCAATCTTCAGTGAAGCTTTCTCCAGAATTATGGAAGAAGGCTTTTGATTTTGGTGCCCCCCGTGACTCCACTAGGGCAGGTTCGGGAAGGCATTACTCCTTGACTAATGCAGAGAATGAGTGGCTTTTCAGCATACGCATCGACACAATGGTGTACCGCAGACATCTTTTCGTCGACATCCAGCCATATGTTCCTTCTCATTTTGCGCTGCAGGTGGGCTTTTCTCAAGGTGTTGTTGGAGCGCCTTCGAGTATGGTGAAGCACTTTGGAGGTTTGCAGGATGGCGAAGATGCATGAACTTCTTATAGTGCTGAAGACACTACTGTCATGATTTCTTATCCTGAGCTGTCGACTTTTCGGACTGCCGGCTTCATGAAGTGGTTTATGGAAAGCTTTTTAGCATACCGTGGGCTTTCTAAGAAGGAGCTTGATGTTAAGAAGTCTTCTGAAAAGGTATCGGGAAGTCGGATGGCGTCCGGCGAAAGAAAGTTTTGGCTTTCCTTTCTGGAGAGAAGCATAAGATAGGCTTTCTCAGTGAGTAGGGCGTCATTGGATCTGAAGCTGCCAGGGAAGTACCTAGTGAGGCCTTGGAGTAGCTAGAAGAGGAGGAAGCTGAGCTTGATGCTTGGATGCAAATGGCACAGAGGCGAGCTTCCGTGGAGTCTACTGGCAGGAGCAGACAATCCAATGAGGAGTCAAGTGGGAGACTTGACTTTGACAGTGGGCCAGGTTCTTCTAGAAAACCAACCAATAGAGGTAAGAGGAAAAGGAGTCAGCGCCATAGCAAGGGACAACACGAAGAATCTCCTGATTTGAAGGTCCCTCTCACCATTAATGAGGAGGTGTATAGGAATGCTGACGACAGAAAAGAGGAGGCGAGAAGAAGATACCTTTGGTGAAGGTATGATCTTCCTTTTTCTCTTTCCGTTTCGTTCATGGGTCTTTCCATGTTCTGATTTGACTTCTCTCCTTTTTTTTCAGCAGAGGATGAAGACTTGGTGATGTCTAAGGTTCCGACCGATGAGGCGGTAACGGATCCGGTTGTGGCACCTGAAGAAGAATTGAGGGACTCTGGAATGATTCCAGAATCTCCAACTGGTATGACTTCTTTTGCTTTTCTCATTTTTTTTGTGCATGTGTCGTCCTTTGCTAACACATATTTTTTTGTCAGCTGACTTGCCACAGAATTCCGATGACTTTGAACCATCCATGGATGCAAATGTTGATGATGCTTCGGATGAGTTCATGGAGGAAGAGAGTACTCCGCCAGTCGTCAAAGAAGGTACTTTGTAGTGATAACCCTGATAATGATTTTTTTAACAAGATCGTACTCATACCCTTTTGTGTTTCATTAGCAGGTTGTAAAGTGACAGGAGAGATCCCATCACCTTCATCAGAACTAGACCAAGGGGTGCCAGAGGTTGATCCAGAGGTAGGGACTTCTACAACCAATTCTGATACTGCAGAGGTGAGACCTCGTGCTGAGATTCCTTCCCCAATGGCTCTAATTGGAAATAGTTCTTTTATTACTCTTCCAAAGGGGCACGGCATGAGCAGCCGACCGACGAAGCGGGGTGAATCTTCATCTGGGCCATCTCTTCTATTTGCGAAGAAGGTGCCGGCGCTGGTTTTGAGCTATTGGATCAAGACTCTCCTTTCTGGATATTTGGATGCCGGATTCAGCATGGTCCAGCATGTGCAAGATATTCTTGCTAATGCCGAAGAGGCTGGTCTGGATGTCACAGGTGCCAGGGCGATCGTTGATAGGATCATTGCACTGGGCAACAAGTGGTCCGAGACCACGACTTTCCTTGATGGTGACTTCTGCAAGGAGATGTTCCTGGACCCTGCTAACAAAGCTCAATCTGACATGGATGAGACTACAAAGAGTAGGAAGCAGCTCATCCAAGAGAGGAACTTAGAAGAGTTAGCCATCATCGGGCTGAGGCACGACATTAACATCCTTGATAGGGAGGTTGTCGAGGCTAGGCAACGTCTTGAGCATTTGAATGCACAAGTCGTGGCCAAGTGGGCTACTTTAACAGAGGCTCGTGACAGGGAGAGTCTTTGATTCTCCAGGTTACAAATGCCGATCGAGTTCTCAAAGAGAGGACTCAAGAAAACAAATGATAGTGAACTGCTTGGGAAAAGATTCCCGGTGTAGAAGAAGGATTACAGCATTCTCTAGCATCTCATGGCAAGTTTTGAAGAAGCGTGCTTTGGAAGCTCTGACGACTGAGGCCAAAAGTTTGCTTAAGGAGCTGAAACTTTGGCTAGAGACCATTTTTGGCTGAGCTCCTGGTTTCTCTTTTTTTTGTAACAGAAACTCTTCTTCTTTCCCTTTTTTTTGGTACCACATGTAGTTTTTTGGTACTCTTTTTTTTTGTAGTGCTTGCGAACACTTCTCGTTTTTTTGTATTCCCTCATTTCACTTAAAATCTTTTTATGATGAAAGTGATAGTTTAAATGGGAATATTTTTTTTGAAAATTTGATCAAAAGTTTGTCATTTTCTGAAAATCTTTTGTCAAATGATTGTTTTGCATGGGAGCCAAATTTTGTTTATGGCATAAGAGCTAATTTTTGTGGCATGAGAGCCGGTTTTGTGGCATGAAAGCCGGGTTTTGGCGGCATTGATAGCCGATTTTGGCATTGATAGCCAGGTTTGTGGCATTTATAGCCGATTTTTGTGGCATTTATATCCGAGTTTTTTGAAAGCCAAGTTTTGGTTTGTTGGCGTGAAAGCCAGTTTTTTGTGGCATTGATAGCCGATTTTTTGGCATTAGAGCCAGGTTTGTGGCATTAATAGCCGATTTTTGTGGCATTTATAGCCGATTTTGGCACGAGAACCAGGTTTTTGGTTTTAAAAAATGCAAGTATCAACTAAAAGTCGCCTCCCTGCTGAATGGTCTTACAAGTATTGATGGAATGTCGTATCCTTGCTCATTCGGTCGAGTATCGATGTAATGTCGGCTCCTCGCGGATTTGGATGCAAGTATCGACTAAGCGTCGCTTCCTTGCTTTTCAAAAATTTTGTTTTGCGGGTACTGACTTGATGTCATTTCCCCATGATTTTTGAAAATTGTGGTTCTCTTAAACCTTTGGGTTGTGGATATCAACTGAAATATTGCGTCTCCACAATTTTAGGTTTTTTCGAACCTTTGGATTTTGGGTTGTGGATATCAACTGAAATGTTGCGTCTCCACGATTTTTGGATTTTACAAGTATCAACGAAATGTCGCTTCCTTGTGATTTTGGAAGTGTCAAACGTTTTGCATTCTTTCGATTTGTGCGAGTATCGACTCAGCGTCGCTTCCCCGCGGTTTTTTTTTAAAAAAAACCATTTTTTTTATTTAAAGACACGAGGGTTGTTAATTTCGACCTAAAACCATTTTGGCAGTAAAAGGCAGGGTGGACTAGGGTGGAAATCCCTGAATCCAGAATTTTGTTTCAAATCGTGAATTTTGGGTTCAAAGATTGAAGATTTTGGTCAAGTCAGGGAGAGGCTCCTAAACTTGGATTTTTTTGAATAATGAAATGATGAAAGTAAGCATTGTTTTGAGTTTCTTTAGAAATTTCAACATTTGATATGGAAATTCTAAAAGAGTGGGTTGTCTTTGGCTGTGCAGGCATTGCTCTGACTCAGTGGGTAAGTCTTCATGGGTAGTACCGCTTTAAGAAATTACTGTTGATGGGCAGCATACATCTGTCACCCTCCATGTTTAGGAGAGCATATGCGCCGTTGGAAACAACCTTGTTGATGGCATATGGTCCCTCACATTTTGGCTCAAATTTGCCTTTTGACATGTGAGTGAAGACCATTGGTCTTTTTACCCCAAGAACAAAGTCACCCTTTTTGTAGGAGCGTTGCCTGACCTTCTTGTTGAAAGATCCTGCCATGCGTGCTTAGTAAAGTTCAATGCTTTGTCGAGCTTAGAGTCATCTCTCGTCGAGATTGTCCAGCTCTTGGAGTCGCAACTTGACATTGCTTTCTTGAGTCATGTCATTTTGCAAAGATACCCTTAGGGAATGAATTTGTACTTCTAAGGTACGACAACTTCACATCAATAGAGCAAGGAGAAAGGTATGCTATGGGTTGGTCCTCGAACGGTGGTCCGATAGGCCCACAAAGCTTTAGAAAATTTGTCGCTCCAGTCTCTTTTGTGACTAGAGACCATTTTCTTGAGGATTTTTGCAGAGTGTCTTGTTGAAGGCTTATGCTATTTCGTTTGCTACCATATTGTATGGAGTAGAAAGGCAGCTTTGGATTTTGTATTTGTCGCAGAACCTGTGAAATCGATGATCCTGAAATTGTGGTCTGTTTTCATGGACGAATCTTTTAGGTATGTCGAAACGACAAACGATATTGGTGCGCAAGAACTGAATGACCGATGAGGTCTTCATTTCATTGAGCGCAAATGCTTTTGACAACTTAGAGAAATAATCCGTAGCGGCGAAGATGAAGCAATGACATTTGCTTGAAGATGGAGAAATAGGACCTATGATGTCCATACCCCAGGCTTCGAAAGGCCATGGCATCGCTGTAAGATTTAGCCATTCTGGAGGCATGCGAACTTAATCTCCGTGAACTTGGCATTGTTGGCAGCGCTTAGCAAATTGCATTGCGTCAGCTACCATGGTAGGCCAATAATAACCTAGCCTTTTTATCTGATCGTAGAGCTTAGGACCGGCCTGATGGGCTCCACAAAGACCAGCATGGACTTCTTTGAGTGTTTCTTCAGCCTCTTATTGTGACAAGCAGCGTAGAAGTACTCCGTTGAAGGATTTCCTGTAAAGGATTTTTGAAGGAATATCCAAATTAAAATTTGGGGATCGTCTTTGAACGCTTGCCCATTCTTTTGGATCTTCAGGTAGGATTCCAAACATAGTGTAATCAATGAACAAATCCCTACAGTCGCCGATTGAAAGTCTAATGATAGATATCCGACTTCCAACCATTGGGTGGCATTCAACAACTACTTGGTGTGTGTTAAGAGGAGGGAGGATTCTTCTCTCGCACACTGTGATTTGCATGTTTTCCCCTTCCTGGATCGCCATAGATGCGGCAAGTCTGGCCAGGGGATCTGCACGGATGTTTTCACCTCAATGGATGTGGGTGATGTGACAAATGTCAAACTTTTGTAGAAGCGATTGTGCCTTATTGTAGTAAGCCAGCAGACCAGGCTTCCTGACTTCAAATTTCTGATTCATCTGGTTGACGATCAGTTGAGAGTCTCCAAAGACTTCCAATATAGTGATGCCGGATTCGATGGCGAGTTCCAATCTTAGGATACGAGCTTGGTATTCAGCTACATTGTTTGTGCATGGTTCCAGTAGCGAAAAAGTATGTGGAATCATTTATTTGTCGGGGCTAACAAAGAGGATGCCAACTCCCGAGACCAGCTCTCTTTTTTCATTTGTCCTGGTTCCACCGTCAAAGTACATGTCCCAAGATGCATTTTGTGAGGAAGTCTCCACGTTGTAAACGGGTTTGTCTGGGAGATCATCTCTGAGTGGGGAATCTTTAGGCAATGGATGCTCTGCGAGAAAGTTTGCTAGAGCTTGGCCTTTGATTGTTTTTTGCGGTACATACCTAATATCAAATTGTGACAGAAGGATGGACCACTTTGCCAGTCACGCATCGAGAGAACCTACTTTTGTAACAAGGACCTTCAAGAGGTTGATCCTCGAAACCAGGTAGACTGCGATGGAAAGTAGGTAGTGACGTAGCTTTTGTACGGCGAACATCGCTGCAAGGCATTCTTTTTTGACTGGAGAGCAGTGATGCTCTGTACCTACCAGCTTGCGACTGAGGTAGAATAGAGCGGCTTCTTTTCTTTCGTCATTTTCTTGTGCCAGTAGAGCGCCCAGAGAATGGTCGAGGGCTCTTGTGTACAAGATGAATGGTGTTCCAGAGGTAGGAGCAGCTAACACTGGAGGTTTGGTCAGGTATGACTTGATATCTTGAAATGCAGCTTCATAGTCAGCATCCCAGAAAAAGTTCACACCTTTCTTCATCAACCGAGAGAATGGACGGCACTTCCCCGAAAGATTGGAGATGAACCGTCTGATGTAGGCCAATCTTCCATGAAGTCTTTCAGTTCTCTTAAGGTTCTTGGAGAGGGCATTTCTATAATAGCCTTGACTTTCATGGGGTCAAGTTCTATTCCAGCTTTCCAAACTAGGAATCTGAGGAACTTACCCAACGAGACGCCGAAGAAGCACTTTAGAGGATTCATTCGCAGTTTATGTTTGCGAAGCCGGAGGAAGACTTCTAGAAGGCCTTCGAGTTGATCTTCTTTTCTTTTTCTTTTGACGGTGAGGTCATCAATGTAACATTCAACCATCTTGTGTTGCATATCTTAGAATATCTTCATTGATATGTGGTACCAGCATTTTTCAGACCAAATGGCATGACAGTGTAGCAATACATGCCAAATGGGGTCTGAAATGAAGTGTGTTTTTCATCTTCGGGATGCATCTTTATCTGATTGTAGCCAGAGAAGCCATCTATGAATGTCATTCGCTCGAATCCGCAGGTATTGTCAATCATTACCTCCAGTATGGGGAGCGGGAATTCATCTTTAGGGCAAACGCCATTCAGGTTTCTATAGTCAATACGGACCCTGATCTACCCATTTTTCTTTGTCACGGGGACAATGTTGGCCAACCATTCAAGATGCTGTTCCTCTTGAATGAAGCCAACACTTTTGAGCTTTTAAACTTCTTGTGCGATTTTATCCATCACTTCCGGACGGAATCTTCTTTGGCCTTGCTTGACAGGCTTGATGTCTTCTTGAAGATTGAGCTTGTGGACAGCTACGTTGGGGTCTAAACCAGGCATTTCAGCGTAAGACCATGCAAAGCAATCGACAAACTCACGAAGAAAAGCGATATACTCGGGTAACTCATCATCCTTTATATTCATGCTTATGAATACAGGATGTGGGTTATCTGGTGTTCCCAAGTCTATCTTTTAAACATGATCTTTTGTTGGAAGGTTCGAAGGTGGTTCCTCCATAATATTTTCGGGGGCTTCCAGCTCAACAAAACCTTCTGGGGTTTCAAGGGAATTCCCAAACCAAGGATTTGTTCCTTTCCATGCGTCTTCTTGATCGGTGATCTTCTCAAGGCTTGCTATGAGATGTTCCCAATCGCCCGTTGAAACTAGGTCGAAGTAAGGTACTTCTTTTGGAGACGAGGGTTCTTCTGGGTTAGAATACCACCCGTCTGTGTTATCGTACAATTCCTCTTCAGCGTCAGAGAAATCGTACCAATTGGATGAGCATCCTAGATCTTTGTCAGGTGACTCATCGAAGAGATATCCAGTGAGATCGATGTCTTTATGGACAAGAGATGTTGAGGCTTGGTCGGCAAATCAACTTTTCAGCCTTTGTGTCAACTGTCTCAGAGGAGTGTCGGGATTATACCCTAACCCATGTGAAGACTTTTCTATATGGTCATAGAGTCTCCAATCTTCCAGTTGGCTTTTGGTCAAGGCGGACCCCAATGGCGTGAGAATACCACGGCCTTCTCCCAAAAGGGCTGGTTTTTGAATGTCATAGCCCATTTTCTTCATAGTAGCTTGTGCCACGGGGCTATATAGAAATAGTTGAGGCATACCTTCATTTTGGAAAGGTTCTAGCAGGGAGTTTGATGAATAACCTTCCGATCTATGGAAAAAGATCGGCTTTTCCTTTGCTGAAGTTGCCGGAACGACGAAGGAAGCAGACGTAGGATCTTCTTCGTCAGCAGGTGTCTCCATTGGAGTAAGAGCATGCTGAACTTGTTCAGTGTCAACTTGGCTTGACAATGTGTTGTCTTCTGGCTCTGAATCCAAATCTATGTCTTGCATGATAGACATGAAAAAGACAACAAATCTGCCCCCAGACTTTTGCTTTGCCTTCTTCGCTTTAGTTGTGATGACCAAAGGCTTTGAAGGTTTGAGGGAGATGATGAAGGGAGGTTGACTACTATCTTCGGATTTACCGGAGGGTTTATTTACTTCCGGTGATTGCTGAGGAGCCTTGCCTTTATCTATTTAGAGATTCTCAGCAAAGGGTGCTATTTCCTTCTCCTCTTATTCTTTTTTGCCTTCATACATATGTGAGTCTGCGAAGTGGAGTTTTTTACCTTTGAAGGGTTTTCCGTCCGCAAAGACTCAATGTATCATGCCGTCGCTGCCAACGAACTTGATGCACCGATGTAGAGTTGAAGGGACAACACCATTCTCTTATATCCAGGGGCGTCCGAGAAGGATGTTGTAGGATGAGGGGGTTTTTACCGCATACACAGTGACTTCAGAGATAAGATCACCGATTTGCAACTTGAACCTAATTTTGCCGATAGGCCTTTGAGTGCTCCCATTGTATCCAAAGATAGATACAGATGTGTGGCTCAGCTTGCTGGGTGGGATGCCCAACTCTTTGAGAGCCGAAGTGGAGATGAGGTTGAGTGCAGAACCTAGGTCGATCTGAACTCTGTGCATTGGCATCTCCTTGATGTACCCTGTGAAGTACATGGGTCGGTTGTGTCTTGTTTCACCAAGTAGGAGGTCTTCCTTAGTGAAGGCGATGGTTGCACTTACTGCTTTTTGAACCGAGAGGCATTCAATGCAAGATCCTTTAATTTTCTTCTTTTCTCCTTTTCAGGAAGTTCCTGATTTTTCGACCCTGTAGTCCATTTCAATTTAGAGGACTTGTGGGGCATGTTTGTCGACATCCTCACTCAGTATTTGTAATTCTAAAATAAGATTATCACGAGTGTGCGGTGACATTTGCAATAAGTCCAGGATGTGCAATCGTGCAGGTATGTGTTTGAAGTGCTCGATCAAGTCATACTTGAAAGCCTCCTTCGGGCCTGCATGTTCAATATTGTTGTCACTTGAGGCGTTTACAACATCTTTTCCCAAAGGATTTACATAAGTAAAAGAAGATTGGTTGTAATTTTTGTGGTAGTCCCGGCCAGAGCGGGTGCCTCTACCAACTTCGTGAGTTTCTTGAGAAGGGTCTTCATTTGGAAGGTTGCCTTCGGGGTCCAGAGGCTGTTGCTTCTCGTTTACTAGGGATGTGTCTGCAGCAGAGTCGTCATCCTCAATGATTGTGTTGCATGGAGCATTTTCCAGCAACCTTTCTTCTTTGTTGACCAATTCATCGTCCCAAACTTCATTAGCTGGGGCTTTGAGGATAATCAGTCGAGAAGGGTGTGAATTCTAAAGTCACAGTCTCAGGAGATGAAGCCTGAGAGGGTGTTATCACAGTGAAAGTCACTTGAGAAGAGGTAGCTCCAGAAGATATACTCCCAGATGTGGTTAGAGAGTAAGTGATCTCACCAGATGAGGCTTAGGAAGAGCTATCATCTCGAACTATTACATTGCAGGCAGCTCCGATAGGAGTCGTCACCGGAATGGACTGTTGGGAGTCAGACTCGTCTTCGGATGTAAGAGGATCATTTCTTTATTGCAGTCAGACTAGCTTTATTGCAGTCATTAATTCATTTCTTTGGACGGCCCAATCAGAAGCAAGCATCCAGGAGTTACAAGTCAATTGATTCATGGCATTTAAGCCATGAAACTCCTCCCATCATGGTGATTAAAGGCAACTAAATGCGCTCAATATCCATCGGCCAATCAGAAGCCAAGAAAAAGGAGTTCCGAAATAAAGGAATTAGACCCTGTAACTCCACCCTTAATGCGGCTTAAATGTGATTAAAGCCCATAAACCCTCCTAAATGGCTACCAAGAGCCTATAAATAGGAGAGCTTTCCAAGAAGAAAAGAAAATTGGAAATCCAGAAGAATACAGACAGAAAATATGAGAGAAAGAAAAAGAGAGAAAACTCTGCAAAAGTTCTGCACCAGCCACCACTACAAGGTGACAAAAGTCCCTTGGGGGGTACCCCCCAAGGTCCTTGCCTTCTCCTTCTGCCTCCAATGGCTTAGACGTGGCTTTTCAGCCCGTCTACTTAGCTTTTTATTGGACATAGGACCTCCTCTTGGTCTTTGTCCTCTAAAGATCTGAGGTTATAGCCAAGCCAAGCGAATCAAGAGCATCCTCTGTTCTCATCTGCATGGATGATAGCGAAGTCCACATATGGCTTGCGAGCGTCAATCTGAACGAGTCCCACACAATCTCCTGAGAAGTTAGATCCTCCTTTTCTTGCTTTTTATTGTATTTTGTATTTTTCTAAAAGAGACAACAATCACAACTCTTGTATTTCATTATTGATAAGAATTGTTAACCGGCTATAAACGCCAAAATTGGCTATAAACGCCAAAAGACAGCTATAAATGCCAAAAAAATCGCCTTTCACGGCAAATCAAGAAAATGTATCTTTTCTTAAATATATGTGCAATGGAAAACTTGAAAGAAGTTGATTTCCTTTTTGCTTGCGAAGGTCGATCTCCGGATCACCACTTGCAATTCCAAGTAAAATAGAAAATCTAACACACCTCCACAAAAAAATTTGTTGATACCCGCTCTCTGCCCCCCGGGCGCAAAAGGGTCGGATCAAACGAACTCTCACGTCTGCCGACCTGGGTAGCACCGAGCAGGATGCGTTGTCCATCACGAGCATCAACATTTTAAAAAAGGAAGTGGTGGTCCTGAGATCCACCTTCACAAGTAGAAAAGCAAATCAAATTCTCTCTAGAATTCATTGCACATATAAAGAGAAGAGACATTGATTTTTGAAATGCCGTAAGAGGCGATTTCATTTGTTTTACCGTAAATGGCGGTTTTTGCACTAAAAGGTGATGTTTGGCATTTATAGCCGATTTACAATTCTCACCAATAGTGAAAAACAAGAGTTGTGATTTTTTTATCTCTTTAAACATTACAACATACAATGAAATGCAAAAAAGGAGGATCTAACTTCTAAGGAGATTGTGGGGGACTTGTTCAGATTGACGGTCACAAGTCATGTGTGGACTTCACCATCATCCATGCAGATGAGAACAGAGGATGCTCTTGATTTGTTTGGCTCGGCTTAACCTCAGATTTTTAGAGGACAAAGACCAAGAGGAGGTCCTATGTCTAATAAAAGCTAAGTAGACGGGCTGAAAAGCCACGTCTAAGCCATGTAGACAGAAGGAGAAGACGAAGACCTTGGGGGGGAGGGGATACCCCCCAAGGGACTTTCCTGACCTTGTAGCGGAAGTCGATGCAGAACTTTAGCAGAGTTTTCTCTCTTTTTCTGGATGACTGATAGAATTTTCTGGCCCCTTTTTCGTGCTTGGATCTCTGGATTTCTGGCTTTTTTTCTTCTTGAAACGCTCTCATATTTATAGGCCTTTAGTAACCAATTAGGAGAGTTTGTGGGCTTTAAATATAATAAAGCCACATAATGGGAGGAGTTACAAGTTTTAATTCTTTTATTTTCTAACTCCTTTTCCTTGACTTCTGATTGGCCGGTGGAGAATTAAAGGCCTTTAATCACCTTTAATCTCCATCATGGGAGGAGTTTTCATGGTTTAAATGCCATGAAACCTTTGATTTGTAACTCCCATTTGCTTGCTTCTGATTGGGCCGTCCAAAATAATGAGTTAATGACCGCATTAAGTTGCCATAAACGGGTCAATTAACAGCATTAAGTGGTCGCCAAGGTAGTTGAAGAGTCGTGGGCCGTGCCGTATCTTCTGGAATTCTTCTTGCGATGATCATTGATGGATCTTCATGCCGATCGACATCAGATGACCATGCAACTTCAGCCATTGATTACTAACAGCGGGCCGGTGCCATCGGTCATGTCGATTTGTCGATCGATCGAACAAAAAGTGTGTTTTCTTGGTTTGCTGGTTGGCGATCAACGATGATTTGCTGCTCTCGAAGACGGACCCGTGATGTTGACGAAGATCGACAGATTTAGTGCCTTAAAAGTCAAAATTTTAGAACACCACAGGGACTACAAGTCTCGAAACGCGAAAAGGGACCGGGAAACAGCCTTTTGGCGGAAATCCGGCGACCATGGGGGCTTGGTCCCTTTTGGTCACGATTTTCGGCATTTTCTTCCGTTCTTTCTGATTCTTTTTTTCTTCTGTATTTTTCCTGACATTTTTGTACATATATTGGCCTGATTTTCCTGTAGAAAACTTGACGAGAATCCTTTCATATTGGGGTGAAAAGTTTTCAATTTTCTGGGAAAGCCGAAAACTTTGTCGCAAAGAGCTGCCAATTTGCTGTCAAAAGCCAAAACTGGGTCAAACGATGTCAGAATGACCTGAAATTTAAGGTAAGACCAACCATATGCTTTTGTTTGAGCTTTGAAGCCGTGCAGGGTCCTGTCGCCAGTAGACTTGTTTCTATCGCGAGGAAGATGTAGCGCTTTGATGTGCGGTCAACCGATGTCAGATTGAACTGAAATTTGAGAGGGAGTCTATTGGAGTCATTTAGAGACGATCCATTAGCTCTGATTTGGAAACCGTGGTCCCGGGGAGCTTCGCCACTGGGAGGCCTAATTTGGCTTCTGAGCGTCAAAGTCTGATCAAATATTGTCGAAATGACCTGAAACTTAACATATAGCCCTTTGCAAGCATTTTGAAGCCGCCCATGTGCTCTATTTGATGAGTGATGGCCTCGGTGGTTCTCACGTCGATAGGCTTGATTTTGTTGTTCGAGGGTTGATGTAGGGTTAAACGTTGTCAGTTTGACCTGAAACCTGGCGTGAAGCCTTTTGGAGGTATTTTGAGACCATCCACAGGCTCTGATCGAAGATCTGATGTCTTCGGTGTTGTCGCCGCCGGGAGCTCCTGTTCAGCTGCTGGAAGAGTGAAGTTAGGCCAAACAATGTTGAAATGGCCCGAAACTTCATGTGTACTCTCATTTTGGTCGTTTTGAAGGATCTTGCGGTTTTTGTTTAATTCTGACAAGATTTGATTTTTTTGGAAGTAGCATTGCCTGTTTGTGGTAGCCTGCGGCTTCATGTAGTTTCTTTGATCTTTGAAGAGGCAGAATGACATTTTTTATGTCAACAAATGCTATAGAAGAAAATAAAAATCTTGATATCCTCAAGGTCAACCAGCTGGTTGGAAATCTTCAGACCTTTGAAGAAAATCATTTGGATAAAGGAAAATCAAAAGAGAAAGGTATTGCTTTGAATGCCAACTCAGAATCAAGAAAGAAACCTGAACAAAAAAATGAGTCTGGTTCTGAATTTAAGGCTGAAGATGAGATGGCTGAATTGTTTAATTGTATCAACAAGTACATGAAGTCAAAACAAGCAATGTGGAATAGTTCTAAATTTGAGAATAAGGATTCTGTGAAAGGAGCTAAGTGTTTTGAGTGCTAAGGCTATGGTCACTATGCTAATGAGTGTGCAAATTAGAAAAAAGGGTACATTGAAAAAGGCTCTCAACACAACTTGGGATGAAGAGTCATCAGAAGAAGAAAAAGAATGTTCAACTGATACTTCTGAAACTGTGATGACAAGTTTGTGGCTTTCATGGCTAAGTCTCTGTCTGACAATGATATTGATGAAGATCATGATAGTGAGATGTCAGATCAAGAGAAAGATTATGAAGAGTTGTATCATACTACATATGCTGATTGAGTTTGGATGACAAAGTATGGCAACAAGATTACTATCAAGTTTAAGGCTGCTCAAGAAGAAAATTATTCATTGAAAATTGAGTTAGAGCAAGCACTTGAAAAGGTTCATCTATTAGAAAGTCAAAAGAACCGCACAGCTGCAAATTTGACTACTGATGGTCAGAAATTCAAGAAGGCTGAACAGGAGATCGAGACCTTAAAAACAGAGTTACAGAAGGTAAAAGCTGGAAATAAAGATTTTCAAGGAAGATTGAAGATCAGTCTGTCTGAGCTGGAACTGAAACAAGCTTCTCTAAATAAGATGAACACTGGTTCGAAGACTCTTACAAATATCTTGTGCAGTCAGAAGTCTCAGTTTGACAGGAGCGGTCTAGGTTATGATCATGGTGTATCCATTTCAAAAGCTAAAGGTAAAACTATTTTTATTTCAAGTGTTGCACATGCTGCTCCACATATTGCACTTTCAAATAATGTGTCGAGTTGTTTTAAGAAAAAGAATGTGTCATGAGCTGCACACATATCCACTTGTCACCATTGTGGAAATAAAGGACACATTTGTCTCCATTGCAATAAGCTGCAAAGTCTACGCAAGACCAAGCAATGGTGGAAGAATTATTCTCCACCCAAGATGACTCCTATTTGGGTAAGAAAGCCTGATTCGCCTAAGAAGTTTGCTCACACTGTGTTGATAGATCAAACTACAGAACTGTGGGTGGCTAATTATTAAAAGCCCTAATCAAGGAGGTCAAGCTCCCCCAGTGCTGCTATGAAGATAAATTAAGGGGAGTCAAAATTGAGGGGGAGCTACTGCATTCAGATTGACAGAAGCTGCATGATGAATTTTGTTTGTCAATTATGGACAAATATAGGGGGAGAAGCATTAAGCTAGGGGAGTTCTACAAGCTAAGGCAATTCAAGATCTACAGTGCTGATTTTTTTAAAACTTCAGTGTATTTTGGAATTTTCTTTTGGGTAGATCATATTGTAAGATTTGTCCAAGAATTACCAAAATGGGGAGATTGTTAGAAAATAGAACTTGTCAAGCTGTTATCAAATTCAACACCGAGGCAGAGACAGAATGGTGTCTCGCTATAGCGGGAGTAACTCTGGGAGTCAAGTTCATTTCGGACTCTAAGTGAATGTTTGAGATGGACTCTCTATCCTGATTGGATTATTTTTAGGAGTCTTAAGCATGAACTAGGGGCAATAAATTGGGTGTTTCTCACAACCCAAAGAGATACAGATCATCTCTCAAGTTCTAAATTAGTGACCTAATTGAGAGAAATATTCCCTAGAGATTTATTGAAAAAAGTTGTGCTGCCAAGTACTCTAGAGAGCCAAGTTCTTCAACATCCCTTGCAGAAGAACATTTTCTTGTGTAAAAGATTTGAGGAGTCAAGCGCTGAATTGAGTCTATTGCAATCAACGGTGTGAATTCGTTGAAGGGTGAAGCGACACAAGGTAACTTCAGTCTTTAGATATGGGATATCTGGGGAGGAAATCTGAGTTTCTTATAATTACGAGATTCATAGTATTTGATTTGATCTAGTTTGGATCGGTAGTTTTTCACCCCGTTAGGGTTTTCCACCTTAAATTTGGTGTCCTTGTGGTGTGTGCTTGTGATTTTATTTCCGCTGCGTAGATTATTATTTTTTGCACACTAGTGGGTTGATTTATTGAGTGGACCAATCTAGAGATCTCGTACCCTAAACCTTCACATACATTATCCAATCCACCATAAAGTGAATGGTTAGTGAATGTAGGACCATAGACCTCATTTTACTGGAATGATTATCAGATGGCTTGGGCACGCCTATTAGTTGGGGGACTATACAATGAATTATGATGGTATGTAAATGTAGAGAGATTTGGGTGCAGTTGTGTGGTGCAATGGACTATGGCCATTGTATTACAAGCCTAATTTACATTGAAGTGTTTGGCACATGGGTTTAGCCGAGGCTTAGTTTTTTGCCCTGCATTTGATGGGCGGCACCTGGACTAATTTGCCTGAAAGCCTATGTTAATTGCTAGTGGTTGGTCCAACACATTTCCTAAATGCAAATTAAATATTTCTCGATTGTTTGGGCCTAGATTAGGATTTGATTGTTCAGCCCAATGGCTAAACAACCTGGCTTTAGCAAGTTTTAGCCATGACTCGCACTGAATTAGTGAGCAAGCTCATGCATCACATGTATGATTGTTGACACCAAAAATGTCACTTTGCCTTTTCAAGATCCAAAGAGCTACATGAAGTCGCAACCTGCCATAAATAGGCAATGCTGCTTCCAAAAATCAAATCTTGTCAGAATCAAACAAAAACTGCAAGATTCATCCAGACAGCCAAAAGAGGAGTACACAAGAAGTTTCAAGCCATTTCAAGATCATTTGGCCTAACTTCGCTTCTCCAACAGCCAAATCAAGCCTCTCAGCGGTAAAGCTCTCCGGGACCATGGTTTCCAAGACAGAACCTATGGATCATCTTAAAATGACTCCAATAGGTTCCCTGTCAAATTTCAAGTCAATCGGACATCGGTTGACCGCACATCAAACCGCGACATCTTCATCGCGACAAAAAGCAAGTCTACAGGTGATAGGACCCCAAACGGCTTCAAAACTCAAACAAAAGCCTATGGTTGGTCTTATTTATTGCTCAGCAGGCTTCACACCAAATTTCAGGTCATTCCGACATCGTTTGACCCAGTTTCAGCTTTTGACAGAAAATCGGCAGCTCTGCGCGACAAAGTCTTCGGCTTTCTCAGGAAATTGGAAACTTTGCAAAATAAAATGCAAAGATTCTCATCAGGTTTCCTACAAAGAAATCAGGCCAATAAATGATCAAAATGTCAAAGAAAAGTACAGAAGAAAAAAGAATCAGAAAAAAGCGAAAACGGACGCAAAACGGGACACGAAAGGGGGAAAAACCCCCCAGGGTCGCAGACCCCTGCGACCCTGGGCCAGGGTCGCCGGCGACCATGGACCCCGGGGTCGCCGGGAAAGCCCCGGAAACCCCGGTTTTCGCCGTTTTTTCGCGATTCGAGAAGCCCAGCCTCTGGTACTTTCCAAAATTCATGCTTTTGAGACACCAAGTCCTCTGACATCCGTCCAAAACACGGGTAAATCATCAAGAGTATCAAAGACAGTATTGATCGCCACCCGGTCAACCAAAAAAGTGTGCTTTCCACCCGACCGATCGAGAAATCGACAGGACAGATGGCACCGACCTGCTGTTGGCAACAAACACCTGAAATTACATGGTCATCTGATGTCGATCTACATGAAGATCCATCGATGATCATCGACAGAAGAATTCCAAAAGACGTGGCACGGCCCGCGACTCTTCAGCTACTCGGCGACCACTTAATGCGATTAATTGACTAGCTTTATTACAGTCATTAATCCATTTCTTTGGACGGCCCAATCAGAAGCAAGCATTTGGGAGTTACAAGTCAAGAGATTCATGGCATTTAACCCATGAAACTCCTCCCATCATGGCGATTAAATGCCCTCAATCTCCTCCGGCCAATCAGAAGCCAAGAAAAAGGAGTTACAAAATAAACAATTCAATTTTGTAACTCCTCCCATTATGTGGCTTAATGACATTAAAAGCCCATAAGCTCTCCTAAATGGCTACCAAGAGCCTATAAATAGGAGAGCACTCCAAAGGAATCCAGATCATCAGAAAAAAGAGACAGACACACAGACAGAGAGAAGCACAGAAATCCAGAGAAAGGAAAAAGAGAGAAAACTCTGCGGAAATTCTACACCGGCCACCACAACAAGGTGACAAAAGTCCCTTGGGGGGTACCCCCCCCAAGGTCCTTGCCTTCTCCTCCTGCCTCCAATGGCTTAGATATGGCTTTTCAGCCCGTCTACTCGGTTTTTTATTGGACATAGGACCTTCCTTTGGTCTTTGTCTTCTAAAAACCTGAGGTTATAGCCAAGCCAAGCGAATCAATAGCATCCTCTGTTCTCATCTGCATGGATGATGGCGAAGCCCACACATGGCTTGCGACCGTCAATCTAAACGAGTCCCCCACAATCTCCTGAGAAGTTAGATCCTCCTTTTCTTGCTTTTCATTGTAGTTTGTATTTTTTTTCAAAAGAGACAAAAATCACAATTCTTGTCTTTCATTGTTGATAAGGATTGTAAATCGGCTATAAACGCCAAAATCGGCTATAAACGCCAAAAATCGGCTATAAACGCCAAAAATCGGCTATAAATGCCAAAAAATCGCCTTTCACGGCAAACTAAGAAAAATGTCTCTTTTCTTAAATATACGTGCAATGGAAAACTTGAAAGAAGTTGATTTCCTTTTTTACTTGCGAAGGTTGATCTCCGGATCACCACTTGCAATTCCAAGTAAAAATAGAAAATCTGGCACACCCACAACAAAAAAAGAAATGTTGATGCACGCCCCCTTTGCCCCCCGGTTACGAAAGGGTCGGAACCAAACGGACTCCCACGTCCGCCGACCTCGGTAGGAACCCGGGCATCGGGAGCGCGGTCCATCAAGCTGGCATCACCCGGTGGGACTCGTTTATTTGAGAACACGATGCTAGAAATGAAATATTTGCATATCATATATTTTGCTCTATGCTTATATTTCTTTTCTCGATTCCTTGGCTACTTTATAATTGGTGGCCTATGTTGAATTCCGCATAAAAAAAAAATGAGATGAGATTTTTTTGTTTGGAAATT
The DNA here is from genome assembly GCA_012931725.1 of Litsea cubeba. Lineage (NCBI taxonomy): Eukaryota > Viridiplantae > Streptophyta > Magnoliopsida > Laurales > Lauraceae > Litsea > Litsea cubeba. The sequence continues at coordinate 34,911,138 of CM022952.1, forward strand.
TCTAATTCTTTGAATTTATTTCCACTCTTTCTCTTTTCAAAAAAAAAAAAAAAAAACAAAAAAAATAAATCAGATTTTTCATTTTTGGATTCAAAATTGAGAAACTTTGATCCTTTCCCTTCTGGGCACTGGCGCTCGCGGAAATCGCCGAGACCGTGTTCGGATCGGGGGTTGGGCCATTGTTTCTCTTCGATGAGTTCATTAAAAATCTAAAAAAAAAAAAAAAAAAAAAAAAAAAAAAACAAAAAAATAAATCAGATTTTTCATTTTTGGATTCAAAATTGAGAAACTTTGATCCTTTCCCTTCTGGGCACTGGCGCTCGCGGAAATCGCCGAGACCGTGTTCGGATCGGGGGTTGGGCCATTGTTTCTCTTCGATGAGTTCATTAAAAATCTAAAAAAAAAAAAAAAAAAAAAAAAAAAAAACAAAAAATAAATCAGATTTTTCATTTTTGGATTCAAAATTGAGAAACTTTGATCCTTTCCCTTCTGGGCACTGGCGCTCGCGGAAATCGCCGAGACCGTGTTCGGATCGGGGGTTGGGCCATTGTTTCTCTTCGATGAGTTCATTAAAAATCTAAAAAAAAAAAAAAAAAGAAAAAAAATATATATATATATAAAAAAAAAAAAAAATTTAGATTTCTTAATTTGGATTCAAAATTGAGAAACCTTGATCCGTTCCTATCGTTCATCGCGCTTGCAGAAATGTTGAGCCTGTTCGACTAAGGTTTTGGGCCATGGTTTCTCTTCGATGAGTTCATTAAAAATAAAAAAAAAATATATATATATATATAAAAAAATAAATAAAAAAATAAAAAAATTTAGATTTCTTAATTTGGATTCAAAATTGAGAAACCTTGATCTGTTCCTATCGTTCATCGCGCTTGCAGAAATGTTGAGCCTGTTCGACTAAGGTTTTGGGCCATGGTTTCTCTTCGATGAATTCATAAAAATAAAAATAAAATAAAAAAATATATATATAAAAAAAAAAAAAAGACATAGACCACTAAGGTTAAACCAACTGCGTTCTTTGATCATGGTTGATTCAAAGAAAAGCCTTGTCCAGAGTGTGGAGACAGCTTGACTGTTCTAGGCAAGGGTCCTCCAAACGGGTTCATTAAGTAATCCTACCCTTACCTGGGGGCAATTCTATCAATCAAGATTTCATAAGACCGGGTTAGGAGGCCTATGTGTACTCTCTCGTCTTTTAAATAAATTTTTTTTTTTTCAAAAAATAAAATTTTTAAAATAAAAATTTTAAAATAAAAAATAAAAAATAAAAAAAATTTAAAAAAAAAAATCTTAAAAAAAAAATAATAAAAAATAAAAAAAATAATAATAAAAAATAAAAAAAAAGATTTTTTTAAAAAAAAAAATAATAATAATAATCTTCAAAAAAAAAAAAATCTTCAAAAAAAAAATCTTCAAAAAAAAAAATCTTCAAAAAAAAAAAAAAAAAAAAACTTCCGTCATTTTGGGTTTAGATTGGAGAAATCTTGGTCTTCTCCTTTCTGGGCACTGGCGCTCGCGGAAATCGCCGAGACCGTGTTCAGATTGGAGTGCCTTTTGCTCTCTTTGATAAACCCGATATTGGCTTTTCAAAAAAAAAAAACTCGTCATTTTTAGATTCAGATCCGAGAAATCATGGTTCATTTCTTTCTGAGCACTGGCGCTCGCGGAAATCGCCGAGACCGTGTTCAGATTGGAATACCATCTGCTCTCTTTGATGAATCCAATCTTGACCTTTCAAAACAGAGAATCTCATCTCATAGATGCGGTCTCAAAACATTTGTGTCTAGCGGTACTAGTACGCCCTTTCAGGGTCTACTGTATTGCGACCGGCACATTTGTAACTCCAACTTTATATTCTTCTTACCTCGAGCAAGCTCTGCTTCTCGATAAGTCGAATTTAAGTTCACAATTGCTTCTAGCAGTCACTGGGATGCCCATTCTGGGCTTACCATACCTGCGATCAGAACAATTGTACCTTCTATGGCATTTTGTCTTCCTCATATTGCTTGGGTCATCTACCTCGAGCAATTTGAAAAGACGAAACCATAGAACTTCCCATTTATGATCATTATATTCTTGTGATTACTAATGGATGTGGTCTTGTTTCAGAAATTTTCGAAAAAAACTAACAATGGCAGCTTCACTAACCATTACTTTCGACGAAAGCAAGCACCAACTCATGCTTCAACAGAAGCAAACCACGCGCACCTACAAGCGCCCCATCAGCTGCCGAAGCGTCAACTCCCTCGGCAACTCTGTGAACTCCGGGTCGACCTCGACTCCCCGGACTATCGTCTTCGGGACGTTGGGACCATTCCCACTTCCTGAGGAACAAGCTGCTCCCTCCAAGAAGCAGAAACTCGCCTCTCAACGTGTCACTACCGTGACACCAAAGGCGAGCACCAGAAGGCCTGAAGCCCGTGGCAGTCCCACGAAGCCTCAGCCTGCAAACAACCAGGTCTACCCCAAGACTTGGTCCCCAAGACCTTCACCAAAACAAAGAAGGTCCCAAACATCAACTAAGCCAGCATTCCTGGCCCCACTCAAGGAGAACCAGTTCTATCCTCTTGCTTACATGAAAGAGGAGAGACCCATCTCCAACTTGACTTCCAAGTCATCCCAGCATGAGCCGGCTTGTTCCTACAAGCCCAAAATCAAGTCATGCATCACGAGGCCTCCACAAGCACCTGCTAAGGCCTACAAATCTGCAGTTCGACCCTTTATCTCTACAGGGGCCGAACTTCACAAATTCAAAGCTTCGCTGCAACAGGCGAAGGACAGGGTTCGCATCCTGTCCTTGCCCAGCTACAGAGAAGACAGGCTCGGCTGCTGCGCCCGAGGGAGTACATCCTTCATCGTCAAAGCCCAGTCAGAGCTGACCGAAGCTCAAATTGCTCGCCGTATACGCCGCCGCGCGTTATACCGACAAAAGAGACTACAGAAGCAAAGGACCCAGCCTCCCACACTTCAAGTCTCTCCCAAATGGGTCGAAAAAGAAAGACCCAACCAAGTTGCTGCCGTCCATATGGTTGGAAAAACCAGAAGGCGCCAAAAATCAGCAACAAAAATCCATGTCCGACGTCCAATGACCCGCAGCGTCTCCAGGACAAGAAGACATTCAGAAGAATCCCCTGCTCCTTCAAGCAAAGGACAGCAGAGTGATCCTTCCTCAAGCTCTTCTTCAAAAGGAATGAGCCCCAGCTCAGTCACCAGGACAGTTTCTTCGTTCGAATCACGAAGGATGAATGTCTTGGCTACAAATTCTGAGCCACCACCACGCAATCCACCTCCAGAAGATGCGATCACCCGCATCCAGCAGTTGGAACAGGGCCAGCAGAGGATTGAAACTCTGATGGAAAACCTTCTCCTCGCCTTCCAAAATCAGGCGAACAATGAACCTCCTCCGAATCATCAAGACGACGAGGTAAATAGAGAAGAAAATGAGTCACGCGCCCTTACCAAAAAGGACGTAGACGGTATCCTCGCCAAAGCAAAAGAAGAGGATATACTCAAAGAGCATGGGATCAAGCCACCATATCCCTTATGGATGGACTCGGTCCCGTTCCCCACCAAATTCAAGCATCCTACTCTCCAAACATATACGGGGAAAGGATCAGCCAGACAGCACGTCATCCACTTCAAGATCTTGACAGGAGCTATCGCGGATCAAGATGCACTCAAGATCCGCCTCTTTGCAAGTACCCTAAAAGGTACGGCCTTCGATTGGTACTCCACTCTGCCGGAGGACTCAATCCAAAACTGGGCCATGCTAGAGACACGCTTCCTCACTCACTTCAAAGGTGAAGATCATCCCGCTACTATGGCTCAGCTGTGCAGCCTAAAACAGGGGGAGAATGAGTCAACATATGACTTCATTCACAAGTGGAAAGCAATGGCATACAAATGCTCTGATGTATTGCCACAAGCGTCGCTAGTCGACATCTGCCGAAACAACATGAGAGCCAGAATCCGCTCCATGATCATCGGCAACAAATCAAAAAACCTGGGAGAACTCCTAGAAGCTTCCATGGAAGCTGAAACGGTGATTAAAGACCTCAACAGTCAGAAATCATCAAAGAAAGAGCCAACCGCCATTGCAACCTCTAAACCAAAGAAGAAAGAGGTCCTCAATGTGCAGACCAAGCCAGCTCCTCAGCCACCAAAGAAAGCTGAAAACAAAGCTGCTGGTAAGAGACCTGAACTCTCAGATGCCTTCAAAGAACGAGTAGAGAAGAAATACCCGTTTGATGAAGATGTTGATGAAATTTTCGGGGCTCTTGTGGCAAACGGCAAGCTCACCTTGCCTGAACCAAAAAGACCGGGTGATGTTGGCAAAACCAACGATCCTCGGTACTGTCCATACCACCAGATGATCTCGCATCCTCTCAATCAATGCTTCGTTGTGAGAGAGAAAATAAATGAGATGTGGAAAAACGGAGTCATCACCTTTGACAAAAACTATGGGTCTGCCTCCGTCAACATGGTGACATGTGGACAAACATCAAGATCACCGAAGAAGAAGATCACTACTTCCTTCAAGGTGATAAACTCAATCGAAGCGTCCGAGGAACTGGTTCCTTACCCGACACCAGACGGACAACCGATATGGGTACATCCCGATCTCCTGGAAGATGAAAATTGGGAGGTCGTGAAAATAAAGCCTACAGCTCAACAGCGAAGGCAGGCTAGGAAACATCTCCTCAAGCTCAAACGGCAAGAGAAGACCCAGCCAAAACTAGAGGTCAAAGAAAAGGCAGAGGCTTCCTCTACCGCTTCACTGGAGGTAACAAAAACATCCCTTCCAGAGACTTCAAAGGGGGTAAGGAAATTCACTCTCAGTGATTTCATGCCACCTCAATTCAAAGAAGCCATGCAGGAGGCATCATACTCTTGCAATTCGGTAGTTGGATTCTCCATTGATGGATACGAGTCCAGCGACACCGATGATGGATTCGAATCCAACTACACAGATGAGTGGGAGGAGTCCCTTGAAACAGGAGAATATCTCTCCGATGAAGAATGGGTTCCTGAGTCTCATCTTATGCCAGTAATCTGGTATAACCCCCTACAGCCACAAGGATCCTGGTCTGATGATGAAGAAGACCAAGAGGCTGTACAAGAAAATGCTGCTGACCCAGCACCTCTCATTACTCCAGTGGAAATCAACGATGTTGAGCCACAAAGAGATGATGAAGAAGAAGATCCGGCTCCCATACCTGATCTTGAAGAATATGCAAGGATCTTGCAGTGACTCGCTCTAGAACAAGAGCAAGAACGCGTCAACGAGCCTCCTCGCAATCCAGAGCCTGAAGTCCCTGAAGACCACCAGGTACATCCTCCCTTAACTCCTGAAAATGGAGAAAATTGCTGGATAGACGATCCTCTCACATCCGAGGATGAGTCTGACTCCGATCAGGCAACGTCTCCCGTCAGAGCTTCCTGTAATGTGATAATTCGGGATTATAGCTCTTCCGAAGCATCGTCTGATGAGAGCACTTATACTCCGGCGACGCCTAGCAATGTATCTTCTGAAGCCACCTCGTCTCACGTGACTTTCACTGAGATGACACCCTCTCAGGTTTCTTCTCCTGAGACTGTGACTTCAAAGTTCACACCCTTCCTGACTGAAGAATTCCCAGCCATTGATGCTTGGGACGATGAATTAGTCAACGAAGAAGAAAGATTGCTGGATGCTGTTCAGGACTTGTTCCCGGAAAATGCTCCATGCAACACAATCACTGAGGATGGTAACTCTGCTGCTGATGCATCCTCAGCAAATGAAAAACGACAGCCTCTTGATCCTGAAGACAATCTTCCAAACGAAGACCCTTCTCAAGAAGCTCTCGAAGTTGGTAGAGGCACCCGCTCTGGCCGGGACTACCACAAAAATTACAACCAATCTTCCTTTACATATGTAAATCCTTCGGGAAAAGATGTTGTAAGCGCCCCTAGTGGCAACAATGATGAACATGCAGGCCCTAAGGAGGCTTTCAAGTATGACTTGATTGAACACTTCAAGCACATACCTGCACGTCTGCACATCCTAGATTTGTTGCGAATGTCTCCGCACACTCGTGATAATCTCATCTCAGAATTACAAAAACTGAATGAGGATGTCGACAAACATGCCCCGCAAGTCCTCCAAATTGAAATGGATTACCGGGTCAAAAACTCAGAAGCCTCCTCAAAGGGAGAAAAGAAGAAAACTGAGGGATCATGCATTGAATGCCTCTCGGTTAAAAAAGCAGCCAGTGCAACCATCGCCTTCACAAAGGACGACCTCCTACTTGGCGAAACCAGGCATAACCGACCCCTGTACTTCACAGGGTATATCAAGGAAATGCCTATGCATAGAGTTCAGATCGACCCAGGTTCTGCACTCAACCTCATCTCCACATCGGCTCTTGAAGAGTTGGGCATCCCACCCAGCAAACTGAGCCACACATCTGTATCTATCTTTGGATACGATGGGAATACTCAAAGGCCTATCGGCAAAATCAGGTTCAAATTGCAGATAGGTGATCTTATCTCTGAGGTCACGGTGTATGCAATAAAGACCCCTTCATGCTACAACATCCTTCTCGGACGCCCTTGGATCCATGAGAATGGTGTTGTCCCTTCAACTCTACATCAATGCATCAAGTTTGTTGGCGACGACGGCATGATACATCGAGTCTTTGCGGATAGAAAACCCTTCAAAGGTAAAGAAATCCACTTCGCAGACTCACAAATGTATGAAGGTGAAAAAGAAGAAGAGGAGAAGCATACAGCATCCTTTGCCGAAAATCTCCAGAAAGATAAAGGCAAGGCTCCTCAACAATCACCGGAAGAAAACAAACCATCCGGTAAATCTGAAGAGAGCATGCAAACTCCCTTCATCATCTCCCTCAAATCTTCAAAGCCTTTGGTCATCACAACTAAAGCGAAGAAGGCAAAACAAAAGCCTGGGGGCAAATTTGTTGTCTCTTTCGTGTCTATCATGCAAGACACGGACTCGGATTCAGAGCCAGAAGACGACACATCGTCAAGCCAAGCTGACACTCAGCAAGTTCGGCCTGCTCTTACTCCAATGGAGACAACTTCTGACATAGAAGATCCTACGTCAGCTTCCTTCGTTGTTCCAGCAACTTCAACAAAGGAAAAGCCGATCTTCTTCCATAGATCGGATACTTCTTCATCAAACTCCATGCTTGAACCTTTCCAAAATAAAGGTACGCCTCAACTATCCTTATACAGTTCTGTGGCACAAGCTATTATGAAGAAAATGGGCTATGACGCTCAAAACCCAGTCGGTCTGGGAGAAGGACGCGGTATTCTCACACCATTGGGGCCCGTCTTGACCAAAAGCCAGCTGGAAGATTGGAGACTCTACGGCTATGTAGAAAAGTCTTCACACGGGTTAGGGTATGATCCTGACACTCCCTTGAGACAGTTGACACAAAGGCTTAAAAGTCAATATGCTGACCAAGCCTCAACATCTCAAGTCCATGAAGACATCGATCTCCCTGGATATCTCTTTGATGAGTCGCCTGACAAAGATCCAGGAAGCTCATCCAATTGGCACGATTTCTCCGAAAATGAAGAGGAGTTGTCCGATGGAACAGACGTGTGGACTTCTGACCCAGAAGAACCCTCATCTCCAAAAGAAGTAGCCTACTTCGACTCGGTTTCAACAGGCGATTGGGATCATCTCATAGCAAGCCTTGGAAAAATTACCGATCAAGAAGACCCGTGGAAAGGAACAAAACCTTGGTCTGGAAATGCCCTTGAAACCCCAGAAGGTTTCGTTGAGCTGGAAGCCTCCGAAAATATTGTGGAGGAACCACCTTCGAACCTTCCAACAGAAGATCCTGTTCAAAAGATAGACTTGGGAACACCAGATAACCCACGTCCTGTATTCATAAGCAAGAATATAAAGGATGATGAGTTACCCGAGTATATCGCTTTTCTTCGTGAGTTCGTTGATTGCTTTGCATGGTCTTATGCTGAAATGCCAGGCTTAGACCCCAAAATAGCAGTTCACAAACTCAATCTTCAAGAAGACATCAAGCCTGTCAAGCAAGGCCAAAGAAGATTCCGTCCAGATGTGATGGATAAAATTGAACAAGAAGTTCAAAAACTCAAAAGCGTCGGCTTCATCCGTGAGGAACAACATCCTGAATGGTTGGCCAACATTGTCCCCGTGACAAAGAAAAATGGGCAGATCAGGGTCTGTATTGATTATAGAGACCTGAATGGCGCATGCCCAAAAGATGAATTTCCGCTCCCCATACCAGAGGTAATGATTGATAATACCTGTGGATTCGAGCGAATGACATTCATGGATGGTTTCTCTGGCTACAATCAGATAAAGATGCATCCTGAGGATGAAAAACATACATCCTTTCGAACCCCATTTGGCGTGTATTGCTACACTGTCATGCCATTCGGTTTGAAGAATGCTGGTGCCACATATCAGAGGGCTATGATGAAAATATTCCAAGATATGCAGCACAAGACGGTTGAATGTTACGTTGATGACCTCGCCGTCAAAAGCAAAAGAAAAGAAGATCATCTCGAAAACCTTCGAGAAGTCTTCCTCCGGCTTCGCAAACACAAACTGCGAATGAATCCATTGAAATGCTTCTTCGGCGTCTCGTCGGGTAAGTTCCTCGGATTCTTAGTTCGGAAAGCTGGAATAGAGCTTGACCCCATAAAAGTCAAAGCCATTCTAGAAATGCCCTCTCCAAGAACCTTGAGAGAACTCAAAGGGCTTCAAGGGAGATTGGCCTACATCAGACGGTTCATCTCCAATCTTTCGGGGAAATGCCGTCCATTCTCCCGGTTGATGAAAAAAGGTGTAAACTTTGTCTGGGATGCTGACTGTGAAGCTGCTTTCCAAGACATCAAGTCATACCTGACAAAACCTCCAGTGTTAGCTGCTCCTACCACTGGAAAACCATTCATCTTGTACACAAGAGCCCTTGATCACTCTCTGGGAGCTCTGCTTGCGCAAGAAAATGATCAAAGAAAAGAAGCTGCTCTATATTACCTCAGCCGTATGCTAGTAGGTGCAGAGCATCGCTACTCTCCAGTCGAAAAAGAATGTCTTGCAGTGATGTTCGCCGTACAAAAGCTGCGTCACTACTTGCTTTCCAACACAGTCTACCTGGTCTCGAGGGTCAACCTCTTAAAGGTCCTTGTCACAAAGGCAGGTTCTCTCAATGCTCGACTGGCAAAATGGTCCATCCTTCTGTCACAATTTGATATTAGGTATGTACCACAAAAAGCAATCAAAGGGCAAGCTCTAGCGGACTTCCTCGCAGAGCATCCATTGCCTAAAGATTCTCCACTCAGAGATGATCTCCCAGACGAACCAGTCTACAATGTGGAGACTTTCTCACAAAGTGCCTCCTGGGACATGTACTTTGATGATGCAACCAGGACGAATGAAAAAAGACAGCTGATCTCGGGAGTTGGCATCCTCTTTGTTAGCCCCGACAAATACATGATTCCACACGCTTTCTCGCCACTGGAACCATGCACAAACAATGCAACTAAATATCAAGCTCTGATCTTAGGATTGGAACTCGCCATTGAATCCGGTATCACCATGCTGGAAGTCTTTGGAGACTCTCAACTGATCGTCAACCAGATGAATCAGAAATTTGAAGTCAGGAAGCCAGATTTGTTGCCTTACTACAACAAGGCAAATCACTTCTGCAAAAGTTTGACATCTGTCACATCCCCCTTTCGTGTCCCGTTTTGCGTCCGTTTTCGATTTTTTCTGATTCTTTTTTCTTCTGTACTTTTCTTTGACATTTTGATCATTTATTGGCCTGATTTCTGACTGTTGAGGTCTTTAATCACCGTTTCAGCTTCCATGGAAGCTTCTAGGAGTTCTCCCAGGTTTTTTTATTTGTTGCCGATGATCATGGAGTGGATTCTAGCCCTCATGTTGTTTCGGCAAATGTCGACTAGCGACGCTTGTGGCAATACATCAGAGCATTTGTATGCCATTGCTTTCCACTTGTGAATGAAGTCATATGTTGATTCATTCTTCCCCTGTTTTAGGCTGCACAGCTGAGCCATAGTAGCGGGATGATCTTCACCTTTGAAGTGAGTCAGGTAGCGTGTCTCTAGCATGGCCCAGTTTTGGATTGAGTCCTCCGGCAGAGTGGAGTACCAATCGAAGGCCGTACCTTTTAGGGTACTTGCAAAGAGGCGGATCTTGAGTGCATCTTGATCCGCGATAGCTCCCGTCAGGATCTTGAAGTGGATGACGTGCTGTCTGGCTGATCCTTTCCCCGTATATGTTTGGAGAGTAGGATGTTTGAATTTGGTGGGGAACGGGACCGAGTCCATCCATAAGGGATATGGTGGCTTGATCCCATGCTCCTTGAGTATATCCTCTTCTTTTGCTTTGGCGAGGATACTGTCTACGTCCTTTTTGGTAAGGGCGCGTTACTCATTTTCTTCTCCATTTACCTCGTCGTTTTGATGATTCGGAGGAGGTTCATTGTTCGCCTGATTTTGGAAGGCGAGGAGAAGGTTTTCCATCAGAGTTTCAATCCTCTGCTGGCCCTGTTCCAACTGCTGGATGCGGGTGATCGCATCTTCTGGAGGTGGATTGCGGGGTGGTGGCTCAGAATTTGTAGCCAAGACATTCATCCTTCGTGATTCGAACGAAGAAACTGTCCTGGTGACTGAGCTGGGGCTCATTCTTTTTGAAGAAGAGCTCGAGGAAGGATCACTCTGCTGTCCTTTGCTTGAAGGAGCAGGGGATTCTTCTGAATGTCTTTTTGTCCTGGAGACGCTGCGGGTCATCGGACGTCGGACATGGATTTTTGTTGCTGATTTTTGGCGCCTTCTGGTTTTTCCAACCATATGGACGGCAGCAACTTGGTTGGGTCTTTCTTTTTCGACCCATTTGGGAGAGACTTGGAGTGTAGGAGGCTGGGTCCTTTTCTTCTCTAGTCTCTTTTGCCGGTATGACGCGCGGCGGCGTATGCGACGGGCAATTTGAGCTTCGGTCAGCTCTGGCTGGGCTTTGACGATGAAGGATGTGCTCCCTCTGGCGCAGCAGCCGAGCCTGTCTTCTTTGCAGCTGGGCAAGGACAGGATGCGAACCCTGTCCTTCGCCTGTTGCAGCGAAGCTTTGAATTTTTGGAGTTCGGCCCCTGTAGAGATGAAGGGTCGAACTGCAGGTTTGTAGGCCTTAGCAGGTGCTTGTAGAGGCCTTGTGATGCATGACTTGATTTTGGGCTTGTAGGAACAAGCCGGCTCATGCTGGGATGACTTGGAAGTCAGGTTGGAGATGGGTTTCTCCTCTTTCATGTAGGCAAGAGGGTAGAACTGGTTCTCCTTGAGTGGGGCCAGGAATGCTGGCTTAGTGGATGTTTGGGACCTTCTTTGTTTTGGTGAAGGTCTTGGGGACCAAGTCTTGGGATAGACCTGGTGGTTTGCAGGTCGAGGCTTCGTGGGGCTGCCACGGGCTTCAGGCCTTCTGGTGCTCGCCTTTGGTGTCACGGTAGTGACACGTTGAGAGGCGAGTTTCTGCTTCTTGGAAGGAGCAGTTTGTTCCTCAGGAAGTGGGAATGGTCCCAGCGTCCCAAAGACGATAGTCCGGGGAGTCGAGGTCGACCCGGAGCTTAGAGAGTTGCCGAGGGAGTTGACGCTTCGGCAGCTGATGGGGCGCTTGTAATTGCACGTGGTTTGCTTCTGTTGAAACATGAGTTGGTGCTTGTTTTCATCGAAAGTAATGGTTAGTGAAGCTGCCATTGTTAGTTTTCGAAAATTTCTGAAACAAGACCACATCCATTAGTAATCACAAGAATATAATGATCATAAATGGGAAGTTCTATGGTTTCGTCTTTTCAAATTGCTAGAGGAAGATGACCCAAGCAACATGAAGAAGGCAAAGCGCCATAGAGGGTACAATTGTTCTGATCGCATGTATGGTAAGCCCAGAATGGGCATCCCAGTGACTGCTAGAAGCAATTGTGAACTTAAATTCGACTTATCAAGAAGCAGAGCTTGCTCGAGGTAAGAAGAATATAAAGTTGGAGTCATAGATGTGCCGGTCGCAATACAGTAGACCCTGAAAGGGCGTACTAGTACCGCTAGACACAAATGTTTTGAGACCGCATCCATGAGATGAGATTCTCTGTTTTGAAAGGTCAAGATTGGATTCATCAAAGAGAGCAGATGGTATTCCGATCTGAACATGGGCTCAGCGATTTCCGCGAGCGCCAGTGCTCAGAAAGAAATGAACCATAATTTCTCGGATCTGAATCTAAAAATGACGAGTTTTTTTTTTTTGAAAGGCAAATATCGGGTTCATCAAAGAGAGCAAAAGGCACTCCAATCTGAACACGGGCTCAGCGATTTCCGCGAGCGCCAGTGCTCAGACAGGAGAAGACCAAGATTTCTCCAATCTAAACCCAAAATGACGGATGTTTTTTTTTTGAAGATTTTGAAGATTTTTTTTTTAAAAATCTTTTTTTTTATTTTTTTATTTATTGTTTTATATATATATATATATTTTAAGATTTTTTTTTTGAAATTTTTTTTTATTTTAAAATTTTTATTTTTTTAAAAAAAATTTATTTAAAAGACGAGAGAGTACACATAGGCCTCCTAACTCGGTCTTATGAAACCTTGATTGATAGAATTGCCCCCAGGTAAGGGTAGGATTACTTAATGAACCCATTTGGAGGACCCTTGCCTAGAACAGTCAAGCTGTCTCCACACTCTGGACAAGGCTTTTCTTGAATCAATCATGATCAAAGAACACAGTTGGTTTAACCTTAGTGGTCTATGTCTTTATATATATATATATATTTTATTTTTAATGAACTCATCGAAGAGAAACGATGGCCCAAAACCTTAGTCGAACAGGCTCAACATTTCTGCAAGCGCCATGAACGATAGGAACGGATCAAGGTTTCTCAATTTTGAATCCAAAATGAGAAATCTAATATTTTATATATATATATATATATTTTTTAGATCTTTTTTTTAAGATCTTTAATGAACTCATCGAAGAGAAACGATGGCCCAAAACCTTAGTCGAACAGGCTCAACATTTCTGCAAGCGCGATGAACGATAGGAACGGATCAAGGTTTCTCAATTTTGAATCCAAAATGAGAAATCTAATTTTTTTGTTTTTTTGTTTTTTTTTTTTGAAAAGAGAAAGAGTGGAAATAAATTCAAAGAATTAGAAATTTCCAAACAAAAAATCTCATCTCATTTTTTTTTTAGATCTTTAATGAACTCATCGAAGAGAAACGATGGCCCAAAACCTTAGTCAAACAGGCTCAACATTTCTGCAAGCGCGATGAACGATAGGAACGGATCAAGGTTTCTCAATTTTGAATCCAAAATGAGAAATCTAATATTTTTGTTTTTTTGTTTTTTTTTTTGAAAAGAGAAAGAGTGGAAATAAATTCAAAGAATTAGAAATTTCCAAACAAAAAATCTCATCTCAATTTTTTTTTTAGATCTTTAATGAACTCATCGAAGAGAAACGATGGCCCAAAACCTTAGTCGAACAGGCTCAACATTTCTGCAAGCGCGATGAACGATAGGAACGGATCAAGGTTTCTCAATTTTGAATCCAAACTGAAAAAATCTGATTTTTTTTGTTTTTGAAAAGAGAGAGAGTGGAAATAAATTCAAAGAATTAGAAATTTCCAAACAAAAAATCTCATCTCATTTCTTTTAGATGCAGAATCCAACATAGGCCACCAATTATAAAGTAGCCAAGGAATCGAGAAAAGAAATATAAGCATAGAGCAAAATATATTATATGCAAATATTTCATTTCTAGCATCGTGTTCTCAAATAAACGAGTCCCACCGGGTGTGCCAGCTTGATGGACCGCGCTCCTGCTCGGTTCTACCGAGGTCGGCGGACGTGGGAGTCCGTCGGGTCCAACCTTTCGTAACCGGGGGGCAAGGGCGTGCATCAACATTTCTTTTTTTTTTTGTGTGGGTGTGCCAGATTTTCTATTTTACTTGGAATTGCAAGTGGTGATCCGGAGATCAACCTTCACAAGTAAAAAGGAAATCAACTTCTTTCAAGTTTTCCATTGCACATATATTTAAGAAAAGAGACATTTTCTTGGTTTGCCGTGAAAGGCGGTTTTTTTTTGGCATTTATAGCCGATTTTGGCGTTTATAGCCGATTTACAATCCTTATCAATAATGAAAGACAAGAGTTGTGATTTTTGTCTCTTTTTAAAAAATAAAAACTACAATGAAAAGCAAGAAAAGGAGGATCTAACTTCTCAGGAGATTGTGGGGGACCCGTTTAGATTGACGGTCGCAAGCCATATGTGGGCTTCGCCATCATCCATGCAGATGAGAACAGAGGATGCTATTGATTCGCTTGGCTTGGCTATAACCTCAGGTTTTTAGAGAACAAAGACCAAAAGAAGGTCCTATGTCCAATGAAAAGCCGAGTAGACGGGCTTGAAAAGCCATGTCTAAGCCATTGGCGGCAGAAGGAGAAGGCAAGGACCTTGGGGGGGTACCCCCCAAGGGACTTTTTTCACCTTGTAGCGGTGGTCGGTGTAGGATTTCCGCAGAGTTTTCTCTCTTAGATTTCTGATGCCTCTTTCTATCTGAGTTTCCGGATTTTCTGCAGTCTATTGTCTGGGTGTCTGCTGTCGTTGTTTCTTCTTGGAGAGCTATCCCATTTATAGGCTTTTAGGTAGCCATTTAGGAGGGTTTATGAGCCTTAATTGTCATAAAGCTACATAAAGGGAGGAGTTACAAAATTGAATTCTTTATTTTGTAACTCCTTTTTCTTGGCTTCTGATTGGCCGGAGGAGATTGAGGGCATTTAATCGCCTTTAATCGCCATGATGGGAGGAGTTTCATGGGTTAAATGCCATGAATCTCTTGACTTGTAACTGTTGGATATCGCGATCACTGAGAGGGGGGGGGGGGTGAATCAGTGATTTCTAAAAACAGGTCCAATTCAACAACAAAACAAGTCAAACCACACAATGACACCAGATTTAACGTGGTTCACCAAAAGGCTACGTCCACGGATCAAAACCGTCCGAACACCGATCCGGTACAGGTCTGAATATATTTAGTCGCACCAACGACAAAGAGCACCAACCCTTGGTTTCAGATAGCACCAACTATCTAGGAAGCACCGACTCCCCTTACAATTTATCTGCACCCACAGATAGGATCACCAAACCCCAAACACCAAGCACCAACTTGATGTTAAAAACAGAATAGAACATAAACTCTGTCTACAGCCCTTCCCCTCTACAATTCTCTCTCTCTCTCAATCCCTTACAAATTGAAATCTAAAGCATAAAGAGAGACACTTAACTCATGGACGAATCACCATCTTCAAGAGCACAATCTCGTCCACAATTGCTGTAGAAAACTTCTGATAATGCAGCAACACAGCAACACAGCAAACACAGCACTATCTTCTCTCTTTTCTCTTCTCTTCTGGTGTCTTCTTTAGAACGACCCATACATGCCTTTTTATAGGTTATGTTAACCCTTAATTGTATTCAAAACAGGCTACAATTCGTTTAGAAAGAGTCCCAAACAAATTAGATAAGAGTGCTGAATTTTCGTGCAAGACTTCTGTTTCTGCGCAACTCTGGTTCCCATGCTCGGTCGACATCCTTGCTTGCTCGGTCGACCGAAGACACTGTCTGGAAACAGACAACTATCGCGCTCGGTCGACATCCTGGGGTCCCGATCGACCGAAGACACACCGTGTCACGAAAATAACTGAGAGGTGCCTGAATCTGTTTCTGCAGGTTTCTCTTTGCTCGGTCGACCGCATGGGGTGCTCGGTCGACCGAAGACTCTGCTTCAGGAATTCTGAATTCCTGACTGTTTGAACTCTGATTCTTCTTTTCAGCTCTATCAACACCAGCCTTTTAACATCACGTTTGTGACAATGTGTTGACAAGAATTCCAACTCAAAACAATACTTTGAGATATTAATTCCTTCAATTCTTCAAAGACTACTCAAGTCATCTCAAATTCCAACGGTCTCCTCCTTTGGAATTGTTGGCAACACTATTGGAACTTCAACACTTTCAACTCCAGCTTGCAGCTCTTCCAAGTTCTTTTCAACACTCACTTGGAACCAATTCTGAAATTCTGAAATAACAACCATGCACTGTCAACAATCTCCCCCTAGCTTTCATAGCATAACATCTCTCCTTGCTATCATATCATAACATCTCTCCCCCTTTGACAACAAGTCCAAAGGGACCAAACCGAGGAGCGAATAGGATATTCAATGAATGCATTGCTCCCCCTTTCAAGAACAACTCCTACGGTTTAGGAGAGTGAGTAACTCCTAACTTTTTCCAGAGATACTCGAAGACTTCCTTTGGCAGAGGTTTCGTGAAAATATCAGCCACTTGCTCAGTTGTTGGAACATATTCCAACTTGACCTCTCCATCAGCAACTTTATCTTTAAGAAAATGATAACGAATTGCTACATGCTTTGTTCGAGAGTGCTGAACAGGATTCTTAGATATATGAATTGCACTCGTGTTGTCACATAGGATCGGCGTAGGATCCGTTGTAGGAACTCCTAGATCAGAGAGCATTTGCCGCATCCATAACACTTGCGTACAACAAGTTGCCGCTGCAATATATTCCGCTTCCGCTGTCGAAAGGGATACTGAGTCTTGCTTCTTACTATGCCAAGCAACTAATCTTTCTCCAAGATAAAATGCGCCGCCGCTAGTACTCTTGCGATCATCTACGCATCCAGCCCAATCGGCATCAGAATATGCAACAAGAGTGAAGGATTTGCCTTTGGGATACCAGATACCAAGCTCCATAGTACCTTTCAGATATCGAAAGATTCTTTTCACTGCTGTAAGGTGCGTTTCAGTTGGTGCTGCTTGAAAACGTGCAACCATACATACTGCTTGTAGAAGATCTGGTCTTGTAGCAGTCAAGTAGAGCAAGCTTCCTATCATAGAGCGATAGGTGGTATGATCAACGGACGAGGCCTTATCATCTTTGCTAAGCTTCGTGTTCGTTGACATTGGTGTGCTCACTGGCTTGCTGTCTTCCATATTGAACCGTTTCAGCATTTCCTTAATGTACTTCATTTGTGATATGAAGATGCCATGTTTCAGCTGCTGAACTTGTAAACCAAGAAAGAACTTTAGTTCTCCAAGCATCGACATTTCAAATTCTTTCTTCATCTCTTCAGCAAAATTCCTGCACATCTCCTCATCATTGCCACCAAAGATTATGTCATCAACATAAACAATGACAACCAGCTGTTTGCTTAACTCAGTTTTGACATACAGATTGCTATCAACCATTCCTTTTCCAACACCGATCTTGCGGAGATAGAGATCCGGCCTTGCATACCATGCCCTTGGCGCTTGTTTCAGTCCATAAAGAGCCTTTTTCAACTTGCACACTAGATCTGAATTTTTGCTGATGAGAAAACCATCAGGTTGCTCAATGTAGACCTCTTCTTCAAGTAAACCATTCAAGAAAGCTGACTTTACGTCCATCTGAAATACCTTGAAGGTTTTGTATGCTGCCAATGCAAGAAACATACGAATAGCTTCCAGACGAGCCACCGGTGCAAAGGTCTCTTCAAAATCTATGCCTTCAACTTGAGCATAGCCTTTACAAACCAACCTTGCTTTGTTTCTAATGACTTGACCATCTTCATTCAGCTTATTCCGAAAGACCCATTTAGTACCAATAACATTCTTATTAGTAGGTCTAGGAACAAGTTCCCATGTGGAGTTCTTCTCAATTTGCTCCAACTCCTCATGCATAGCTTTCAACCAACTTTCATCGAGACTGGCTTCAGCCACAGTCTTGGGTTCAATGGTGGACACAAGTGAGTAATTGCTAACTACACTTTGTCTAGTTTGAACGCCTGCCTTAGGATCTCCAATGATTTGATCCTTAGGGTGTTGCTCTACCCAAGTGCTGTGCTTCTTAGGTGTAGTATCTTCTGAGTCATCCTTTGATTTCTCAGAATCATTAGATTCAGCCATCTCATCATCAATCTCACTCGAGTCCTCATTAACTGGACTGTCATTATGAGTTGCATTCTTTGGTTTAATATTCTCATCTATTCTCACATCAGCACTTTCTATGATTTTTCTGGTTCTTTTGTTAAGACACCTATATGCCTTGCTAGTAGAGGAGTAACCCAGAAATATACCTTCGTCAGCTCTTTCTTCAAATTTGCCCGGATTTTGTTCGAGCCGCTTGATGTAACACTTGCTGCCGAAGACTTTGAAGTGCTTGACTGTTGCTTTTCTTCCAAACCATAGCTCATAGGGAGTTTTGTCTTCATGTGGCCTGATCAAGCATCGATTTTGAATGTATACAGCCGTATGAATTGCCTCTTTCCAATACTTGTCAGCCATCTTGCTTTCACTTAGTATCGTACGAGCCATCTCTTGTACGGTGCGATTCTTCCGTTCCACAACTCCATTTTGCTGTGGAGTTCTAGGGGCTGAGTACTGTCTTTGAATGCCATGATGTTCACAATATTTAGTGAACTCTTCAGATGTGAACTCGCCTCCACGATCAGACCTTAAAATCTTGATACGTTTTTCCAATTGATTTTCAACCTGTGCTTTAAACACTTTAAAACGATCAAGTGCTTGATGCTTATGCTTAAGAAACAATACCCATGTTATACGAGTATAATCATCAATGCATAACATGAAATACTTATCTCCATTGGTGCTTTGAGTTCGCATTGGTCCACAGAGATCAGTGTGCACTAGCTCAAGAGGTTTCTTGGAATGATACTCCTTTGACTTGAACATAACCCTCGTTTGCTTTCCCTTTTGGCAAGAGTCGCAAATGGGATTGGAAGGCTTTTCAACTGTAGACATGCCTCTTACAGCCTTTGAATTGCAAATCTTTGACATGTTATCAAAGCTTAGATGCCCAAGGCGTTTGTGCCACAACCAACTTTCCTCTATCCGACTCATCAAGCAGGTCTTTTCAGCTCCATCTGACAATGTATAGAGATTTCCAGCAGTTCTTGATCCAGTTGCCACTGTTTTGCCGTTGCTACTCTTCTTGATGGCAAACCCATTCTTTGTGAAGATAACTTCGTGACCCTTGTCACAGATCTGGCTCACACTAAGCAGGTTGTGTCTCAATCCAGACACATATAAGACTTCTTCCGATCTGATCTTATTTGCCATAAGCTGAATAACACCTTTTCCGCAGATTTTGGCACCATCATTGTTGCCAAACTTCACTGAACCGCCTTCATAGTGCTGTAATTTGATGAATTTCTCTTTATCACCAGTCATATGGCTTGAACAACCACTATCAAGGACCCATGGTGCTGCCTTCTTTTGTGCATTGAATGCCATTTGCACAATGAGAGATTCTTTGGGACTTTCTGCACTTTGCTTTGCTCTCCAAGCCTTGACTAACTTGGGTTTCTTTTCAACCTGAAATTGGTTAGCTATAGGCAACCTACAATCCCTAGCCAAGTGTCCATAATTATGACATGTATAGCACTCAATTTTGTGGCTGTTTAGGATTGAAAAAGGGTTCCTAGTCACAAGTGGGCTGTTTCTAACATAGAATCTACAATCAGCTCTTTTATGTCCAAACATATTACAATGAAAGCAATAACCATAGAATTTGTATCTTCTTTGTGGCTGGTTAATCTTCATTACCTTTCTAACAGGAGTGGACTCCTTTCTAGGTTGAGTGGGCTTCATAGAGTTAGAAGGTGCAGTGACTTGCTTCACAAACTCTTTCTTTTCAGGAGGTGCAATCTTAGAGGATTCACCTTTCTCAAATCCTAGACCAAATCTGAAGTGGGCAGGTCTTTGAACTTTCAGTAGTTCATCGAGTTTCATAGTCCCTTCAATCGCTTGGAGCGCTTTGAGTTTTTTGCTATTTTCCAAATTTTCAGCCTTTGCTCTAGCGATCTCAGTTTCAAGTTTCATAGCCTCTTCCTTTTTGATACTTATTTGGTTTTCAAGGACTTCTACCATTCTTTTATATTCTTCTACTTGAGTTTTCAAAGCAATAATAGAATTTTCAGATTCATGGAGAAGTTTCAGATTTTTCTTACTTGATTTGCGTTCCATGCTAAGCTCCTCAAGTGCGGCTATGAGTTCCTCTTCAAGATTGACTTCAGCCTCCTCATCCTCTTCCGGATCTAGCTCTTCTTCTTCTTCAACAGTGACCATGAAGAGAGCTTCGGTTGATTCATCATCGTCTGAAGATTCAGACGTGCTGTCATCTTGTTGACATAGAAAGTTTTTAGCTTTGCCCCTTTTTCTGAAATTTCTCTTTCCTTTACTCTTTTCAGCATAAGAGTCATTATCATTGTCTTCTTTTAGCGGACACTTCGCAGCAAAGTGACCAATACCTCCACAATTGAAGCATTTAAAGGGTAACTTCCCTTTGTACTTGCCATTGCTTCCTTTCTTCAACTTTCTAACAAATTGAGCCTCAAGCTCATCATCATCAGATTCAACATCATGACCAGCGGTCTCTTTTGCCTTTTTCTGAACTTTGAAGGCCGCTTCTTTATCAGATGAAGACGTCTTTCCTATGCGCATCTCATAGGCAGTTAGAGAATTATGTAATTCATCCATGGAATATGCATTCAGATCTTTGGCTTCTTCGATGGCTGAGACTTTTGAATCAAACCGGGGAAGAAGAGATCTTAGAACCTTTTTGACGATGACCGGCTCTTTAATCTCCTCCCCTAGTCCACGAATGTCATTCGTGACTTCATTCACTCGTTGCATATACGAGTCAACATTCTCGCTTTCCTCCATGCGAAGAGACTCGAATTGAGAGCGATGAGTTTGCAATTTGGCTTCTTTAATCTTCTCATCACCTTCATGTATGCTTTGCAACTTGTCCCAAATTTCCTTGGCTGTTTTGCATGCAATTACTTCGACAAGCTCGCTGTCCACAAGGCCACTAAAGAGTGCATTCTACGCCTTGGAGTCGTTGTCTGCCAACTTCTTCGATGCAGTATCATTGGGTACGGTGGCAGCATTGTAACCGGCTCTGACAGCCTCCCAAACATCATAGCCAAGAGATTTGATGAAGGCTTGCATCCTAATCTTCCAAAAAGAGTAATTAGAACCATCAAACAGAGGTGCTTTCATATTCCCTGTATTGACTGCCATGTGATTTGACAAGAGATCACCCTTAGCGTATTAAACTGATCAAGGGAGCCTTGCTCTGATACCAATTGTTGGATATCGCGATCACTGAGAGGGGGGGGGGGTGAATCAGTGATTTCTAAAAACAGGTCCAATTCAACAACAAAACAAGTCAAACCACACAATGACACCAGATTTAACGTGGTTCACCAAAAGGCTACGTCCACGGATCAAAACCATCCGAACACCGATCCGGTACAGGTCTGGATATATTTAGTCGCACCAACGACAAAGAGCACCAACCCTTGGTTTCAGATAGCACCAACTATCTAGGAAGCACCGACTCCCCTTACAATTTATCTGCACCCACAGATAGGATCACCAAACCCCAAACACCAAGCACCAACTTGATGTTAAAAACAGAATAGAACATAAACTCTGTCTACAGCCCTTCCCCTCTACAATTCTCTCTCTCTCTCAATCCCTTACAAATTGAAATCTAAAGCATAAAGAGAGACAGTTAACTCATGGACGAATCACCATCTTCAAGAGCACAATCTCGTCCACAATTGCTGTAGAAAACTTCTGATAATGCAGCAACACAGCAACACAGCAAACACAGCACTCTCTTCTCTCTTTTCTCTTCTTTTCTGGTGTCTTCTTTAGAACGACCCATACATGCCTTTTTATAGGTTATGTTAACCCTTAATTGTATTCAAAACAGGCTACAATTCGTTTAGAAAGAGTCCCAAACAAATTAGATAAGAGTGCTGAATTTTCGTGCAAGACTTCTGTTTCTGCGCAACTCTGGTTCCCGTGCTCGGTCGACATCCTTGCTTGCTCGGTCGACCGAAGACACTGTCTGGAAACAGACAACTATCGCGCTCGGTCGACATCCTGGGGTCCCGATCGACCGAAGACACACTGTGTCACGAAAATAACTGAGAGGTGCCTGAATCTGTTTCTGCAGGTTTCTCTTTGCTCGGTCGACCGCATGGGGTGCTCGGTCGACCGAAGACTCTGCTTTAGGAATTCTGAATTCCTGACTGTTTGAACTCTGATTCTTCTTTTCAGCTCTATCAACACCAGCCTTTTAACATCACGTTTGTGACAATGTGTTGACAAGAATTCCAACTCAAAACAATACTTTGAGATATTAATTCCTTCAATTCTTCAAAGACTACTCAAGTCATCTCAAATTTCAACAGTAACTCAAGGATGCTTGCTTCTGATTGGTCCATCCAAAGAAATGGATTAATGACTGTAGTAAAGCTAGTCAATTAATCGCATTAAGTGATCGCCGAGCAGTTGAAGAGTCGCGGGCCGTGCCGTGTCTTTTGGGATTCTTCTGGCGATGATCATCGATGGATCTTCATGTAGATCGACATCGGATGACCATGTAATTTCAAGTGTTTGTTGCCAACAGCAGGTCGGTGCCATCTGTCCTGTCGATTTCTCGATCGATTGGGTAGAAAGCACACTTTTTTTGGTTGACCGGGTGGCGATCAATATTGTTTTCGATACTCTTGATGATTGACCCGTGTTTTGGACGGATGTCAGAGGATTTGGTGTCTCAAAATTATGAATTTTGGAAAATACCAGAGGCTGGGTCTTCGAATCGCGAAAAAAGGGCGAAAACCGGGGTTTCCGGGGCTTTCCCGGCGACCCTGGGCCAGGGTCGCACGGGTCTGCGACCCTGGGGGGGTTTTCCCCCTTTTTGTCCCGTTTTGTGTCCGTTTTTGCTGTTTTTCGATTCTTTTTTCTTCTGTATTTTTCCTTGACATTTTTGACCATTTATTGGCCTGATTTCCCTGTAGGAAACCTAATGAGAATCCTTGCATTTTATTTTGCAAAGTTTCCAATTTCTAGAGAAAGCCGAAGACTTTGTCGCGCAGAGCTGTCGATTTTCCGTCAGAGGCGGAAACAGGGTCAAACGATGTCGGAATGACCTGAAATTTGGTGTGAAGTCTCCTGAGCAATAAATAAGACCAACCATAGGCTTTTGTTTAAGTTTTGAAGCCGTTTGGGGTCCTATCACCAGTAGACTCGCTTTTGTCGCGATGAAGATGTCGCGGTTTGATGTGCGGTCAACCGATGTCCGATTGACTTAAAATTTGACAGGGAACCTATTGGAGTCATTTTAAGATGATCCATAGGATCTGTCTTGGAAACCATGGTCTCGAAGAGCTTTGCCGCCAAGAGGCCTGATTTGGCTTCCGAGCGTCAAACTATGGTCAAATGTTGTCGAAATGACCTGAAATTTGACGTGTATCCCTTTATAAGCATTTTGAAGCCGTCCATGTGCTCTATCTGATGAGTAATGGCCTCGGTGGTTCTCGCCGCCGAGAGGCTTGATTTAGCTGTTTGAGGGTTGATGTTGGGTCAAACGTTGTCGGTTTGAGTCGGAACTTGACGTGGAGCCTTTTGGAAGTATTTTGAGACCATCCATCGGCTCTGATCGAAGATTTGGTGTCTCCGATGCTTTTGCCGCCGAGAGCTCCTTATCGGCTCTCGGAGAAGCGAAGTTAGGCCAAATGATTTTGAAATGGCCCGAAACTTCTTGTGTACTCCTCTTTTGGCTGTCTTGAAGGATCTTGCAGTTTTTGTTTGATTCTAACAAGATTTGATTTTTGGAAGTAGCATTGCCTATTTATGGCAGGTTGCGACTTCATGTAGCTCTTTGGATCTTGAAGAGGCAAAGTGACATTTTTGGTGTCAACATCTATGACCTTTTGTCTTCTTCATGTCGCTTGGGTCATGTCCCTCGAGCGATTTGAAAAGACAAACTATAGAATTTTCCATTTATGATCATTCTATTCTTGTGATTACTAATGGATGTGGTCTTGTTTCAGAAATTTTCAAAACTAACAATGACAGCTTTCTTGACCATTACTTTTGATGAGAACACGCACCAACTCATGCTTCAACAGAAGCAAACCACACACACTTACAAGCGCCCTGTCAGGTGCCGAAGCATCAACTCCCTCGGCAACTCTCTGAACTCCGGGTCGGCCTCGACTCCCCGGGCTATCGTCTTTGGGACGCTCGGACCATTCCCACTTCCCGAAGAAGAAACTGCTCCTTCCAAGAAGCAGAAGGCCGCCTCTCAACATGTCACTACCGTGACACCAAAGGCGAACACCAAGAAGCTAGAAGCCCGCGGCACCCCCGCGAAGCCTCGACCCACAAACAACCACATCTATCCCAAGACTTGGTCCCGAAGACCTTCACCGAAACAAAGAAGGTCCCAAACATCCACAAAGCTAGCATACCTGGCCCCACTGAAGGATAACCAGTTCTACCCTCTTGCTTACATGAAAGAGTAGAGACCCATCTCCAACCTGACTCCTAAGTCAACCCAGCATGAGCCGGCTTGTTCCTACAAGCCCAAAATCAAGTCATGCATCACTAGGCCTCTACAAGTACCTGCTAAAGCCTACAATCCTGCAATTCGACCCTTCATCCCTATAGGGGCCGAACTCAAAAAATTCAAAGCTTCCCTGCAACAGGTAAAGGACCGGGTCTGCATCCTAACCTTGCCCAGCTACAAAGAAGATAAGCTCGGCCGCTGTGCCTGAGGGAGCACATCCTTCATTGTCAAAGCCCAACCAAAGCTGACCGAAGCTCAAATTGCTCGTCGTATATGCCGCCGCGCGCCGTATCGACAAAAGAGACTAGAGAAGCAAAGGACCCAGCCTCCTACACTTCAAGTCTCTCACATATGGGACAAAAAAGAAAGACCCGACCAAATTGCTGCTATCCATATGGTTGAAAAATCAGAAGACGCCAAAAGTCAGCAGCAAAAATCCATGTCCGACGTCCGGTGACCTGCAGCGTCTCCAGGACAACAAGACATTCAGAAGAACCACCTGCTCCATCAAGCCAAGGACGACAGAGTGATCCTTCCTCAAGCTCTTCATAAAAAAGAATGAGCCCCAGCTCAGTCATCAGGACAATTTCTTCGTTCGAATCCCGATAGATGAACGTCCTGGCTACAAATTTTGAGCCACCACCTCGCAATCCACCTTAAGATCATGCGATCACACGCTTCCGGCAGTTGGAACAAGGCCAGTAGAGGATTGAAACTCTGATGGAAAACCTTCTCCTCGCCTTCCAAAATCAGGCGAACGATGAACCTCCTCCGAATCATTAAGATAACGAGGAATAGAGAAGAAAATGAGTCACGCGCCTCACCAAAAAGGACATAGACAGTATCCTCGCCAAAGCAAAAGAAGAGGATATACTCAAGGAGCATGGGATCAAATCACCATATCCCTTATGGATGGACTGAGTCCCGTTCCCCATAAAATTCAAGCATCTTGCTCTCCAAACATATATGGGGAAAGGATCAGCAAAACAGCACGTCATCCACTTCAAAATCTTGACGGGAGCAATTGCGGATCAAGATGCACTCAAGATCCGCCTCTTTACAAGTACCCTAAAAGGTATGGCCTTTGACTGGTACTCCATTCTTCCGGAGCACTCCATCCAAAATTGGGCCACTAGAGGCATGCTTCCTGACTCACTTCAAAGGTAGGATCATCCCGCTACTATGGCTCAGCTTTGCAGCCTAAAACAGGGGGAGAATGAGTCAACATACGACTTCATTTACAAGTGGAAAGCAATGGCGTACAAATGCTCTGATGTACTACCACAAGCGTCGCTAGTCGACATCTGCCGAAACAACATGAGAGCTAGAATCCACTCCATGATCATCGGCAACAAATCAAAGAACCTGGGAGAACTCCTAGAAACTTCCATGAAAGATGAAACGGTGATCAAATACCTCAACAGTCAGAAATCATTAAGAAAAAAGCCAACTGCCATTGCAACCTCAAAGCCAAAGAAAAAGGAGGTCCTCAATATGCAAACCAAATCAGCTCCTCAGCCACCAGAAAAAGCTGAAAATAAAGCTGGAGGTAAGAGACATGAACTCTCTGATGGCTTCAAAGAGCGAGTGGAAAAGAAATACCCGTTCGATGAAGATGTTGATGAAGTCTTCGGGGCTCTCATGGTAAACGGCAAGCTCACCTTGCCTGAACCCAAAAGACCGGGAGATGTTGGCAAAACCAACGATCCTCGGTACTGTCCATACCACCAGAAGATCTCGCATCCTCTCAATCAATGCTTCGTTGTGAGGAAAATAAACGAGATGTGGAAAAACGGAGTCATCACATTCGACAAAAACTATAGGTCCGCCTCCGTCAACATGGTATCATGTGGACAAACATCAAAATTACCGAAGAAGAAGATCACTACTTCCTTCAATGTGATAAACATAATTCAAACGTCCGAAGAGCTGGTTCCCTACCCGACACCAGACGGACAACCCATATGGGTACATCCCGATCTCCTATAAGATGAAAACTGGGAGATCATGAAAACAAAGCTAATAGCTCAACAACGAAGGCATGCTAAAAAACATCTCCTTAAACTCAAACAGCAAAAGAAGACCCAGCCAAAACAAGAAGTCCATGAAAAGGCAGAGGCCTCCTCTACCACTTCAGTGGGGGCAACAGAAACGTCCCTTCCAGAGACTTCAAAGGGGGTAAGAAAATTCACTCTCAGTGATTTCATGCCACCTCTACGCATGGAGCATCATACTCTTGCAATTCAGTATTGGATTCTCCATGGATGGATACGAGTCGAGCGATACCGACGATGGATACGAGTCCAACTACACCGATGAGTGGGAGGAATCCCTTGAAACAAGAGAATATCTCTCCGATGAAGAATGGGAGCTTCCTTGCAATCCAGGACCGGAAGTCCCTGAGGACCATCAAATACCTCCTCCCTTAACTCCTGGAAATGGCGAAAATTACTAGATCGATGATCCTCTTACATCTGAGGATGAGTCTGACTCCCAAGAGTCCATTCTGACAACGTCTCCTATCAGAGCTGCTTGTGATGTGATAATTCAAGATTATAGCTCCTCCGAAGCCTCGTTTGATGAAATCACTTACACTCCGACGACGCCTAGCACCATATCTTCTGGGGCTACCTCGTCTCACGTGACTTTCACTGAGGCAACACCCTCTCAGGCTTCTTCTCCTAAGACTGTGACTTCAGGACTCATACACTTCCCGACTTATCATCATGAAGAAACCCCAGCTATTGATGCTTGGGACGATGAATTGGTCAACGAAGAAGAAAAGTTGCTGGATGTTGTTCAGGACTTATTCCCGGAAAATGCTTCGTGCAACACAATCATTGAGGATGACAACTCTGCTAAAGATACATCCCCAGTAAATGAGAAACGACAGCCTCTTGACCCTGAAGACGATCTTCCAAACGAAGATCCTTCTCAAGAAGCTCTGGCCTGGACTACCACAAAAATTACAACCAATCTTCCTTTACTTATGTAAATCCTTCGGGAAAAGATGTTGTAAACGCTCCTAGTGGAAACAATGATGAACATGCAGGCCCCAAGGAGGCTTTCAAATATGACTTGATAGAACACATCAAGCACATACTTGCACGTCTGCACATCCTAGACTTATTGCGAATGTCTCCGCGCACTCGTGATAATCTCATTTCCGAATTACAAAAGCTGAATGAGGATGTCGACAAACATGCCCTGCAAGTCCTCCAAATTTGAAATGGAGTACCCGGTCAAAAACTTAGAAACTTCCTCAAAGGGAGAAAAGAAGAAAACTGAGGGATCATGCATCGAATGCCTCTCGGTTCAAAAAGTAGCAAGTGCAACCATCGCCTTCACAAAATAAGACCTCCTACTTGGTGAAACAAGGCACAACCGACCCCTGTACTTCACATGCTACATCAAGGAAATGCCTATGCATAGAGTTCAGATCGACCCAGGTTCTGCACTCAACCTCATCTCCACTTCGGCTCTCGAAGAGTTGAGCATCCCACCTAGCAAGCTGAGCCACACATCTATATCTATCTTTGGATACGATGGGAGTACTCAAAGGCCTATCAGTAAAATTTGGTTCAAGTTGCAAATCGGTGATCTTATCTCTGAGGTCACTGTGTATGCAATAAAAATCCCTTTATGCTACAACATCCTTCTCGAACGCCCCTAGATAGACGAGAACGGTGTTGTCCCTTCAACTCTACATCAATGCATCAAATTCGTCGGCAACAACGGCTTGATACATCGAGTCTTTGTGGATAGAAAACCCTTCAAATGTAAAGAAGTCCACTTCGCAGACTCCCATATGTATGAAGGTGAAAAAGAAGAAGAGGAGATAGCACCCTTTGCCGAAAATCTTCAGAAAGATAAAGGCAAGGCTCCTCAACAATCACCGGAAGAAAACAAACAATCCGGTAAATCCGAAGAGAGCAATCAAACTCCCTTCATCATCTCCCTCAAGACTTCACAGCCATTGGTCATCACGACTAAAGTGAAGAAGGCAAAATAAAAGTCTGGGGGCAAATTTGTTGTCTCTTTCATGTCTATCATGCAAGACACGGATTCGGATTCAGAGCCAGAAATGACACGTCGTCAAGCCAAGCTGACACTCAGCAAGTTCAGCCTGCTCTTACTCCAATAGAGACACTTTCTGACATAGAAAATCCTACGTCAGCTTCCTTCGTTCTTCCATCAACTTCAGCAAAGGAAAAACCGATCTTCTTCCATAGATCGGATGCTTCCAAACTCCATGCTTGAACCTTCCCAAAATGAAAGTATGCCTCAACTATCCTTATATAGTCTGTGGCACAAGCTATTATGAAGAAAATTGGCTATGATGCTCAAAATACAGTTGGTTTGGGAGAAGGCCGTGGTGTTCTCACGCCATTGGGGCCCACCTTAATCAAAAGCCAGCTGAAAGATTGGAGACTCTACGGTCATGTAGAAAAGTCTTCACATGGGTTAGGGTATGATCCCGACACTCGTCTGAGACAGTTGGCACAAAGGCTTAAAAGTTGACTTACCGACCAAGCCTCAACATCTCGTATCCATGAAGACATCGATCTCCCTAGATATCTCTTTGATGAGTCACCTAGTAAAGATCGAAGAAGCTCATCCAATTGGTGCGATTTCTCTAACAATGAAGAGGAATTGTCCGATGGCACAGACATATGGTCTTCTGACCCAGAAGAACCTCGTCGCCAAAAGAAGTACCTTACTTCGACCCAGTTTTAACTGGCGATTGAGACCATCTCATAACAAGCCTTGAGAAGATCACCGATCAAGAAGACCCATGGAAAGGAACAAAATCTTGGTCTGGAAATGCCCTTGAATCCCCTGAAGGTTTCATTGAGCTGGAAGACTCCAGAAATATTATGGAGGAACCATCTACGAACCTTTCAATAGAAGATCCTGCATCCTACAGCGATTTCATGGCCTTTTGAAGGCTGGGTTATAGAAATCATAGGTCCTATTTCTCCCCCTTCAAGCAAAGGTCATCGCTTCACTTCACCGCTACGGATTATTTCTCCAAGTGGTCAGAAGCATTTGCGCTCAACGAAATAAAGACCTCATCAGTCCTTCAGTTCCTGCGCACCAACATCATTTGTCGTTTTGGCATAACTAAAAGATTCGTCCATGATAACGGACCACAATTCCAGGATCATCGATTCTACAGGTTCTGCGACAAATACAAAATCCAAAGCTGTCCTTCCACTCCATACAATTAGGCAGCAAACGGATTAGCAGAAGCTTTCAACAAGACACTCTGCAAAACCCTTAAGAAAATGGTCTCTAGTCACAAAAGAGACTATAGCGACAAACTGTCTGAAGCTTTGTGGGCCTATTAAACCACCGTTCGAGGACCAATCCATAGCACTGTTGATACCAAAAATGTCACTTTGCTTCTTCAAGATCCAAAAAGCTGCATGAAGTCGCAACCTGCCATAAATAGACAATGCTACTTCCAAAAAATCAAATCTTGTCAGAATCAAACAAAAACTGTAAGATCCTTCAAGACAACCAAAAGAGGAGTACACAAGAAGTTTCGGGCCATTTCAAAATCATTTGGCCTAACTTCGCTTCTCCAGCAGCTAAAAAGGAGCTCCCGGCGGCGAAAGCATCGGAGACACCAAATCTTCGATCAGAGCCTGTGGATGGACTCAAAATACATCCAAAAGGCTCCACGTCAAGTTCCGAGTCAAACCGACAACATTTGACCCTATATCGACCCTCAAATAGCTAAATCAAGCCTCACGGCAGTCAGAACCACTGAGGCCATCACTCATCAAAAAGAGCACGGCTTCAAAATGCTTACAAAGGGCTACACGTCAAGTTTCAGGTCATTTCGACAACATTTGACCATACTTTGACGCTCGGAAGCCAAATCAAGCCTCTCGGCGACGAAGCTCCCCGAGACCATGGTTTTTAAGACAAAGCCTATGGATCATCTTAAAATGACTCCAATAGGTTTCCTGTCAAATTTCAAGTCAATCGGACATCGGTTGACCGCTCATCAAGCCGCGACATCTTCATCGCGACAAAAACAAGTCTATTAGAAATAGGACCCCAAACGGCTTCAAAATGCAAGCAAAAGTCTATGGTTGGTCTTATTAATTGCTCAGGAGGTTTCACCCTAAATTTTAGGTCATTCCAACACCGTTTGGCCCAGTTTCAGCTTCTGACAGAAAATCGACAGCTCTACGCGACAAAGTCTTCGGCTTTCCCGAAAAATTAGAAATTTTGCACTCCAAAATTCAAGGATTCTTGTCAAGTTTTCTACAGGGAAATCAGGCCAATAAATGATAAAAAAATATCAAGAAAAAATACAAAAGAAAAAAGAATCGAAAAACATCAAAAACGGCCGCAAAACGGGATAAAAAGGGGGAAATCCCCCCAGGGTCGTAGACCCCTGCGACCCTGGCCCATGGTCGTCGATAACCATGGAGCCCAGAATCGCCGGGTTGGCCCCGGAAAGCCCGTTTTTCGTTGTTTTTTCGCGATTCGAAGCTTCTGACTCCTAGGATTTTCCAAAATTCATACTTTTGAGGTGCCAAATCCTTTGACACCCGTCAAAATCACGGATCAATCATCAAGAGTATCAAAATCAACATTGATTGTCAACCGGTCAACCAAAAAAGTATGCTTTCTACCCGACCGATCGAGAAATCGACAGGACAGATGGCACCGACCCGCTGTTGGCAACCAATACCTGAAGTTACATGGTAATCCGATGTCGATCTACATGAAGATCCATCGATGATCATCGCCAGAAGAATCCCAAAAGACGCGGCATGACCCGCGACTCTTCAACTGCTCGGCGACCGTTTAATGCGATTAATTGACTAGCTTTATTGCAGTCATTAATTTATATCTTTTGACGGCCCAATCAGAAGCAAGCAAATGGGAGTTACAAGTCAAGAGATTCAAGGCAATTAAATCATGAAACTCCTCCCATCATGGCGATTAAATGCCTCAATCTCCACCGGCCAATCAGAAGCCAAGAAAAAGGAGTTACAAAATAAAGGAATTAAACCCTATAACTCCTCCCATTATGCGGCTTAATGATAATAAAAGCCCATAAACTCTTCTAAATGGCTACCAAGTGCCTATAAATAGGAGAGCACTCCAAAAAAATCCAGATCGGAAAAATCACAGACTTGGGAAAATCCGGAAATCCAGACAAAAAAAAAAGGCATAAAAAATATAAGAGAAAGAAAGAGAGAAAACTCTGCGAAAGTTCTGCACCGGCCACCGCTACAAGGTGACAAAAGTCCCTTGGGGGTACCCCCTACCCTAAGGTCCTTGCCTTCTCCTTCTACCTCCAATGGCTTAGACGTGGATTTTCAGCCTGCCTACTTAGCTTTTTATTGGACATAGGACCTCTTCTTGGTCTATGTCCTCTAAAAATCTGAGGTTATAGCCAAGCCAAGCGAATCAAGAGCATCCTCTGTTCTCATTTGTATGGATGATGGCGAAGTCCACATATGGATTGCGACCGTTAATCTGAACGAGTCCCCCATAATCTCCTGAGAAGTTGGATCCTCTTTTTCTTGCTTTTCATTGTAGTTTGTATTTTTTTTTAAAGATACAAAAAATCACAACTCTTGTCTTTCATTATTGATAAGAATTGTAAATCGGCTATAAACGCCAAAAATCGGCTATAAATGCCAAAAATCAGCTATAAATGCCAAAACAATCGCCTTTTACTGCAAATCAAGAAAATGTCTCTTTTCTTAAATATATGTACAATGAAAAACTTGAAAGAAGTTGATTTTATTTTTACTTGCGAAGGTCGATCTCCAGATCACTACTTGCAATTCTAAGTAAAATAGAAAATCTGGCACACCCACACAAAAAAATGTTGATACCCACTTCTGCCCCCCGGGCGTGAAAGGGTCGTACCTAACAGACTCCCATGTCCGCTGACCTTGGTAGCACCGAGCATCGAACGCGCAGTCCATCAAGCTGGCACACCCGGTGGGACTCGTTCATTTGAAAACACGATGCTAGAAATGAAATATTTGCAAATCATATCTTTTGCTCTATGCTTATATTTCTTTTCTGGATTCCTTGGCTACTTTCTAATTGGTGTCCTATGTTGGATTTTAGATAAAAAAAAATGAGATGAGATTTTTTAGAAATTTCTAATTCTTTGAATTTAGTTCCACTCTTTCTCCTTTCAAAAAAAAAAAAACAAAAAAAATCAGATTTCTCAGTTTTGATTCAAAATTGAGAAACCTTGATCCTCTCCTATCGTTCATCGTACTTGCAGAAATGTTGAGCCTGTTCGACTAAGGATTTGGGCCATCATTTCTCTTTGATGAGTTCATTAGAGATCTAAAAAAAGAACGAAAAAAAATCATATTTCTCAGTTTGGATTCAAAATTGAGAAACCTTGATCCTCTCCTACTATTTATCGTGCTTGCAGAAATGTTGAGCCTGTTCGACTAAGGATTTGGGCCATCGTTTCTCTTCGATGAGTTCATTAGAGATCTAAAAAAAGAACGAAAAAAAAATCATATTTCTCAGTTTGGATTCAAAATTGAGAAACCTTGATCCTCTCCTATCATTTATCGTGCTTGTAGAAATGTTGAGCCTGTTCAAGTAAGGATTTGGGTCATCGTTTCTCTTCGATGAGTTCATTAGAGATCTAAAAAAAAAAATCAAAAAATCAGATTTTTTCAGTTTGGATTCAAAATTGAGAAACCTTGATCTTCTCCTATCGTTCATCGTGCTTGCAGAAATGTTGAGCCTGTTCGACTAAGGTTTTGGGCCATCATTTCTCTTCGATGATTTCATTAGAGATCTAAAAATAAAAAAAATAAAAAGACATAGACCACTAAGGTTAAACCAATTGCGTTCTTTGATCATGGTTGATTCAAGAAAAGCCTTTTCCAGAGTGTGGAGACAACTTGACTGTTCTAGGCAAGGGTCCTCCAAACGGGTTCATTAAGTAATCCTACCTTTACCTGGGGGCAATTCTATCAATCGAGATTTCATAAGACTGGGTTAGGAGGCCTATATGTACTCTCTCGTCTTTTAAATAAAAAATTTTCAAAACAAAAGTTCTAAAATAAAAAATAAAATTTTTTTTTAAAAATAATCATAAATAAATAATAAATAATTAAAAAATTAAAAAAATCTTCAAAAAAAAGATATTTTCAAAAAAATCTTCAAAAAAAAAACTTCTGTCAATTTTGTGTTCAGATCGGAGAAATTTTGGTCTCTTCCTTTCTGAGCACTAGCGCTCGCAGAAATCGTTGAGCCCGTGTTCAGATTGGAATGCCTTTTTCTCTCTTTGATGAACCCAATCTTGGCCTTTCAAAAAAAAAAACTTGTCATTTTTGGATTCAGATCCGAGAAATTATGGTTCCTTCTCTTCTTGGTACTAGCGCTTGCGGAAATCGCTGAGACCGTATTTGGATTGGAATACCATCTGCTCTCTTTGATGAATACAATCTTGACATTTCAAAATAGGGAATCTCATCTCATGGATGCGGTCTCCAAACATTTGTGTCTACCGGTACTAGTATGCCCTTTTAGGGTCTACTGTATTCGCGACCGGCACATTTGTAACTCCAACCTCATATTCTTCTTACATTGAGCAAGCTCTGCTTCTCGATAAGTCGAATTTAGATTCACAATTGCTTCTAGTAGTCACTGGGACGCTCATTCTGGGCTTAGCATACATGTGATCAAAACAATTGTACCATCTATGGCTTTTTGCCTTCTTCATATTGCTTGGGTCATATCCCTCGAGCG
This sequence comes from Litsea cubeba, assembly GCA_012931725.1. Taxonomy (NCBI): domain Eukaryota; kingdom Viridiplantae; phylum Streptophyta; class Magnoliopsida; order Laurales; family Lauraceae; genus Litsea; species Litsea cubeba. The sequence continues at coordinate 34,945,413 of CM022952.1, forward strand.
ATTTGAAAAGACAAAACCATAGAACTCCCCATTTATGATCATTATATTCTTGTGATTACTAATGGATGTGGTCTTGTTTCAGAAATTTTTTGAAAAACTAACAATGGCAGCTTCGCTAACCATTTCTTTCGATGAGAACAAGCACTAGCTCATGCTTCAACAAAAACAAACCACGCGCACCTACAAGCGCCCCATCAGCTGCGGGTCGACCTCGACTCCCTCGGCAACTCTCTAAACTCCGGGTCGACCTTGACTCCCCGGACTATCGTCTTTGGGACGCTGGGACCATTCCCACTTTCCGAAGAACAAACTGCTCCTTCCAAGAAGCAGAAACTCATCTTTCAATGTGTCACTACCATGACACCAAAGGCGAGCACCAAAAGGCCCGAAGCCCGTGGCACCCCCACGAAGCCTCGACCCGCAAACGACCAGGTCTATCCTAAGACTTGGTCCCCAAGACCTTCACCAAAACAAAGAAGGTCCCAAACATCCACCAAACCAGCATACCTGGCCCCACTCAAGGAGAACCAGTTCTACCCTCTTGCTTATATGAAAGAGGAGAGACCCATCTCCAACCTGACTCCCAAGTCAACCCAGCATGAACCGGCTTGTTCTTACAAGCCCAAAATCAGATCATGCATCACAAGGCCTCTGCAAGCACCTGCTAAGGCTTACAATCCTTCGGTTCGACCCTTCATATCTACAGGGGCCGAACTCGAAAAATTCAAAGCTTCGCTGCAACAGGAAAAGGACCGGGTTCGCATCCTGTCCTTGCCTAGCTACAAAGAAGACAGGCTCGGCTGCTGCGCTCGAGGGAGCACATCCTTCATTGTCAAAGCCCAGCTAGAGCTGACCGAAGGTCAAATTGTTCATCGTATATGCCCCCGCGCGTCGTATTGACAAAAGAGACTAGAGAAGCAAAGGACCCAGCCTCCTACACTTCAAGTCTCTCCCAAATGGGTCGAAAAAGAAAGACCCAACCAAGTTGCTGCTGTCCATATGGTTGGAAAAACCAGAAGACGCCAAAAGTCAGCAACAAAAATCCATGTCCGACGCCCGGTGACCCGTAGCGTCTCCAGGACAAAAAGACATTTAGAAGAATCCCCTGCTCCTTAAAGCAAAGGACGGTAGAGTGATCCTTCCTCAAGCTCTTCATCAAAAAGAATGAGCCCTAGCTCAGTCACCAGGACAGTTTCTTCGTTCGAATCTCGAGGGATGAAATCTTGGCTACAAACTCTGAGCCACCACCTCGCAATCCACCTCAAGATGATGCGATCACACGCATCCAGCAGTTGGAACAAGGCCAGCAGAGAATTGAAAATCTGATGGAAAACCTTCTCCTCGCCTTCCAAAATTAGGCGAACAACGAACCTCCTCCGAATCGTCAAGATGATGAGGTAAATGGAGAAGAAAATGAGTCACGCGCCATTACCAAAAAGGACGTAGACAGTATCCTCACAAAAGCAAAAGAAGAGGATATACTCAAGGAGCATAGGATCAAGCCACCATATCCCTTATGGATGGACTCGGTCCCGTTCCATACAAAATTCAAGCATCCTATCTCCAAACATATATGGGGAAATGATCAGTCAGACAGCACGTCATCCACTTCAAGATCTTGACGGGAGCTATCGCGGATCAAGATGCACTCAAGATCCGCCTCTTTACAAGTACCCTAAAAGGTACGGCCTTCGACTTGTACTCCACTTTGCAGGAGGACTCCATCCAAAATTGGGTCATGCTAGAGACACGCTTCCTGACTCACTTCAAAGGTGAGGATCATCCCACTACTATGGCCCAGCTGTGCAGCCTAAAACAGGGGGAGAATGAGTCAGCATATAACTACATTCACAAGTGGAAAGCAATGGCATACAAATGCTCTGATGTATTGCCACTAGCGTCGCTAGTCGACATCTGCCAAAACAACATCAGAGCTAGAATCCGCTCCATGATCATCGGCAACAAATCAAAGAACCTTGGAGAACTCCTAGAAGCTTCCATGGAAGCTGAAATGGTGATCAAAGACCTCAACAGTCAGAAATCATCAAGAAAAGAGCCAACCACCAATGGAACCTCAAAACCAAAGAAAAAAGAGGTCCTCAATGTGCAAACCAAGTAAGCTCCTCAGCCACCAAAGAAAGCTGAAAACAAAGCTGCTGGTAAGAGACCTGAACTCTCTGATGCCTTTAAAGAGCGAATAGAAAAGAAATACCCGTTCGATGAAGATGTTAATGAAATCTTTGGGGCTCTTGTGGCAAACAGCAAGCTCACTTTGCCTGAACCCAAAAGACCAGGTGATGTTGGCAAAACCAACGATCCTCGGTACTGTTCATACCACCAGATGATCTCGCATTCTCTCAATCAATGCTTCGTTGTGAGAGAGAAAATAAACGAGATGTGGAAAAACGGAGTCATCACCATTGATAAAAACTATGGGTCTGCCTCCGTCAACATGGTGTCATGTGGACAAACACCAAAATCACCAAAGAAGAAGACTTCAAAAGAGGTAAGAAAATCCACTCTTAGTGATTTCATGCCACCTCAATTCAAAGAAGCCACGTAGGGAGCATCATACTCTTGCAATTCGATAGTTGGATTCTCCATTGATGAATACGAGTCCAGCGACATCGATGATGGATTCGAATCCAACTACACCGACGAGTGGGAGGACTCCTTTGAAACAGGAGAATATCTCTCCGATGAAGAATGGGTTCCTGAGACTCATCTTATGCCAGTAATCTGGTATAACCCCTACAGCCACAAGGATCCTAGTCTGATAATGAAGAAGACCAAGGGGTTGTACAAGAAAATGCTGTTGAACCAGCATCCATCACTGCTCCAGTGGAAATCAACTATGTTGAACCACAAAGAGTTAATGAAGAAGATGATTTGGCTCCCATGCCTGATATTGAAGAATATGCAAGGATCTTGCAGCGTCTCGCTCTAGAACAAGAGCAAGACCGCGTCAACGAGCTTCCTCACAATCTAGAGCCTAAAGTCCCTGAAGACCATCAGGTACATCCTCCCTTAACTCCTGAAAATGGAGAAAATTACTGGATAGACGATCTTCTTACATCCGAGGATGAGTCCGACTCCGATCAGGCAACCTCTATTGTTAGAGCTTACTGTAATGTGATCATTCGGGATTATAGCTCTTCCGAAGCATCGTCTGACGAGATCACTTACACTCTGACGACGCCTAGCAATGTATCCTCTGGAGCCACCTCATCTCACGTGACTTTCACTGAGACAGCACCCTCTTAGGTTTCTTCTCCTGACACTGTTACTTCAAAGCTCACACCCTTCCTGACTGAAGAATCCCCAGCTATTGATGCTTGGGACGATGAATTGGTCAACGAAGAAGAAAGGTTGCTGGATGTTGTTCAGAACTTGTTCCCAAAAAATGCTCCGTGCAACACAATCAACGAGGATGGTAACTCTGCTACAGATACATCCTCATCAAATAAAAACTAACAGCCTCTTGATTCTGAAGACAATTTTCCAAACGAAGACCCTTCTCAAGAAGCTCTCGAAGTTGGTAGAGGCACCCGCTCTGGCCGGGACTACCACAAGAATTACAACCTATCTTTCTTTACATATGTAAATCCTTTGGAAAAAGATGTTGTAAGTGCCCCTGTGGCAACAATGATGAACATGCAGGCCCCAAGGAGGCTTTTAAGTATGACTTGATTGAACATTTCAAGCACATACCTGCACGTCTGCACATCCTAGATTTATTACGGATGTCTCCACGCACTCGTGATAATCTCATTTCCGAATTACAAAAGCTGAATGAGGATGTCGACAAACATGCCCTGCAAGTCCTCCAAATTGAAATGGACTACCGGGTCAAAAACTCAGAAGCTTCCTCAAAGGGAGAAAAGAAGAAAACTGAGGGATCATGCATCGAATGCCTCTCGTTTCAAAAAGCAGTAAGTGCAACCATCGCCTTCATAAAATAAGACCTCCTACTTGGCGAAACAAGGCACAACCGACCCCTGTACTTCACAGGGTAGATCAAGGAAATGCCTATGCATAGATTAGGTTCAAGTTGCAAATCAAAGGTACAACCGAAACAAGGCCTTTCGGCAAAATTAGGTTCAAGTTGCAAATCGGTGATCTTATCTCTGAGGTCACTGTGTATGCAATAAAAACCCCTTCATGCTACAACATCCTTCTCGGACGCCCCTGGATCCATGAGAATGGTGTTGTCCCTTCAACTCTACAGCAATGCATCAAGTTTGTTGGCGACGACAGCATGATATATCGAGTCTTTATAGACAGAAAACCATTCAAAGGTAAAGAAGTCCACTTTGCAGACTCACAGATGTATGAAGAGGAGAAGCACACAGCACCCTTTGCCGAAAATCTCCAGAAGGATAAAGGCAAGGCTCATCAACAATCACCGAAAGAAAACAAACCATCCGGTAAATCGAAGAGAGCATTCAAACTCCCTTCATCATTTCCCTCAAACCTTCGAAGCCTTTTGTCATCACGACTAAAGTGAAGAAGGCAAAGCAAAAGTCTGGGGGCAAATTTGTTGTCTCTTTCGTGTCTATCATGCAAGACACGGATTCGGATTCAGAACCAGAAGACGACACATCGTCAAGCCAAGCTGACACTCAGCAAGTTCAACCTGCTCTTACTCCAATGGAGACACCTTCTGACATAGAAGATCCTACGTCAGCTTCCTTCATTGTTCCAGCAACTTTAGCAAAGGAAAAGCCGATCTTCTTCCATAGACAGGATGCTTCTTCATTAAACTCAACGCTTGAACCTTTCCAAAATGAAGGTATGCCTCAAGTATCCTTATATAGTCCTGTGGCACAAGCTATTATGAAGAGAATGGGCTATGACACTCAAAACCCAGTCGGTTTAGGAGAAGGATGCGGTATTCTCACACCATTGGGGCCCGTCTTGACCAAAAGCCAGCTGGAAGATTGGAGACTCTACGGCCATGTAGAAAAGTCTTCACACGGGCTAGGGTATGATCTGATACTCCCCTGAGACAGTTGACACAAAGGCTTAAAAGTCAATTTACTGACCAAGTCTCAACATCTCAAGTCCATGAAGACATCAATCTCCCTGGATATCTCTTCGATCAGTCACCTGACAAAGATCAAGAAAGCTCATCCAATTGGTACGATTTCTCTGACAATGAAGAGGAATTGACCGACGGCACAGACATGTGGTCTTCTAACCCAGAAGAACCCTCGTCTCCAAAAGAACTACCCTACTTCAATACGATTTCAACAGGTGATTGGGATCCTCTCATAGCAAGCCTTGAGAAAATTGTCGAAAGGAACAAAACCGTGGTCTGGAAATGCCCTTGAAACCCTAGAAAGTTTCGTAAAGCTGGAAGCCTCTGAAAATATTATGAAGGAACCACCTTCGAACTTTCCAACAGAAGATCCTATTCAAAAGATAAACTTGGGAACACCAGATAACCCACGTCTTGTATTCATAAGCAAGAATATAAAGGATGATGAGTTACTCGAGTATATCGCCTTTCTTCGTGAGTTCCTTGATTGCTTCGCATGGTCTTACGCTGAAATGCCTGGCTTAGACCCCAAAATAGCAGTCCACAAACTCAATCTTCAAGAAGACATCAAGCCTGTCAAGCAGGGTCAAAGAAGATTCCGTCCAGATGTGATAGATAAAATTGAACAAGAAGTTCAAAAACTCAAAAGCGTCGGCTTCATCCGTAAGGAACAACATCCTGAATGGTTGGCCAACATTGTCCCCGTGACAAAGAAAAACGGGCAGATCAGGGTCTGTATTGACTATAGAGACCTGAATGGCGCATGCCCTAAAGATGAATTTCCACTCCCCATACCAGAGGTAATGATTGACAATTCCTATGGATTCGAGCGAATGACATTCATGGATGGTTTCTCTGGCTACAATCAGATAAAGATGCATCCTGAAGATGAAAAACACACATCCTTTCGTACCCCATTTGGCGTGTATTGCTACACTGTCATGCCTTTTGGTCTGAAAAATGCTGGTGCTACATATCAGAGGGCTATGATGAAAATTTTCCAAGATATGCAGCACAAAACGGTCGAATGTTACATTGATGGCATCGCCGTCAAAAGTAAAAGAAAAGAAGATCATCTCAAAGACCTTCGAGAAGTCTTCATCTGGCTTCGCAAACACAAACTGTGAATGAATCCTCTGAAGTGCTTATTCGGCGTCTCATCGAGTAAGTTCCTCGGATTCTTAGTTCAGAAAGCTGGAATAGAGCTTGACCCCATAAAAGTCAAAGCCATTCTAGAAATGCCCTCTCCAAGAACCTTGAGAGAACTCAAAGGGCTTCAAAGGAGACTGGCCTACATCAGACTGTTCATCTCCAATCTTTCAGGGACATGCCGTCCATTCTCCCGGTTGGTGAAAAAAGGTGTAAACTTTGTTTAGGATGCTGACTGTGAAGCTGCATTCCTAGATATCAAGTCATACCTGACCAAACCTCCAGTGTTGACTGCTCCTACCACTGGAAAACCATTCATCTTGTACACAAGAGCCCTTGATCACTCTCTGGGCGCTCTGCTTGCATAAGAAAATGATGAAAGAAAAGAAGCTGCTCTATACTACCTCAGCGGCATGCTAGTAGGTGCAGAGCATCGCTACTCTCCAGTCGAAAAGGAATGCCTTGTAGTGATGTTCGCCGTACAAAAGCTGTGTCACTACTTGCTTTCCAACACAGTCTACCTGGTCTCAAGGATCAACCTCTTGAAGGTCCTTGTCACAAAATCAGGTTCTCTCAATGCCCGACTGGCAAAATGGTCCATCCTTCTGTCACAATTTGATATTAGGTATATACCACAAAAGGCAATCAAAGGGCAAGCTCTAGCGGACTTTCTCGCAGAGCATCCATTGCCTAAAGATTCTCCACTCATAGATGATCTCCCAGACGAACAAGTCTACAATGTGGAGACTTTCTCACAAAACGCATCCTGGGACATGAACTTTGACGGTGCAACCAGGACAAATGAAAAAAGACAGCTGATCTCGGGAGTTGGCATCCTCTTTGTTAGCCCCGACAAATACATGATTCCACACGCTTTCTCGCTACTGGAACCATGCACGAACAATGCAGCTGAATATCAAGCTCAGATCCTAGGATTAGAACTCGCCATCGAATCCGGTATCACCATGCTGGAAATCTTTGGAGACTCTCAACTGATCGTCAACCAGATGAATCAAAAATTTGAAGTCAGGAAGCCTGGTCTGCTACCTTACTACAACAAAGCACAATCGCTTATGCAAAAGTTTGACATCTATCACATCAACCACATTCGTAGAGGTGAAAACATACGTGCAGATGCCCTGGCTGGACTTGCCGCATCTATGGCAATCCAGGAAGGGGAAAACATACAAATCACAGTGTGTGAAAGAAAAATCCTTACTCCTCTTAACACACACCAAGCAGTTGCTGAATGCCACCGAGTGGTTGGAAGTTGGATCTCTATCCTTCAACCTTCAATCGGCAACTGGAGGGATCCGTTCATTGATTACACTATGTTCAGAATCCTACCTGAAGATCCAAAAGAATGGGTAAGCATCCAAAGGTGAACTCCAAGCTTTTATTAGGATATTCCTTCAAAAATCCTTTATAGGAAATCCTTCAACGGGGTACTTCTACGCTGCTTGTCATAGCAAGAGGCTGAAGAAACACTCAAAGAAGTTCATGCTGGTCTTTGTGGAGCTCATCAGGCTAGTCCCAAGCTCTTTGATCAGATAAAAAGGTTAGGTTATTACTGGCCTACCATGGTAGCTGACGCAATGCAATTTGCTAAGCGCTGCCAACAATGCCAAGTTCATGGAGATTACATTCACATGCCTCCAGAATGGCTACATCCTACAGTGATTTCATGGCCTTTCGAAGCCTGGGGTATGGACATCATAGGTCCTATTTCTCCCCCTTCGAGCAAAGGTCGTCGCTTCATCTTCGCTGCTACGGATTATTTTTCCAAGTAGTCAGAAGCATTTGCGCTTAACGAAATGAAGACCTCATCAGTCCTTCAGATCCTGCGCACCAACATCATTTGTCGTTTCGGCATACCCAAAAGATTCGTCTATGATAACGGACCACAATTCCGGGATCATCGATTCTACAGGTTCTGCGACAAATATAAAATCCAAAGATGTCCTTCGACTGCATACAATCCGGCAGCAAACGGATTAGCAGAAGCTTTCAATAAGACACTCTGCAAAATCCTCAAAAAAATGGTCTCTAATCACAAAAGAGACTGGAGCGACAAACTTTCTGAAGCTTTGTGGGCCTATTGGACCACCGTTCGAGGACCAACCCATAGTACACCATTCTTCTTGGTCTATGGATGCGAAGCTATCGTGCCCTTGGAAGTACAAATTCCTTCCTTGAGGGTATCCTTGCAAAATGACATGACTCAAGAAAGCAATGTCAAATTACGACTCCATGAGCTGGACAATCTCAATGAGATACGGCTCGAAGCTCGACAAAGCATTGATCTTTACCAAGCATGCATGGCAGGAGCTTTCGACAAAAAGGTCAGGCAACACGCCTACAAAAAAGGTGACTTGGTTCTTGCGGTAAAAAGACCAATGGTCTTCATCACAAGTCCAAAGGCAAATTTGAGCCAAAATGGGAGGGACCCTACGTCATCGACAAGGTTTTCTCCAACGGCGCATACGCACTCCTAAACATTGAGGGTGACTGATGTATGCTGCCCATCAACGACAAGTTCTTAAAGCGACACTACCCTTGAAGACTTACCCAACTGGGTAAGAGCAATGCCTGTACGGCCAAAACCGGTTTCCAGGTACTTGCTCGCTAAACCCACTCTTTTTAGAATTTTCATATCAAATGTTGAAATTTCTATAAATTCAAACAATGCTTACTTTCATCGTTTCATTGTTGAAAAATCCGAGTTTAGGAGCCTCTCCCTAACTTGACCAAAATTTTCAAACTTTGAACCCAAAACTCGTGGTTTGAAATAAAATCCGAATTTAGGGATTTCCACCTTAGTCCACCCTGCCTTTTACCGACCAAATGGTTTTACGTCAAAACTTACGACCCTCGTGTCTTTAAACAAAATGGTTTTTCAAAAAAAAAAAACCACGAGGAAGCGACACTTAGTTGATACTTGCACAAATCGGAAGCATGCGAACCACATTCGACACTTCCAAAATCGTAGGGAAGCGACATTTCGTCGATACTTGCAAAATAAAAAAAAAACGTGGAGACGCAACATTTCAGTTGATATCCACAATCCAAATTTCAAAGGTTGAAAAAACCTGAAAATCGTGGAGACACAAGATTTCAGTTGATATCCACAATCCAAATTTCAAATGTTCAAAAAAACCTAAAAACCGTGGAGACGCAACATTTCTGTTGATATCCACAACCCAAATTTCAAAGGTTCGAAAAAACCAAGAAATCATAGAGATGCAACATTGTAGTTGATATCCATAACCCAAAGGTTCGAGAAAACTGCAAATTTCAAAAATCATGGGGAAACGACATCAAGCCTGTAACCCGCAAAATCAAAAATTTTGAAAAGCAAGGATGCGACATTCCATCGATACTTGCACCCAAATCCGCGAGGATGTGACATTCTATCGATACTCGTAACCGAATGAGCAAGGATGCGACATTCCATCGATACTTGCAAGACCATTCAGCAGGGAGGCGACTTTTAGTCGATACTTGCATTTTTTAAAACCAAAACCAGCTATAAATGCCACAAGCCGACTATCAATGCCATAAACTGACTATAAATACCACAAACCGGCTATCAATGCCACAAAATAAACTGGCTATCAATGCCACAAAATAAAATCGGCTATCAATGCCACAAACCAAAAGCTTGGCTTTCAAAAAACCCAGCTATCAATGCCACAAAACAAAAGCGGCTATCAATGCCACAAAAAAACTGGCTCTCATGCCAAAATTGGCTTCCATGCCACAAAAATAAAAAATCTGGCTCCAATGCCAAAACAATCATTTGACAAAAGATTTTCACAAAATGACAAACTTTTGATCAAATCCCATTTAGCGATTGCTTTCATCACAAAAAGATTTAAGTGAATGTAGGGAAAACAAAAAAAAAAAGCATCCCATTTAGCAATTACTTTCATCACAAAAAGATTTAAGTGAGCGTATGGAAAACAAAAAAAAACATCCCATTTAGCAATTGCTTTCATCACAAAAAGATTTAAGTGAGCGTAGGGAAAAAAAAAGAGTACAAAAAAATACATGTGGTACCCAAAAAAAAAAAAAAGAAAGTGTTCACAAGCACTAAAAAAAAACTGAGAGTACCAAAAAAACACACGTGGTACCAAAAAAAAAGAAGAAGGATAGTTTATGCTACAAAAATCAGGAGCTCAACCAAAAATGGTTTCCAGCCAAAATTTCAGCTCCTCAAGCAAACTTTTGGCCTCAGTTGTCAAAGTTTCCAGGGCACGCTTCTTCAGGAACTTGCCATGAGATGCTGGGATAGGCTGTAACCCTTCTTTCACACCGGGAAGCTTATCCCGAGCAGTTTGCCATTGTTTGTTCTCTTGAAACTTCCTTTCGAGAACTCGATCAGCATCTGCAACCCGGCGAATCAGAGCGCTCTCCCTATTGCGAGCCTCTGTTATAGCAGCACACTTGGCAACGACTTGTGCCTTCAAATGCTCAAGACATTTCCTGGCCTCATCGACCTCCCTATCAAGGATGTTAAGGTCATGTGTCAGCCCAATGATGGCTAGCGCTTCTAAGTTCTTCTCTCGGACTAGCTGCTTCCTGCTTTGTGTAGCCTCATTCGGGTCAAACTTAGCCTTATCAGCAGGGTCCAGGAACATCTCCTTAAAGAACTGGTCGTCAGCAAAACCAATGGTCTCAAACCACTTGTCACCCAGTGCAATGATCCTATCATCGATCGCCTTGGCACCTGTGACATCTAAACCAACTTCTTTGGCATCACCGAGAATCTCCTACACATGCTGGATCATGCTAAATCCGGCATCTAAGTGTCCAGCAAGGAGAGTCTCAATCCAAGAGCTCAGAACCCGAACCACCACATTCTTCGCAAAAAGAAGAGATGGCCTAGCTGAAGATTCGCCCCGCTCCGTCGGTCGGCTACTCAAGTCATGCCCCGTCGGAAGAGTAACAAAAGAACTCTTTCCAGTTGGAGCTGCTGGGGAAGGAATCTCAGCACGAGGTACCTCCTCCACCATGTCAGAATTGGTTGCAGGAGTCTCTACCTCTGGATCAACCTCTGGCATCCCTTGCTCTGGTTCTAAAGGAAGTAATGGACTCTCCTCTGTCGCTTCAAAACCTGCCAAAGAAACACAAAAAGGTATGAATATGATCCTGTTTAAAAAATCATTATCAGGGTTATTACTATAAAATACCTTCTTCGATGACTGGAGGAACACTCTCTTTCTCCATGAACTCATCGGAAGCATCATCTGTTAGTTTTATGGACTCAATCTAGTAGATGATATAATAAATTGATTAAATTCTTTATTTATTCATATATTCATGTTTACTTTTCATGAGACGAATGGTAATTTATTATATACTTGCACATAACCAATACGAATGACATGATGGTTCATGAGATGAACCGAAGTCTACAAGTATATTAGATGTAACACGTGTATGGATGAGATCCACATACGGGAGACATGTGTGGCAAATCTTATACTTAAATATCTTCACAACCAGTGATGAGACTGGACATCTCATACTGACAAGGTTGCAGCACTTTGATCACTATGAGATAGTGTGATTTGTCTCGATCATCAGAATGGAAGATTCTGGATCATAGTGCTGGTACATTGGATGTATTGAAGGACTATGAGAAACACCTTATAAACACTATCTTTATTTTAAGGTCTGCTCTCATAATTCCCTAGCAATAAGCTCTCAATCCTGAGACATTAATGAACTCAAGTTTCTATCTATTCATTTGCTTTGAGTCACCAATGAGTGAGGCCAACTGTAGGTCAACACCTCGGTGATTTGGGTATATGGTAGTAGAGCTGTGGGAACATTCAATGGTCAAGATGGAATCTATCTCTAATATCCCCTTGTGCCAATTAATGGATTTATCATTGGTATGTGCGCACCCATTCCGATTAAGAGTTAATTGGAAATGTACCATTGATCATTATAATTAATTGGGGCTCAAGGATAATAAGATATAGATCTAGTTTGGAAGACAGGTCCAATTGATCCATGGATATTGATAGATGGGTCTACTTGTGGTAATGTGGAAGTTTAGGGTCTTCTATGTAATATTCCTAAGACTGGAGTTCAATTGCATTTATATAGTGGAGTTATTTGCAATTAACTGTGGGACCGGATTACACATGAGATGTGGGGTCGCGTGTCCCAGTTGGAGCCAGCTTTCTAAGGAATCCCTAGTGGTCCCCACGCTAGCCCAATTATTAGAAAGCATCTAATTCTAGTTGAACTCTAGAAGGGAAGTTACTATTTCTATTTGAAGTGAGACTTCTAATAGTGGTAATAGTAGACTTACTAATTTTAGTAGAAGTGAGACTTCTATTTTAATTAGAAAGTAATTGGAAAGTTACTAATCATATTTGAAGTGAGACTTCTAATTATGATATGGTAAGTTACTAATTAATGGAAGTAAGACTTCTATTGTAATTAGTAAAGAAGAGGTTACTAAAAGTTATAAATATAGAGGAGGAAAAGGAGCCTGGACATCCATGAATAATCCCAATCTAGGGATTCACGCCCAAGCCCCTTTGTGCAAGAGTTGCACATGCTCTTTCTTCTCTCCCTCTTCTAGTTCTCTTTCTAGTTCCTCCCTAGAGTTCCTAGTAGTTTTCTCTTGGAGATCCCACCATCTTCTTGAGAAAAAGGAGAATCTGATATGGGTCATAGCGTGGAAGATCAAGAGGTCTTGGAGATCCCTATTTGATTAGTGAAAGCATTTCATCATCAAAGAAAGACACAACTTCTCCATTAGAGCACAACCGAGCTCCAAAGGTATAATCCACTTCCTTGCATGTTGTAGATTATTATGGATGCTTGTTAGTTGCTGTTTCTATCTTTTAGATAGATTGTCTTACTGATTATGATGGCTGAGATTGAGGACATAGATCTTGGACTGGGTTTATAGCCTTCTGGATAGTTGATCCCTGCGTCAAGTGGGTCAAAAGTTTTTGAAACCTATCCTAGAGGCCCACCCTATTTCCAACATTATCAACATTTGCATCCATCGATGGTTCAAAGTTATCGGAATCCTATGGCAAGTCAGCTGACAAGAAAAATATTAGCAAACCAAGTCACAGACAAAAAAAAAAGAAAGCAAAAGAAGTTATACCAATTGGAGATTCTGGATTCACTCCAGAGTCCCTTGGTTCTTCTTCTGGTGCCGCAACCGGATCCGTCACCGCCTCGTCGGCAGGAACCTCAGGCGTCGCCAAGTCTTCATCCTTTGCTAAAAAAAAGAAAAGAGCATCAGGGGGAGAAAGCAAATTAGAACATGGAAAGATCCCATGAAGAGAAATGGAAAGAGAAAGAGGAAGAATCATATCTTCACCGACAGTCTCTTCTTCTCGGTTTCTCTTTTCTGGAGGCTCATCAGCTTCCTCTGGCAACTCCTCATCGATAGTAAGAGGAACTTACAAATCAGGAGAACCTTCATGTTGCCCCTTGCTGCGATGATGACTCATTTTCCTCTTACTCCCGCGGGCTCGCCTCTTAGAAGAACCTGCCCCACTGTCAGAGTCAGGTTTCCCACTTGACTCCTCACTGGATGATCTACTCTTGCCAGTAGACTCCACGGAAGCTCGCCTCAGTGCGGCTTGTATCCAAGCATCAAGCTCAGCTTCCTCCTGTTCTAGCTGCTCTAAAGCCTCGTCAGGTATTTCTCAAACGGCTTCAGAACCAATGACGCCCTGGTCACCGAGAAAGCCTATCTTGTGCTTCTCTCCAGAAAGGAAGGCCCAAACTTCCTCTCGCCGAATGCCATCCGACTTTCCAAAGCCTTTTCTACACGATAACTTCACATCAAGCTCCTTCTTGGAAAACCCTCGATATGCCGAAAAGCTCTCCACAAACCACTTCGTAAAGCCGGCAGTCCGGGAAGTCGACAACACAAGATAAGAAATCATGATAGTAGTGTCTTCAGCACTATAAAAAGCCCATGCATTTCTCCCGTCCTGTAAACCTCCAAAGCACTTCACCATGCTTGAAGGCGCTCCAACAACCCCTTGAGAAAAGCTCAACTCAGAGCAAAGCGAGAAGTCCACGACTTCCACTCGGAGTCAGCACTGAAACGGCCATGAAGTCAAAAAGGCTTCACCCAACTGCTGCCGTCACCGCTGAAAATGCCAAGGCCCACCGGTCCCAAATCGACCGACGAATAATCAAAACCCTGGTAGCCGTTGGCTGGCATCTGAAAGTCCAAGGGATCCTAACCCTAAAGGGGGGTGAATAGGGTGATCTACACTTAATTGCTAATTATGGCCAATTTTAATTTCTTTAAAATAAACTAGTCACATGTGATGATTAACATACATAATACGGAAGCTAAACGAAACAATCACCACAAAAGCAATCACCACTACACAAAGATTTATAGTGGTTCAGTCTCAATGCCTACATCCACTACCGGCTTGTGACTCAACACCCCACCGGATTTCCACTATTTATGCTTTTGCAAAAGGCTAAGCAATAGCCTTTACAAAGTTGTTTTTCTAGGCTAAACAACAACCTATACACTATGCTTTTCTTAGGCTAAGCAATAACCTCTACAATGCTTTTATATGGCTAAGCAATAACTTTAAAGTCAAGTTATTTCTCTAAAGAAAGTGCTTTCACAAAACACTCTAAGAGATTACAATTAAGCTCAAATAAAATTGCCTCTAAATAGGCGAATATGAAAATGAAAATCAACTCACACAACACTCTATGAAATGCTAAGATGTATGCTTAAGGTGTGTGTGTGAATACTTCAATCAAGTTTAAAATTAAAGCTCAAACAATTTTATGCTTAAAGCAATTCAAAAGCTTAATGCGCATAAAAAGAATTGATTGAAGTTATATGCAAATCACATGTACCAAATACAAACTAGTAGAAGATATGAAAAACAAGGGTTCACAAGTTGTTTGAAATTAATTTAGTCTAAACATGTGATGCATGTGAAATGTTGTTTTCAAAACCAAACTAATTCAACAAAGGTTTAAATGAATGAAAACAACAAGGAAAGATTCAAAACAAGTTAATGAATCATGACACAAAAGAAATCAAAGATTTTGACAATGCATGATTAACAAAGTTTATAAAACAAACTTGTTTTGAAATCAAGGTGAAGAATCCTATGATTTAAATCAAAGATCAAGGAAGTAGAGGATTCAACACATCATAGTTTATATGCTAAAATCATTTACCAATAGTTTAACAAAGCATAAAACAATGATTAATAAAAGGCAAAGCTTACTTGGTGGTTTAACCTCATTAATCCAAGCTTTAGCTTTCCTTAATGACCATTAGCCTTCCTTAGCTTGATCCCCTTTCTTTTGCTTCAAAATGCCTCAAGAAGGGCTTCAAAGATCATCAACAAAGGCCAAGGAATGAACTCACTTTTATAGAAAAAGTGGTCAAATTGACCGACAGGTTGGTGTCGGTCAACCGACACCTTAACGGTCAGATTCCAACGGTCAAGAGATTTACCGTTGTACAGGTGTGGGTCAGCCGACATGAACCGACAAGCGAACCGACACCTGAGCCGACATGAACCGACACTTGAACCGACAGAGAAAATCTAAAATTTGTAGCTCTCTGGAAATGGGACCAACAGAGGTCTCGGTTGGCCTCGGTTCCACTGTAGGTTGACCGACAGCCTGAGACAAAAAATCCCAATTTTGCATTTTTTAAAGTGATTCTTTGTGGGGATTTTTAGGCCATTAAACCAAGCTTGGAAACATGATTTTAAATCAATTAAGTACTTTTAAAATTATGAAACATAAAAAGCCAAATATAATTTGAAACTTAGAAACATAGGCTAGCTTGATTTGTAAAAAATCCTTTCAAAAACAAATGCATCCAAGATTTAAATCTAAAACATGCACAAACTATAAGATATACAATATTTAAAAACAATGCATGTAGAAAATCAGATTTCAAGATATTTAACTCAATGCATGTGTGAAAATTCATGAGATGCTAAAATGATAATGCATCCATCAAATTACAATACACAAAATCCCTAACAGCATTAACATGTCCATGTTAGCAGGCAACTTCTGTGCATATCCAAGAGAACCGCCCACAAAAATCCCAATCTTGATTACATTTGTCCTCTTCACCCAGCTTGAAGGATCTTCCCTCTTAGAGCACATGGAAGCAAGGCTCATAATCGAGATGGTGCGATCAAACATCGACTGGGTAACAATAGTTCTCTCCTCACCATCAGCTGTGTAAGAGAACTGAAAACATCTCCTCTGGTATGTCACGTCATCAGGGACTGCATCAACAAAGAAGAAGGTAGGCTTGGGCAAAACCCTCTGATCATCTATCACCCATGGACGACTGCTTACCATGAACTTATAAAATTCTTCTCCCTTGAGAGCGATTAGTCGCTGTCTCATCTCATCTTTGTTGAGAGAGTCGCACTCTTCGAGGTTTCTCTCAACATACTGGACCTTCTCCCAGGCCTGTTGAACAGCCGTATTAGAAGATCTAGCAGATCGACGAGGTACGCTTGTAGCAGGCTCTTTACCCTTGTTCGTTCTGGAGGAACCACCTGCAAAAGGTTGGAAAAGAAAACGATCAATCATCAAAATGACAGGATTTCGCTAAAAAAATCTGGCGAAATTTTGACATGATTCTAGGGCAATTCTGAAGAAAATGAACTACTCCGAAAGAAATAGAAAGCTTGAAGATGGGCTCAACATTGCTGCGAGCTCCGAAACTCCAAACTTTTGAAAACTCAAAGTCTCCACAAAATCAGGAAGGGTTTAACATTGCTGCGAACTCCAAATTCCCAAATTTACAAAAACTTTCAGGTATGTTATCATATTATGCTACAAATTTACAAAAAAATGCATGCATGAACATCTTGGTTTGCCAGAAAAAATGCATTATCATGATGAGAAAAAAAAAAGAAAGAAACTTTCAAAAAAAAAAGGGGGAGAAAGAAAAGAACAAAAAAAAAAGAGGGACTGGCCCACAGGTCGTGGCCGTACGGCCAGATCCGTACGGATCTGTCCGTATGGCCCAAAAAAAGTGCAAAAAAAAAAAAAGAAAGCACGAAAAAAAACGTGTAAAAAAAAGGGAAAACACGCGGAAAAGAAAAAAAATAAGAAAAGAAAAGAAAGAAACAAAAAAAAATAGAAAGAACTTTTTTATCATCCTATTTTCTACAATGGAGTTTTCTTGAAAAAGGGAACTTACTTGAAGCCATTGATGGAGAAGAAGAAGAAAAGCTTAAAGATTCTTGAAGAACTCTTGGTCTTGAAGCCCTCTAGAGATTTTTGCAAAAGAAAGCAATAAGAGCAAGGGATCCAACCTCCTCCTTGCTTTTATAGAAGAGAGCAAACCAAAGAAGGAAAGAAGAAAGAGGTAAGTGTTACTAATTAGTAACCTTACCAAAAGAAAGAAATTAGAAAGATTTTTTCCCAAAAGAAAGATATCTTGAGGGATTCTCTCCCAAAAAGAAATCAATGAGAGATTTCCTCCCAAAAGATAGGAGATTTGAGATATTCTCTCCCAAAGAAAGATATCTTGAGATATTCTCTCCCAAAATAAAGGGAATATGAGAGATTCTCTCCAAATAAAGATATTCTTAGATATTCTCTATCCAAATGAGATAATTTTAGATATTCTTTATAAAAATGACACCATATGAGATCTAAGCCATTCTAAAAAGCTTAAGTTCCCATGGGTTAGCCCATATGAGCCAGGTTTGACCACCTAGGCACTAATAAAAAATATATATTAGGGCTTTTAGTCAAAGAGAAATCTCTCTTACCAAGAGCAAACAAAAATGGTTCCATGCCTCTTTTGAGTTGATTGGACCATACAAAAAAAGAATTCCAAGCCCCATGAGCTTCCAAAAATCAAACCATCCAGCCTCATATACCAAATTGAGCCAAAATCTTGAAATTGACATTCCACAAAAATCCAAACCAATTCCTGGTCCCCTAACTTGCCACATACATCTTATTAGGTCACAAGACCAAAACCAAAAACCACAACCTAATCCCCTAACTTGCCGCATACAGTCTGTTAGGTCACAAGATCAAGACTAAAATCGAACCCCCAACATTCCACATACAGCTTGTTGGGTCACACGGTCAAAACCATACCCGACCCCCTAACCTGCCACATACAGTTTGTTAGGTCACAAGGTCAAAAATAAAAACCCAAATCCACATCCCTGATATCATCTTCAAAATTTTTCCTTGAGATGGTACGTGATTCCTTTCACTACCATAAAATTCCCCTGGAAGCTCAAAAGGCTACAAATACCAAAAGAAGGACTGCTCAAAGACTCCTGGTCAAGTCAGAAGCTCTCCTTCAAAAAAATCTCTTCGAGGCACATCGACTACAAAAGTTAAGCAACTCGTCGCTGCACCTCGAGGGGGCATTTGTTGACACCAAAAATGTCACTTTGCTTCTTAAAGATCCAAAAAGCTGCATGAAATCGGAACCTGCCATAAATAGGCAATGCTACTTCCAAAAAACCAAATCTTGTCAGAATCAAACAAAAACTGTAAGATCCTTCAAGACAGCCAAAAGAAGAGTACACAAGAAGTTTCGGGCCATTTCAAAATCATTTGGCCTAACTTCGATTCTCCAACAGTTAAAAAGGAGCTCCCGGCGGCGAAAGCATCGGAGAGACCAAATCTTCGATAAGAGCCTGTGGATGGTCTCAAAATACTTCCAAAAGGCTCCACGTCAAGTTCCGAGTCAAACCGACAACGTTTGACCCTACATCAACCCTCGAACAGCTAAATCAAGCCTCTAGGCAGTGAGAACCACCAACGCCATCACTCATCAAAAAGAGCACATGGACGGCTTCAAAATGCTTAGAAAGGGCTACACGTCAAGTTTCAGGTCATTTCGACAACATTTGACCATACTTTGACGCTCGGAAGCCAAATCAGGCCTCTCGGCGGTGAAACTCCCCGAGACTATAGTTTCTAAGACAGAGCCTATGGATTATCTTAAAATGACTCTAATAGGTTCCCTGTCAAATTTTAAGTCAATCGGACATCGATTGACCGCTCATCAAGCCGCGACATCTTCATCGCGATAAAAACAATTCTACTGGTAATAGGACCCGAAACGGCTTCAAAACTAAAGAAAAAGCCTGTGGTTGGTCTTATTTATTGCTCAGGATGCTTCACCCCAAATTTCAGGTGATTCCGACATCGTTTGTCCCAGTTTCAGCTTCTGACGGAAAATGGGCAACTCTACGCGACAAAGTCTTCGGCTTTCCCAGAATATTGGAAACTTTGTACTCCAAAATGCAAGGATTCTTTTCAAGTTTTCTACAGAGAAATTAGGCCAATAAATGATAAAAAAATGTCAAGAAAAAACACAAAAGAAAAAAGAATCGAAAAACATCAAAAACGGCTGCAAAACGGGACAAAAGGGGGAAATCCCCCGGTCTGCGACCCTAGCCCATGGTCGCCGGCGACCATGGAGCCCGGAATCGCTATGTTGGCCCCGGAAAGCCCGTTTTTCATCGTTTTTCCGTGATTCAAAGCTTCTAAAATTCATACTTTTGAGGTGTCAAATCCTTTGACATCCGTCAAAATCACGGGTCAATCATCAAGAGTATCAAAATCAATATTGATCGCCAACCGGTCAACTAAAAAAGTGTGCTTTCTACCCGATCGATTGAGAAATCGACAGGATAGATGGCACCGACCCGCTGTTGGCAACCAATACTTGAAGTTACATGGTCATCCGATGTCGATCTACATGAAGATCCATCGATGATCATCGCCAGAAGAATCCCAAAAGGCGCCACGACCCGCGACTCTTCAACTGCTCGGCGACCATTTAATGAGATTAATTGACTAGCTTTATTGTAGTCACTAATTCATTTCTTTGGACGGCCCAATCCGAAGCAAGCAAATGGGAGTTACAAGTCAAACTCCTCCCATCATGGGGATTAAAGGCGATTAAATGCCTTCAATCTCCACCGGCCAATCAGAAGTCAAGAAAAAGGAATTACAAAATAAAGGAATTAAACCCTGTAACTCATCTCATCATGCGGCTTAATGACAATAAAAGCCCATAAACTCTCATAAATGGCTACCAAGAGCCTATAAATAGGAGAGCACTCCAAAGAAATCCAGATCGAAAAAATCACAGAGACTTGGGAAAATCTGAAAATCCAGACAAAAAAAAGGCATCAGAAATCTAAGAGAAAGAAAGAGAGAAAACTCTACGAAAGTTTTGCACCTGCAACCACTACAAGGTGACAAAAGTCCCTTGGGGGGTACCCTCCCCCCCAAGGTCCTTGCCTTCTCCTTCTGCCTCCAATGGCTTAGACGTGGCTTTTCAGCCCGCCTACTTAGTTTTTTATTGGACATAGGACCTCCTCTTGGTCTTTGTCCTCTAAAAATTCGAGGTTATAGCCAAGCCAAGCGAATCAAGAGCATCCTCTGTTCTCATCTGCATGGATGATGGTGAAGTCCACATATGGCTTGCGACCGTTAATCTAACGAGTTCCCCACAATCTCCTGAGAAGTTAGATCCTCATTTTCTTGCTTTTCATTGTAGTTTGTATTTTTTTAAAAGAGACAAAAAAATCACAACTTTTGTCTTTCATTATTGCTAAGAATTGTAAATCGGCTATAAACGCCAAAAATCGGCTATAAATGCCAAAAAAAATCGCCTTTACGGCAAATCAAGAAATTGTCTCTTTTCTTAAATATATGTGCAATGGAAAACTTGAAATAAGTTGATTTCCTTTTTACTTGCGAAGGTCGATCTCCGGATCACCACTTGCAATTCCAAGTAAAATAGAAAATCTGGCACACCCACACAAAAAAATGTCGATACCCGCTTCTGCCCCCCGGGCACGAAAAGGTCGTACCCAACGGACTCCCACGTCCTCCGACCTCGGTAGCACCGAGCATCGAACGCACAGTCCATCAAGCACACCATTCTCCTTGGTCTATGGATGCGAAGCTGTCGTACCCCTAGAACTACAAATTCCTTCCCTGAGGGTATCTTTGCAAAATGACATGACTCAAGAAAGCAATGTCAAACTGCGACTCCATGAGCTGGACAATCTCGAACAGAGATGGTTGGAAGCTCGACAAAGCGTTGAACTTTACCAAGCATACATGGCAGGATCTAGGGCTGTAAGCGGTCGATTTTCAGTTGGTTTTACAACATATGATACCCGGGCCGAAACTTTCGGTTTTACAATTTTGCAAGAACCGAAACCGATCAAAGTACATATACTGGACATTGGAAACCGACATTTCGGTTCGGTCGGTTTCGATCGGTCTTCGGCTAATGGGCTAGGCCTAATTTTGTTGGGCTTCAACAATAAAATTTATACTTTTTTGGGCCTAAATCATTAAATCCAAGTACTATTTTTGGGCCAAAATCATACATACGAAATTCAGCCTATAAACTATAAAGCCATTACATACAATTACATACCAAGACAAATAGCCAAAAGCCCAAAATATAAAAACCATTAAATCACTCCAAGTCTGCAGCTTCCATTTTTGAGTTTTTCTTCTTATTTGTTTATGTTTTTCTTTTTAGTTTTTAGTTTTTACAATATTTGTAATGTATATGTATCTGACTGTGTAAGACATTAAGACTTACATACGTGTAAGTCTTAACTCTTACATGTAAGTCTTACACTTATATAGATACATATATGTATTATGTCATATAAAAAATATATATAATATTTAGTAATTTGTTCGGTCGGTTCGATTTTAACCGAAGAGTTTCTACATAATTATGAAAACCGACTGTTGAAAGAAAAATGAACTTACAAAAACTGTTCAGTCGGTTTTGTTTTAAAAAAATACTATAAACCGGCCAAATGGTCGGTTCGGCCGGGCGGTTCTGTTTTCACGGTTAATTTTGACAGCCCTAGCAGGATCTTTCGACAAGAAGGTCAGGCAACGCTCCTACAAAAAGGGTGACTTGGTTCTTGTGGGAAAAAGACCAATGGTCTTCATTCACAAGTCCAAAGGCAAGTTTGAGCCAAATTGGGAGGGACCCTACGTCATCAACAAGGTTTTCTCCAACGGCACATACGCACTCCTAAACATGGAGGGTGATAGATGTATGCTGCCCATCAACGGCAAGTTCTTAAAGCGGTACTACCCTTGAGGACTTACCCAACTGGGTAAGAGCAATGCCTGTACGGCCAAAACCTATTTCTAGGTACTCGCTCGCCAAACCCACTCCTTTTAGAATTTTCATATCAAATGTTAAAATTTCTAGAAATTCAAACAATGCTTACTTTCATTATTTCATTGTTCAAAAAATTCCAAGTTTATGATCCTCTCCCTAACTTGACCAAAATTTTCAATCCTTGAACCCAAAATTCATGGTTTGAAATAAAATCTGGATTTAGGGATTTCCACCCTAGTCCACCCTGTCTTTTACCACCAAAATGGTTTTAGGTTAAAGCTTACGACCCTCGTGTCTTTAAACAAAAAAAAATGTTTTTCAAAAAACCGTGAGGAAACGACACTTAGTCGATACTCGCACAAATTGGAAGAATGCGAACCACGTTCGACACTTCCAAAATCGTATGGAAACGACATTTCGTCGATACTTGCAAAATCAAAAACTAAGAAAAAATCGTGGAGACGCAACATTTCAGTTGATATCCACAACCCAAATTTCAATAGTTCGAAAAAACCAAGAAATCGTGGAGATGCAACATTGCAGTTGATATCCACAACCCAAAGGTTCGAAAAAACCAAGAAATCGTGGAGATGCAATATTGCAGTTGATATCCACAACCCAAAGGTTCGAGAAAACTGCAAATTTCAAAAATCGTGGAGAAACGACATCGAGTTAGTACCCACAAAATAAGATTTTTGAAAAGCGAGGAAGCGACTCTTAGTCGATACTTGCACCCAAATCCGCGAGGATGCTAAATTCCATTGATACTCGCAACCGAATGAGAAAGGATGCGACATTCCATCGATACTTGCAAGACCATTCAGCAGGGAGGCGACTTTTAGTCGATATTTACATTTTTGAAATCCAAAACTATCTATAAATGCCACCAAAACCGGCTATCAATGCCACCAAAACCGGCTATCAATGCCACCAAACCGGCTATCAATGCCACAAAACAAAACCGGTTATCAATGCCACAAACAAAAACTTGGCTTAAAAAAAAACTGACTATCAATGCCATAAACCGGCTATCAATGCCACAAATTGGCTATCAATGCCACAAAAACTGGCTCTCATGCCAAAATCGGCTTTCATGCCACAAACAAAATCTGGCTCCCATTCCAAAACAATCATTTGACAAAAGGTTTTCACAAAATAACAAACTCTTGATCAAATCCCATTTAGAAATTGCTTTCATCACAAAAAGATTTAAGTGAGCGTAGGGAAAAAAAAGAGTACCAAAAAAACATGTGGTACCAAAAAAAGAAAGTGTTCACAAGCACTAAGAAAAATGATAAAACACGTGAAAAAGAAGAAAAAAAAAGAAAAAAAAAACTTTCTTTTTTTATCATCCTACCTTCTACATGGAGTTTTCTTGAGAAAGAGAACTTACTTGAAGCTATTGATGTGAAGAAAAAGAAAAGCTCGAAGATTCTTGAAGAACTCTTGGTCTTGAAGCCCTCTTGAGATTTTTGCAAAAGAAAGCAATAAGAACAAGAGATCCAACATCTCCCATGCTTTTATAGAATAGAGCAAACCAAAGAAGGAAACAAGAAAGAGGTAAGTTCTACTAATTAGTAACCTTACCAAAAAATAAAGAAATTAGAAAGATTCAGGGATTCTCTCCCCAAAAGAAAGCAATGGGAGATTTTCTCCCAAACGATAGGAGATTTGAGATATTCTCTCCCAAAGAAAGATATCTTGAGATATTCTCTCCCAAAATAAAGGGAACATGAGAGATTCTCTCCAAGTAAGGATATTCTTAGATATTCTCTATCCAAATGAGATATTTTTAGATATTCTTTACAAAAACGAAACCATATGAGATCTAAGCCATCTTCAAAAGCTTAAGGTCCCATGGGTTAGCCCATATGAGTTAGGTTTGACCACCAAGGCACTAAAAATAAAGGGCTTTTAGTCAAAGAGAAATCCCTCTTACCAAGAGCATACAAAAATGGTTAGATGCCTCTTTGGAGTTGATTGGACCATACAAAAAAGAATTCCAAGCCCCATGAGCTTCCAAAATTCAAACCATCCAGCCTCATATACTAAATTGAGCCAAAATCTTGAAATTGACATTTCACAAAAACCCAAGCCACTTCAATGGACCCAAATAGTCCTAAAGAGTGACCAAAAACTACATCATGGTCCCCTAACTTGCCACATATAGCTTGTTAGGTTACAAGACCGAAACAAAAAACCAAATCCTGATCCCCTAACTTGCCACATACAACTTGTTAGGTTACAAGATCAAAACCAAAATCGACCCCCTAACTTATCACATATAGCTTGTTGGGTCAGATGGTCAAAATCAAACCCGACCCCCTAACCTGCCACATACAGCTTATTAGGTCACAAGGTCAAAAACAAAAACCCAAATCCGCATCCCTGATGTCATTTTCAAAACGTTTCCTCGAGATGGTACGTGATCACTTTCACTACCATAAAATCCCCCTGGAAGCTCAAAAGGCCACTCTACCAAAAGAAAGACTACTCAAAAACTCTTGGTCAAGTCACAAGCTCTCCTTAATAAATCTCTTCGAGGCACATCGACTACAAAAGTTAAGCAACTCGTCGATGTACCTCGGGGGGCATTTGTTGACACCAAAAATGTCACTTTCCCGCTTCAACATCAAGAAAGCTACATGAAGTCGCGGCCTACCACAAATGGGCGATGCCACTTCTAAAAAAATCAAATCTTGTCAGAATCAAACAAAAACTGCAAGATCCTTCAAGACAGCCAAACGACGAGTACGCAAGAAGTTTCGGGTCATTTTAAAATCATTTGGCCTAACTTCGCTTCTCCGATAGCTGACCATATCTTCGATTAGAGCATATGGATAGTCTCAAAATACATCCAAAAGGCTCCACATCAAGTTCCGAGTCAAATCGACAACGTTTGACCCTCCATCAACCCTCGAACAGCTAAATCAAGCCTCTCGGTGGCGAGAAGCACCGAGGCCATCACTCATCAAAAAGAACACATGGGCGGCTTCAAGATGCTTACAAAGGGCTACACGTCAAGTTTCAGGTCATTTCAGTAACATTTGATCAGATTTTGACTCTCGGAAGCCAAATCATGTCTCTCGGCGGTGAAGCTCCCCGGGACCATGGTTTTCAAGACAGAGCCTATGGATCATCACAAAATGACTCCAATAAGTTCCCTGTCAAATTTCAAGTCAATTGGACATCGGTTGACCGCACATCAAGGTGCGACATCTTCCTCACGATAAAATCAAGTCTACTAGTGACAGGACACCATACGGCTTCAAAACTCAAAGAAAAGCCTATTGTTGGTCTTATTTATTGCTTAAGACCTCAAATTTCAGGTCATTCCGACATCGTTTGACCCAGTTTCAGCTTCTGACGGAAAATAGGTAGCTCTACATAACGAAGTCCTCGGCTTTCCCGGAAAATTAGAAACTTTGCACCCCAAAATGTAAGGATTCTCATCAAGTTTTCTACAGGGTAATCAAGCCAACAAATGTGCAAAAATGATGAGAAAAATACAGAAGAAAAAAAAATCAGAAAAGACCGCGAAATGGCCACGAAACGGGACCAAAAAGGGATAATTCCCCCACCGGATCGCCGGATTCGCCATGGAAAGGTCCGTTTTCCATCGTTTTTCGCATTTCGAAGCTTCCAACCCCTGTGATTTTCCAAAATTCATACTCTTGAGGCACCAAATCCTTCGACATCCGTCAAAATCACGGATCCGTCTTCAAGAGTATCAAAATCAGCATTGATCGACAACCGGTCGACCAAAAAAGTGCACTTTCTAGCCGATCGATCGAGAAATCGATAGGACAGATGTCACCGGTCTGCTGTTAGCTATCAGTGCCTGAAGTTACATGGTCATCTGATGTTGATCAGCATGTAAATCCATCGATGATCATCGCCAAAAGAACTCCAAAAGACGCGGCACGGCCTGCGACTCTTCAACTGCTCAGCGACCACTTAAGGTAGTTAATTGGTTAGCTTTATAGCAGTCATTAATTAATTACTTTATACGGCCCAATCAGAAGCAAGCAAATGGGAGTTCCAAGTCAAGAGATTCATGGCATTTAAACCATGAAACTCCTCCCATCATGGTAATTAAAGGCGATTAAATGCCCTTAATCTCCACCGGCCAATCATAAGCCAAGGTCCAGGAGTTACGAAATAAATGAATTAAACCTTGTAACTCCTCCCATTATGCGGCTTAATGACAATCAAAGCCCATAAACTCTCCTAAATTGCTACCTAAAAGCCTATAAATAGGAGAGCGCTCCAAGCATTCTACACCACTTCAAAAGATCAGAATCAGATCAGCTTCTAAGCACAGAAAATCTAGAGAAAGAAAGAGAGAAAACTCTACTGAAGTTCTGTACCGGCCACCACTACAAGGTGACAAAAGTCCCTTGGGGGGTACCCCCCAAGGTCCTTGCCTTCGCCTTCTGCCTCCAATGGCTTAGACGTGGCTTTTCAGCCCGTCTACTTAGCTTTTTATTAGACATAGGACTTCTTCTTGGTCTTTGTCCTCTAAAAATCTGAGGTTATAGCCAAGCCAAGCTAATCAAGAGCATCATATGTTCTCGTCTGCATGGATGATGGCGAAGTCCACACATGGCTTGCAATCGTCAATCTAAACGAGTCCCCCATAATCTCCTGAGAAGTTAAATCCTCCTTTTCTTGCTTTTCATTGTATTTTGTATTTTTCTAAAAGTGATAGAAATCACAACTCTTGTCTTTCATTATTGATAAGAATTGTAAATCGGCTATAAACACCAAAATCAGCTATAAACTCCAAAAATCAGTTATAAATGCCAAAACATCGCCTTTCACGGCAAATCAAGAAAATGTCTCTTCTTAAATATATGTGCAATGAAAAATATGAAAGAAGTTGATTTCTTTTTTACTTGCGAAGGTCGATCTCCCGATCTCCACTTGTAATTCCAAGTAAAATAGAAAGTTCGGCTCACCCGCATAAAAAAATATTGATACCCGCTTTGCCCCACGATCACGAAAGGGTCGTACCCCCACGGACTCTCACATCCGCCGACCTCAGTAGCGCCCCGAGCAAGAAGCGTGATCCATCAATGGGGTTAGTGATAAAGCTGGGAAATGTGTGAATCAAAGTCGACTCATCTAGTGCAGAAAAATTGACCTGAATAGAGTCAATAAGGAGACTCGAGAGAGTCATTTTCTTAAATGATTTTTAAAAAATTAAAAATGAATCACATATGTTTATTTATATGCAATCATGATAATCAATAAATTTATTTGTGCAAGAAAATACTATAACAAAGAAAACAAAAGAAATATATTGTATATTACATAATTTATTCACCCAAATATCAAAACTAAAAAGTCACATATAAGTTTCAAATTATATTCCAGCCATTATTTTTAAATTGTTGATTCATGTATAATTACTTAAAACTAAACATTAATTTTCTTTTAAAATCAAGACTACCTATCAAATGGTTTAGATTGCGAGAACGAGGGGTTTCTCAATTGGTTGGTTGCCCGGATCACCAAGGGATCGACCTTGGACTCCCCCACTCTTTCCATGTTTAAGTTCTCACTCCACGCATGTGTGGTTTCTCTCTCCTCGCTTGTGCGATTTTCACTCCTCGCATGTGCAGGTTTTCTCCTAAAATGTGAGTCTTTAAGAGTCTCAGCCCCCTTAATTGGTTCAAATGCAAACTCAATAAAATGAGTTGACTTGGCTGAGTCTCTCCCTTGTATTTGACTATTCCTTTGTCAAAACGAGATGACGTCTCAAGAGAGTTAAATTCAATTCAGTGAGTGTGAGTTTTCCATCATTGGTTAGTGAGTGTCGAGAGGGTAAAATTGATCATGGGGAGTCTCCTGTGGTAAAGAAAAGGTTATCTCGTGGTGACCATGATAAGTTTGTAATTAGTTAAAATTAGTTTGTTAGATAGTTGATTAGTTGCATCGAGTTGTGTAAATATGCGGAAGCAATAAAGAAAGGAAGTTTGGGTAGGGCTTGCTTGATATATAATGTCTAGTTTCTTTAGTAAAATGGAAAACTTATATTAGAACAAAAAGAAAGAAGGGATTATAAAAGGCAAATAATCCCTCCTTACAAGCCACACTCAGGAAAGATGTTCATCCATTCAAAGTACATATCATGAGAGTTGAGACAACACAAACTTAGCCTGTGGTGAGCAGCCTCATGAGGAACTCTAGGAATATACCCAAAACATGTTCTTTAAAAAAAAGGGATTTTACAAGAAAACACACTTTAGATGGTCAGTGAACCAAAAAGGTCACTCTAGGGACTATGCACCAAACCAGCTTTCCCGCCTGAAATTTCCTTTATTTTTTTACCTATTTTTTTAGGGTCGACGTTGACCCTCGCTATAACTGGTGAGGGTCGACATCAACCCTGTGCAAGCGGAAAAAAAATTGTTTTCCCCATCTTCTTCCTTTTTCCTCTCTTCCACAAACCTAATCCAATGGGGAAGAATAACATGAGGAATCACCTTGAGGAAGAATCTCTCTCTAAAATGTGTCCATTAGCCATAGAAATGCCATGTAGTGCAAAAGTAGTTGTTGGTGAAGGAAAATGCGATGCACCAACAGAGTTCAACATGGCAGTCACGTGAACAGAAGGGCACACACAAGTAGCCAAAGAAAATACATGGATTCTAGTTTTGATGAAGAAAATTTGACCAGAACTATGATTCTAAGGATAATGAGCAGTATGAATGAAACCATAGATTCCGTGATTATAGTTCGATCATTGGCCACGATGAAAATGGGTAACAGAATAAAAGTCGGTCTAGTAAGGGGAATAGAAGTAATAATACATCGAAGATGAGTTACCATGATGAGTGTAAGGTCCCCGACTTTACTGGGTCAGTTGGGCCTAATAGTAGGCCCGTAGACCTGTTTATCTTGCTATTTTTATAATTAATTGTATAATTAGATATTTAGGTGGGCTTAGACATTGAGTGAGTTTCCTTTAGTGTTAGAATAGTGTCTGCGAAGTTTCACGCGATTTCGAGCGCATTTGACCCTAACAAAGGGGGTAGTTTGCAATTTAGGAAAATTGAGTGTTTTTTCGAAAAATTCCAATGGCCATGATTTTTGGGTTCATTGAAAATGTCTCATTGTGCTAATCATTTTTTTCTCTTGGCCGATCGTGATCCGACGATCAGAAACCCTTCAAGTGGTCCATTTCTTCACCGGACCCACTTAAGGGCAAATGAGTCTTTTTTCCCTCTCTTCTCCTTAAGCAGGGATTGACCCTAATTTTCAATCATTCTCTACAACGAACGAAAGCTCCAGTAACCCCTTCTTCTTCCTCATCTTCTCAAAGCTCCAGAACACTACTACCCAAGAGAGATCATATCGCGATCCAAACCCCACATCTCCATCCTCTCAATCTCTTCTTTCCATTGATCCTAGTTTGGTAAGATTTTCCTACCATCAGTTTCCTAATAGTTTCCTTTCGGTTTAGATTTAGGTTTGTTCTTAATCTTGTTCCTTCCTTTCTTCTTCTTGGTATTCTAGATTACTTTTGAGCGGTTTAGATCGTGGTTTTCGTGGTAGTAGAGCTTTTCCTTAAGTTTTTCCTCAATTATCTTATTATTCTTCTTTTTCTTAGTTGAGGCAAGTAGATACTTAATTTATGATTTAACATGAATGTATTGTTTTATTGATTTATATTGATCAAATGTAAGAATACCCAAATGCCAAGTTTTTTTTTTCTGATTTTGATTTGGGTTTTTAACATGCTAGATTAGGTTTTGGAATGAGATGGATTAATTCTTAATTGGTAGGTTTAGATGTCTTTAATCTGTTAGAATGCATGAATTGTGATGTATGAAATGGATGGAGAGCATGGAGGCTCATTTTCTGAAGGTTTAACATTGAATGGCCTGGGGAAGAAGATGCAGAAAACCCATTTTCGGGGTTATAGTTCGCCGTCCGATCGATCGGATAAAGAATAGGTCTCAGTTAACTGCAATCGGACACTATCCGATCGATCGGACACTCTGTGCGATCGATCGGACAGAGAACAAATCTCAGTTAACTGCAGTCGGGCACTATCCGATCGATCGGACGAAGGGTAATTGTTGTGACAGAACTAGGCAACTTCAGACACTTGTAACTTTTAATCCGTCTATTGGATTTCTACGTGTAATATATCGTTAGAAAGCCCTTGAGATGTAGAATCCAATGGTTCTAGTTTCGTTACGATCGGAGATCGGGAAGTAAGGTAATTACTTAGAATAATGATCTAGTTCATGTTTTATTAGAAATGAGACTGTTAACCTAGGTTTCGGCCTTAGATGTTGGAAACCATGAACCTACTCTCACATGACCATTAATGGGGATTGGAATCAAAGCACGTGGCTTAGTGTGCTTCGATGGGTGTCTAAGTATTCGTGTATTACGCATGGAATAACCGAATGTATATGGAACTGAATCGATCGATGCTTAACATGATTGTACACCAAGGGAATTTCCTAGAAGCATCGTTGATTCAATTTCCACACATACTCCGTTAGAACATGTGGGATACAGGGATGACACCACTTGCCTATTTTTGGATTATAATTTCCCCTTGACTTGTGAATTATATCAGTTGATGACGTTTCCTTATACACTCACTTGGCATAAAACACTTCATTAATTATGAAACATAAATCCTTGTAGAACTAGGACTTGAACCTGAGTTAGAGTGTATCTTAGGAACCATGAGTCATGTATTTGATAAACATAACTAGCTAGCATGTAAGGGATTATTATGAGGATTAGAGGTGTACAAAATTACCCGTGACCCGACCCAGTGTTTCGACCCGACCCGTGGGTCAATGGGTGGGTCATGCTAGCCGATTTCCCGTGCTCGACCCGACCCGACCCGTGACCGTCGGTACCGGGTCACGGGTCTAACAGGTCGGGTCACCGGGTGACCCATGAACCCGTTTTTTTTTTTTTTCAATCATGTAGAAGACCAAATTGTACAATTAGCACTCCTATCCTAATTATGATTAATTAAGTCCTTATAGTGGGTAGGAATATCCCATACAAGGAAATGGAAGTGCAGAAGAAGCCCTAAGCAAAGCACCATAATCTGTGGTGGCTTGCTTGGGCACATTCCCTTTAACTCAGTGAGGATAAACACCAAGATGGTTTAGTGATTGAGGATCCTTTGGACATGACAATAGCAAAGGGACGACTCTATACACAACTTTTCTATGTCTCTCTAGTCTCTACTAAATAATTCAAGGCCACCCATTTGTTTATTTCATGACATAGACAGTCACTAAGATGGGATACTCTTTAAAATGTCAGGAGTCTTCCTTTCCATTAGCACCCTTCTTACATTATGCTATTAAAATAGGCAATTGTTGTTAACAGTAAAACAGTATAGAAATGTATTTCTTACTGTTTCTTTTTCCAAGAAGGAACCATTGTCCTCCTCCAGCTCCACTGGATTTGTCAAAGAAAGGTCTTGAAGGACAAAGATGGTTCTTAAAATAACATATTCTTTCCTTTACTATTTTGTTCAATGCAACAGATTAATGTTGTATAGTTAATTAGTTGTGGTGCAATTAGTTTAATAGATCTTCAATCAGGGAC
This sequence comes from Litsea cubeba, assembly GCA_012931725.1. Lineage (NCBI taxonomy): Eukaryota > Viridiplantae > Streptophyta > Magnoliopsida > Laurales > Lauraceae > Litsea > Litsea cubeba. The sequence continues at coordinate 34,977,371 of CM022952.1, forward strand.
AATCAATCCATCATGTCAAAACAAACGAGTTCATATCAAGAAACTGATAAGCAATTAGATTAGCCATTTTAGAAAGAGTTTGTTCAATGGAAAAAGATCCATCTTGTTTACAAACTTTGCATCTGGATCATAAATAATGTCCTGTACTGTGGTCTTTTCCTGTTTGGCATCACCCCACAAAGATATGTGGACCAAATTCAATGGTTTTTTTTTTGTGTTATGTTAATATTTACAAACAACCGCAACTACATTTTATTTTACATCTAATCACTTTTAGTTCTCTAACAATTATCTGAAAGTTGTTTTCATAAACAATTTGGTCTTCTACATGAAAAAAAAAGGACCCAAACCCGACCCGTGACCCGTGACCTGACCAACCTGTGTCCCAAACAGGTCGGGTTCGGGTGGGTTTTCACCCACATAAATTTGGTTGGGTCGGGTCGGGTTTGACCCGAAACCCGCGGGTTTCGACTCGTGAACACCCCTAATGTGGATAACTTATCTTGTATTGTTTTGAATGAGATAATCCTTATGAGCAGATCTTGTGTGTCGAGCTAGCTAGACTTGTTTGTCTTATTTTTTGTCGTGTCTACGCCACTTCATTATTATTACCCGACTACAGTGGGATTCACTGTAAAAGGGTTTCCATGTCATGGCCAACTACAGTTTGGGGTTTTATTGATGGGCCGGTTACTCGGACATCGGAGTGGGCAGTCGGCATAAAACGGCGTCCATGACGTTGAATAGTTAGGAGCGGGATAGGACCGTGCTGCTATTCCCGGGACTGGGAGCTAGGATCCCCCTGCAGCCAGACTTTAGTTTTAGTAGTCGGGATTGGATTGTTACGGATACCCCGAGAGGTGGCTAGGACATCCTCAGAGTCTCCCTCTTAATACTTGCATTGCATTGCATGGATGATGGTTATTGCTAGTTTATATTAGGATTCCTGCTATTGTTTTTGATGATTAATAATCTTGCTTTATGCTTAGCTTTGTTTTCTTGTGTTCACATGATTATTATACTCGTCATTATTCTGATACTTGATGCATGTCATGTTTATTATATCTTGTTAGAGTAGCGTCATCACTCCCGGCATGAGAGAGAGTCACATGGGACATTCATTAGATATATGTCTATTCATTTATTATTTTCCCATTGAACCTTTCATTTATTGACATAACTGTTTCTTTTAAAATGGTCTTGGATATTGGGATGGTCATTGTAATAATTTAATTTCTTCGTATAGTTCTATTTATTCTTTATGCAGCTCTAATTATTAATGAGATTTGATATTTATTGTTTTGATATTTAATATGCCTCGAATTATATGAATTCTGCAGTTCTTGTATTAATTGAGATTTGAAATGCAATATCCTCACAACGGACTTACAATCCTTGGGCCTGAAGGGAAAAAATTTTAATTAGCCCTAAATTTCACTCCCCGGATTCGGTTTATTCTCTAATCGGGTTCGGGGGATGTGACAATGAGCGTGGAAACTCAAAAGAGATGTATGATTTTGATGATCAAGATCGTTATGATGGAAAATGTGGGTCAAGGGGTTGTGATTCCAGTGGGGACTACTATGAAGAGAACAAATCTCCATCAAGTAATCAATCCAGGAGGGATAAATCTCCATCAATTAATCAATCCAGGAGGGAACGTGCTGTAGAAACATCAAGGTCTAAATGCCACTTTCAAAGAAATGCTCTGGTACCAATTTGTAGAAAACAAGATCTAAAAAAACTTTTCTGAAATGCTCTGATACCATGTTGTAGATATATGAAGGTGTTGAGTGTGAGTGTGTGTATGTGTATGTGGGGTTGAACTGCCAAAGGGCCGTACAGAGCCCTACTCAAAATTAAAAGAATAAAATGCTTATATATATATAAATCAAACCTTAAAATAACAAGAGATTTCTCTACACCAAAATACTTGGACAATCTCTTAGACCTTCACCACACACACTCTTGCCTCACACTTACAACACAACCTTATATAAACTACTAAAAGGACACTCCCAAAAGACATGGTTTTACATATTTCAAGACAATAATCAAAACCCATGCCCTTTAGCTTTTCTAGATGACTTTTGGCCTTTAGACTTTCCAAAATGACTTATTTGGATTCTTTAGGAGATTTCTTGATTTTCTGATCATTGGAATTAAAAGTAATAATTCCAACATAACTCCCCCTTTTAATATTCAATTCACATCGGAGTCGATGATCCTTCTCCGGATTTCAACTCTTCAATCTTTTCCTCATTACCCTTGATGCAAACTTTATAAAAATTATTCATATTCTGTGTCGAGGCTTTGAGCTTCTTCATCTCTTCTTGTAAAAAAACTACATGTTTTTTTCAAATTCTGAACTTAGTTATGATCGCCACACCTGTTAACATCGATCAGTTTGATTACACCTGAATTTTGAAGAACTTTCAAAGCATGTGATGCTACACTTTATTAGGCCTTCTTCTTTAATGACTTTTGATGCCCATTAATGGAGTAGGAATACTCATTGAGTATAAAAAGAACTATTGCAACAAACTTTGGCTCATGGTCAAGTCCAATTCTCAGAAAATCATTCTTAGGAGGGGTGCATCCAAGCTTTTCTGTAGCTTCTTGAAATACATTTTTGAAAGAAATTTTAACTATCGTCATTCTCTGAACCATTTTTTTTAACAGAGAAATTTAGTTAAGAGAAGAAACTTGTTCTCTTAATCACAAACCATGGTGGTGCTTATCAAGAGATGGAACTTTTTCTCTTGAGACATCTAAATCAATCAAGAGTAGAAACTTGTTCTCTTGAAATACCTCAATCAATTAAGAGAAGAAACTTGTTCTTTTGAAATAACTAAACCATTCAAGAGAAGAAACTTGTTCTCTTGAGTCTTGATAACAAAATCACATAGTTTCTTCTCTTTTCTCATCCCTTTACTCATTCCCTTTTCTTTTTGGGAGAACAAATCATTTCACTCTCCCCCTCGTGTTTTCAAATATCAAATTCTCTCTTTCTTAAAATATAAAACTTGAACCACTTGAAAAACTTTTTTTTCCAAAAAACAATGTGTAGCCTTCAACAAAATATTTTTCAACAATAAAAAAAAATAATCAAAGATCGATATTTTTCAACCTATCTTTGAACTCGAGTATCTCAACTTCGTTCTGATACCAGTTTGTAGAAACATCAAGATCTAAATACTACTTTTGAAGAAATAATCCGATACCAATTTGTAGAAAACATCATCTAAAATAACTTTGTAGAAATGCTCTGATACCATATTGTAGATATATGAAGTGTTGAGTGTGAGTGTGTGTATGTGTATGTGGGGTTGAACTGCCAAAGGGTCGTACAGAGCCCCTGCTCAAAACCAAATGAACAAAACACTTATAAATATAATCAAACCTTAAGATAACAAGAGATTTCTCTGACTTTACATATTTCAAGACAATAATAAAAACCCATGACCTTTAGCTTTTCTAAATGACTTTTGACTTTCAGACTTTCCAAAATGACTTTTGGATTCTCTAAGAGATTTCTTGATTTTCTCATTGGAATATTAAAAGTAATAATTCCAACACATGCTAGGAGTTTGGAAAAGGAAACTGATTCTCCATATGAAAAAAGAAAACTGGAAGAAAATCTATGGCTAATGGACACATTTGAGAGAGAGAGATTCTTCCTCATGGTGAATCCTCATGTTATTCTTCCCCATTGGATTCCTTGCTATAACAAGTGAGGGTCGACGTCGACCTCACTAGTTTTAGCGGTGGTTGACGTCCCTCTAAAAAATAGATAAGAAAAGGAATTTCAAGCGGGAAGGCTGATTTGGTGCCTAAGTCCCCTATAGTGACAACCTAAAGTGTTTTTTCTGGTAAAATCCCCTTAAAAAGTCTAAATGATCCAAAACTAGTGAACTAATAGTCCAAATCATCATTATCCTTGATGGCTTTCACCACTTTGAGAGCATCCGAAAACACCTAGTTTTTTTAAATCCTTTCTCATATCATCGAAATCGTTTTTTCTTTTGACTGAGAATAACTTGCTTCTTTCAAAGGCACCTGCACCAATCAAAGACTTTATTCAAAATCGTGAAGAATCCTAACACAGATTTATGAGCAGATGAGTTAAAAGTTGCATCAAAATAGATAGAGATGGAGTTGTTATCAATTATAATGTACGTGTGTAAGATCCCGACCCCAGTTCTTTTGTTTAGTATTGTTTTAATCGTGGTTTGGCTTTTTAAGCGAGATTTGATTTAGTTTGACCTTGTTTTTGAGTTCGACTGGATTTTTCCATAACCTTGGAGATTTTTAAGGACCGTTGACTTTGGTTTGACCCGGTCCATATGATATGTATTTTTATGAGAAATTACTTTTGATTTCTAAAAATTCTGATTTTGGTGCATTTCGACTCATTTGATGAAGTTTAACAACTTTCATGTTTTGGCCATTTTGATTTGATGATCAGAAAATGCGTTTTTCGAGAAAAAGGGCAAAACTGACTTTTCACCCTAAATCTGTCCATGAATTTCGAAAATTTCAGAAATTGGGGAAAGTATACTTTTTGGAAAGTAGAAATTTCGCTGATCATTTTTGTCTTCTTCGTCGTTTTCGTTCGGGGCCCGCAAATGTGAGTTTCAGCATTGTGAAGATTGGGGCCCACAAGACCCACCTTATAAGAAGGGAACCCTCCTTCTTCTCCTCCATTTCGTTTCCAGCAAGGGTTTTGAGCTAGGGCTCTTTCCCTCTCATCCAGCCACTCTCTCTCTCTTCTGAAACTCTTATTTGGTGGAGTTTTCATGGAGAATTGATCTCCCAAAGTTCTTCTCCTCCCTCTTGGCTTTCCAAAGAACCCATTTGCAAGGATTTTGAGCTAGGAGAGACCCCTCATCCAAGCTTCTCTTCTTCGTTTGGGCTTTTCAAGGTTTGCAATGGCTTTCCAAACTTTAGATCTTAGTTCTTCTCTTCATTTTGAGTGTTTTCATCTTTTATGCAATGGGTTTTCATGGAGTTTGGAAAATGGTTGTTTCCTAGGGCTTCTTTTGAGCTATTTTGGGGGTTTTGTAATTTTGGAGCTTGGGGCTTTAAGAGCACCATCTTGGAGTGATTTGCATCTTCTCTTGATCAAGGCAAGTGGATTTCCAATTAATGTGATGATTTCTCTCATTTGGTACCATTTCATGATTTTCTTCTTATGTGCTAATCTTCTTTGATCATGGATTTACTTTGATTTAATGAACCATTGTTACATTGATTTCAATATATGTTATTGTTTTACAATGCATGGGAAGTTTGCTTTCACTTGGTCATTTAGAAAAATTGGACTATCTTGTGTTAAGAGTTGGTGTTCAAAGAAATGAAGAAAAACTTTGGTTTAAAAAGTGTTGTGTTTGATTAAGTTGATGGCTAGTTCTTGGTGATTTGATGAGTTTGGAAGGTCAAGGAAGGGCCCAACAATTCTTGGAAATTAGCATTGAAGAAAAAGAATCAGAAGAATCAAAAAGAAGGAAGAAAAAATGCAAAGAAATGAGAATGTGCACTGCCGGGCTGGACTGGGCAGGCCCAGTCCGCTCGAGCGACCCACTGGGCCGCTCGAGCAACCCAGACACTGTCTGGGCTCCGCTCGAGCGAACCTGGGTTCGCTCGACCGAGGCCCAGCTCAGCCTGGGGTCTGGCTCGGGCCTGAATTTGGGGATTTTTGTGGACCTGATTGTTGGGGCTTCCTTGGGCCTGATTCAAGTCAGCTTTTGGGCCATTTCCAGACCTGATGTTGGGTCATTTTAGGGCCTGATAGTGGGCTGTTTTAAAACTTGTTGGTGGGCCTGTTTCATGGTTAGTTTGGGCTTGTTTCAAAACTTGTTTCTTGGACCATTAAAGGTTCAGTTTTGGGGCTGTTTTAAAGTTTGTTTTGTGGGCCATTAAAAGATTAGTTTTGGGCTGTGTTAAAAACTTGTTTGTGAGCTATTCAAGGTCAGTTTTGGACTGTTATTAAGGACTGTTGTGGGCTCGGTTTACGGCCAACTATAGGCCTGTTTTAAAGAGTTTGGATTTACTTGTAATGCTTGGAATTTGTGAAATGGGAATGGGACCAATGAGAGAATGAACGTATGTAAAATTATCCGGGAATCATTTGAGTCTCAATGCGCACTTTATCATTTAAATGTTGAGGATTTTCATTGGCATCAAACTCACTCCTTAATGATCAATGTTTAAAGGATAGTTGGGCATTGAGATGGTTCCTTGGTAAGTCATTAAGTCATTCTACATAATTTCCATTCCATTTCAAGTTAGAGAAGGTATTTGTACTTGTATTTGTATCCTTTGGTAAACTAATTCGAATAGCATCGGTGATTTATTATAAAATCATGGGGTCTTCCAGATTCGAAAGGATTGGTCGTATGATTTTATACAAATCACTTTGATGTGTATTTGAGCGGTTTACCATGGATATTCGTATGTTTTCTCCGAATTGATTTGAAAGGAGATTGGAGTGGTTTATCACATTCGGGATTTCTTCGATGAGACTATTATTTTGTTAAGATTAGTATTTGAAAATAAAACCTCGAGGCAAGACGGGGCCAGAGCTATGTGGTGTGAGCCCCTGAGCCAAAGGGATTAGTATTATGGTTTGATTCGTATCGGTTCGAGTTTTGAAAACTAAAGGCACCACTAGGCTTAGGTCACCTTGTCGGGCTGATCACCCGGCTTGGGATCTTTAATCTGTCCGCCAGCTACAGCTTGGATTCTGTCTGTACCGACCATGGCAACGGTTTTATCTGCCGGTCCCATTTGTATGGCTACGGTTCTGATTTTTGATCTGCCGGTCCCATTTGTATGGCTACGGTTCTGATCCTATTTCTAGTACCACGTTCAGTGGCTACGTTCTGTGTGCTCTTGTTACTTCGGTAATAGGAGAATTTAGCTATGTGTGGTTGCCAGTGTTTTATCTGCATATTACTTTGTTTTACGATTCTGGTGGGTTATACTTTTTATGTTTTGATTTGGTTAATGTTTACGATATCAATCATTTATCATATTGTCGCTATTATTCAGGATTTGAAATGTATTTCCGACGATTAAATGTTTTATGCAGGCTTTTATCTTTTCGAGATATTCGTACATCTGATATTGTTCTTTTACTTGTTTTGATATTTATGTTCGGTCTCTCGATCGTTTTAGCATGCTTTATTGTCATTATTGTTTAGCCTATTTATTCGATTTTTCGATGATTTCATCAGGCTTTACGAGTGTGCTTTGCTTTCATATTATTTGTTTATTTGCTTGCCAGACCGTCGTGTCTGACCCTTTTTGTTTGGTGCCAGTTTCTTCTCTTTCTGGTTTTAGGTGTTTGATCAGAGGAGGCGGTGGGACCGCCGGTCTGACGTGAGAGGCTGCCCATTGATATCATCTAGATGTCAAGTTTGGCACCGGAGTTCGTATCAAATCTTTGAGGGTAGTATTTCTTTTAGTTGGATATTTTTTTGTATGGCTATGTTAGCCCTTTTTCGTTGGGTTGTAATTAAGACATTTGTTAATTATAACTTGAACATGTGGGAATTAATTAGTCTTGTTACTACCAGCTCAGTGTGCTCTGATGTATGATTTATGCCAGTCTGTTTATTTGATGGCTTTATGATATTGGTTGCGTGCGACACGGAACCCGATGGCCACGGATTCCGAGTCGTAACACCATGTTTAGCTTCCGCGAAAATATACTCTGATTGTGATGAGATTTGATTATCCTCATTCACGCGGATCTTGGGAAAGATAACAAAAGTTTCAAATTATCCCAAAATTTCGCACCCCGAGGTCGGATCACTGCAGGGCCCGGTTTCGGGGCGTGACAGGTTTGGTATCAGAGCTGGTTAGTTTCTAGGAAATAAAATACTCTAGAGACATTAAGACGTGTGGTGAGGATTCGTTAGATTGTGTCGATTTGTTTTCTTGTGTCTTTGTTTCTTTGGATTTGAGTCGGTTTTTCTTTCAGTTCGGGAGACTTTGTTCGTCTTTTTTTTTAGTTATGTTGTTAGGAGATTTGGATGACCATATTTCCTCCTTAGTGGTGGAGAATTTGAAGTCTCCATACTCTTGTTCAGTGTCTTTTGTCTGTGCTTGTGTCGGAGACTGAGAACCCTCTGGACTTGGTATGTTATTTTCGGAGAACATCAGCAGACTTTCAGCCTTCAGCATCTTCAATGTGATTATTGAGAGAAGACTTGTGCGTTTGCCCGTCAGAGTTGGACTCGAGCAGTAGTTGAAGATCCCCTTTCAGCTAATCAAGGATTGTTATGCAGCGTACTAAGGTAAGTAAATGTGGATTTTGGGTGAACTCGGACTATCTTTCCAGATGAAGGACTGCAGGAGACACATTAGTTGTCGATTTTTATGAAGGGAGAAGTGATTCTTAGTTAGTAAGGTTGGAAGCTAGAGCTAGAAACTCAGGGATTTCCCCGGATTCGACGAGCATGGTCATGGTTTTGGTTGAGAATTTTGGTGACTTGTAGCGTAGCCAGTGTAGTTGGTTCAGCAGGGATACCAAGTGGATGGCTAGTTGTAGTCAAGATAACTTTTGGCAGTAGAGGAAACCTTGTGGATTTCACCGACTTTTAAGGTATTGGATTAGACAACATGCAGGTGCAAGAGTATACTTCAGTTTTGGTGTTGTCCCTTTTTTTTAGTGAGAATGATTTTCGCGATGTTTTCATCTTTTATTTAGTTTTTCCTTAATGTCTATGATCTATCCTTGCAGAGTTTAAACAATGGATTTATGTTTCTTCTTTAAGGCTTATTTTGAAATAAAGACTATGTTATTGTACTCTTTTCATGAGTCACATGATTTTTGTTTTCATAAGAATTTTTGTTTCGGATTTATGTTTAATCTCCTTAAGATATTATTTTACAATGACCTTAGAATTTTGCTCTTACTTTAATTCTCTTAAATGTTGACATCTACATTTCAAAACCTTAAAGATTTCAAGATTTTGTATATGTTTGGTTGGAAATGGATTTCAATAAAACTCAAGGTATGGTCATACTACATGAATTTAATTTATTTTTGAAAATCCTAATTTGAGGTTGTTGAGTATTTCAAGGATTTGTTGGGTTATGAAAATATGAATTTCAAAAGAATAATGTTATTTCATACTCATATTTTGATAAACTTTAATTATTGAGTTCTATTTGATAATTTGGAAATTCAGCTCCTACTATGTTTTAAAATGATGAGATTTAACTAAGTAATTATTTTAGTCCCTATGTTTAAAATTTTAAGATTTGTTTCGCATTGAATGGAGTGAGTGGTAATAGCCTTTGGTTGGAGTTCAGAGGTGTATGAAGTGGGGAGATGATGGATGTCCGGATGTGTACTGGTTCAGTTGAAGACAAAGTTGGATTTGTGAGAGAGTAAACATCATTCAAGAATTGGATTGAAAGTTTCAGTTCTTCAGGGATTGACATCAGATTAGTAGATGTGTTTTGTTGATAACACAGTATCAGGTAAGAGATCAAGAGCAACAGGTAGATAGAATCAGATGTGGGCAAGAATTCGGAGTACATCACAGAAAGATTAGAATTTGGAGTTGTGATTTCGGAATGAAGAAGGATTGACGGTATTCTTAGAAGCTAGAGTCTGAATGGTACAGTATAAGTAGGAATACGGAATTCCAGAATTTTACGGGATGAGGATTTTTCAGTGAAAACATGTCTGCGATCACATCTTCGTACAAGCGTCGGGAGCACCGTGTACCGCTTTGAAGGACGTAAGGCACAGAATTCCAAGGTGATGAAAAGAGGCAGAATTTGCAGTTCTTAGACCGACAGAGACTGACAAGGGGAGCAAAAGAAATGATCCCATGCAGGAACGGCAGATGACACCAAGGGTACTTAGAAGAATTGTTGAATTCTAGTTTGGGCAGAGAAGTTTGTTTTTGAGCAGATGTGTGGAACACTGTGAAGCCTTCAACCGAATCAGAATGTTGTTGACCGTGCATCTCAACGTCAGGCTTGATCAGAGGGTCTCTCAGTTACCAAGGTCTAGCATAGGGTGTCAGTGTTTTCGTTTGTCTTTTGGGTTTTTGATTTTGATTTGGTTTAAGCCATTTGGAGGACCAAATGGGTTCTAAGGGGGGGAGGATGTAAGATCCCGACCCCAGTTCTTTTGTTTAGTATTGTTTTAATCGTGGTTTGGCTTTTTAAGCGAGATTTGATTTAGTTTGACCTTGTTTTTGAGTTCGACTGGATTTTTCCATAACCTTGGAGATTTTTAAGGACCGTTGACTTTGGTTTGACCCGGTCCATATGATATGTATTTTTATGAGAAATTACTTTTGATTTCTAAAAATTCTGATTTTGGTGCATTTCGACTCATTTGATGAAGTTTAACAACTTTCATGTTTTGGCCATTTTGATTTGATGATCAGAAAATGCGTTTTTCGAGAAAAAGGGCAAAACTGACTTTTCACCCTAAATCTGTCCATGAATTTCGAAAATTTCAGAAATTGGGGAAAGTATACTTTTTGGAAAGTAGAAATTTCGCTGATCATTTTTGTCTTCTTCGTCGTTTTCGTTCGGGGCCCGCAAATGTGAGTTTCAGCATTGTGAAGATTGGGGCCCACAAGACCCACCTTATAAGAAGGGAACCCTCCTTCTTCTCCTCCATTTCGTTTCCAGCAAGGGTTTTGAGCTAGGGCTCTTTCCCTCTCATCCAGCCACTCTCTCTCTCTTCTGAAACTCTTATTTGGTGGAGTTTTCATGGAGAATTGATCTCCCAAAGTTCTTCTCCTCCCTCTTGGCTTTCCAAAGAACCCATTTGCAAGGATTTTGAGCTAGGAGAGACCCCTCATCCAAGCTTCTCTTCTTCGTTTGGGCTTTTCAAGGTTTGCAATGGCTTTCCAAACTTTAGATCTTAGTTCTTCTCTTCATTTTGAGTGTTTTCATCTTTTATGCAATGGGTTTTCATGGAGTTTGGAAAATGGTTGTTTCCTAGGGCTTCTTTTGAGCTATTTTGGGGGTTTTGTAATTTTGGAGCTTGGGGCTTTAAGAGCACCATCTTGGAGTGATTTGCATCTTCTCTTGATCAAGGCAAGTGGATTTCCAATTAATGTGATGATTTCTCTCATTTGGTACCATTTCATGATTTTCTTCTTATGTGCTAATCTTCTTTGATCATGGATTTACTTTGATTTAATGAACCATTGTTACATTGATTTCAATATATGTTATTGTTTTACAATGCATGGGAAGTTTGCTTTCACTTGGTCATTTAGAAAAATTGGACTATCTTGTGTTAAGAGTTGGTGTTCAAAGAAATGAAGAAAAACTTTGGTTTAAAAAGTGTTGTGTTTGATTAAGTTGATGGCTAGTTCTTGGTGATTTGATGAGTTTGGAAGGTCAAGGAAGGGCCCAACAATTCTTGGAAATTAGCATTGAAGAAAAAGAATCAAAAGAATCAAAAAGAAGGAAGAAAAAATGCAAAGAAATGAGAATGTGCACTGCCGGGCTGGACTGGGCAGGCCCAGTCCGCTCGAGCGACCCACTGGGCCGCTCGAGCAACCCAGACACTGTCTGGGCTCCGCTCGAGCGGACCTGGGTTCGCTCGACCGAGGCCCAGCTCAGCCTGGGGTCTGGCTCGGGCCTGAATTTGGGGATTTTTGTGGACCTGATTGTTGGGGCTTCCTTGGGCCTGATTCAAGTCAGCTTTTGGGCCATTTCCAGACCTGATGTTGGGTCATTTTAGGGCCTGATAGTGGGCTGTTTTAAAACTTGTTGGTGGGCCTGTTTCATGGTTAGTTTGGGCTTGTTTCAAAACTTGTTTCTTGGACCATTAAAGGTTCAGTTTTGGGGCTGTTTTAAAGTTTGTTTTGTGGGCCATTAAAAGATTAGTTTTGGGCTGTGTTAAAAACTTGTTTGTGAGCTATTCAAGGTCAGTTTTGGACTGTTATTAAGGACTGTTCTGGGCTCGGTTTAAGGCCAACTATAGGCCTGTTTTAAAGAGTTTGGATTTACTTGTAATGCTTGGAGTTTGTGAAATGAGAATGGGACCAATGAGAGAATGAACGTATGTAAAATTATCTGGGAATCATTTGAGTCTCAATGCGCACTTTATCATTTAAATGTTGGGGATTTTCATTGGCATCAAACTCACTCCTTAATGATCAATGTTTAAAGGATAGTTGGGCATTGAGATGGTTCCTTGGTAAGTCATTAAGTCATTCTACATAATTTCCATTCCATTTCAAGTTAGAGAAGGTATTTGTACTTGTATTTGTATCCTTTGGTAAACTAATTCGAATAGCATCGGTGATTTATTATAAAATCATGGGGTCTTCCAGATTCGAAAGGATTGGTCGTATGATTTTATACAAATCACTTTGATGTGTATTTGAGCGGTTTACCATGGATATTCATATGTTTTCTCCGAATTGATTTGAAAGGAGATTGGAGTGGTTTATCACATTCGGGATTTCTTCGATGAGACTATTATTTTGTTAAGATTAGTATTTGAAAATAAAACCTCGAGGCAAGACGGGGCCAGAGCTATGTGGTGTGAGCCCCTGAGCCAAAGGGATTAGTATTATGGTTTGATTCGTATCGGTTCGAGTTTTGAAAACTAAAGGCACCACTAGGCTTAGGTCACCTTGTCGGGCTGATCACCCGGCTTGGGATCTTTAATCTGTCCGCCAGCTGCAGCTTGGATTCTGTCTGTACCGACCATGGCAACGGTTTTATCTGCCGGTCCCATTTGTATGGCTACGGTTCTGATTTTTGATCTGCCGGTCCCATTTGTATGGCTACGGTTCTGATCCTATTTCTAGTACCACGTTCAGTGGCTACGTTCTGTGTGCTCTTGTTACTTCGGTAATAGGAGAATTTAGCTATGTGTGGTTGCCAGTGTTTTATCTGCATATTACTTTATTTTACGATTCTGGTGGGTTATACTTTTTATGTTTTGATTTGGTTAATGTTTACGATATCAATCATTTATCATATTGTCGCTATTATTCAGGATTTGAAATGTATTTCCGACGATTAAATGTTTTATGCAGGCTTTTATCTTTTCGAGATATTCGTACATCTGATATTGTTCTTTTACTTGTTTTGATATTTATGTTCGGTCTCTCGATCGTTTTAGCATGCTTTATTGTCATTATTGTTTAGCCTATTTATTCGATTTTTCGATGATTTCATCAGGCTTTACGAGTGTGCTTTGCTTTCATATTATTTGTTTATTTGCTTGCCAGACCGTCGTGTCTGACCCTTTTTGTTTGGTGCCAGTTTCTTCTCTTTCTGGTTTTAGGTGTTTGATCAGAGGAGGCGGTGGGACCGCCGGTCTGACGTGAGAGGCTGCCCATTGATATCATCTAGATGTCAAGTTTGGCACCGGAGTTCGTATCAAATCTTTGAGGGTAGTATTTCTTTTAGTTGGATATTTTTTTGTATGGCTATGTTAGCCCTTTTTCGTTGGGTTGTAATTAAGACATTTGTTAATTGTAACTTGAACATGTGGGAATTAATTAGTCTTGTTACTACCAGCTCAGTGTGCTCTGATGTATGATTTATGCCAGTCTGTTTATTTGATGGCTTTATGATATTGGTTGCGTGCGACACGGAACCCGATGGCCACGGATTCCGAGTCGTAACACCATGTTTAGCTTCCGCGAAAATATACTCTGATTGTGACGAGATTTGATTATCTTCATTCACGCGGATCTTGGGAAAGATAACAAAAGTTTCAAATTATCCCAAAATTTCGCACCCCGAGGTCGGATCACTGCAGGGCCCGGTTTCGGGGCGTGACAACGTGTCTCGAGGAACCTCCTTGCATAGACACCTCACCTCAATTGAGTTCATAAATCTTCATAGTTACACATCATTTTAGGATGAATTAGGGGTTTAATTAGGTAAACTGCATCATTATTCATCTAGTTCCATTATTTCTTGCATTTTCTCATAGCGTGTGGAGCAAACCCATGCCATATGCCAGCCACCCATTATATACCCGGTGAGAAATAGTTTTTTACATACTTAAGGGAAACATAATTGGATTTTTCAACTGAACCACTGAAATGTCAAGCACGATAAATTCTAGGCTTTTCCAGACTGTTGAGAAATCCTCACGTTATACAAACATGTCCTAACTATAAGGGCATATTTGTTTGACCTCTTTTTAGGGGAAACGAAAAGGAAAAACCGAATGGTTTTCCACGAAAAGTGTTTCCATCATTTGTTGCAAATGTTTTTCTGCAAGGAAAAATATAAAAATCAATTTAATCTTTAATTTGCAATTCCACGAAAAAGTATTCCCGGTCGACAAGGGAATACAAAAGGCGATTAATTATGTGGAAAAAGTGGAAGTCGATGGACTTTCATACAAACGTGTCCAAAAGCTCAATCCACTAGTAAACTAAAACGGCATTGATGTATATCATATTAAAAGTGACTTTAAAATATGAGCAGTTTCATTTTAGTTTAGGAGATTGGGATTATTGAATCAACTAAAACCACAAATGGTGATTATAGGGATGCCCGCGCGCGGGGGGGGGGGGGGGGGGGGATGGTGATTATAGGGATGCCCGCGCGGGGGGGTTTAGGAGATTGGGATTATTGAATGAACTAAAACCACAAATGGTGATTATAGGGATGCCCGCGCGGGGGGGGGGGGGGGGTTTATCTTTTTTCCCCTCCTCAATTTTTAAAATAATAAGGGAATGGAATGACAAAGGAGGAAAAAAGTGTCCTTTCGAAAATCCAGTCCAGACATTCCGTATCCACCTCTGCACGCGGTGCTCTTCCAACTTCTCTCTTTCTCTGAAAGAACTTCAAACCATTTCTCTGAGTACGCTATTGATTGTACCCACTCCACCTGGATTTGGGTTGTAGTTGCACGATGTCAAAAATGTCAACACAACATTAGCCTAGCCCAACACCCTTATATGGCCTAAGGTAGAACATGATTAACCCACCAATCAAGCCCAAACCCGAAGCCAACCCAGCAAATTGAAGCCATGATTATACTCTAATATGATTCGGCGGAGGAGAGGGGTGATGTCCTTTCTAAAAATAGAATAAATATATAAATATTAAAAATTATTTAAATTAAAATTTTCATAGAAATCAAATAAAAATAAAAGAGGAAGCTAGTAAAAGTTGAGATCAAAGAGGAAAGAAAAATTCACATGCAATTTATTGCGTCGAATTATTCTACACTATCATTCATACATCTTATTTATCAAGTTTTAGTGAATGTTCTAATTTCTTCTCTGCCCCCGCTGGGAGAAATTTTTGGCTCGTCCCTAATGGTGAAATTACAGATTAGCCAAGGTAAGGTTGATCAAGCTCTCAGGCATGTTTGGTAAATAGAGGGAAATACTTTGTTTAGAGGATTCCCTCCATCTCTAAGAATTCTAGGTTGGTAAAGATATCCTCATATATGATTTGTAAAGAGAGTTCTAGGTTTGGCATTGAAAGAGGATTCCCACCATTAGTAGAATATATGATCCAATAATTGTAAGTTTTTTGAAAATAACTCAAGCTCCATGAAGAATCATGACCTAAACTTTTTACTCAAAGTCATTTTTGGCCATCTAGAGCATTTGAACAATTCAGATCATGCAAGGGGGCCCACAGAAATAAAAAAATTAATTTAGAATTTGGAAGTTTCTACAAATATCTCGATATCTAGTAAGGATCAACGGCTGAAATTTGATCAACTAGCCCCTTTTTACCTTCCAGAGATAGCTCATGGTTTAGATCATGATTCTGGGCCCCACATGAACCATAAAATTGAAAAAAAAAATACTATTTTTCATCCCTTTGTTTGCATTGTGTGAAATCAACGGTCAGTAGTTTTTGGCCAATTTCTCATGATCCATGATGAATCAAGCTGCCAAATTTGGACCCATAATCGTTTTAGGCATTCTGAAGAGATTGGACGGTTCGGATTTCATAAATGGATCCCACAGAATCCCAGAAATCGCCATCCAACAGTTTGAGCCTTTTTTTGTAAATATATCAAAATCCGTGAACAATCAACGGTTGATATTTGACACCCCATTTGTTTTGGGCCTTTTAAACAAGATTAACGGTTCAGATCTTAATTGTGAGACGAAAAAAAGGTTAGATTTTGAAAAAGACCAGTCAACCCTATATAACCACAATGCGCACGGTAGCTATGTCTTTCAACCCATCAAACGGGGGAGGGTCGGACCGGGGATATTGTCACGACCCGAACCCGAAATTTAATTACCTCGAGTTAACCGGCGTCGAAACCATATTTACTCCCGTGAATTTTAACACGTAAAACTCACAAGGGATACAAATTTGCGGAATATAAACCAATACTTACTAAGTTCAAAATTTATTTACATCATGTTCATGATAACCACTTGCATATCAAAACAATGCAAGGATCTCATTCTATACACATACAAAAGTTTTCAAAACCAATTACAGGATTTACACCAAAAGATTACACAAATACTTTGTCACTTCCATTCTACTAATCCTCCTGGAGGAACCGCAGGGGTCTCCTCCGCTGCCGGTGCGGTCGCACCATCGGTAGGGGCAGCTGGGCCTGCAATGTCATCATAACACTGTGAATTCGACAATTCAGCAAAGTATAAACAGTGTTTATGACTATACATGCTACTAGTAAAACAGTACAATGTTCAAGTAACAGTCAGTCAACAATCTTATAACAAGTCAATAAGGATATCATCCTTAACATTGGCAATTTGGCAACTAACATAATACTTCCAGAATAATCAAATCTAGTGCTATCTTCCTTAAAGGAAGAAGTACCATCTCCGTAACAAGGAGACTGGATCATCTTCTCAATAGAAGAATAATATGTGGGATTATCAGTGTCCGGGCCAGGAACTACTGACTTCACCACGGAGTTCCGGAACACTCCACAAGTGACTGCTGCAGACAGTATCAAGATCAGCTCAATGAGCTTGTAGAAATCATTATGTAGTGCCGTGCCACTTCACATGTAATTCAAGTACAATGTTAATCTTTAAAGTTGATTAGTGAGCGGTTACGAGTTCATTAGTTTCAATTAATTTCAAGGAATACCAACCATCGGTATGTAGCTAGATCACTTAATGTGCACGTGTTATGTTTGATAGACATTACAGTTCTTATGGAAAGTTGCACATTAAAGACCCGCACTTAACCATTACTGGCGGTATAAACCAATAGGCTTTATCTTATGAATTGCAGACCTAAAGTCTGAAAATACATCACGTTGATGTACTGTCGGCTCACCCATCGGTTGACCGTCGGTCGACCGAGGTGTGTTTATCGGCTGACCGATAGGTATCGGTCCGCATGTCGGTTCGAAAACCAGAGGCAATTTCCTCTGTTACAAGTGCTGTTGTCGGTTCAGTTCGTCGGTTGACCGATGGTATCGGTCAGGTCTCGGTTCGAAAACCAGAGACACATTTCTCTACACATTTAACACTATCGGTCAACCCGTCGGTGCGCCGATGGCTAACCGACAGCGTCGGTTGACCGATGGTGCCCAGATCTGCAGAATTCAGGCACGAATTCTGTTCTGTCCCACTTCGTAAAAAAAACTATACAAAAACCATTTGGAACCTCCTGTTCCCATCTTTATATACCAATTAAACACAGAATTTACTTCTATTCCATGTCAACATAAATTCATCACTCTTCATAACTAATTCAATCAATTCTATTCACTATAAAAGTTCAACACTATCATTTATGAAGGAAAACTAATTCAACTGATATAATAACCTACATCAAAGTAACATGCAGTAGCAATTAATCACATATAACCGTTTATACTTGCCTTTACTTGTGGTTTGATCCTTTAATCTTGTTCCCCAAGAAATCCAACAAGAAGGTGATGGAGAAGATGATTGCTTCACTGGTTTCTCTTGAAAACCCAACACCCAGATTTCTTCCAAGCTTGTAGAAGAAATCTCTGGTCCTTTTCTCAACTTAATCTCCACAGGAAATCAAACAAGGAGAAAGAAAAGATGATGAGTCTCAAAACCCACTTGCAACACCCATTTAAGCATGACCGTTCCAGAAAGATCTAAAGGCTGCATTTCAGCTGCTGTAAACCATCTCCATCGAATGAAAAATGGGTTCAGGTGGTTTGGTGCTGGGTGTTGGAATACACGTATGAGAATGAAGGACATGTGGGTGCTTTCATGTACATGGGATAATGCATGAAGGACATGTGGTGTTTTCATCCACTTTTTGTATATAAGCCCTCTACAGTAGTCTTAATTCCATTAAAGAAAAATCAAGACCCAATTTCCAATTCAGGTCAAGTAATTTTAAGTACCCATGTGTACATAATCCTTCTTTACACTAATGTAAGTTGAAGACCCACTTAAGCAAGTTTATTCACCTTACTTGTGACTAATTTAATTCATAACAGTCACTAATCTCATGTTATTTAACTAATCACATCTTAATTCATGGAAATCCTTAATCTCATATAAATTCATTAATCATCTCTTAATCAATGATAATCACGATTAATTAAGGTTAATGGCGCTTAATTCGGGATGGGTTGTAACATTCCCCTAAACTTTTAGAATCATTCGGTCCTCCGAATGCAAATCAAATCAGAATCAAGGTATATAAAAGAAAATTCAAAGACAAATGTAAAAGTCACCTGAACAAAGAGCTCTGGATACTTCCGAGCCATTTGCTCTTCTAGTTCCCAGGTAGCTTCGCTGGTTCCATGATGTGCCCAACGAACCTTGACCCACTTAATTGTTCTTGTACGAAGCACTTGCTCTTTGGTATCTATAATCTCTATTGGCTTCTCAACATATGTGGTATCCGGACGGACTTGAATATCATCATATTTTATGATGTGTGAAGGATCGGCCACATATTTTCGAAGCATCGACACATGAAATACATTATGGATACCGGAAAGTGCTGCTGGAAGGTCTAGGCGGTAAGCCACATTGCCAATTCTGCTCTTAATCTGAAATGGTCCGATAAATCTTGGTGAAAGTTTGCCCTTCTGACCAAATCGGATTGTCCCCTTCATAGGTGACGCTTTCAAAAACACTTGATCACCAATAGCAAATTCAAGATCACGCCGACGATTGTCAGCGTAGCTCTTTTGCCTTGATCGGGCTATCCTCAATCTTTCTTGTACTTTCTGTATATTCTCTGCCGTTTCTGCAATCAATGTAGGACCATGAAAACTTCGAGTACCAACTTCTTCCCAGCTAACCGGAGTCCTACATCTTCTGCCATATAGAGCTTCAAACGGTGCCATATCAATACTGGAATGATAAATGTTGTTGTACGCAAATTCGCACAACGCCAAGTGTTCATCCCAGTCACTTCCAAAGTCCATAACGCTGGCACGAAGCAAATCCTCTAACGTCTGAATTGTTCGTTCAGATTGTCCATCAGTTTGAGGATGATACGCTGTACTAAACCGCAGTTTAGTGCCCATAGAATTCTGAAATGCTTGCCAAAATGTAGAAACAAACCGACTGTCTCGATCTGATACAATCGATACTGGCGTTCCATGCAGTCTAGTTATCTCTTTGACAAACAATTTCGACATTTCATTAAACCCCATATCCTTTCTAAATGGAAGAAAATGTGCAGACTTTGTAAGACGATCCACAATCACCCAAACGGTGTCATGATGTCTTCTAGTCATCGGTAAACCAGATACAAAGTCCATAGTTAAGTGTTCCCACTTCCATCTAGGAATATGTAAAGGATGCAGTAATCCAGGAGGCTTCTTGTGCTCAAACTTTACACGCTGACAGGTCAAACATGAAGACACATATCCAGCTATTTCTCGCTTCATGTTGTGCCACCAAAACCTATCCTTGAGATTCCTGTACATTTTAGTGCTTCCTGGATGCATTGAATACCTAGTGTGATGTGCTTCAAACATCAATGCTTGTTTCAAATCTTCTTGTGCTGGCACACACAATCTGTTTCTAAAATAAAGGGTACCATCAACCAACACAAAGTCTGGTCTAGCTGCAATAGTATCTCTGATTTTAATGAATTCAGGATCATCGAACTGTCTGTTCTTGATTTCTGTAATCAGCATAGGTTCAAAGACAGACATTTGTGCAATCAACCTTCGGTTATCTACTATCTCCATTTCTACATCCAGATCTCTGAATTCTTCAAGCAATTTCCATTCACCTACCATAGCTGCTAAGGTAGCTGATTTCCGACTCAAAGCGTCAGCTACTACATTTCCTTTCCCCGGCACATATGTGAATGGAAAATCATAATCCTTAATCAATTCCAGCCAACGGCGTTGCCTCAAATTAATGTCCTTTTGTGTGAACAAATACTGGAGGCTCCTGTGATCACAATGAACTTCAAATGTCTCTCCATAGAGGTAATGCCTCCATTGCTTCAAAGCAAAGACAACCGCGGCGAGTTCCAAATCATGAGTGGCATAATTCTTTTCATGTTCTTTCAATTGGCGTGATCCATAAGCAATCACTTTGCCATTCTGCATCAGCACACAACCCAATCCTACACCAGAGGCATCCGAATAAACCACAAATCCTCCGCTTCCTGCGGGCAACGATAAGATTGGGGCTGAAATCAATCTCTGCTTCAAATTTTGAAAACTTGACTCACATGCATCATTCCATATAAATGGAATATCCTTTCGAGTCAGTTTAGTCAATGGGGCCGCGATCTTGGAGAAGTCTTTGACAAATCTTCTATAATAACCAGCCAACCCCAAGAAACTCCGAACTTCTGGTACAGTCCTCGGACTTTGCCAATTAGTAATAGCTTCAATCTTTGCAGGATCGACAGCTAATCCATCTCTTGTAATGATGTGACCCAGAAATGCCACCTGCTGTAACTAGAAATCACACTTCTCTAATTTTGCAAACAACTGATTATCTCTCAACAGTTGCAATGCTGTTCTCAAATGACGAACGTGTTCTTGCTCTGACTTTGAATATACTAGGATGTCATCAATGAAGATAACAACAAATTGGTCTAGATAAGCAGCAAATATTCTATTCATCAGAGCCATAAACACTGCAGGTGCATTCGTCAAGCCAAATGGCATGACAAGAAACTCATAATGCCCATATCGGGTCCTGAACGCAGTCTTCTGTACATCTTGATCTCGTACACGGATCTGATGATAACCAGATCGGAGATCAATCTTTGAAAAATATGCTGCACCTTGAAGTTGATCAAACAACTCATCGATTCGAGGCAATGGGTACTTATTCTTAATCGTCACTTGATTCAATTGCCTATAATCGATACACATACGCATTGAGCCATCCTTCTTCTTAACAAATAATACAGGCGCTCCCCAAGGTGAGACACTTGGTCTAATGAAGCCCTTGTCAAGCAAATCCTGTATCTGTTTCTTCAGTTCATGTAGTTCGGATGGTGCCATTCTATACGGTGCTCGAGAAATCGGTGCAGTACCTGGTACAAGTTCAATTGTAAAGTCTACTTCTCTCGCTGGAGGCAGACCTGGCACTTCTTTCGGAAAGACGTCTGGAAATTCACAGACGACAGGAATATCCTTCAATTCCTTCTCCGGCTTCTTTTCAGTGATGAAAGCAATGTAGCCTTCACAACCACTTTGCATTAATCGTTCAGCCTTTAACGCAGAAATAAGTCTGGTATCAAACTTCTTCTGTGTTCCTTCAAATTGAACACTGGTATTGGCTTCATCTACTTTAAAAGTAATGATTTTGCGGAAACAGTCCAAACAGGCTCTGTATTTCGCAAGCCAATCCATGCCAAATATGACATCAAAGTCATTCATAGTCGATATGACTAAATCTGCTGGCATTAACACGTCACCAATTACCACTCTACACTGAGGTACATATAACTCACACACTACCTTTTTCCCTAGTGGTGTAGTTACAGTGAAATCATAGGACAACTGTTTAATTTTGTTTTGCATATTACAAACAAAGGAAGGTGCAACGAATGAATGCGTAGAACCAGGGTCAAACAATGCACATGCTGGTCTACTATCAACATAAATAATACCTTCCACAACATTGGTTGCAGCTTCAGCTTGTTCTCTATTTGCAGCATAAACTTGTCCGGTAGCACGAGGCCTATTCTGCTGCTGCTGCTGCTGCTGACGAGGCTGTTGCTGCCTCTGTTGTTGTTGTCCTTGACGTTGTTGTTGTGGAGCTCGATTGTTTCTCCTACCATTAGGACATTGAGCCATTTTATGCTCCATCGATCCACAAACCAAACACGCTCCGGTGTTTCTCCAACAAGCTTCAGTCTTATGAGTTTTCCCACATGTCTCACAGACTGGTTTCTGTTCAGAAGTCTTAGCAACATGCTTCTGCTTCTTACCCTTGGATTTATCTCCCTTTTTAAACCAAGGACTAGCATTTCTCTTTGGACCCTCATTGGATTCCATTTCTTCTCTATGTACTTCTTCTGCGACATATGCCTTATCGACAGCATCATCGAATAATTCAGGCATAGTACCTGCCAAGACCATCTTCTTGTAAGCGGGATTCAACCCATTGAGAAATCTCTTGACCTTTTTCTCCTCTGTATCAATCAGATCCTTGGCATATTTGGACAGCTTAGTAAACAGATGCACATAAGCTGTCACAGACATCTGTCCTTGCTTCAAGTGCAGAAACTCTGATTCTTTTCTCTGTCGAACATGATCAGGAACAAAATTCCTTTCAAACTGTTTCCGGAAAGTCTCCCAAAGTGTGGCTGCAGGTGCTTGAATAATTGCACCCTTGACACCCTTCCACCATTCTTGTGCTACATCCCGTAGCATGGAAGAAGCAAGTAATACTTTCTGCTTTGGGGTACAGACAATCGTTTCGAACACAACTTCAATGTGTTCAATCCATTCATCAGCTACTAAGGCATCTTCCTTGCCTTGGAATTCTGTAGCCCCTCTCTTCCTAAACTGCTCATAAAGAACATTAGGATCTTTCTCTTTCGCCTGTACTACCACTTGAGTAGCCACTTGAGGCTGTGGGTTAACTGGCGGTACAGGTGGAGCTTGAATTTGAGCTTGCAGTTGTGCCTGCACTTGTAATAATGCCGTAATCTGGGCTTGCATAGTCAACTGCGCTTCATGGCTTTTAGCCATCTGCTCACTATTTCTAGCTAGCAGCTCCACAAGTGCAGTGAATCTCGCATCACTATCGTTAGGGGTAGGAGGCGTAGGAATAGGTCCTCCATCTCCACCGACACTCTGATCGGGATTATCACCATTATTACCACCGCTTCCAGAACCAGATGCCATTCTGAAAAGCAAGTACAGGAAGATAAGATATTTATATCTATAACTTCCATGACACAATTTACGTGTGAACAGTATTCACATTGACAGTGAAACAATATCACATACAATGAATCAGTAAATATCTTAAATCCATCATAGGATTTAGTCCTTTATCTATGTTCTTGTTTTACGATTGTTACGATTCATCTTTACTTAGATCGCTTATGCTCTGATACCATATAATAAATATGTCACGACCCGAACCCGAAATTTAATTACCTCGAGTTAACCGGCGTCGAAACCATATTTACTCCCGTGAATTTTAACACGTAAAACTCACAAGGGATACAAATTTGCGGAATATAAACCAATACTTACTAAGTTCAAAATTTATTTACATCATGTTCATGATAACCACTTGCATATCAAAACAATGCAAGGATCTCATTCTATACACATACAAAAGTTTTCAAAACCAATTACAGGATTTACACCAAAAGATTACACAAATACTTTGTCACTTCCATTCTACTAATCCTCCTGGAGGAACCGCAGGGGTCTCCTCCGCTGCCGGTGCGGTCGCACCATCGGTAGGGGCAGCTGGGCCTGCAATGTCATCATAACACTGTGAATTCGACAATTCAGCAAAGTATAAACAGTGTTTATGACTATACATGCTACTAGTAAAACAGTACAATGTTCAAGTAACAGTCAGTCAACAATCTTATAACAAGTCAATAAGGATATCATCCTTAACATTGGCAATTTGGCAACTAACATAATACTTCCAGAATAATCAAATCTAGTGCTATCTTCCTTAAAGGAAGAAGTACCATCTCCGTAACAAGGAGACTGGATCATCTTCTCAATAGAAGAATAATATGTGGGATTATCAGTGTCCGGGCCAGGAACTACTGACTTCACCACGGAGTTCCGGAACACTCCACAAGTGACTGCTGCAGACAGTATCAAGATCAGCTCAATGAGCTTGTAGAAATCAATATGTAGTGCCGTGCCACTTCACATGTAATTCAAGTACAATGTTAATCTTTAAAGTTGATTAGTGAGCGGTTACGAGTTCATTAGTTTCAATTAATTTCAAGGAATACCAACCATCGGTATGTAGCTAGATCACTTAATGTGCACGTGTTATGTTTGATAGACATTACAGTTCTTATGGAAAGTTGCACATTAAAGACCCGCACTTAACCATTACTGGCGGTATAAACCAATAGGCTTTATCTTATGAATTGCAGACCTAAAGTCTGAAAATACATCACGTTGATGTACTGTCGGCTCACCCATCGGTTGACCGTCGGTCGACCGAGGTGTGTTTATCGGCTGACCGATAGGTATCGGTCCACATGTCGGTTCGAAAACCAGAGGCAATTTCCTCTGTTACAAGTGCTGTTGTCGGTTCAGTTCGTCGGTTGACCGATGGTATCGGTCAGGTCTCGGTTCGAAAACCAGAGACACATTTCTCTACACATTTAACACTATCGGTCAACCCGTCGGTGCGCCGATGGCTAACCGACAGCGTCGGTTGACCGATGGTGCCCAGATCTGCAGAATTCAGGCACGAATTCTGTTCTGTCCCACTTCGTAAAAAAAACTGTACAAAAACCATTTGGAACCTCCTGTTCCCATCTTTATATACCAATTAAACACAGAATTTACTTCTATTCCATGTCAACATAAATTCATCACTCTTCATAACTAATTCAATCAATTCTATTCACTATAAAAGTTCAACACTATCATTTATGAAGGAAAACTAATTCAACTGATATAATAACCTACATCAAAGTAACATGCAGTAGCAATTAATCACATATAACCGTTTATACTTGCCTTTACTTGTGGTTTGATCCTTTAATCTTGTTCCCCAAGAAATCCAACAAGAAGGTGATGGAGAAGATGATTGCTTCACTGGTTTCTCTTGAAAACCCAACACCCAGATTTCTTCCAAGCTTGTAGAAGAAATCTCTGGTCCTTTTCTCAACTTAATCTCCACAGGAAATCAAACAAGGAGAAAGAAAAGATGATGAATCTCAAAACCCACTTGCAACACCCATTTAAGCATGACCGTTCCAGAAAGATCTAAAGGCTGCATTTCAGCTGCTGTAAACCATCTCCATCGAATGAAAAATGGGTTCAGGTGGTTTGGTGCTGGGTGTTGGAATACACGTATGAGAATGAAGGACATGTGGGTGCTTTCATGTACATGGGATAATGCATGAAGGACATGTGGTGTTTTCATCCACTTTTTGTATATAAGCCCTCTACAGTAGTCTTAATTCCATTAAAGAAAAATCCAGACCCAATTTCCAATTCAGGTCAAGTAATTTTAAGTACCCATGTGTACATAATCCTTCTTTACACTAATGTAAGTTGAAGACCCACTTAAGCAAGTTTATTCACCTTACTTGTGACTAATTTAATTCATAACAGTCACTAATCTCATGTTATTTAACTAATCACATCTTAATTCATGGAAATCCTTAATCTCATATAAATTCATTAATCATCTCTTAATCAATGATAATCACGATTAATTAAGGTTAATGGCGCTTAATTCGGGATGGGGTGTAACATTCCCCTAAACTTTTAGAATCATTCGGTCCTCCGAATGCAAATCAAATCAGAATCAAGGTATATAAAAGAAAATTCAAAGACAAATGTAAAAGTCACCTGAACAAAGAGCTCTGGATACTTCCGAGCCATTTGCTCTTCTAGTTCCCAGGTAGCTTCGCTGGTTCCATGATGTGCCCAACGAACCTTGACCCACTTAATTGTTCTTGTACGAAGCACTTGCTCTTTGGTATCTATAATCTCTATTGGCTTCTCAACATATGTGGTATCCGGACGGACTTGAATATCATCATATTTTATGATGTGTGAAGGATCGGCCACATATTTTCGAAGCATCGACACATGAAATACATTATGGATACCGGAAAGTGCTGCTGGAAGGTCTAGGCGGTAAGCCACATTGCCAATTCTGCTCTTAATCTGAAATGGTCCGATAAATCTTGGTGAAAGTTTGCCCTTCTGACCAAATCGGATTGTCCCCTTCATAGGTGACGCTTTCAAAAACACTTGATCACCAATAGCAAATTCAAGATCACGCCGACGATTGTCAGCGTAGCTCTTTTGCCTTGATCGGGCTATCCTCAATCTTTCTTGTACTTTCTGTATCTTCTCTGCCGTTTCTGCAATCAATGTAGGACCATGAAAACTTCGAGTACCAACTTCTTCCCAGCTAACCGGAGTCCTACATCTTCTGCCATATAGAGCTTCAAACGGTGCCATATCAATACTGGAATGATAACTGTTGTTGTACGCAAATTCGCACAACGCCAAGTGTTCATCCCAGTCACTTCCAAAGTCCATAACGCTGGCACGAAGCAAATCCTCTAACGTCTGAATTGTTCGTTCAGATTGTCCATCAGTTTGAGGATGATACGCTGTACTAAACCGCAGTTTAGTGCCCATAGAATTCTGAAATGCTTGCCAAAATGTAGAAACAAACCGACTGTCTCGATCTGATACAATCGATACTGGCGTTCCATGCAGTCTAGTTATCTCTTTGACAAACAATTTCGACATTTCATTAAACCCCATATCCTTTCTAAATGGAAGAAAATGTGCAGACTTTGTAAGACGATCCACAATCACCCAAACGGTGTCATGATGTCTTCTAGTCATCGGTAAACCAGATACAAAGTCCATAGTTAAGTGTTCCCACTTCCATCTAGGAATATGTAAAGGATGCAGTAATCCAGGAGGCTTCTTGTGCTCAAACTTTACACGCTGACAGGTCAAACATGAAGACACATATCCAGCTATTTCTCGCTTCATGTTGTGCCACCAAAACCTATCCTTGAGATTCCTGTACATTTTAGTGCTTCCTGGATGCATTGAATACCTAGTGTGATGTGCTTCAAACATCAATGCTTGTTTCAAATCTTCTTGTGCTGGCACACACAATCTGTTTCTAAAATAAAGGGTACCATCAACCAACACAAAGTCTGGTCTAGCTGCAATAGTATCTCTGATTTTAATGAATTCAGGATCATCGAACTGTCTGTTCTTGATTTCTGTAATCAGCATAGGTTCAAAGACAGACATTTGTGCAATCAACCTTCGGTTATCTACTATCTCCATTTCTACATCCAGATCTCTGAATTCTTCAAGCAATTTCCATTCACCTACCATAGCTGCTAAGGTAGCTGATTTCCGACTCAAAGCGTCAGCTACTACATTTCCTTTCCCCGGCACATATGTGAATGGAAAATCATAATCCTTAATCAATTCCAGCCAACGGCGTTGCCTCAAATTAATGTCCTTTTGTGTGAACAAATACTGGAGGCTCCTGTGATCACAATGAACTTCAAATGTCTCTCCATAGAGGTAATGCCTCCATTGCTTCAAAGCAAAGACAACCGCGGCGAGTTCCAAATCATGAGTGGCATAATTCTTTTCATGTTCTTTCAATTGGCGTGATCCATAAGCAATCACTTTGCCATTCTGCATCAGCACACAACCCAATCCTACACCAGAGGCATCCGAATAAACCACAAATCCTCCGCTTCCTGCGGGCAACGATAAGATTGGGGCTGAAATCAATCTCTGCTTCAAATTTTGAAAACTTGACTCACATGCATCATTCCATATAAATGGAATATCCTTTCGAGTCAGTTTAGTCAATGGGGCCGCGATCTTGGAGAAGTCTTTGACAAATCTTCTATAATAACCAGCCAACCCCAAGAAACTCCGAACTTCTGGTACAGTCCTCGGACTTTGCCAATTAGTAATAGCTTCAATCTTTGCAGGATCGACAGCTAATCCGTCTCTTGTAATGATGTGACCCAGAAATGCCACCTGCTGTAACCAGAAATCACACTTCTCTAATTTTGCAAACAACTGATTATCTCTCAACAGTTGCAATGCTGTTCTCAAATGACGAACGTGTTCTTGCTCTGACTTTGAATATACTAGGATGTCATCAATGAAGATAACAACAAATTGGTCTAGATAAGCAGCAAATATTCTATTCATCAGAGCCATAAACACTGCAGGTGCATTCGTCAAGCCAAATGGCATGACAAGAAACTCATAATGCCCATATCGGGTCCTGAACGCAGTCTTCTGTACATCTTGATCTCGTACACGGATCTGATGATAACCAGATCGGAGATCAATCTTTGAAAAATATGCTGCACCTTGAAGTTGATCAAACAACTCATCGATTCGAGGCAATGGGTACTTATTCTTAATCGTCACTTGATTCAATTGCCTATAATCGATACACATACGCATTGAGCCATCCTTCTTCTTAACAAATAATACAGGCGCTCCCCAAGGTGAGACACTTGGTCTAATGAAGCCCTTGTCAAGCAAATCCTGTATCTGTTTCTTCAGTTCATGTAGTTCGGATGGTGCCATTCTATACGGTGCTCGAGAAATCGGTGCAGTACCTGGTACAAGTTCAATTGTAAAGTCTACTTCTCTCGCTGGAGGCAGACCTGGCACTTCTTTCGGAAAGACGTATGGAAATTCACAGACGACAGGAATATCCTTCAATTCCTTCTCCGGCTTCTTTTCAGTGATGAAAGCAATGTAGCCTTCACAACCACTTTGCATTAATCGTTCAGCCTTTAACGCAGAAATAAGTCTGGTATCAAACTTCTTCTGTGTTCCTTCAAATTGAACACTGGTATTGGCTTCATCTACTTTAAAAGTAATGATTTTGCGGAAACAGTCCAAACAGGCTCTGTATTTCGCAAGCCAATCCATGCCAAATATGACATCAAAGTCATTCATAGTCGATATGACTAAATCTGCTGGCATTAACACGTCACCAATTACCACTCTACACTGAGGTACATATAACTCACACACTACCTTTTTCCCTAGTGGTGTAGTTACAGTGAAATCATAGGACAACTGTTTAATTTTGTTTTGCATATTACAAACAAAGGAAGGTGCAACGAATGAATGCGTAGAACCAGGGTCAAACAATGCACATGCTGGTCTACTATCAACATAAATAATACCTTCCACAACATTGGTTGCAGCTTCAGCTTGTTCTCTATTTGCAGCATAAACTTGTCCGGTAGCACGAGGCCTATTCTGCTGCTGCTGCTGCTGCTGACGAGGCTGTTGCTGCCTCTGTTGTTGTTGTCCTTGACGTTGTTGTTGTGGAGCTCGATTGTTTCTCCTACCATTAGGACATTGAGCCATTTTATGCTCCATCGATCCACAAACCAAACACGCTCCGGTGTTTCTCCAACAAGCTTCAGTCTTATGAGTTTTCCCACATGTCTCACAGACTGGTTTCTGTTCAGAAGTCTTAGCAACATGCTTCTGCTTCTTACCCTTGGATTTATCTCCCTTTTTAAACCAAGGACTAGCATTTCTCTTTGGACCCTCATTGGATTCCATTTCTTCTCTATGTACTTCTTCTGCGACATATGCCTTATCGACAGCATCATCGAATAATTCAGGCATAGTACCTGCCAAGACCATCTTCTTGTAAGCGGGATTCAACCCATTGAGAAATCTCTTGACCTTTTTCTCCTCTGTATCAATCAGATCCTTGGCATATTTGGACAGCTTAGTAAACAGATGCACATAAGCTGTCACAGACATCTGTCCTTGCTTCAAGTGCAGAAACTCTGATTCTTTTCTCTGTCGAACATGATCAGGAACAAAATTCCTTTCAAACTGTTTCCGGAAAGTCTCCCAAAGTGTGGCTGCAGGTGCTTGAATAATTGCACCCTTGACACCCTTCCACCATTCTTGTGCTACATCCCGTAGCATGGAAGAAGCAAGTAATACTTTCTGCTTTGGGGTACAGACAATCGTTTCGAACACAACTTCAATGTGTTCAATCCATTCATCAGCTACTAAGGCATCTTCCTTGCCTTGGAATTCTGTAGCCCCTCTCTTCCTAAACTGCTCATAAAGAACATTAGGATCTTTCTCTTTCGCCTGTACTACCACTTGAGTAGCCACTTGAGGCTGTGGGTTAACTGGCGGTACAGGTGGAGCTTGAATTTGAGCTTGCAGTTGTGCCTGCACTTGTAATAATGCCGTAATCTGGGCTTGCATAGTCAACTGCGCTTCATGGCTTTTAGCCATCTGCTCACTATTTCTAGCTAGCAGCTCCACAAGTGCAGTGAATCTCGCATCACTATCGTTAGGGGTAGGAGGCGTAGGAATAGGTCCTCCATCTCCACCGACACTCTGATCGGGATTATCACCATTATTACCACCGCTTCCAGAACCAGATGCCATTCTGAAAAGCAAGTACAGGAAGATAAGATATTTATATCTATAACTTCCATGACACAATTTACGTGTGAACAGTATTCACATTGACAGTGAAACAATATCACATACAATGAATCAGTAAATATCTTAAATCCATCATAGGATTTAGTCCTTTATCTATGTTCTTGTTTTACGATTGTTACGATTCATCTTTACTTAGATCGCTTATGCTCTGATACCATAAAATAAATATGTCACGACCCGAACCCGAAATTTAATTACCTCGAGTTAACCGGCGTCGAAACCATATTTACTCCCGTGAATTTTAACACGTAAAACTCACAAGGGATACAAATTTGCGGAATATAAACCAATACTTACTAAGTTCAAAATTTATTTACATCATGTTCATGATAACCACTTGCATATCAAAACAATGCAAGGATCTCATTCTATACACATACAAAAGTTTTCAAAACCAATTACAGGATTTACACCAAAAGATTACACAAATACTTTGTCACTTCCATTCTACTAATCTTCCTGGAGGAACCGCAGGGGTCTCCTCCGCTGCCGGTGCGGTCGCACCATCGGTAGGGGCAGCTGGGCCTGCAATGTCATCATAACACTGTGAATTCGACAATTCAGCAAAGTATAAACAGTGTTTATGACTATACATGCTACTAGTAAAACAGTACAATGTTCAAGTAACAGTCAGTCAACAATCTTATAACAAGTCAATAAGGATATCATCCTTAACATTGGCAATTTGGCAACTAACATAATACTTCCAGAATAATCAAATCTAGTGCTATCTTCCTTAAAGGAAGAAGTACCATCTCCGTAACAAGGAGACTGGATCATCTTCTCAATAGAAGAATAATATGTGGGATTATCAGTGTCCGGGCCAGGAACTACTGACTTCACCACGGAGTTCCGGAACACTCCACAAGTGACTGCTGCAGACAGTATCAAGATCAGCTCAATGAGCTTGTAGAAATCAATATGTAGTGCCGTGCCACTTCACATGTAATTCAAGTACAATGTTAATCTTTAAAGTTGATTAGTGAGCGGTTACGAGTTCATTAGTTTCAATTAATTTCAAGGAATACCAACCATCGGTATGTAGCTAGATCACTTAATGTGCACGTGTTATGTTTGATAGACATTACAGTTCTTATGGAAAGTTGCACATTAAAGACCCGCACTTAACCATTACTGGCGGTATAAACCAATAGGCTTTATCTTATGAATTGCAGACCTAAAGTCTGAAAATACATCACGTTGATGTACTGTCGGCTCACCCATCGGTTGACCGTCGGTCGACCGAGGTGTGTTTATCGGCTGACCGATAGGTATCGGTCCACATGTCGGTTCGAAAACCAGAGGCAATTTCCTCTGTTACAAGTGCTGTTGTCGGTTCAGTTCGTCGGTTGACCGATGGTATCGGTCAGGTCTCGGTTCGAAAACCAGAGACACATTTCTCTACACATTTAACACTCACTACTAAAAAAATGGCTTGTTGTGTCGGTTTTTGGTGTGTCGGGTATGTGAAAAACCGACACAACAAACTTTTTGTGTCGGTTTGAGTTCTGTTTGTATTAGGATCAGGTTTGTTGTGTCACTTCATTAGAAAACGACACAACAGAGTTTTAAATTGTGTCAGTTCTACTAAATCCGACACTACAATACAATCTATTGTGTCGGTTGGGTTAAAATTTGAGTGTAATGTTTTATTTACTTCATCAGACCGACACATCAAAATTCATCATAATTTCGGCGGGAAAATGTGTTTTTACTTAAGTCAAGTGATCCCAGCGAAAGCAGTTTTTTTGCCCCAGTCTCGCTGACCTCTCTTTCTCTCTCACAACTGGAACTCTCAGAGGAATGGAGGGATTGACGCAGGGACAAAGGAACAGGTGAGTGCCTTCATCTTATTCCTTGGAAGGGGGCTTGGAACAGAGGGATTGGCGCAGGGACAAAGGGATTGATGCAGAGAAGGGGGTTTGGAACAGACGACAACTCCAACAAGTGAGTGCCTTCATCTTCTTCCCTGCATCGCTGCCACTATCATCCATCTCCCTCTCCGTGAAAAAAAAAAACCTGAAATCTCTTTCTCTCTCACGGCCAAAAAACCCCCAAATCGTAGAAGCTAGAAAAACCCCAAAACCCCAAATCCCCAAAACCCCACTCACTCTCTAGCTGTAATGGGGCCTCCAGTCCTCTTGCAACTTGTGGAGATGCCCACGATCCGGGCGCGTGTTCTTCCCAGATCTTGCGCGGAAGGGTTAAATGATGAATTTTTTTTTCTGGTTGTCTTTTTTTTTTCTCTTTCCTTTTTTTTTTGTTGTTGCTGTTGTTAAATGATGAAAATTGCTAGTTTTTTTTTGCGATTGGAAATGTTTGCAGGCTTCGGCGAATATTGGAACATTTGTAGGTTGATATTTTTCTTAACCTTGCACGCATTGTTTTGTGGCCATGGATGGTATCTCTGCTTTGCATTTGGAAGGCCAACAAAGCGAGGATTGTAGAAATATTGTGATGTTGAAATGTTGCAAATTATAATAATTGTATTATACTCTAATCAACTCGTTCTATTGATAAAGAAGCCTAGCCAAGTGCTCTTGATTAGGTTTTTTTTAGGCTCTTCTTCTTTTTTAACTCATAACATTTACTATGTGCCTGCACAGAATATTGATGAATAGATGATGTTAACATTCTAATTTGGTGACCATCAAATAGGTGGTTTAAATGGGTATGGTTAAGTGATGCAAACTCAAGCAAAGTTTTTTAATCATTAGAGATTAGGATTATTGAACCAATCTGATTGGGCTGGCATATGGATGGTTTGGCTTGATGGCATATACATGCATCAGGGAGTAGGCTGTCATGCTCTGGCTGTGTATTAGTGTTTCTATAATAATGATAAATAACAAGCACTTTGTAGCATCGCAGACTAACTAAATTAAGGTTTGAAAAAGAACTAGATTTTTAACCCTTCAATTAATTGGGAGGGTTTTATTTTGGCTTCTGCAGAAGCTTTTGTCGATTGATTCTGAAGCTTGGTGTGTATGAGCGACTGCACTTTACTAGCATTGTGGCAATCGCTTTTATATCTCTCTACCTACCTTTTAAACGATTTCTAAAATACCACCTTTCTCAATCAATCTTTACAAACAAAAAACCAAACTTTTGGCAAACACTGCAGCACAAGAAGGGATAAT
Source organism: Litsea cubeba (assembly GCA_012931725.1). NCBI lineage: Eukaryota > Viridiplantae > Streptophyta > Magnoliopsida > Laurales > Lauraceae > Litsea > Litsea cubeba. Next base: position 35,011,118 of record CM022952.1, read on the forward strand.
GCTGAAAAATGAGAGCTTCTTGAATGGGTATTTTTTAGACAAATTTATACCATGTTCAATATTCCGATTTTCGGTTTCAGATCTTTGCCAGTTTGATCTCTGCTTCTTGATCTCAAATTTCATGTCTTTTTCTGTGATTTGGCCCTGAGATTTTCTCTTTAGTTGAGCTTTGAGTTTGATTTCTAAAATTTCTTAAACTTTCGAATTGTTTTTGCTGTTTGGTTTGTTTTCTGTATTATTTCATGTTTGAAGCTAAGATTCTGGTGTTTGAACAAGAAAGCTTACTTTTTGTTATGATCAGATCTGAGGTTTTTTAGGCTTTGAGCTGGATTTCTTCATATAAATCTATTTTTGGTATGTATGTTGCCAATGGCTCCTCTGTTGTAAATAAATCTGTAACATATCCTGGAATTGGAAGCCACACCTTCCCTGTAGCCACAACAATCAGAGTGATATTTGCCATTTGATTAAAATTCCTGCCAACAATGTTACCGAATGGTTTGATGTGTGAATCAGGTGCAATCCAAAGATCAATTTGGCCATCTAGTTCTTCGTAAGAAAAGTGGATTCACTTGAACTAGTTAAAAGATCACTCCACTTTTTGGTGTGGCAGATTCAATATTTATAAATTTAATTTAGTTGGTTCCCATAATCTTTTAATAGTGTGCCCCACCTATGCTTTTTCTTTTTCCTTTTTGAAGTTGTATAGTTTTTTCTTACATCTTGTTATTGGAATCTTACTTTCTTGATTTCTAAAGGTAGGTTCCAAGTTTTAGCATTGCAATTTCTGATTGAGTGGGAATTATATTGGTGATCACTTTACACTTATATTTGTACATAAACAATTTATACCAAGTGTGGTTTCAGTCAAGAATTCTTTTAAAAATGAAATATATACACTGTTAGTACTGATCCATTACCAGAAATAGATGATGTGTTTTCCTTGTTTATGGAATCTGGGGAGGTTGTTCCACAACTTAAGAGTGTAATCTTATTTTTTTCCCTATTTATGCAAAAAAGAGAGAATTCCAACTCAAAGCATTCAAGGTCATCATGAACCCTCTAATTGGTTTGCCATTAGGTGAGAACTCTTGGTTTGCCATTTAAAATTCATTCTTGTTTGATACAATAAAATCTAATTGATTTATATATGGATTAGACACTTGTATACTTCTTATGGGATTGCTCGAGCAAAATATGCATTTGGAAGCCCTCAAAGGATTAATGCTCTTACAAAGGATGATGATAAGTCACGATACATTCAGCATTTGGCTATTATCCATGGTGACCGCGTGCTTTTAAATCCTTACAACACAGGGTACGTGTATTTTTTATGAAATAATTTTTTATTTTTGTAAGCATTTATTTAATTATACTTGATTTGTCGCAGCGCGCATTGGGTTTTAATAGGTGTTGACATACCATCGATGGAAGTGTACTGGTTTAATTCTCTTGGAAGTGAACCAAATCCGGATCTTAAATTAGAGATAAACAAGTGAGTACCCTTTTCAATTTCTTTGACTGGTTGGATATGGTAGACTTTACTAATAGTGCCTTGAATTGCACTCATTTCCTTTATGAATAAATCCTTCGGTTCGAAAGTTTGGTTGATTATGAGTTTACATAAGTTACAAGTAGAGCTAACTATGTTTTTTTTGTTCTTATTGCAAAAATCTTGGAATTGTTAGTGCAATCAAAGCAGTTAACTTCTCTCATGGAAAGAGAAAGAACAATCCAATTCCAAATTGGAACTACGTGAAGGTAAACTACTATTTTCCGCTAAAGGTGCAATGTTTATCTTTGTTATTGGTTGAATATATATAATTGATTGTTTTATATACTTTTTTGTGAAGTGCCCACAACAAAAGGGGGTTATCGTATGCAGTTACTATGATGCTCGATCTTTATGCTACACTTGATCGAGGATGCTGGTCTACCAATAAAAAAGAAGGTGAATAGAGTTACCATGTTCTTTAATACATCACATCAATATAAACAAAAAAATATGATATCGAAAACATTTCATGATCCATCAACTTTTTTCTTGACTCACTTAGGTGCTGGAGTTGGCTAGCAAGGACAAGTACACGACCAGGGAAATAAATGTACTTCGTCAGGACTTCATTGACTTTATCGACTTATTTATCACATAGATCATCATGGCTAATTGTGTAAGGTATTATCTGGGCTCTATTGGCTTATATTAATTATAACTGTTTTCTAATTTATTTTTTGAGCTACCCATGGAGTTGCTAGCTAGCTTGCTTGTTAAGGAGTCCAAGTAGCCGCTAAGTTGTACGTTGGAACAATTTAGTTGTTAATCTTTAGTTTTTACAAAAGGTAGGTATATTGCTCAATCTTTTGGTATTAGGAGAAATGAGAAATTGCATGTTATGTTATTGTTAGAGGTAACAAGGCTATGCAGCTATTGGAAATAGTGGGTTGAAGGTGAAGGAATATGAGCTTTAGATCACCTGTACTCATCAATGGATGACGTGTTTTTTTAGATTTTGTTGGTTTTAATTGTTTTTTGCTTACCCTGACTAAAAAAACACATATTTGAGGTTATGCCATGTGAACATGTAATGTATTTGCATTTTGTACTCTATAATGAATTTTATTGTTTTACGATATATTGAATCCTAACTATTTGTTTTGTTTTGTTTTTTCTTTTTTTGTAGATTGAACTTAATAGAACGCGGCTATGGCGTGAAATCATTTTGTAGCTTTTGTAGATGAATGGATAAAAGCTAGGCGTGAAATCATTTTCTCGCATGGTGTTAGACTAGCAGGCTAATTAGGTTTTATTTTGGAGGTTTTGTAAATGTTTAAGGTTATATTTTGGATAGTTGGATAATGGAATTTTTTAGTAATGAAATGAAATTGTTTTTGAGATTGTTGTGGATGGCAATGCTTCTATACAGGTCAATTGTTGTTCATATATATATGTACATTGTTTTTTTGAAACAGGTGATCTACTAAAAGTGACACAAGAGGGGATCCAATTTTGTGCAGTTTAAAGAAGAACCGACACAAAAATTCTATTTCTTGTGTCGGTTTGTGCTTTCCCAAAGCAAATTTCCATATATGAAATGCTAAAAACCGACACAAGTAGTATGCTTGTTGTGTTGGTTTATACTTACAAACCGACACAAGTGCTATATCTGTTGTGTCGGTTTGTGCTGTCCCAAAGCAAATTTTCAGATATGAAATGCTAAAAACCGACACAAGTAGTATACCTGTTGTGTCAGTTTATACTTACAAACCGACACAAGTGCAATATCTGTTGTGTCGGTTTTACTAAAATCTGTTGTGTCACTACTACTTGTGTCGCTTTGCCAATCTAAAAAACCCGACACATCAGACTTGTTGTGTCACTTAAAAACTGACACAACAAGCCATTTTTTTAGTAGTGGTACTATCGGTCAACCCGTCGGTGCGCCGATGGCTAACCGACAGCGTCGGTTGACCGATGGTGCCCAGATCTGCAGAATTCAGGCACGAATTCTGTTCTGTCCCACTTCGTAAAAAAAACTGTACAAAAACCATTTGGAACCTCCTGTTCCCATCTTTATATACCAATTAAACACAGAATTTACTTCTATTCCATGTCAACATAAATTCATCACTCTTCATAACTAATTCAATCAATTCTATTCACTATAAAAGTTCAACACTATCATTTATGAAGGAAAACTAATTCAACTGATATAATAACCTACATCAAAGTAACATGCAGTAGCAATTAATCACATATAACCGTTTATACTTGCCTTTACTTGTGGTTTGATCCTTTAATCTTGTTCCCCAAGAAATCCAACAAGAAGGTGATGGAGAAGATGATTGCTTCACTGGTTTCTCTTGAAAACCCAACACCCAGATTTCTTCCAAGCTTGCAGAAGAAATCTCTGGTCCTTTTCTCAACTTAATCTCCACAGGAAATCAAACAAGGAGAAAGAAAAGATGATGAATCTCAAAACCCACTTGCAACACCCATTTAAGCATGACCGTTCCAGAAAGATCTAAAGGCTGCATTTCAGCTGCTGTAAACCATCTCCATCGAATGAAAAATGGGTTCAGGTGGTTTGGTGCTGGGTGTTGGAATACACGTATGAGAATGAAGGACATGTGGGTGCTTTCATGTACATGGGATAATGCATGAAGGACATGTGGTGTTTTCATCCACTTTTTGTATATAAGCCCTCTACAGTAGTCTTAATTCCATTAAAGAAAAATCAAGACCCAATTTCCAATTCAGGTCAAGTAATTTTAAGTACCCATGTGTACATAATCCTTCTTTACACTAATGTAAGTTGAAGACCCACTTAAGCAAGTTTATTCACCTTACTTGTGACTAATTTAATTCATAACAGTCACTAATCTCATGTTATTTAACTAATCACATCTTAATTCATGGAAATCCTTAATCTCATATAAATTCATTAATCATCTCTTAATCAATGATAATCACGATTAATTAAGGTTAATGGCGCTTAATTCGGGATGGGGTGTAACAGATATGCACGAGAGCATGGAGGGAAGAATTCCATGATGCAGTTTTTCTTGCAATGCCTAATGTGGATTTTTACTTAAGCACAAAATACCTACGACAATCGTCGCTTAGGATTGTTACCAAAGGTGCCCGCCAGGATTGTTACAAAGGTGCCCTCAAATGATTGAAACTACTTCTACCCAAAAACAAGATTGAAACAACTTATCACTGAGGAAGAAAACCACGTGGATAATGTGTAGTGAATGCTAGAATCGGGGGTGGGTGTACCTATCAATCATACATGCAGTGACAGAACAGTCGGAGGGATTCAAAGTTCAAACAAACTTTCCACAAGTCAAAAAAGCAAGAAACGCATTTACTATTTTGCCTGCCCCCATCATCGAATTTGAAAGAAGAACACGCAATACACGTCCACAAATGCAACTCCTTTGCATTTCAACGCCCCCCTAAATTCTCAGTTGTGTGCCGTGTGCGGCAGATCCATTTCTCCCATCATGGCATTGGAATCCTATGCCTGTTTCCTCTCTCACGATAAATAAAAAGAGTTTTCAGTTCCTAATTTGCAATACTTTTTTATGAAATCGTAAAATAATTAGCTCATTTTTTTGCCTTTTCTTTTCAAAAGGAAGTATCCCTAGCAAACATGAATAATTTTCACACCAGAAAAGTTGCCAGATTTTCCACAATTTCTGCATAAAAGCAGCAGCAAAAACTTGAGGGTTTCTTAGAAAAATGTATAATTTTTTCAAATGCCCAAATACAATTCGGCATTTAGAAAACAAGAAATTAGAGAATTTCAAAGGTTAAAAATAATAATATTGAAGAATGATTTTTGAAATTTCGCTAATTATACCGAGAATTTCAAATGCCCAGTACTGCACAGCAGTTTCACATGAGGTTTTCATTCGAAATTCTAGGCTGACTAGATCAGCCTACTACTATTCATGGTCAAAATTTGTTTACTGCAGATGTAACATGGTGACAAGGTGCCATGTAGACAGACCACTAGGGTTTCAACGTAGGGTTTTCCTTTTTACAGGGTTTTCCATTGATTATCGTTAAGATACAAATGCTCTGTAAAAAAATAAAAAAAAGGACTGTGATTGAAGCTTTTTCAATCAATGAGAAAGTTAAGTACAGTGTGATTGTAATTTTAGTAATAAGAGTGTCATTAAGTGGGCCCTGCACATGGCATAATAACCATAGACTAACACCGAGTGCTGAGAATTCTCATTCCATTGAGCATATAAAGGTTTGATTGATTATGTCCATGGTTCAAAATTGCGGTATTGGTCGTAGTATCGTTCGAGCCAAAAAATCGATACGGTATCGATATCGGTCACGCTTATTGATCTATCGCAGTCGCCGCAGTGTGAAGCCACCCATAATAGCCTAGAGGCCCACAAATTAAGTCCTACCCAACCCAACCCATAAGTAGTCCGACCCAACTAAGGACTGGGTGATCAACTAGGAACCCAATAAACTGCAAAAGAAAGGCCTTCTCCTTTATGAAGCCCAAGCCCACATACACCTTCACACACATTAGATGTGGTGTGGTGCACCACACCTCTCATGTCATGGTCGAGGGCCCATGCAAGCTAATTTAATATAATTAGTCAAGGAAACATATATAAATGTCATTTTTTTCGTTTCAATACTACGAACATAGACTAATTTGATATATTTATCTTACGATTTTACATAGGGATATTGCCCATAGAGTAGCCCTTAGACTTGAAATTCGCCTCATAGAGGTCAAAGTTTAAGTATTTTCCTTATGCATCATACCGTGCGATATCCTAATGAGATATCACCGCACACATAATTCTGAGTGATATCGCACATGTGATATCCTAGGGCCGTGCGATATCGCACCATTATTATACGAACAGTTTTACTGGAATTATATAAACTTCAGCTATTATGGGACAAATGTCAAATATAAGAACAGTCGTACGGCCAATATCTGCCTTCTTAGTTCATAGTAAATATGTTTCACCTTATGAGTTAGGATGAGCGTCCTCAAATTGAAGAAAGAAATTTATTTTAAAATAGGGGAACATTCATATGCAACTTTCCCTCACCATAGGGTGAGGGGCACTTTCCTTTTTGGAAATTTCCAAGTACATAGGGTGAGGTTCAAAATGCATTTTTCATGTGCAAAAAGGGAAGTGTCCTTCACTCTATAGTGAGGGAAAGATGCATATGAATATTCTCCTTTAAAACATTTAGCCAAAAGGTGTGTTGTTTTCTTACAAAAGCATCTTGGTCAATCAAGGAACCGAGTATGTTTTCCATATTAAATGTTAGTTTCATATCCCTTTAGCCATGAGTTTGTCTCACACATTGATCCAAGTTAAGTAGATTCATGGTATATATATATGCCGACCTGATAACTGATGAGATCATATATATGACAGATCTGGAATAAGACCAATGAACCTTTGCCTATTAATAAATACATCATTATGTGTCATAATAAGATACATTACAAATTTACACAGATAATTAAGTATAATTTATGAGATTGATGCCCTTTGAGCCACCATGATAATTGTAGCCTCTCAAAAGCACTGCATCCTATGTATTAATGTTAATTCAATTTTAGAGTCAACTCTAGCTGGGGGACTGGCGGGCACCATTGCCCCCAGTATTTAAAAAAAAAAAAACCTAGTATTTAGAAAAACCAGTCTTTTTTTTACATTGCCCCCCCCCCCCCCCCCCCCACCCCAAAAAAAAAAAAAAAAAAAAAAAAAAGGAAAAACACCCCTATGTAATGGAGAATCTTAGTTTTTTCATATTGGCCCCGCAATAGTTTTTTTACATAATTTTCCTGCCTTCCACCCAAAGCAAATTTCATGGTTGGACCCCTGCTTATGGCACGAGCACGGATGAATTGTCTCACTGAACTTGTAGAACTCGAACTTTGAATCAAAAAAATTGAGAAGCGAATCAAATAAACTATTCCATCAAATTCTCTCATCAACAATCTTGAATTACAAATCGCAAACTCAAATTCAAATTAATTAAATCACGAACTAGGTAACTATAAAAGAGATCCACATGATTCGTCACCAGTGAATCTCACTGTATCAATTTTGCTAAAAAAATGTAGATTAGCTCTCATGCTTCTTTAGGGTATAGCTGCCGATCCTTTTATTTATTTATTTCTTTTGCTTTGATAAATACTCACATGCGCACGTACAATCTCACCCAAGTCATAGGTAGGGATTTATATACGGAAAGGAGGTGCTTTACCATTGAGTATAACTGTCAATTATGAAAATAATCCATGGAAAACTGAAACACAATAAACAAAATGGATTTTTTTTCTTACAAACTCCTCTCTCTCTCTCTCTCTCTCTCTCTCTCTCTCTCTCCATATTTGTGCAATTAATGGTGCGGAAAACCGAATTTATGGAGAATCTTTTTTGTGTTTCACTAAAAATTAAGCCTAATACCTGCCCCCTTCCCTATCAAAAGCAGTCTTATGTACAATCGTCTACTTTTCTTAGTGGAAAAGCAGTTGCACCAAATGTAGATTTTACAATAGCACGTAAAATTTTCACTTTTCATGTTTTTTCTCTCTGTGAGCAACATGTACACGTACACAAACATTCCTTAAAATTCTTTGAAAGAAGTGAAGTCAAGAGGGAAAGGGCCTCTTTCTCACATCCCTACATGAATTCCATTTGATTATAAGCCAAATCTTAACTAGTTTCAATGTAATAAGTTAATAACATATATCCTTTCTTTACCAATAATATAACAATATTATATCTTTAATTATGAAATCCTATCATCAAAGATCAAAATAAGATTTCAGCTTGAGTTTTATATACCCCAAATGTGCAGGTGGGCAATATTAAATCATACCTAACACACAAGCAAACGCAGCCCCCATACATCATACTAAATATATATAATATATATTACTACATGTTTATATATACTTAGATAAATAAATATTAGATATGGTCCATAAGTTCAATTGATGTTTTTGTTTTTATGCTAGAGCTGTGTCTATAAAATTTACACGGTGTAATTTTTGCATACCTGGAATTTGCAAATGTTGAACTTATATTGTTGATTTTCAAACATATTCTCCATGCACAATTCATTTTAATACATTTGCTTTAACTAGACGTGTAAACATATGTAAATTAAGAAATTATAATGTACATGAGGTTTTAAGAAGAGGAAGAGATGATCTATCTTAGTTTTTGTATAATTTAGTGGACACCAAGTCCTTTCTAGAAGGGAAATGGTGGGCTCCACATACGGCAAAAGATTCTAAGATATGAAACTTCATTACCTTGGAATTTTTTGGATTTATGAGAATGTTGAATGGTTGGGATCAGGAACTTCACACTAAATTAAGAGTGTAGAAAAATAAAATAGGAATTAAAAGCAGGATTTTTTTTTGATATACTTCTTAACACCGATGAGGATTTAAGATTTGAAACTTTTTACACCTTGGGGCTTATCATTCCTAAAATAATATTGAAATGTTCGGATCATTAATTTAAACCCTTGCATTTGATTGTAGAGAACATTAGGAAATTAAGATTAGGCTGTTGTTGCAATTTCATTCCTCTCAAGTTTTAGAAGGTTTTAAGATATGAAACTACAAACCTTGGGATTTTTTAGTTCTATCTATATATTAGCAGCTTTTGGGGTGGGGGGCGTAAGAGCGCAAAAACAATTAGAAAATGAGATAGGCTATTTCCCTTAGACAATTAGCTTTCATGACATAACCTGGATGGGAATGGCCCCAATTTCTTCACATAGCCTGAATGGGATAGGCTACCTCTAATAATATAATATTAGAGTCGATTCCACTTTATAAGAATAATAGATAAAAATTAATATAATATCAGAACCAATTCCCCCACTTCTTTCTATAGAAATTGTCAGCTGGGAAAAGTTTATACTCCTTACTAAATGGTAACATATTTTCCAACCCAAAGAAAAACAGGAAAAGAAAATTTGGTATTAGACTAATATACAGTTGGTAAAGAAAATTAAAGGTCAAGACCACTGTCTAAGCACTGCCAGTCTTGAGTCTACTAGTATTTCTGAAGGGAGGAAAAAAAAAAAAAAAAAACGAGTGCAGATTGACTTTGAAATTTTGAATAGGATTGACGGCCGCCGACTGAGCGTAAGAAACGTGCATCTAGAATAGTTTACTCCTTTTTCTGGGTACAACTGGAAGAACGCAACCCATACACTTTGATGACATTTTGACCAACTTCTCCCCATTTTCTCAGCTCGCATTCTCATTTGCAACTTTATGCATTTTTCCATTTCCAAACGGTCTTATAATTCCATATCCTACTGAGAGACTGCTTACTTTTCTTATCCAGTGCACATCATGGGGCTCATTAGGATGCCCATTTATCAGTGGGGGTGATACATGGAAGTCAATGTTTTTGGATGGTTTAAAAAACGACGACTGTTTGTTTGTTTGTTGGAATTTTAGGAATTTTTATTTAGAAAATTCTTGAATTCTAGATATAGTGGGATTTTTATATGTTTCTTTGGACTTGAATATTCAGGAATTTCTTCGAAATACAAAGGGAGTGGAATTCCTGAATTCCTAAATATCAAAAGAGACTTTTCATGTGGCTGGAATAAAAAAATGCTAGTGAAGAAACATGAAATTCAGAAATTCTAAAAAACATTATGTTACATCATGTCCAGGAATTTGTGGTCATGGTGAATTCTTGGCAGTAGAGTTGTTCAGATTGACCCGTGACTCGTGACCCGACCCGGTACCCGGCGTCTTAACGGGTTAACGGGTCAGACAATCATCCCAAATCATGACCCGACCCGTTAACTATTTAGCTACCCGGGTACCGGGTTTTAGCAATATGTTAACGGGTTGACCCAGTACCCGTTAGCATATTACTATTTTTTTTAAGAAAAATGTATGATATTGAATATTATTGATATTAGTTAATAGTTTAATTAAATATGTTAGATACTTTGATAATTTGATTCATTGATTGTTACTAATACATTATTAGCTGAAATAGATTGATCATTGATCAATGATCACCTCACTTGATCATCATTCATCAATCATATATTCATATTCATATAATCATATTCATCAATCATCACTTCATCAGATAATGAGCTCTATATTCAATTATTCATTGTATATTTGTATATTTATATAATTGTAATGTATCACGTATGAGTATGATACTATGAGTCTATGACTATGTGTCTATGTCTATGAGTCTATGACTTATCAAGTTATCACTTATATAGTTATATACTTAAATTTATCAATTATCAGTAATTTCATCCGTTTATGAGTCTTGTTGTATTATTTGTAAATTGTAAATTTGTAATTATAAATTTTTAAGTTTGTATATTGTTATTTATGAATTAGGGTTTATTTAACATTTGAACTTTACTTTTAAGCAGTTTTTACAGCATTTTTATAATTTTTATAAATAAAATTACAAAAACATCAAATGACCCGTTTGACACGAAACCCGTTTGACACGAAACCCGGCTGAGCCGATACCAGTTAACCCGATACTTGTTAAGCATCTTAATTACCGGGTCAAGGACTCGGGCCAAAATCATCGGGTCGGGTCGAGTTTGACCCGATAACCCGGAACCCGACCCGATGAACACCTCTACGTGGCAGAAATTCCACAAAAGAAACAGGCCCTAAGTATCAGTAAAATCAGCTTGTAAGACCATCCTAGCCTTTGATTAATAGTCATTAAGTTTAATGGTCTTTTTAACCATTGATTTCTTTGAGATTCAATCTAATGGCAGATTAAAGTTTGATGAGGGTGAAACTAGACTTGGTGCAAGGTGGGGGTTGTAGAAGTATGAAAGGGCATGCATTAATCAAAGTTGTGCCACCCCTCCAGTTTTGCATCCATGGTTTATTGAGATCTTCTAATTATTGTTGATAATTCAGCAATTGGTTGACCAAGATCCACCGATATAAGTTCTCTAGTGTGTCACAAAATAATAAAATTGGATGTCCTGATGGCTGACTAACCCATTTTTCTTCTTCTAAGCCGTCCATTTTCAAAGCCACTATGATCAATCGTCCACTACCTGTGGTCCATGATTTGAGAATTTTAATTGGAGGTGGGAACATCCTAGGGAATATCATACTCCAGCAGACAATCAAATTACTGCATGCCTTTATTAAGTCGTTTCCGTGTCGATTGCAGGTCGACTTTGACTCGAACGTGTTGACCTGCTTAGAGAGAGCTGGACCATTTGGATGGCCCAGATTGATGATTGGACCAATAACTAGTCAACAATTTCAGCAATGTGGCCCACCTATCACAGTTCAAAGTTCAAACCACTATTCACATGAGGGGTCAAGCTTAAGGACTCACCATAACCACATGGGGATCAACTTTTGCCACTCTACTGGGTCCTAATTAGATCAATTCTGCTTAAAAATTTTAGGTCGACCACTTCTCTTTTATTGTAAAAAATTCATTTCAATCCAAACTCTACCGCTTCCCTTTTGGCTCAAATTCTCCTCTTTCTATCACTAGCTCTTGAATTATATGAAGAGGTAATACTCTCACAACCTTGTATTTCTTTTGTTTTCTTATTTAAAACCTATGAATTCTTTAAATACATGAATATTTAAATTACAATAATGGTCATATCCGTGCTCACCACGGATTATTATGCTAATTCTTATTTATTACCAGACGAATTTACTATCACAAATCATAAAGTTGTAACAAATCAGTAGTCAAGCACATGTTAGGATAAGTTGGTCCAAACAAAATTTGGGTTTAGTGTGACCCGTATCAAACCCGTAAGATCCATTGTTGTGGACTCATGAGAGTGTATAGGTTTCCCAGGCTCAGGACCCAGTTGCACCGCGAGTCCAGTCAACATGGCCAGTATTTTATCCACGAGAACCTTCAGCTTCTCCCGAGACAATAAACAGACGAGAAATTCCCAACGCGAGATATTTAAAAGTATATGAGAATGGAGAACTGACAGAACGAGTCCAACGGATATGAAGTTTCTACAATATCTGCTACTGCTTTTACTCAGAATCCCCATTGTTTTCTAAAAATATCAACAAGGACCTCCACTTTTGTTTTTGCAAACAACCACTTTTATTCATTGAATCTTGGTCACCTATCTTAAATCAATTGAAAACCAGATTTTGACCGTTGAAATTCAATGTGATTATTTTAGTGTAAATGGATGAAAACTTTTTAAATCTAACTTAGTTAAAATGAAATTGGGAATGTTTGTAATGATTAAATTGACTAAGAATCAACAATCCTTTTTAGCATTATCACCCCTAATTTAAATTGTGAAAAGATAGTCTAAATTGAATCAAATTGAACTTAATTAAGTTATTTACGATAAATAAACGAACTAAGGATCTATGGTCTTTCCGCACCATCACCCATAATGTAATTAATCTTTAGAAAGATGAAAACTTTTTTATATTTAGCTTGAATCAAATTAAATCATAAGTATTTATGATGATTAAACTAACTAGCAATCAAAGATCCTTTTATATTATCACACCAATTTTAATCCTTTTTTGATGACATGGGCACCACAAAGATCTTTGATGCAACTGAACTAATCCTCTGGGTGACGCCCTCTAACCCCACGCAAATGTGCACTAAGAGAATCTTGAGCGCTTTCGAGCACAACATGTGGAAAGTAAAACTCACGCCTTTGCCACTCCACTAACTTCCTAGGGTACCCCGAGTACCCGGAGGTTGTGGGTTTGAAACTGCACTGCCACAATGGGGCTATAGGGGAGTTTCTCTCACTTCCTTCTAGGCCCGGAGGGATTAGTCCAACCCAAAGGGTTGAGAGCTCTCTGATGGTAAAAGAAAAAAGAAAAAAAATTAACTCCCTGGTGGGTCACACCCATTTTAATTTGTAAAATGATGAAATCTTTATTAGCTTTAATTTTATTCAAGTTAAATTAAAGGTTTTTTTATGATAGTTAACTGACTAATAATCAACAACCTTTTTTCATGATCACTCCTAATTAATCCCAGGACAAGCTTAAAGAACTATTTTATTCTCTTAAGATTGAGTGTAATGGAATTGTTAGAAAAGTCGCCATTCCCTAATTATGGTCAACGTAGTTTTTTGAAATTGCCAGCAATAAAGGGTGGTCATAAGCAAACTTTGCCAGCTTATGTTCGTACCTTGTCTCTGTTTATAAATCTGTTCCCTTCCATACCTCTGAAATCACAACTCCACCTCTTCTTCGCTAGTATCAATTCGACCTCCTCATCTTCTGTTCCTTTGAATTGAGATTCCATGGAAAATGAAATCGAGATTCCCAAGTACTTCATCTGCCCCATCTCTCTTCAGATCATGAAAGACCCCGTTACAACCGTAACCGGCATGACCTACGACCGTATCAGCATCGAGAGATGGCTGTTCCATGGCAGCAACACCAGCTGCCCGGTCACCAAACAGCATCTCTCCAAAGACTCCGACCTCACCCCAAACCACACTCTCCGGAGACTCATCCAGGCATGGTGCACCGCCAACGCAGACAACGGCGTCGATCGCATCCCAACCCCGAAAACCCCACCTGAAAAAACCCACTTCATCAAGCTCCTTCAAGACATCTGGGTTCCTCAATTGCAGCTTGAATCACTGAAAAAGCTCCAGATCTTGGCAACTGAGAGCGAAAGGAATCGAAGGCGGATGGCGGAAGCCGGGGTCGAAAAGACCATGGTTTGGTTGGTAACGGAGTGTTTCAAGAAGGATGATTTAGAATTGGTTGAAGAAGCTTTGAACGTTCTTTACCTAGTTCAAGCTCCTTTGGAGTCCATGAAGCTCCTCATCGTCGAAAACTACGATTTCATCGATGCGGTGACATGGGTTTTGCAGCAGGAGTCTGGTAGACTAAATAACGCCAAGATTCATGCAGTTCTCGTCTTAAAACCGGTTATCGAAACCTCCACCTCTCATTTCCTAGGACGTTTGAACGTGGAATTCTTCCAAGGATTGGTAAAGATCTTGAGAGATGGGATATCCCCCAAGGGGACCAAGGCGGCGCTGCGAATTATGCTGGAGGCATGCCCGTGGGGGAGGAATCGAATGAAGATAATCGAAGCAGGGGCAGTTTTCGAGCTCATCGAGTTTCAGCTAGCCACAACTGATAAGAGAAGCAATGAGCTTGTGCTGTGTATATTGGATCATCTTTGTGCAAGTGCAGATGGGAGGGCTCAGCTCCTTGGTCACGCAGCGGGTCTTCCATTGATATCGAAGAGGATTTTGAGGATATCGCCGGCCGCTGATGATCGGGCGGTCCGGATTCTCTCATCCATATGTAAGTTTTCTGCAACTAATGATGTTCTTGGGGAGATGTTGGGGGTGGGAACTATGACTAAGCTTTGCATGCTTTTGCAAGCTGGTTGTAGCGCAAATGTGAAGGAGAAGACAATGGGGGTGTTGAAGTTGCACTCCAAGGCTTGGAAGAACTCTTCATGTAGCGCTAGTGTTTATTTGCTAACAAGGCAGCTAGGCATTTAACATTGGGAAGAATGGGAGAGGCAACTAGGTAGGTTGATAGGTGATTTTGATTTTGACTTTGAGGTTGGAAGAGAATTATCAATGTAAGATATATTGTCAACTTGTAATTATTTGTTACTTCAATTTCATATACCAAGAGAAGAAGAATAATCCAACTCTAACACATCAAATGTAAACTTGATGGAAAAAATTTTGTACGGTCACCTACAGTACTGAATATCTCTCTCTTGTTACCAAAGATGGACATTTTACCCAGACGTTCTTCGTACAGTCCGTACCAACGCGTAGACCAAAAGGCTTTTTTTTTTTTTTTGCGATATCACAACAAATGTTGCGATATCACAATTTAAGTTGCGATACCGCAAATTTTGTTAGTTGCGATATCAGAACTGAAAACCCCCTTTTCCCTAGGTTTATCCGTCCATGGTCGACTATTCCTTATTTTCACTGCGGTAACTCTCTCCCTCAGCCAAATTTGACCGTCCTCCCTTGCCAACCTATTTGCAAATACGCAATGTCGCCAACGTTCGTTCGATGTCGATGAAACATCATTGTCTCCATTGTCTCCATCGACTAGGGATTTTGGCCACCGTTGTTTTGCAATCTAGGAGTTTCGAGCTTGGTGTCGTTGCAGTCGCCCCTGCTGAACTTGGTAATCCTCATTCCCTCTCTCTTTTAGCGAGATCTGGTATTCTCTTTCCTTTTCTTCATTCTCTCTATTTATATCTGTTTGTGGGTTTAGAAAATCCTAAATGATCTGGTTTCTAACTGAAACGGCAACTGTTGTTGGAGTTTGCACCGACATCATCTAGGGCATCAGAGTGGGGCCACTACAACATATTATATTTTTTGCGAAGCTTAAAATCGTAGCAATAGATAACAGAACCGTTGCAAATGGTTTTGAAAGCGTCGATGTGACGTTGCAGTTGATGCCGACGCAAAAGATAAAAAACGAAGCTGAAAAGCATAGCAAAAGGTATACCCATCAACTACGGTTTTAAGCGTTGTTAATGATATTAATAGCGTCGCTGGATATATATTTTTTTTCCATTTAAAAGTTTTACCAATGATTTAAAGAGTTGCAAAAGGATTACTAACTGCAACATTTGTTTGTTTTTGTCGCAGATAGTCTGTTTTGGCTACGGTTTAGAAGCGTTGCTAAAGGGCTATTTGTTGCAACGCTTGTAAGGGTTGTAAAAGAACCATTTTAAGTATAATACAACACGTATTTGCAACGCTTGCAAGGGTTGTAAAAGAACCATTTTCAAGTATAATACAACACATTTGCAACGCTTGTAAGGGTTGTAAAAGAACCATTTACAAGTATAATACAACACGTATTTGCAACGCTTTAAAAAACGTAGCATTAACTCTTTTACATTTGCAACCTTTTGAATATGTTGCAGAAGATCTTTTCTTTTTCCCTTTCTGAATTGGATTTTTTATACATTGATTTAACATTAACATTGACCTAAAAGAAAATTTGCACACTCAAAAACATTTAACTAACAAAAGATTTAATTTCATAGGTTCTAAATGTAGAAAAGTACAGTTAATTATCACAGTATCCAAAAAAATTCCACATAGCCTTCCAAGTTGTCATCCTTCCTAATCTTACAAAACATCATTCAAAATTCAAGGGATAAGTCTATTGCGTTTACGATCATCTTCCATCCTTTTCAACCCCAAGAGTCTTTGCAAAGTACGTACTCATGATGTAGAACCATTATGCAATTCCAAAAAAAAAAAAAAATTGGTTAAGCATTCATTTATTCTATAACTAACTGAGATATTAGTTATGACCTTAACTTAAAGATCAAGAATTGGTAGATAAACAAACTAGTTCGATCGTGTTCATGATCACGTGAATGGTGTTGACATCAGTTACATTAATAAGCAGGAACTAAGATCTAGTATTTTAGTTACATTAGTAAGTAAGAACTAACATATAGTATTTTAGAATGTATGCAGATATGTCATGCCTATGATTAATGCATAAAAAGATTTCAGTATGGCTTTAAGGCAAAATGCAAACAAGTTATTCATAATTTCTTATATGTATACAATATAAGAAATCTCCTTCAATGACCAGGCATGTGGGTCAGAACAAAACTTTCAACAATATTTTTTTTTGAAACAACCACTTAACGCATCTCAATTAACAGAAACAACTCCAAATAAACAGAGGATTCATCATAGATTGTCAACATCAACATGAGATGAGGAGCCACTAAATATTTTAAAGTTTGATTCAAAAATGTCTTCAGAATGGGGTTTACTAAGGAAGTGAAGGGGTGGAGCACCACCACCAAAACGACCACGACCACGGCCGAATGTGGGACGTCTATCACCACCAACACAGCTGAATGATGGTTGAAATTAAGTTGGAGCACCACCCTTATCCCCACCAGAATCTCCTTGGTCTCCACGGTATCCATCTCTATCACCGCCAAATCTTGGCCTGTCTCCATCAAAGCGAGATGGTCCTCTAGGGTGGTCCCCATCATCACATTACTGGATCAGATTGAGCATAACCCATACCCAAAAAAAAAAAAAAAAAAAAAAAACAAAACAAAAAAGGCATCTTTGCATATAGATTGGTATGAGGTCAGGCTTTGCCTGACAGAACAGATGATAATAACAGAAGATAAATGATTCATACAGAGAAAAGGCAACAGTGTTATTACAAACGAAGCATGAATGTCCTCAATTGAAATTGCGCTCGCAAAATGAACATAACTTAAAACTCATCGAATGCAACATGTTACTATCTTAGAGACAATCTGGATTAGTTAAGATTCTTGATGTGGGCACACCCTATTAGCCGTGTCCCAGCTTGAATGTTTGGTGACATAATACAACCCAATATTCTCCTCTTCATATACATTACACAACATCTTCGAGTTCTAACTCACTTGGCTAGTTAGCTTACATGAAATTACTGGCTGTGCTGGAGATGTGGGCACACCCTCTCTGGTTCCCCTCTAGTCCACAGATTAGGAAGCTCACCTCTCCTTTTTTACATTTTTCAAAATGGTGCCTGCATTAACATTACAATTAAAGAAATAGAAATGGCTTGCTAAATGGCGTATCTTCTTTTCCACCAGCAATTGTACATGCCGCCCCCCCCCCCCCCCCCCCCCCCCCCCAACCAATCTTTCGGTAATCTAAGCTATTCATTGGCAGTCCCATGCAACCTTCCCTATTGAATGATACTTGTCCAACCCACACTAAATGGATAGTTACCTAGACTCTCCATTTTTCTTGAACTTCATCCATAAGCATAAAGATTGAATAGCTAGGATTTCGTGAAGAAACTAATAATGCCATCCCCATCAAAAACTTATCCAAAATAATTATTAACCATGGCGAAAATGAGTATGAGTTCATAAGAACATTTTATTTATAAATATACAATATCCAACATGCAACTTAATATATTCTCCTAATCTGTACTCTATAATAAAGACAAAGATAAACACATACCACAGAAAAGTTGGCCCCAATGTGCGCCATGAGAAAGTTCAATTTAGCTTCAGAAGCTGCTTTCCAATTTTGTAACTCCTGAACCTCGTCTCTCAGCTCTTGTGCTTGTCTCTCATGCTCCTCAGCTTGTCTCTCAGCTGCCTCAGCTCTCCTCCTAAGTTCCTCAACCTCTGGATAACAATAAGAAGAGGAGGATGACATTGGGTCCACGCCGTGACCAAGACCAACGATGTAACCTGGTTTTGTACCTAAGACTTTATTAGCAATGTCATCCTAGTCATGGCGGTAGAACCTTCTTCTAGGGACTCAGCCTACATCTTCAACATCTTATCCTGTAATTATAAATAAAGGCAAATATCAAATTAAAAAAATATTTTGGACGAAAAATCCTAATTATAGACAAGAAAAAAGAGGAAAGAAAACTTGATCCTCACATAGTTTTCTTCAGCAACAGAGCCACTCCAGCCTTTGCCCGGATTATAATACATCATGCGATAAAATTCAATCCTGCCGGGCTCTTGTTGAGTTTGTGCATTACGCTATAACAGGTTCAATCCCAAAAATGTTTATTGTTGGCCATGCCAATTCTAAATCCCCATTTGTAGATATAATTATATACTTAAATAGCATTGTCAAACATAAGCTACTAATTCCTAATACAGATGAGAACAAGGTACATAGCAAAGTACCTAGAACATTACAAAAGAAGCATATTTGTAAATCATTTCTCACAAAGGCATCAAAGCATCTTGCCACATTTATTGCACTTCTGGGACAAGTTCTCCTATTTATATACTTACTTTACACAAAGCAGCAGTAGCACCTTAAAGTCTAAATTAGTGCTTCCTAGTTCCCCCCACCCAAAACTAGATGAATACCAAATTGAATACGCTTGACAATTGACATAGCATCACATAACAAAGTACACAAATATGATATAACACATGAAAAATCCAATAATGAATATCCAAGATCTTACTCAAATCTAAATATCAGACACGAGAATTTATAAACATTTATAATACCTTATCAGCTCGATGATTCAAAAATGATCTTGAACCACCACGGTGATGAACTTTTTTCTTGGCACGAATGGCCTTGTTTACCGTGCTAAGTTTCTGCAATAAAATTATGTTAGTTATAAGCTAGTACAATAGGATACAAATACGAAGTTTGAATAATAACATTTTTTTACCTTGAATTTGTCTGTTTCAAACCAATCACAAAGCCGTTCCCAGTCCTCCTGTGCGACGTTGACTTATGGCTTCCGTCTGCATTGATCATTTGAAAGAGACTTGTAGTAAACGTGCAACCTGCACCTGAACTCTTTGAGGCGCTGCCCTAAGTATTTATTGATAGCCCTTTCGACATGCGGGAGATGGATATCAATGTCAAAGCTCTTCTGCAAATAAGTTTTGCAATGAAATGTTAAGAAGAATTCGACTCCATAAATATTAAATCAACTAAATAAAATTATTTTTATTACCAAAATATGTTCGTGCATCGTTTGAACTTTAGATTTGTATTCCTTCTTCACCTTTCTCCAATTATAAAGTGACAGAGGTGCATATTCGCGGCAAATTATGCCAACTTCATAAGCAAATTGCTGACTCCAATCTCCTACGGGTTTTGACTTACCTGGTGGTATCTCAATCCTAGGTTAGTACCACATGTGTCATGATTAGGAAGGAATTAAAATACACAATATTTCTGATGCTATCACTCATGGATAATTAAAATTACCTTTTACATAACCATTCAATCTATGTCAATATCATCATCACTTGATACAACATTCTCTTCTTCATAACTATAATAATCTATCATTGCATCGTCTTCTTCATCAATTTCATCATCATTAATGAACAAATCCCCTGTCTGTACTCTACCCATATTGGTCAGTACCACATGTACATCAACTTCACTTGGGTTCAAATCTTCCCTACTCAGGTGTAGAGTTGCAAGTTCTTCATTCTGAATATTATAACAGTTAAGTTCTTAAAGTGTGTGATCATGTTCGACAATGCCATTCACAACGACATGCTCCTCTTGTTGAAATGCCTCAACACCATGCTCTACTACAATTTCTTCCTCCTTCTTTGAAATATCATATACATTTCTTGGCTTTATCTTCTGCACAACTTGCCAACTACTATGCAATTTAGTATCGCTCACATAAAAGACTTGACCTGCTTGGGCAGCGAGCACAAATCGATCATCTTTGTACCAAGTTCGGGAGATATTAACACTAGCCACATGGCTATCTGTTTGAATAACCGTCCTTCTATTACCAACATCATACCAATCACATTGAAAAAGATAAACTTGATTGGAATTTAAGTAGTTTAACACTATGACATCAGTTAAAACACCAAAGAAATCAATCTCTTTTGATTGGTGACATCCTTGCACAACGACACCACTATTTTGAGTACGGAGATTTACTTCCTTATCCTTTGTGTGAAACCTAATCCCATTAACGATGCAACAATTATATCGAATGACACGATGATCAGGCCCGCAAGCTAATGAATATAAATCATGGGTAGCTTCAGGAGATTTCTGGGATCGCAATTCTTACATCTACGAGAAAAGTGTACAAAATCAATAGAAAATACAATATAATTAAGACTTACAAGTACCTTTACTTTTGGGTCCCTAAGAAAACTTACACGTTGTTCAAACCATTCAGCAAAATACATTTCTTGCCTCTCTTCCAAATTATTTGGACTTTGCCTTTTAAGCTCAGTCAGGTGTTGTCTACATAAAGAAAATATATATTTATTGAATCTTAGTATAAATCAGTTAGAAA
Source organism: Litsea cubeba (assembly GCA_012931725.1). Taxonomy (NCBI): domain Eukaryota; kingdom Viridiplantae; phylum Streptophyta; class Magnoliopsida; order Laurales; family Lauraceae; genus Litsea; species Litsea cubeba. The sequence goes on from CM022952.1 coordinate 35,032,465, forward strand.
TATATATATATATATTGAATCTTAGTACATATGGTTGCACTCACTCGAGATATGGAAATACTTCTTCTGAATTATTCAGCACATAATAACGAGCCTTGTTGTAATCTTTTAGATTCAAGCTGACAACTTTAGAAGCTCCTAATGGTTGCGCATTCTGTGAGAAAACATGCAACCTAGTAGGTTGTTCCTCCTGACCACCATCAAAGTTTCGTTCTTCATGATTGAAGCGTGTTTCAATTCCTTGGAGATACATGGAACAAAATGTCAGGCATTCGTTATCAATGTATGCTTCAGCAATTGAACCTTCTGGATGTGCCTTGTTACGAACATATTGTTTCAAAGTGTGCAAAAACCTGTCTAAAGGTTTATAATTATTGTAGGCAAAACAAAGTATAACTTTAAAATTTTAAATGCATATACATGTTACCTTTCAATGGGATACATCCACCGATATTGTACATGTCCACCAAGAATTGCCTCTTGCGGTAAATGAACAGCAAATGAACCATTACATCAAAAAATGAAGGCGGAAATATCTGTTCAAGTTTACAAAGTATCACAGCAATGTCTTTCTCCATATTCTCTAGCACTTCCAACCTTAATGTCCTCGAACACAACTCTTGGAAGAAGAAACTCGGCTCAATCAATGCAATGGATACATCAATGGACAAGAAACCACTCACGGCAATTGGGAGAAGACGTTGTAAAAGTACATGGCAGTCATGGCTTTTCATTCCTAATATTCTACCATCATTGACATTCACATACCGAGAAATATTAGATGCAAAGCCATCTGGAAACTTTACAGATTTCAACCATTCGCAAAATGCATTTTTCTCGGTCGATGACAATGTATAGCATGCAGATGGTATGATAAACTTATCACCCCAAGGAATTAGATGCAACCCTTTACTTATACCCAATTCTTCCACATCTAATCGAGCTTGCATTGAATCTTTTGTTTTACCATCAATACCCATCATAGTTCCTAAAATGCTCTCACAAATGTTCTTTTCAATATGCATCACATCAAGGTTGTGATGTAGCTTCAGGGTTCGCCAATACGATAATTCGAAAAATATACTCCTCTTTGACCAATTCAACTCAATCTGTGTGCGCTTCCTTTTCTTGTTATTCAGATTCTTCCCAAATTTCCGTACTTCAACCAGTTCAAGTTGTGATAACACATCATCCCTAGACAAATCCTTTGGTTTTGGCCTGTTCTCAACCTTCGCATCAAATAAGTTCTTACCACGACTCCGCCAACAATGTCGTGATTGCAAAAAACGACGATTGACCATTTAACATAACTTGTGGCAGTTCTTTAGATACATAGAAACTGTGTCTTTGTAACAATTTGGGCATGCCATTTTGCCTTTGGTGCACCATCCAGACAAGTTAGCAAATGCATGAAATTCATTAATAGTCCACAATAATGCAGTGTGCAGCTGAAATATTTGCTTGGTCACAACATCATCTGTCTCCACGTTATTCTCCCACAAATCTTTTAATTCATCTATCAACGGTCGTAAATACATATCAATGTCATTTCCCGGTGATTTAGGACCATGAATAAGTAGTGACATGAAGATGAAAGGATCCTTCATACATTTCCATGGTGGCAAATTATAAGGCATGAGCATTACTGGCCACATGCTGTACATGGTACTCAAGTCACCAAAAGGGTTGAACCCATCGCTTGCAAGGCCTAGGCGGATATTGTGAGGATCATTTGAAAACCACTTATTCTCTTTGTCAAAATCTTCCCAGACTTTAGAATCAGCTAGGTGCCTAAATACATTTTCCTCCTGAACTCACTTTTCTTTGTGCCACCTCATATCTACAGCAGTCATCCTTGACATAAACAACCTTTGAAGTCTTGGTTTAAGTGGAAAGTATCGTAAAACTTTTTGTGGTATTTTCTTAAACTTGCCTTCAACAACTTTGTACCTCGGCTCTCCACATTCCGGACAACTTCAAAGATTTTCTTTGTCCTTCCCCCATAAAAGTGCACAATCATACTTGCATGCATGTGTTGCAATATAACCAAGCCCTAACTCTCGCATTAATATCTTCGCCTCATGATAGGACTTTGGTAGCGTCTCACCCTCAGGCAATGCCACTTTAATCAGTTGAAGAATCATATCAAATGATTTGTTACTCCAACGATTAATTACCTTCACATGAAACAACTTCACGAGATAATCTAATTTTGAGAATTTTTTGCAGCCTGGATACAAAGGTTGTCGCGATTCATTCATGAGTTTCTCAAACAAAGTAGCATTTCCTTCTCTCCCATTAAGACCAGTAAATGTTTCTGATTCCATGGTTGTAAAATTATCAGCATCTCCATATTGCATGTCTGGAACTGGATTATTCATACGAGTAGGTGCCCATAAATCTTGAAGTAGATCATGCACCCCATCAAAAACAACCCCTTCATCAGCACCAACATCATCGTCATCATCATCATCAGAAACTCTTCATATTCTTCACCATGATGTACCCATCGAGTGTAATCATTGTCCATCCCATTGTCAAGCAAATGATCTTTTACTTCGTTGATTTGCTTATAATACATATTATTGCAAATCCTACAAGGACAACGAATCCTACCTGTGACGTCAATATGATTACTAGCGAGAGCAATGAAATCATCAATACCTTCAGTATATCGAGTGCCGAAACGATCCGACAGATCCATCCAACTCTTATCCATCTATATGTGCAATTCTATACAATTTAAATTAAAAAAAATGTCAATTGCAAAGGCAAATATTGCAATTTCACGACATTTGAAATGATAGGAAAAATAAAAAGAAACAATTGTACAAAAGAGCAAATGGACAGAAGAACAAGTTAACTTCTAATATAAAGCTATAACTAGGAAAAAATCGAACAAATAGAATATAAAGCTATATAAACCTTTCCCGGCGATTTCTCTTGTGCCGGCAATTAGCCGGGAAAACTATGCCACTAAAACCTTTTCCCGGCGAAATAAGGTAGCGCCAGGAAAAATCTATATATTGCCGGCATTATTTTTCGCCGGGAAAAGAGCTTCTTTCGCCGATAAAAGATGTTTCTTTTTTCAATAATAAAATTTTAAAAAAATTTTGCCGGCGTTTTTTTGCGCCAACAAAGCATTACCGGCGTTATTTTAGAAAAATTATGGTTCATTTAGAAAAGTAAAAGAAGTATCTCTGTTTTCAAAACACCAATACTAGAGAACGAGTAAGATTCTACAAAACCAAAGTCAATGAAAATAATAATGATTATTGTTATAAGAGAGTGGGAATTACCTATATATGTGTAGCACCAAATACTGATGCAAAAACTTGAGAGAAACTCCTGTAACAATATAATGCGGCAAGAAAGCTCAAAAGCAATATCACTTCCTCGTACTCATGTTTCCACTAAAGCAACCAAAATCCACAAATTCACACGTAGCAGTCCCAGCTCAGCAGAGGATCAGACCAGCTGGCGCCATCTGGCTTTCTAAACATTGGCCAAAGCCCAGCAAAAATCAAAATCAGCAAATCTCTCATACATCAACCTCATTTAGCATTTTCCTATATGATTTTCTACATAAAAGCGGAAAAATAATATTTTTGGAAAACAGCATACAGAATACACTATATAGGTTATGCGCTTGCAAGTGTTGATTCATAAGCAAGTTTACATGATCTTAAGACACTTTCATCAAGGTGTCAACTGGCCTCTTCATATGATAATATTGCAACACCAACCCCTGTTTGAGTTATGAATCCAACTTCTAAAATCTTGTGTTGTGGTAATTGTGTGGGGAGATTTCCGGAACACAGGATCAAGCTAATCACAACCATCAGATGAGACTAAACACTCTCACGTGCTATCCGCGTGCCATCCACGTGGAACCAAACTCACCTCGGCTAGCAGGGCAGAGGCCTCGGCCGAAGTCAAGCAGTTTCGGGCCGCTAGCGCCGAGCTCGGCTACACCGTGTGCCTATCTCGGCTGAGAACTCCACCTCGGCTGAAGGAGCCAGGACGAAAGCCGAAGTAAGAAAGAACCTCCACTCGCACCCCTCATCCCCCACGTCATCAGGCACGTGGAGGAAAAGGGGCGCGAGCTAGTAAGACAGATGCGACATCCAGCCGTTCACAATCTTCGCCAGATCCCTGATAAGGCGGCATCCAGCGGCTGAAGCCACGTCAGGGCGAGGCCCGAGGGCGGATCCGATGGTACCCCAACCGTCAAAGGCGCCCAACACGATCTGGCCCAACGTGACGCGCATTTAATGCAACGTGGGCTGATCCGACTGGCATTAAATGCAGAGTGGGCTGGATTGGACCGCATTAATTGCAACGTGGGTTGATCATGACTTACCAGTCGAATCATGAGACCCATGCCAAGATATCGTCCAAGATATCTTCCTAATCGTCTATAAACAGAGCGGCATTTCACATGCAAGGTACGCACAATACAATCCACAGAGCTGTTACTCTGCCTCTCTTCTTCCTCTCCTTCCATTGTTCCAGTTCACTCACTGACTTTGGCATCGGAGAGCCTTGCGCCGCCCAGGCCAGGGTCCTCTGACCGTTTGTTCTTCTCTTTCAGGCTTTCGGACGGTACCCAGTCATCACCACCTTGGATAAGTCCTCTAAGGCTCCCCAGTTATTGTGGGTCATTATTTTCTGCACCTACAATTGGCGCCGTCTGTGGGAAAGTAATATCCCAACCTTCCCAACCTTCCCAACCTTTTCAACCTCAATCTCCCAGAAGCCATGCCTCCGAAAGCAAGGAAAGGCGGAGAATCCTCAAGAGCAGCGCTCGAGCTGCCACCACCGTCGACGGACGTCCCTCCTCAAGGGCGTTCCAGAACGGTGCATGGCGCATCTGCAGGCGAGGGCCGTTTAGGCTCGCAGCTTTTCGTCGAGGTCCCCCTCCAAGAAGGACTCGAGACCTCGTTCTCAGCAGACGAAGTTACGCCACCCCGACGCGACGAGCGTCGGCATGAGCGTCCTCGCAAAGATAAAGCCGTTGCCGTGGAAGAAGCGCGTCGAGTTCAGCCTCCTGCCGCTGGAGGAGATGTCGCAGCTCAAAATGCTCTCCTCCAGAAGCAAGAGCGGATGATCCGCGAGCTCCAGCAGCAGCTGAGAGCAGCGCAGACTGCCTCGTTGAGGCAAGTCTCTGATCCTCAAGGAAAGAAGAACGACGCCCCCAGCAGGGCAGCCCAGCCTCCTCGCGAAGATCTCAGAAACCATTTGGACCACAAGCGGAGCCAGATCCATGACGAAGGCTCGAGCAACAGCCGAAGTCATCATAGCTGCGACGGCCGAGCCCATAGCCATCACAGCCCGAACCACTCCAAGCGAAAGTCAAGAGCCCAGACTCCGGAAAAGGACGACGAGCAGGAGCGATTTGACAAGCGCGTCAGGTTGGCTCTTCAGCGCAACCTGGACGTGCGGGACCAGAAGCAGATCTATGGCCACACTGATCTAGGGGCCTCGCCCTTCACGAGGGACATCGAGCGCACCCCTTTGCCCAAAAGGTTCTCCATCCCGCGGTTCGTCCCCTACGACGGACTGTCCGACCCATCCACTCACCTCCGTCACTTTTCCCAGAAGATGTCCATCTGGGGAAACGAGGGTCACCTTAACTGCAAGATATTCTCCTCCAGTTTGGGTGACCTCCCTCTGAAGTGGTTTTGCGCCCTCCCAGAGGAGTCGATTTCGAGCTGGAAGGAGCTCCAGCTCTCCTTTCTGAAGAAGTTCCAAGCTTACAGCGCCGTCCCTAAGAAAGAAGGGGACCTTCTCGCCCTGAGAATGAAGTAGGGTGAGACCCTCGCCAAGTTCGCCCGACGATTCTGGGCGGTTTACAGCCAGATCGAGGGCACTAGGGAAGAGATAGCGATCTACGCCTTCCAACATGCCCTGATCCCCGGCCACGACCTCCGGAAGGACTTGGTCGGAGACCCCCCAGAATCCATGCCAGAGCTGATGTCCCGGATAAAGCGCTTTGTCGCCCGGGAGGAAGATGAAATCCAGGCCCGGGAAGAGGACGGAAGACCGGAGCTCGAGCAGAAGAGCAACCAGCCTCGGCAGAGAGGCGGGGGGCCCCTTCAGAAGCAAGAGCCCAAGCAGGCCTGGTCCGCCAGTTCGGCGAAGCCTACGTCGTCCCGATCTGGGGGCACCTGGAGGCCCAGACCTCCCACCAGCGCCGGTCAGAGCGTCAACGTCGTCTTCAAGGAGCCGACGTACCGTATCCTGAGCAAGATAAGGACTAAGCCATTCTTCCAGTGGCCTCCGCCCTTGAAGAATGAGCCCACCACCGGCAGCCGAAGCAAGCTCTACTGCTCCTATCACAGGGGTAAGGGGCACAAGACCGAGGACTGCAATTCTCTGAAGTGGTACCTGGAGAAGCTAGCCAGCGAAGGCCACATTCCAGAGTTCATCAAGGCCGATGATGCCGGCGGCAGCGAGGGCCGAGCTCACTAGAGCGCGGCTCGGGAGCCAGACAGTGAGGATTCCGAGAAGATCATTAACGTGATCCATCTGGCGTCCCCAGTCCCTTCTCCCTCGTCTCGTGGAGGCTTGCAAGCCCGCGCCGAGGCTAGGCGAGCGTCGCACGGGAAGGAGGTGATGAAAGCCGAGCTCGCACCGGCATCCAAGAGAGCCCGCCGCGACCGTCCCGCTATCTCGTTCTCAGATAAGGATCTAGAGGGAATTCAGCTCCCTCACAACGACCCCCTGCTCCTCACAATGAAGCTGAGAGACTTCACCGTGAAGAGGATCCTCGTCGACTCCGGCAGCTCTTCCGAGGTCCTCTACTACGACTGCTTCAAGAAGATGAACCTCTCGGAAGCAGACCTCACGGAGGTCCGTGCACCCCTACTAGGGTTGTCAACCACGCCAGTCTATCCCAAGGGTAGGATCACCTTGGAGACCCGGGTCGGCGGAGCCTCCATGTTGGCCGACTTCCTGGTCGTGGACGCCCCTTCTCCCTACAACGTCATCTTGGGCAGAACGTGGCTCCACAAGTTGGAAGCAATCCCTTCTTCCCTCCACCAGAAGCTGAAGTTCATCCTCGAGAACAAGGAGGGCAAGATGGAAGTGGTCACAGTGGAGGGAGACCAGCAGCAGGCCAGGCAGTGCATGCTGGCCGCGGTCCCGGCAGTGAGAAAGCCAGAGCGTGTCAACCTCGCCGAATTCGAGAAAGGCCTAGACGAAATCGGCCGAGACCCCGAGAAGAAAAGCATGAAGATCTGGCCGAGGTCAGGCTAAACTCGGCAGACCCAGATAGGTTCTTCCTGATCGGCACCCAATTGCCAGACGAAGAGAGAGGCGAACTCTCGAGGTTCCTGATGCGGAACGTTGATGTCTTTGCTTGGAGCCCAAGCGAAATGCCCGGGATTGACCCAGAGATCATGTGCCACAAGTTAAATGTGGACCCCAACCACAAACCAGTAGTACAGAGGGCCCGGAGGACAGGGCTGCAGCAAACAGACGCGGTCGTCGAAGAGGTCGACAACCTGCTGAAGGCAGGTGCCATCCGGGAAGTCCAGTACCCGGTCTGGCTGGCCAACACGGTGGTGGTCAAGAAGAAAACTGGAAAATGGAGGGTGTGCGTGGACTTCACAGACTTGAACAGGGCCTGCCCTAAAGATAGTTTCCCCCTTCCGAAGATTGACCAACTGATCGACGCCACCGCTGGTCACGACCGAATGAGCTTCCTCGACGCCTACAGAGGCTACCACCAGATTCCACTATTCGAGCCCGACGAGGAGAAAACGTCATTCATAACCCCCCGCGGTACTTACTGCTATAAGGTGATGCCCTTCGGGCTAAAGAACGCGGGGGCGACCTATCAGCGCCTCGTGATAAAGATGTTCCAGGCTCAGCTCGGCTGAACAGTAGAGGTGTACATCGACGACATGGTCGTCAAATCAGTGCACTCCAGCGACCACCTGGCGGATCTTGGCCAAGTCTTCGACATCCTTCGCGCGTACAAGCTCAAGCTAAACGCTTCCAAGTGCGCCTTCGGCGTAGCCTCTGGCAAGTTCCTCGACAGCTTGGTGACACGGAGGGGGATAGAGGCTAATCCGGACCAGATCACCGCAATCCAGGGCATTCAGAGCCCCTCTACCACGAAAGAAGTCCAGAAGCTTACGGGAATGGCTGCAGCACTCAATCGCTTCATCAGCCGGTCATCAGATAAGTGCAGGCCTTTCTTTCAGCTTCTAAAGAAAAATTTGAAATTCCAATGGACCCCTGAGTGCGACCAAGCATTGGCCGCGCTCAAAACTTATTTGATGTCACCACCCTTACTCTCCACCCCAACTCTGGGGGAGATTTTGTATTTATATCTTGCGGTCTCGGACCACGCAGTGAGCTCCGTCCTCATCAGGGAGGACGAGGGAATTCAAAAACCAATTTATTATACGAGCAAGACCCTGCTCGATGCCGAGACCAGGTACCTTTTGTTGGAGAAGCTTGCGTTGGCCCTCGTCAGTGCCTCCCGCAAGCTCTCCCATTATTTCCAATCCCACACCATTGTGGTGATCACGGAGCGTCCACTCCGTTCAATATTTAAGAAGGCTGACTTTTCAGGGCGAATGTCAAAGTGGGCAGTTGAACTGGGGCATTATGATATACAGTACCGTCCCCGAACTGCGATCAAAGCCCAAATTCTAGCAGACTTCATCGTTGAGTTCGTCTCGCCCAATTCAGCTCCGACCCAGCCCGGCACGGCACTGGGGGGCACAGGGCACGAGCCAGAACTGACTGAGGTCGAACAGCCACCCACCTCGGCATGGAAGATCTTTGTCGACGGGTCATCCACCTCCAAGAGAGCTGGTGCCGGCATAGTCCTCCAATCGCCAGAGGGTCTGGTCATAGAACAGGTTTTCACCCTGGACTTCAAAGCGACAAACAATGAGGCAGAGTATGAAGCACTGATAGCAGGGTTGAACAGCGCCCAAATCCTCAAAGCCCAACACCTGGTGATCTTCAGCGATTCTCAACTGGTAACTAGCCAGCTCGCCGGAGACTACCAGGCCAGGGACGACAGGATGGCGGCCTACTTAGCCCTTGCGAAAAAACTACTGTCTCATTTCCAGAAAGCCGAGGTCAGGCAAATATCCCGAGATACCAACACGCACGCAGATGCGCTTGCGAACCTGGCCTCCGCCGTCGAAGCAGGAAAGAAAAGGACCATCGAGGTTGGGTCAGTATCAAGGTCAAGCTTAAAACTCCATTCATCTCGGCTTGTCTTCTGTGCTGATCTCGGCCCAAGCTGGATGGATCCAATCGTCGCCTACTTGAAGGATGACTAGCTCCCTGAAGACAAGACTGAAGCTCACCGGATCAGACTCAAGGCAGCTCGATTCTGGCTCTCTCCCGAAGGCAAACTCTACAGGAAATCCTTCACAGGTCCTTACCTCCAATGCGTCCACCCGAGCAAGGTGGACAACTTCCTGTATGAGATCCACGAAGGAATCTGCGGCAGTCACATAGGAGGTCGATCACTGACCTACAGAGCAATAAGCCAGGGTTACTGGTGGCCCTACATGCAGAAGGACGCGCAGGTGTACGCCAGGAGGTGCGAGAAGTGCCAGAAGTTCTCCCACTCTCTCCACCAGCCAGCACAAGATCTGAGTCCCCTCACTAGCCCATGGTCCTTCGCCCAATGGGGCCTGGACATTGTGGGGCCTCTTCACCGAGCTCCAGGAAACAAGAGATGGCTGATAGTCGCTACAGACTACTTCACAAAATGGATAGAAGCTGAACCGTTGTCCTCAATCACGGACAGGGACTCCAGGAACTTCGTTTGGAAAAACATCCTAACGAGGTTCGGCATCCCCCGGACCCTGATTTCGGACAACGGGACTCAGTTCGACTCCAAGTCCTTCAGAGACTTCTGCCAAGGGCACGGTATTAGAAACCATTACTCCACTCCGGCATATCCACAGAGTAATGGCCAGGCAGAAATCTCTAACAAAGTAATCCTGGACGGCCTGAAGAAGCGACTGGACAAGGCAAAGGGAAGATGGACAGAGGAGCTTCCGAGCGTGCTATGGGCATACAGAACAACTCCAAGGAGGTCCACCTCGGCAACACCTTTCTCTCTGGCCTACGGGATGGAGGCGGTCATTCCTTTAGAAATCGGCCTTCCCACCCAGAGGATAGAGCTGGTCGACCAAGGCCGAAATGACACGAACCTGGCAATGGAGCTGGAGCTGGCAGACGAGCGACGGGAAGCAGCAGCCTTACGACTGACCGACTATCAGCAGTGGTTAGCCAGAGCATACAATCAAAATGTCAGAGAAAGAAGATTCTCCGCGGGAGAGCTGGTTCTAAAGAAGACCCTGCCAGCTGACAAAGAACCAAACGAAGGGAAGCTGGCTCCGAACTGGCATGGCCCATTCAGGGTGGTCTCACTGGCAGGGAAATCAGCCTACAAACTCGAAGACTTAGAAGGCAAGCCACTGCCGAGACCGTGGAATGCATCCCACCTAAAGAAATTCTATTTCTAAAGATGTAATGAATCCCAACTCAATAAAAGCAGCTTTTCGCCCTGTCATCAATCTGTCGTCTCTCTTTGACTGACTCCGGCAACTCCAAGGGTTCGTAGCCTTGGAAGGAGGCCTCGAGTTCGAACACTCAGCCGAATTCCTAAAGTCAGGGTTTTATCCCACTCCAAGGGTTCGTAGCCCTAGAAGGAGGCCTCGAGTTCGAACACTCGGCCGAATTCCTAAAGTCAGGGTTTTATCCCACTCCAAGGGTTCGTAGCCCTGGAAGGAGGCCTCGAGTTCGAACACTTGGCCGAATTCCTAAAATCAGGGTTTTATCCCACTCCAAGGGTTCGTAGCCCTGGAAGGAGGCCTCGAGTTCGAACACTCGGCCGAATTCCTAAAGTCAGGGTTTTATCCCACTCCAAGGGTTCGTAGCCCTGGAAGGAGGCCTCGAGTTCGAACACTCGGAAGGGTTCGTAGCCCTGGAAGGAGGCCTCGAGTTCGAACACTCGGCCGAATTCCTAAAATCAGGGTTTTATCCCACTCCAAGGGTTCATAGCCCTAGAAGGAGGCCTCGAGTTCGAACACTCGGCCGAATTCCTAAAGTCAGGGTTTTATCCCACTCCAAGGGTTCGTAGCCCTGGAAGGAGGCCTCGAGTTCGAACACTCGGCCGAACTCCTAAAATCAAGGTTTTATCCCACTCCAAGGGTTCGTAGCCCTGGAAGGAGGCCTCGAGTTCGAACACTCGGCCGAATTCCTAAAGTCAGGGTTTTATCCCACTCCAAGGGTTCGTAGCCCTGGAAGGAGGCCTCGAGTTCGAACACTCGGCCGAATTCCTAAAATCAGGATTTTATCCCACTCCAAGGGTTCGTAGCCCTGGAAGGAGGCCTCGAGTTCGAACACTCGACCGAATTCCTAAAGTCAGGGTTTTATCCCACTCCAAGGGTTCGTAGCCCTGGAAGGAGGCCTCGAGTTCGAACACTCGACCGAATTCCTAAAGTCAGGGTTTTATCCCACTCCAAGGGTCCGTAGCCCTGGAAGGAGGCCTCGAGTTCGAACACTCGGCCGAATTCCTAAAGTCAGGGTTTTATCCCACTCCAAGGGTTCGTAGCCATGGAAGGAGGCCTCGAGTTCGAACACTCGGCCGAATTCCTAAAGTCCGGGTTCGAACACCCACTCAAGGGTCTACCGCCCTGGAAAAGGCCTTGGGTTCGAACACTCGGCCGAATTCCTAAAGCCCGGGTCTATACACCCCTCAAAGACCGTTGCCGAACTCATGCTCACATAGCCGAGACCAGCGGTATTCTGGATCCACCTCGGCGCACAAGCAGTTCGTCTCGGCCAAAGCCAGCCATTTCGGCCAAAGACAGTTTTTAAGAAAGAAAGAACTGTGCAAGCACAAAAACACAGATATTCCAAGACAGTGCAAGGAAAGTAAAAGAGAAGACAAAAAGCACTGCACACAATTCAAGTGATCGCAAAATTCTTCCCTTTTTATTCATTATAAATTGCTTCACTACAAGAGTTACAGAACAGAAAACAGAATACAGAAAGGAGGATCGCAGTCCTCTAAAAACAGAAAATAAAGTAAGACTGGGAGACTCTGATCTTCACCGACTCTTCAGGCTGCAGGCTTGAAGACGCCGGTTCGTTGCCTGGAGGTTCTGAGGGATCCTGAATTCCAGTGAGCTCTACAACACGCTATGGTTGGTCAGACCAAAGCATTCAGGATCCCCTCCAAGTTCGGAGGCCCTGGACCTCGCTGAGCTCTTCAACACCCTCCGGTCAGTGAGACCAGAATTTGAAGAGCCCCCAGGTCCAGCGGGCCTCAATCCCACCCTTAACTCGGCGATCCTGACACGGCGCAAGGGGCTCACAGGAAGCTCGATGCCACGCAAGACCCTACAGGATCGCCAGACGCCGAGGGCCCGACCATCCCACAGTTGCAGAGGATTCCCCTGCAACCTGACCAGGGACGATCGGCCATGAACCCGCGTTCAGAGAGCGCGTGGTCCACGGGGAGTTCCTTCAGAGGGCGTGCAGACCACGACGGGCTTCCCCCCTTGGAGAAAGCCGTCCGCAGGCGCAGGGGTTCCCCCCCGGATCAAATGCTTCTGAACACCCACTGGGCATGGCTCCTACGTCTATGTGAATTAAACTGTCCTAAGTTCTTTTCTTTTCTTCTCCCATGGCGAGCCTACTGCCCCTACTTATAGGAAGAAGAAGGGCTCAATCTCCGAAGGAAGTTAAGGGGCGAAGTCTCCCACGCGTTACATGGGACGCACGCCTTCCTGTCTGTTGACCAGCGATTCCTATGGCGCCACATGGAGACGTCCGCCCGTTTCACTCATCGGCCATATCACCGCGCTTATTGCTATTTATGGTCTCATAATATGGAGAATCGGCACAGACAGCTATGTAGACCGTTTGACTCTCCCTACCTCGAGGGTCACGCGTCACAGTAGAGGCATTCAATACCATTCAATATCACAATCCAGAAGCAAAAGAGAGAAAGATGCACAAGTAAAGAAGCTCATCTTTCATTAATAGCAGAGAGTATTACAAGGCTGAAAGAAAAAGTATTACATATGGAAGGCCAAGGGAAGAAAATGGAGCAAGGCTATTGTGGTTTCGGCGACTCCACCAGGTCAATCACCATATCTGCTGGACCAGTGGCTTCGGCCGAAACCATGACCTTGCCTGGAGCGTCGCTGGCAGAAGGGGCTTCAATCGGTACCTCAGCCGAAGTAGTGGCAGAAGAGGCCTCACCTTGAGGCACGGCCGAAGCGTCGCTGGCGGCCGGGGCAGCTGGAGCGCCGTCTGGAGTAGGAACGGTTACAAGAGCTTCGTCAGGGGTACTTCCAGCCGCAGGAGCGGAGCTCGGCTCAGGAGCCGGGTCCGAGTACTTCGGCACGTCCCGATAGACAGGGTGGTCTTCGGGAACCCCCGCACGTCTCAATGCGGCCAGGCATCCTTCTTCGAACAGAATGGAGGTGATCTCCTCCACCTGCTTCTCATACAGCTCCGTGGCACGGTCCACCCCCTTTTGGAAAGCGGATTGGGCCTCAGACAGAAGGGAGGCCTTCTCCTTTTCCAGCTCGGCGTTCGCCATTTTCAGCTTCTCCCTTTCAGCGCGTCCGGCCAGCACCTCCCCGCGCAACTTCGTCCCCTCGGCCGCCGATTTAGCCTTCGACCTGGCCAATTCCGACTCTAGCTCGGCGGTCCTCTTGTTCCTCGCCCAGACCTCGCCCTTCAAATGATTAGCTCTTGACGTGAGCTCGGCGACATCAGTCAGAGCCGACGCCAGCCGAGCAGACTCTTCAGCGCTGGCCTTCTTCAGCCCCTCCATTCCCTTCCGCTGCTCTTCCAGCTCCTTCTTCAGCTTATCCCTCTCGGACTCCAGCTGAGTGACCCTCGCAGCGTTCCTGTCACTCCTTCCCACCACGGTCAGGAGCCTCTGCACGTTCTGCAAATGGAGAAAGATGGGTCAAGCTGGGGCAGTCGAGCTAAATTACTTGTAAGAAAACGCTGAAAACACTTACCAAAAGGTTAGCCTGAATCGCTGAGACCATCAGGCTCTCGTTGTCGAACCTCTCGTGCGTCTCCATGTCCCGCGGCAGAGCGCAGACCTTGGCGAGAGCTCCGATGACGTCGGCGTTCCCCAGCAGCCGATCCTCAACGTTCAGAGGCTTACCGGGTTGCGTTTCCATCCTCGGCCTCCATGGCGCAGGGGCAGTTCGGGGTCCGGAGGACGATCCAGATCCTTGCCCCGCCGAGATGGTAAGCTCGCGGGTCATCCCGCCGGTCGACTTGCTGGCCGGTGCACTCTTCTCAGCTGGTGCACTCTTCTCAGCTGGAGCACTCTTTTCAGCTGGAGCCTTGACTCTGGGGGCCCGCGCAGGGGTCTTGCCCTTCGGAGGCTGTTCAGCCCCCAAGTCCTTCTCCCCCGCCTTGGACTTCTTCCTGGGCGGGGAACCCTTCTTCGAACGATCCGGTGAGCGTCGCTGAACTCCCCCGCTCGGAGCGGGGGCAGGAGCAGAAGAAGCGCCAGCACCCCCCGAGCCCGAAGCTGAGCGGGTACTGGCAGATGATGGCACCCCAGAAGACGATGACCTCAGCCTGAACTTGGCCGCTAGGTCCTTAACAACTGGCTCCCTTGAGCTTCCCTCCATGCCTTCTTCTCTATCGGAAGAATAAGCGTCCACAATCTGCGTCAGGTTCGGTGGCCCCGAACTTGAAGTGGACGCCTCGGCACCAGACGCAGCTCGGCTCGCAGCGGGATCGGTCAAAGGGATCCCGGCAGGCACTGCAACGGAGACGGTAGGACGATCAGGGTGCGCCTCGTCCACCTCGTCTACTCCGGTTCTCCTGTAGTGACCACGATACCTCGGCGTATAACCAAGCAGCTTCCACGCCGACCTGGTCTCGTGCCCCTTGTATCTTTCAACATTGTTGATGTCATCGGCGTTCCTCCTCCAACCTTCACTCGCAGCTCGGCGTCGCCTCGCGCCTGCCTCTGCACAACAGACAATAAGAGTGTCAGCTCGGCATCATCGAGATCAAGCGAAGCAGGTAAGAGAAAAGGAGCGGTGTTTACTTGGGACAGTCCCGGGGCGACGTGGGACCATCAGCCTCCTGCTCTCGCCAGCGCCGAACTCCCAGTCCCCCGACACACAGAAGAAAGCTTCTTCGGCATTCTTACTCGAGTCCTCCAAGGCCAGGACGAAGCCTCTTCGCTGCGGCTTCACCCGGAGATAATATTTCCCTTCCCCAGCCTTGCAGATATCGTAGGTGTCCTCGATATCGTGGACACCTAGGTCGGTCCCCAGAATCTCATTCAGCTTCGCCGTGCCCATGATGACCTTGTAACCATTGGGCATCAGCTGGCACGGGGTAAGGGACCAACTACTGAGGCAAGCCCTAAGCAAGGGGTGCAGTGGAAATCTGACCCCGCCCTCGATCACGGAGATCAGAGGGAACGGCATCCAGCCGCAGGACCAGCGCATCGTGGCATAGTCGACGGAGTCCGCCGGCTTGAGAAGGACTCCCTCCGGAATACTGTAAGCGGCCCTAAATCTGGCTATGCCCTCTTCAGTATCTAAATCGAACCTAGGGGTGCCCATGTCTAAAAAAGGGGTGACAGCAAAAGTTAAACCCAAAAAGTCGCGAAACCCCAAAGAAAAGCTAGACAGAGGCACGAAGCAACTTACAGAGATAAAGGGGCAACTCAAGAACAGGTCCGAGCACGTCCTATGGTTGTCCTCGCTAGAAAGCTCTCGAGCAGCAGAGCAGAAATCAAAGACGAAGGCGAAGGCGAAAGGAAATCAGAAACAAGAAAGGAAGAAGACAGCCCTATTTATGGAAAGGGAACCCTCGACGCGCGCTGCTTTTGAAATTCGAAAGGACGGATTTCGCGATCCGCGCCCGTTCCATCAATGAGACAGCGCAACCAGTGAAGAAGCTACACGTGTAGCCGTCGATTCGCCTCCCAGGACAGATAGGGCAGAGCATTTACCGCTTCAGAGAAGTTGAAACGACACCAAGCAATGATCGCCGCATCCCCAGACGAGTTTTCTAGCTTCCGACCACTAAAGGCTAAGACGCTTAAGAGGTCAAAAGCTAGGGGGCAATTGTGTGGGGAGATTTCCGGAACACAGGATCAAGCTAATCACAACCATCAGATGAGACTAAGCACTCTCACGTGCCATCCGCGTGCCATCCACGTGGCACCAAACTCACCTCGGCTAGCAGGGCAGAGGCCTCGGCCGAAGTCAAGCAGCTCCGGGCCGCTAGCGCCGAGCTCGGCTACCCCGTGTGCCCATCTCGGCTGAGAACTCCACCTCGGCTGAAGGAGCTGGGATGAAAGCCGAAGTAAGAAAGAACCTCCACTCGCACCCCTCATCCCCCACGTCATCAGGCACGTGGAGGAAAAGGGGTGCGAGCTAGTAAGACAGATGTGACATCCAGCCATTCACAATCTTCGCCAGATCCCTGATAAGGCGGCATCTAGCGGCTGAAGCCACATCAGGGCGAGGCCCGAGGGCGGATCCGATGGTACCCCAACCGTCAAAGGCGCCAAACACGATCTGGCCCAACGTGACGCGCATTTAATACAACGTGGGCTGATCCGACTGGCATTAAATGCAGAGTGGGCTGGATTGGACCGCATTAATTGCAACGTGGGTTGATCATGACTTACCAGTCGAATCATGAGACCCATGCCAAGATATCGTCCAAGGTATCTTCCTAATCGTCTATAAACAGAGCGGCATTTCACATGCAAGGTACGCACAATACAATCCACAGAGCTGTTACTCTGCCTCTCTTTTTCCTCTCCTTCCATTGTTCCAGTTCACTCACTGACTTTGGCATCGGAGAGCCTTGCGCCGCCCAGGCCAGGGTCCTCTGACCGTTTGTTCTTCTCTTTCAGGCTTTCGGACGGTACCCAGTCATCACCACCTTGGATAAGTCCTCTAAGGCTCCCCAGTTATTGTGGGTCATTATTTTCTGCACCTACAGTAATAATGGAAATCATTTCACAACATTGCAGAGACATATGTGCCACTGCCATGTGGAGTCAAGGTTTCACTTGGCCCTACTGAGAGAGGTATTCTCTCCTACCAGTGTGTCATGTGTCCTGTAGGGAGGGCACTTAGGTGTCATTCAGAGAAGGAAAAGAAAGCACACTTGGGAACAAAATTCCCTTGCTGGTGCCCAGTTCATTCACCACCAAAACCAATAAAAGTCATTCAAGGTCTCATGTGACTCTTGAATCACAACTCCACAAGTATAGGTACAGGCATGACTTGATCAAATAATTTCAGTGCTCACAAGGATTTGATTCCATGAAAGCCACTGTGCTGGATATTTTTTTCCACAAAATCAAGGCCCAGAATTCATAAGTGGCGTCTTGGGGCCATACATACCAACTAAGCCAAACAAACCTAATATTGACGATAATAACATTCCCTCCTAAAACTCATTCGTCTCTAAAAGAAATAAGTATAAAACCATTCCATTAAAAAGAACATATTAAAAGCACATACTGATACCGCAAAAAGACCTAAATCATAATACAGAGTAGTACATAAATTCTCGAGCAATAGCTGATCCTCATGATATTTACATTACCTGAGTGATGAGTAGATGGTAATGGGCTACTACCAAAGAAAACCCCAAAAAAGAAGAAGATGGCTCCGCTGGGACTTATAGTCGTTTGATGGAGAGATGGGTTTCGAATGGAGTGGTGGGTTGGAACTTGCAGTTGTCCGATGATGAAGAGATTGAGAGAAGGAGAGATGAAAAGAGGGGCTTGGATTTGGGGAAAATAAAGAAGAAGAAGGGAGGGTTCGATGATGAATAGATGGATTTGGGGGAAAATGAAGAAGAAAAGAAGGAAGAGATGGCGTTCGGTTTTGGGGATTTTGTTGGTACAGATGGTAGAGACTAGAGAGTGGGAGGGAAAAGATGAACAAGGGCGGGAGTGAAATAGTGGAGGGCTTTTGTTGGGTGGTGGCGGGTCTTGAGATTACCATTGTCGATGCTTTAAAGCGTTGCTACAGAACTTAAAAAAACTTATAATTGATTCTTTTAAAAATAAAACAAGTTGTTACTACGCTTTAAAGCGTTGCTGAACAAGGTTACCATTGTCGATGCTTGAAAGCGTTGCTACAATACTTAAAAAAACTTATAAATTATTTTCTTTTAAAAATAAAACTTGAAAAATCTTAAACGACCCTTAAAAGCGTAGCAATTACTATGGCAAAGTACACATTCCCAAAATTCATTTGCTACCCTTGAAAGCATTGTTGATGCTATATGTTTGCAACCATTTGAAAGCGTCGGTGAAGATATCGTCGCAAAAAGTCCCTTCTCTTGTTGCGGGCGGACTCACTTGTATGGCATCTGGGACAGTCTGGTTATAAGTTCCTTGTAAGGTGTCTAAGCTGCAACTCTGATCAATGTTTTTGTGTCGAGAAAAACCTCAATAGATGGTTATAGAATTACAGTTATTATAGTTTGTTCATGTGCATGTTATAAACATTTGCTTGATGCCTCGTTTCCTGCTACTTGTGTCATGAACCTTCTTTAACCATTTGGACTCACTTGAAGAAGAAGCTATGCATAAATGTCTACAAACTGTACATATAAAGAATTATGATATAAAAGTTTTTAGATCTAAATGCCCTTTCCTGTACACACACAGAAAAAAGTAAACCATAAGCATTATTTGGCTAAAAAATAAGAAATTTCATTCAAGCGCTGGATATATGTATTCTAGTCATGGATTATTGATCAGTTTTATACAATTCAAGCCCACTCTATGGTTGGTCTTGGAGGATGGAAAAAAGTTTATTGCATTAGAAGTGCTTACTCTCTCAATCATAGGTAATTCCAATAGGAAAGTACTCCCATGAATAACTTCCCTTTTTTAGTACTACATTTATTGACATGGATAATTAAGTTACAGCCATTTCATGGTATTGAAATTATAACAACATAAAAGTAAATTGAGCTGAAGTGCAGAACCTCTTTCAAACTGACTAAAGTTAGAATATGCCTGTCATGGTTATCAACTCTGTGTTAGTGCGAGTATATGCTTGGTTTTCTATTTTACATAAGAAGTCTTTTTGTTTGAATGTAACGTCATGTGTTTTTTGTTTGAATGTAACCTCATGTGTTTTCTACTTTTCTGACAATTAGTAATGAGTACATTTTAGGACTTATTTTTACAAATGTCCACACTTTGCTAATAATATAATGATTCTATGATCAAACGGTAAACAATGCCTAATGAGGCTGATATTTATAGTTAATTTATCAAATACCCCATATATTCAACTGTAATTATAATATTAATGAAGACAAAACTACATCTTTAAAACATTTTCAAATATTACTATTAAACAGAACCTTGTGAGGCTTTTGATATGTTAATTGGGTGGGGTGCTCTCATTTCTCTATCTTTAGGGGGAAAAACCAAGATCTTGACTTAGCAAGCCACCATCATCATCATCATGCAGTTTTTGGCTAAAGGTTTGTTTGTCTGCTTTTAGGAGAGTGATGACCACAGGAGTTGGAAGTTGGTGTGGAGCATCTGGCTGTTATTTCTACATAATTCACATAACTTTATCTACGGCTGAATATTATCACCATCGACATATCAAATTAATCTTCAACAACCTCTACCAACTTGCATTCATTAAGAGAGACAAATGACAACTTCATAACTTCAAAAAAAAAAAAAAAGGAAGAAAACAAAGTAGAAGAAATTAGCTTTCCTGAGAATAAAAAAAACCAAAGCCAAAAGCCCATCAAGACTAACAACAATGAAACAGAAAATGCCTTCGGAGTTTTCGTATCAAATTTCATACCTTACAAAAGAGCTTTTTTTATATATTGTTCGCCTCACTTGAAATTAAAAAAAAAACTACAAAACAAGAGAATTACATATAAGTACTTGACTTTATTCAATAATTCGATAAATGAAGGATGGAACCACAACATGGGATGGGTAGTTAGGTGGCAACTGAGGGTAGTCAGGCATGATAACATTTTAACCTTGGAAGTGCATTGGGTATAATAATGAGTAAAAAAATAATAATATCATTACTAAGTTTAATTATACAATTACTATGGGAATTAGAGCACAAAGGCCTACTATAGGGATTAAAGAATTTTATGAAAGCCATTAGGACATAAGCACTAATTCTATAATCACTACAAAAATTAAAGCACAAAGGCTTAATGCGGGGATTAAAGCATTATGTTGGCTTGTGATGGACCAGTGCATTCTGCTCGCTCGGTTCTACCGGGGTCGGCGGACGTGGGAGTCCGTTTGGGTCCGACCCTTTCGTCGTGCATCAACATTTCTTTTGTGTGGGTGTGCCAGACTTTCTATTTTACTTGGAATTGCAAGTGGTGATCCGGAGATCAACCTTCGCAAGTAAAAAGGAAATCAACTTGTCTCAAGTTTTCCATTACACATATATTTAAGAAAAGAGACATTTTCTTGATTTGCCGTGAAAGGCGATTTTTTTGGCATTTATAACCGATTTTGGCGTTTATAGCCGATTTTTGGCGTTTATAGCCGATTTACAATCCTTATCAATAATGAAAGACAATAGTTGTGATTTTTTGTCTCTTTTGAAAAAATACAAACCACAATGAAAAGCAAGAAAAGGAGGATCTAATTTCTCAGGAGATTGAGGGGGACCCGTTCAGATTGACGGTCGCAAGCCATATGTGGACTTCGCCATCATCCATGCAGATGAGAATAGAGGATGCAATTGATTCGCTTGGCTTGGCTATAACCTCAGGTTTTTAGAGGACAAAGACCAAAAGGAGGTCCTATATCCAATAAAAAACTAAGTAGACGGGCTGAAAAGCCACGTCTAAGCCATTGGAGGCAGAAGGAGAAGGCAAGGACCTTGGGGGGTACCCCCCAAGGGACTTTTGTCACCTTGTTGCGGTGGTCGGTGTAGAACTTCCGCAGAGTTTTCTCTGTTTCTTTCTCTGGGTTTTTGATGCCTTTTTCTGTCTGAGTTTTCGGATTTTCTACAGTCTGTTGTGTGTCTTTTCTTCTTGGAGTGCTCTCCTATTTATAGGCTTTTTGGTAGCCATTTAGGAGGGTTTATGGGCTTTTATTGTCATTAAGCCGCATAATGGGAGGAGTTACAGGATTTAATTCCTTTATTTTGTAACTACTTTTTCTTGGCTTCTGATTGGCCGGAGGAGATTGAGGGCATTTAATCGCCTTTAATCGCCATGATGGGAGGAGTTTCATAGTTTAAATGTCATGAATCTCTTGACTTGTAACTCCCGGATGCTTGCTTCTGATTGGGCCGTCCAAAGAAATGAATTATTGACTGTAATAAAGCTAGTCAATTAATCGCATTAAGTGGTCGCCGAGCAGTTGAAGAGTCGCGGGTCGTGCCGCATCTTTTGGGACTCTTCTTGTGATGATCATCGATGGATCTTCATGTAGATCGACATTGGATGACCATGTAACTTCAGGTATTGTTTGCCAACAGCAGGTCGGTGCCATCTGTCCTGTCGATTTCTCGATCGGTCGGGTAGAAAGCACACTTTTTTTGGTCGACCGGTTGGCGATCAATGTTGATTTCGATACTCTTGATGATTGACCCGTGATTTTGACGGATGTCAGAGGATT
Source organism: Litsea cubeba (assembly GCA_012931725.1). NCBI lineage: Eukaryota > Viridiplantae > Streptophyta > Magnoliopsida > Laurales > Lauraceae > Litsea > Litsea cubeba. Next base: position 35,054,129 of record CM022952.1, read on the forward strand.
TGGTGTCTCAAAAGTATGAATTTTGGAAAAATCCCCGGTCAGCCGCTTCGAATCGTGAAGAAACGGCAAAAAACGGGGTTTCCGGGGCCCTCCCGGCGATCCCAGGCTCCAGGGTCTGCGACCCTGGGGGGGTTTCCCCCCTTTTGTCCCGTTTTGTGTCCGTTTTTGCTGTTTTTTTATTCTTTTTTCTTTTGCATTTTTCTTTGACATTTTTTTTTATCATTTATTGGACTGATTTCCCTGTGGAAAACCTGATTAGAATCCTTGCATTTTGTTTTGCAAAGTTTCCAATTTTCTGAGAAAGTCGAAGACTTTGTCGCCCAGAGCTACCGATTTTCCGTCAGAAGCTGAAACTGGGTCAAACGATGTCGGAATGACCTGAAATTTAGGGTGAAACCTGCTGAGCAATAAATAAGACCAACCATAGGCTTTTTTTTTTAGTTTTGAAGCTGTTTGGGGTCCTATCACCAGTAGACTTACTTTTGTCGCGATGAAGATGTCGCGGCTTGATGTGCGGTCAACCGATGTCCGATTGACTTGAAATTTGATAGGGAACCTATTGGAGTCATTTTAAGATAATCCATAGGCTCTGTCTTGGAAACCATGGTCCCGGGGAGCTTCACCGCCGATAGGCCTGATTTGGCTTCTAAGCGTCAAAGTCTGGTCAAATGTTGTCGAAATGACCTGAAATTTGACGTGTAGCCCTTTGTAAGCATTTTGAAGCCGTCCATGTGCTTTATCTAATGAGTGATGGACTCGGTGGTTCTTGCCGCCAAGAGGCTTGATTTAGCTGTTCGAGGGTTGATGTAGGGTCAAACGTTGTCGGTTTGACTCGGAACTTGACGTGGAGCCTTTTGGATGTATTTTGAGACCATCCATCGGCTCTGATCGAATATTTGGTGTCTCCGATGCTTTCGCCGCCGGGAGCTCCTTTTCAGCTGCCAGAGAAGCGAAGTTAGGCCAAATGATTTTGAAATGGCCTGAAACTTCTTGTGTACTCCTCTTTTGGCCGTCGTGAAGGATCTTGCAGTTTTTGTTTGATTCTGATAAGATTTGATTTTTTGGAAGTAGCATTGCCTATTTATGGCAGGTTGCGACTTCATGTAGCTTTTTCGATTTTGAAGAGGCAAAGTGACATTTTTGGTGTCAACAAATACCCCCTCGAGGTGCAGCGATGAGTTGCTTAACTTTTGTAGTCGATGTGCCTCGAAGAGATTTTGTGAAGGAGAGCTTGTGACTTGACCAAGAGTCTTTGAGCAGTCTTTCTTTTTGGTATTTGTAGCCTTTTGAGCTTCCAGGGGAATTTATGGTAGTGAAAGGGATCACGTGCCATCTCGAGGTAAAGTTTTGAAGATGACATCAGGGATGTGGATTTGGGTTTTGACCTTGTGACCTAACAGGCTGTATGTAGCAGGTTTGGGGGTCGGGTTTGGTTTTGACCGTGTGACCCAACAAGCTATATGTGGAATGTTGGGGGATCAATTTTGGTTTTGATCTTGTGACCTAACAGGCTGTATGTGGCAAGTTAGGGGATCAGGTTTTGGTTTCTGGTTTTGGTCTTGTGACCTAACAAGTTATATGTGGCAAGTTAGGGGACCAAGATTTGGTTTGGATTTTTGTGGAATGTCAATTTCAAGATTTTGGCTCAATTTGGTATATGAGGCTGGATGGTTTGATTTTTGGAAGCTCATGGGGCTTGGAATTCTTTTTTGTATGGTCCAATCAACTCAAAAGAGGCATGGAACCATTTTTGTATACCCTTGGTAAGAGGGATTTCTCTTTGACTAAAAGCCCAAATTTTTTTTTTTTAGTGCCTAGGTGGTCAAACCTGGCTCATATGGGCTAACCCATGGGACCCTAAGCTTTTAAAATGGCTTAGATCTCATATGGTGTCATTTTTATAAAGAATATCCAAAAATATCTCCTTTGGATAGAGAATATCTAAGAATATCTTTACTTGGAGAGAATCTCTCATGTTCCCTTTATTTTGGGAGAGAATATCTCAAGATATCTTCCTTTGGGAAAGAATCTTTCATTGATCCTATCTTTTGGGAGAAAATCTCTCATTGACTTCTTTTTGGGAGATAATCTCTCAAGATATCTTTCTTTTGGGAAAGAATCTTTCCAATTTCTTTCTTTTGGTAAGGTTACTAATTAGTAACGCTTACCTCTTTCTTCTTTCCTTCTTTGGTTTGCTCTCTTCTATAAAAGCAAGGAGGAGGTTAGATCTCTTGCTCTTATTGCTTTCTTTTGCAACAATCCCAAGAGGGCTTCAAGACCAAGAGTTCTTCTTCTTCAAGATCTTCAAGACTTTTCTTCTTCTTCTTCTCCATCAATGGCTTCAAGTAAGTTCCCTTTTTCAAGAAAACTCCATTGTAGGAAAAAAAAGAGTTCTTTCTTACTTCTTTTTTTTTTGTTTCTTTCTTTTCTTTTTTCTTTTTTTTTTTACGTGTTTGCTCTTTTTTTTTACACGTTTTTTTTTCATGCTTTCTTATTGTTTTTTTTTGTATGTTTTTTTTTTTCCTTTTGTGGGCCGTATGGACAGATCCGTACGGATAGATCCGTATGGATCTGGCCGTACGGCCACGTGGCCTGTGGGCCAGCCCCTTTTTCTCTTTTTCTTTTTTTGTTGATCCTTTCTTCTTTTTTTTTGAGAAAGTTTTCTTTTCTTTTTTTTTTGCTCATCATGATAATATAATTTTTTTTTTGCAAACCAAGATGTTCATGCATGTATATATATATTTTTTTTATAAATTGAATTGTAGCATGATGTGATAGCATACCTGGAAGTTTTCGTAAATTTGGGAATTTGGAGCTCGCAGCGATGTTGAGCCCTTCCTGATTTTGCGGAGACTTTGAGGTTTCGAAAGTTTGGAGTTTCGGAGCTCGCAGCAATGTTGAGCCCATCTTCAAGCTTTCTATTTTTTTCGGGATAGTTCCTTTTCTTTGGAATTGCCCCGGTATCATGTCAAAATTTCGCCAGATTTTTTTTTTAGCGAAATTCTGTCATTTTGATGTTTGATCTTTTTCCTTTCCATCCTTTGCAGGTGGTTCTTTCAGAACGAACAAGGGTAAGGAGCATGCTACAAGCGTACCTCGTCGATCTGCTAGATCTTCTAATCCAGCCGTTCAGCAGGCCTGGGAGAAGGTCCAGTATGTTGAGAGAAATCTGGAAGAGTGCGACTCCCTCAACAGAGATGAGATGAGGCAGCGACTAATCGCTCTCAAGGGAGAGGATTTTTATAAGATCATGGTAAGCAGTCGTCCATGGGTGATGGAAGATCAAAGTGTTTTACCCAAGCCTACCTTCTTCTTTGGTGATGCCGTCCCTGATGACATGACATACCAGAGGAGATGTTTTCAGTTCTCTTTCACAGCAGATGGTGAGAAGAAGACTATTGCTACCCGGTCGACGTTTGATCGCACCGTCTCGATCATGAGCCTTGCCCCCATGTGCTCTAAGAGGGAAAATCCTCCAAGCTGGGTGAGAAGGCCAAATGTAATCAAGACCGGGGTTTTTGTTGGCGGTTCTCCTAGATATGCGGAGAAGTCGCCTACTGACTTAGACATGTTGATGCCGGCCAGTGGTTACCAGGGCTCTGATTATCCATCAGTCGATTTGAGACCGGTGGGCCTTGGTATTTTCAGCTGTGACGGCAGCAATTGGATAAAGCCTTTTCGACTTTTTGGCCGTTTCAATGCTGACTCTGAGTGGAAGTCGTGGACTGATAGCATCCTGCTGATTGGTGGCGCCATTTTGAAGGAAGCCGGGATTTTTGATGCGGTCCGCGCCTTTAGGGAGACCGTGATCTTTTCCGACGAGGCCTTCATGGCTATGTTGGAGTCATTCCTTCCACAAACCAATACCTTCGTTGTGACGAATGGTGAGATTGGTTTTTCTTTAAAGGAGCTGAGCGCCATTACTGGATTGTCTATCCTTGGCAAACTCTATGAGGATTTTATGCCGATCGACAGCGTCCTTGAGGAGCAGTCTGAGGAGTTCAGGCTTCTGTACTTTCAGCTCGTTGCCTTCTATGATTTTTCGAAGGAGAATGAGGGTTTGAAAGTTAGATCCAGCAGTTGGAAGAGTTCTAGCTCCTCGTTCCCCAACTTTTTTGATACCAGGGAGTCTTCTAACAGTGCGACCCAGGAAGCCAGGGCTCAGGATCCAAGTTCGAAGAAGATCTTGGCTATGCAAGAAGAGTTGAGAGATTTCTGTGCGAGTACAAACGCCATATGTCTTGACATTGCACTGTGGAGAGATCTCGCTGTTTACCTCACTTATTGGCTTGGTGAGGCTATTTTTGCTGGAGGAGATGGAACGCACATCAGGCCGCATTGTATTTTTCCAGCTTGTCAGATGGCGTTTGGAGAGCAGCTTGTTTTGGTGCCAGCTCTTTACTCCTACCTGTGTACCGAACTGTAGGCTGCTGCTTTTTTGGTTCGGCTTGGGCTTCCCATGAACAGGGTATTTTCAGCCCACATCTTTTATTCATGGTATGTGTACCACTGTCCTGGCTTCGACCGGCTGGGTACTGCACAGGATGATGATCCTCTGATGATTCGGCTGGCTAAGGGCAAAGCTGTGTCCGAATCACTTTTGTTTGCCCGCATGAGGATCCGACGGTTCAGGGACGTCGGGATGGGGCAGTCTTCAGTGAAACTTTCTCCAGAGTTGCGGAAGAAGGCTTTTGATTTTGGTGCCTCCTGAGACTCTACCAGGGCGGGGTCGGGAAGGCATTACTCCTTGACGAACGTAGAGAAAGTGTGGCTTTTCAGCATACGTGTCGGCACGATGGTGTACCACAGACATCTTTTCGTCGACATCCAGCTGTATGTACCCTCTCGCTTTGCTTTGCAATTGGGCATTTCTCAAGGCGTTGTTGGAGCGCCTTCAAGCATGGTGAAGCACTTTGGAGGTTTACAGGACGGGAGAAATGCATGGGCTTTTTATAGTGCTGAAGACACTACAGCCATGATCTCTTATCCCGTGTTGTCGACTTCCCGGACTGCCGGCTTTGCGAAGTGGTTCGCGGAGAGCTTTTCGGCATATCGGGGGCTTTCCAAGAAGGAGCTTGATGTGAAGCTGGCATCTGGAAAGGGCCTTGGAAAGTCGGATGGCGTCCGGCGAGAGGAAGTTTGAGCCTTCCTTTCTGGAGAGAAGCACAAGATAGGCTATCTCGGTGACCAGGGCGTCATTGGTTTTGAAGCTGTTCGAGAAATACCTGATGAGGCTTTAGAGCAGCTAGAATAGGAGGAAGCCGAACTTGATGCTTGGATGCAAGTGGCACAGAGGCAAGTTTCCGTGGAGTCTACTGATAAGGGTAGACCATCCAATGAGGAGTCAAGTGGGAGACCTGACTCTGACAGCGGGGCATGTTCTTCTAAGAAGCGAGCCCGCAGGAGTAAGAGGAAGGGGAGTCATCATCGTAGCAAGAGGCAATATGAGGACTCTCCTGACATAGAAGTCCCTCTTACTATTAATGAGGATGTGCCAGTGGATGCCGACGAGCCTCCAGAGAAGAGAAGCCGAGAAGATGAGACCATTGGTGAAGGTATGATTCTTCCTCTTTCTCTTTCCATTTCTTTTCATGGGATTTTTCCATGTCTTGATTTGTTTTCTCTCCCTGCTGCTCCTCTTTTTTTTTAGCAGAGGAAGATTTGGCGATACCTGAGGTTCCAACCGATGAGGAGGTGACGGATCCTGTCAGGGCACCTGAAGAAGAACCGAGGGACTCTGGAGTGAATCCAGAATCTCCAATTGGTATATCTTCTTTTCCTTTTTTTTTGTGTGTCTGTGACTTGGTTTGCTAACATTTTTCTTATCAGCTGACTTGCCATAGGATTCCGATGACTTTGAACCACCGATGGACGCAAATGTTGATGATGCTTCCGATGAGTTCATGAGGAAGAGAGTGTTCCGTCAGTCGTCGAAAAAGGTATTTTGTAGTAATAACCCTGATAATGATTTTCAAACAGGATCATATTCATACCTTTTTGTGTTTCTTTGGCAGGTTTTGAGGTGACAGCGGAGAGTCCATTGCTTCCTTCAGAACCAGAGCAAGGGATGCCAGAGGTCGATCCAGAGGTAGAGGCTCCTGGGACCAGTTCTGACACTGTTGAGGAGATACCTTGTGCTGAGATTCCTTCCCGAGCAGCTCCAACTGGAAAGAGTTCTTTTGTTACTCTTCCAACGGGTGATGATATGAGCAGCCGACCGATGGAGCGGGGCGAATCTTCAACTGGGCCATCTCTTCTTTTTGCGAAGAAGGTGGTGGTGCGGGTTCTGAGCTCTTGGATTGAGACTCTCCTTGCTAGACATTTGGATGCCGGATTTGGCATGATCCAGCATGTGCATGAGATTCTCGGTGATGCCGAAGAGGCTGGTCTGATGTCACAGGTGCCAGGGCGATCGTTGATAGGATCATTGCGCTGGGTGACAAGTGGTTTGAGACCATGGGTTTTACTGATGACCAGTTCTTCAAGGAGATATTCCTGGACCCTGCTGATAAGGCTAAGTCTGACCTGGATAAGGCTACACAAAGCAGGAAGCAGATAGTCCAAGAGAAGAACTTAGAAGAGCTAGCCATTATTGGGCTGACACATGACCTTAAGATCCTTGATAGGGAGGTCGATGAGGCCAGGAAACGTCTTGAGCATTTGAAGGCATAAGTCGCTGCCAAGTGGGCCACTATAACAAAGGCTCGCGACAGGGAAAGTGCTCTGATTCGCCGGGTTACCGATGCTGATCGAGTTCTTGAAAGGAGGTCTTAAGAGAACAAACAATGGCGAACTGCTCGAGATAAGCTTCCCGGTGTGAAAGAAAGATTGCAGCATTCTCCAGCATCTCATGGCAAGTTCCTGAAGAAGAGTGCCTTGGAATCCCTGATGGCTGAGGCCAAAAGTTTGCTTGAGGAGCTGAAATCTTGGCTGGAGACCATTTTTGGTTGAGCTCCTGTTTTTTTTTTTTTTTTTTTTTTTTTTTTTTTTTTTTTTTTTTTTTTTTTTTTGTAACAGAAACTATCCTTCTTCCCTTTTTTTAGTACCACATGTATTTTTTTGGTACTCTTTTTTTTTTGTAGTGCTTGGGAACACTTTCTCTTTTTTTTATGGTACCGCATGTATTTTTTTGGTACTCTTTTTTTTTGTTTTGTTTTCCCTACGCTCACTTAAATCTTTTTGTGATGAAAGTATTTGCTAAATGAGATTTGATCAAAAGCTTGTCATTTTGTGAAAATCTTTTGTCAAATGATTGTTTTGGCATGGGAGCCAGATTTTGTTTAGGGCATGGAAGCCGATTTTTGGCATGAGAGCCAGCTTTTTTTTTTTTTTGTGGCATTAATAGCCGATTTGTGGCATTGATAGCCGGTTTTGGTGGCAGCTATAGCCGGGTTTGTGGCATTGATAGTCGGGTTTTTTGAAAGCCAATTTTTTTTTGTTTTGTGGCATTGATAGCCGGTTTTGTTTTGTGGCACTGATAGTCGATTTTGTTTTGTGGCATTGATAGCCGGTTTGTTTTGGTGGCATCTATAGCCGGTTTGTTTTTCAAAAATACAAGTATCGACTAAAAGTCGCCTCCCTGCTGAATGTTCTTGCAAGTATCGATGGAATGTCGCATCCTTGCTCATTCAGTTGCGAGTATCGATGGAATGTCGCATCCTCGCGGATTTCGGTGCAAGTATCGATGGAATGTCGCATCCTTGCTTTTCAAAAATTTTGGTTTTGCAGGTACTGACTTGATGTCGTTTCCCCATGATTTTTGAAATTTGTGGTTTTCTCGAACCTTTGGGTCATGGATATCAACTGAAATGTTGCATCTCCACGGTTTTGGATTTTGCAAGTATCGACGAAATGTCGCTTCCCTGCTATTTTGGAAGTGTCGAACGTGGTTCGCATGCTTCCGATTTGTGCGAGTATCGACTAAGCGTCGCTTCCCCGCGGCTTTTTGAAAAACCATTTTTTTTTGTTTAAAGACATGAGGGTCATAAGTTTTGACCTAAAACCATTTAGGCGGTAAAAGGTATGGTGGACTAGGGTGGAAATCCCTGAATTCGGATTTTGTTTCAAACCATGAATTTTGGGTTCAAGGGCTGAAAATTTTGGTCAAGTTAGGGAAAGGTTCCTAAACTTGGATTTTTGAACAATGAAACGATGAAAGTAAGCATTGTTTAAATTTCTAGAAATTTCAACATTTGACATGAAAATTCTAAAAAAGGTGGGTTTAGCGAGCGTGTACCTGGAAACCGATTTTGGCCGTACAGGCATTGCTCTTACCCAGTTGGGTAAGTCTTCAAAGGTAGTACCGCTTTAAGAACTTGCCGTTGATGGGCAGCATACATCTGTCACCTTTCATGTTTAGGAGTGCGTATGCGCCGTTGGAGAAAACCTTGTCGATGACGTAGGGTCCCTCCCATTTTGGCTCAAATTTGCCTTTGGAGTTGTGAGCGAAGACCATTGGTCTTTTTACTGCAAGAACCAAGTCACCCTTTTTGTAGGCGCGTTACCTGACCTTTTTGTCGAAAGATCCTGCCATGCGTACTTTGTAAAGTTCAATGCTTTGTCGAGCTTCGAGCCATCTCTCATCGAGATTGTCCAGCTCATGAAGTCTCAATTTGACATTGCTTTCTTGAGTCATATCATTTTGCAAGGATACCCTCAAGGAAGGAATTTGTACTTCCAAGGGTATGACAGCTTCGCATCTATTGATCAAGGAGAATGGTGTGCTATGAGTTGGTCCTCGAACGGTGGTTCGATAGGCCCACAAAGCTTCAGACAGTTTGTCGCTCCAGTCTCTTTTGTGACTAGAGACCATTTTTTTGAGGATTTTGCAGAGTGTCTTGTTGAAAGCTTCTGCTAATCCGTTTGCTACCGGATTATGTGGAGTCGAAGGACAGCTTTGGATTTTGTATTTGTCGCAGAACCTATAGAATCGATGATCCCGAAATTGTAGTCCGTTATCATGGACGAATCTTTTGGGTATGCCGAAACGACAAATGATGTTGGTGCGCAGGGACTGAAAGACTGATGAGGTCTTCATTTCGTTGAGCGCAAATGCTTCTGACCACTTGGAGAAATAATCCGTAGCGGCGAAGATGAAGCGATGACCTTTGCTCGAAGGGGGAGAAATAGGACCTATGATGTCCATACCCCAGGCTTCGAAAGGCCATAAAATCGCTGTAGGATGTAGCCATTCTGGAGGCATGTGAATGTAATCTCCATGAACTTAGCATTGTTGGCAGCGCTTAGCAAATTGCTTTGCGTCAGCTACCATGGTAGGCCAGTAATAACCTAACCTTTTTATCTGATCATAGAGCTTGGGACCAGCCTGATGAGCTCCACAAAGACCAGCATGAACTTCTTTGAGTGTTTTTTCAGCCTCTTGTTATGACAAGCAGCGTAGAAGTACTCCGTTGAAGGATTTCCTGTAAAGGATTTTTGAAGGAATATCCAAATGAAAGCTTGGGGTTCGCCTTTGGATGCTTACCCGTTCTTTTGGATCTTCAGGTAGGATTCTGAACATAATGTAATCAATGAACGATTCCCTCTAGTCGCCGATTGAAGGTTGAAGGATTGAAATCCGACTTCCAACCACTTGGTGGCATTCAACAACTGCTTGGTGTGTGTTAAGAGGAGGAAGGATTCTTCTTTCGCACACTGTGATTTGCATGTTTTCCCCTTCCTGGATTGCCATAGATGCGGCAAGTCCAGCCAGGGCATCTGCACTTATGTTTTCACTTCTACGAATGTGGGTGATGTGACAAATGTCAAACTTTTGCAGAAGCGATTGTACTTTGTTGTAGTAAGGCAGCAAATCTGGCTTCCTGACTTCAAATTTCTGATTCATCTGGTTGACGATCAGTTGAGAGTCTCCAAAGACTTCCAGCATGGTGATACCGGATTCGATGGCGAGTTCCAATCCTAGGATCAGAGCTTGATATTCAGCTGCATTGTTTGTGCATGGTTCCAGTAGCGAGAAAGCGTGTGGAATCATGTATTTGTCGGGGCTAACAAAGAGGATGCCAACTCCCGAGATCAGCTGTCTTTTTTCATTTGTCCTGGTTGCACCGTCAAAGTACATGTCCCAGGAAGCATTTTGTGAGAAAGTCTCCACATTATAGACTGGTTCGTCTGGGAGATCATCTCTGAGTGGAGAATCTTTAGGCAATGGATGCTCTGCGAGGAAGTCCGCTAGAGCTTGCCTTTTGTGGTACATACCTAATATCAAATTGTGACAGAAGGATGGACCATTTTGCCAGTCGGGCATTGAGAGAACCTGCCTTTGTGACAAGGACCTTCAAGAGGTTGACCCTCGAGACCAGGTAGACTGTGTTGGAAAGCAAGTAGTGACACAACTTTTGTACGGTGAACATCACTGCAAGACATTCTTTTTCAACTGGAGAGTAGCGATGCTCTGCACCTACTAGCATGCGGCTGAGGTAATATAGAGCTGCTTCTTTCTTTCATCATTTTCTTGTGCAAGCAGAGCTCCCAGAGAGTGATCAAGGGCTCTTGTGTACAAGATGAATGGTTTTCCAGTGGTAGGAGCAGCTAACACTGGAGGTTTTGTCAGGTATGACTTGATATCTTGGAAAGCAGCTTCACAGTCAGCATCCCAGACAAAGTTTACACCTTTTTTCATCAACCGGGAGAATGGACGGCATTTCCCCGAAAGATTGGAGATGAACCGTCTGATGTAGGCCAATCTGCCTTGAAGCCCTTTGAGTTCTCTCAAGGTTCTTGGAGAGGGCATTTCTAGAATGGCTTTGACTTTTATGGGGTCAAGCTCTATTCCGACGAGATGCCAAAGAAGCATTTCAAAGGATTCATTCGCAGTTTGTGTTTGCGAACCCGGAGGAAGACTTCTCGAAGGTCTTCGAGATGATCTTTTTTTCTTTTGCTTTTGATGGCGAGGTCATCAACGTAACATTCAACCGTCTTGTGGTGCATATCTTGGAATATCTTCATCATAGCCTTCTGATATGTGGCACCAGCATTTTTCAGACCAAATGGCATGACAGTGTAGCAATACACGCCAAATGGGGTCCAAAAGGATGTATGTTTTTCATCCTCAGGATGCATCTTTATCTGATTGTAGCCAGAGAAACCATCCATGAATGTCATTCGCTCGAATCCACAGGTATTATCAATCATTACCTCTGGTATGGGGAGCGGAAACTCATCTTTAGGGCATGTGCCATTCAGGTCTCTATAGTCAATACAGACCCTGGTCTACCCGTTTTTCTTTGTCACAGGGACAATGTTGGCCAACCATTCAGGATGTTGTTCCTCACGGATGAAGCCAACGCTTTTCAATTTTTGGACTTCTTGTTCAATTTTATCCATCACATCTGGACGGAATCTTCTTTGGCCTTGCTTGACAGGCATGATGTCTTCTTGAAGATTGAGTTTGTGGACTGCTATTTTGGGGTCTAAGCCAGGCATTTCAGCGTAAGACCATGCAAAGCAATCAACGAACTCACGAAGAAAGGCGATATGCTCGGGTAACTCATCATCCTTTATATTCTTGCTTAAGAATACAGGACGTGGGTTATCTGGTGTTCCCAAGTCTATCTTTTGAACAGGATCTTCTGTTGGAAGGTTCGAAGGTGGTTCCTCCACAATATTTCGGAGGCATCCAGCTCAACGAAACCTTTTGGGGTTTCAAGGGCATTTCCAGACCAAGATTTTGTTCCTTTCCACGGGTCTTCTTGATCGGCAATTTTCCCAAGGCTTGCTATGAGATGATCCTAATCGCCTGTTGAAACCGGGTTGAAGTAGGCTACTTCTTTTGGAGATGAGGGTTCTTCTGGGTCAGAAGACCACATGTCTGTGCCATCGGACAACTCCTCTTCATTGTCTGAGAAATCGTACCAATTGGATGAGCTTCCGGAATCTTTGTCAGGTGATTCATCGAAAAGATATCCAGGGAGATCGATGTCTTCATGGACTTAAGATGTTGAGGCTTGGTCAGTAAATTGACTTTTAAGCCTTTGTGTCAACTGTCTCAAAGGAGTGTCGGGATCGTACCCTAGCCCATTTGAAGACTTTTCTACATAGCCGTGAGTCTCCAATCTTCCAGCTGGCTTTTGGTCAAGACGGGCCCCAATGGCGTGAGAATATCGTGGCCTTCTCCCAAACCGACTGGGTTTTGAGTGTCATAGCCCATTTTCTTCATAATAGCTCGTGCCACAGAACTATATAAGGATAGTTGAGGCATACCTTTATTTTGGAAAGGTTCAGGCACAGAGTTTGATGAAGAAGCATCCGATCTATGGAAGAAGATCGGTTTTTCCTTTGCTGAAGTTGCTGGAACAACGAAGGAAGCTGACGTAGGATCTTCTATGTCAGAAGTTGTCTCCATTAGAGTAAGAGCAGGCTGAACTTGCTGAGTGTCAGCTTGGCTTGACGATGTGTCGTCTTTTGGCTCTGAATCCGAATCCGTGTCTTGCATGATAGACACGAAAGAGACAACAAATTTGCCCCTAGGCTTTTGCTTTGCCTTCTTCACTTTAGTTGTGATGACCAAAGGCTTTGAAGGTTTGAGGGAGATGATGAAGGGAGTTTGAATGCTCTCTTCGGATTTACCGAATGGTTTGTTTTCTTCCGGCGATTGTTGAAGAGCCTTGCTTTTATCTTTCTGGAGATTTTCGGCAAAGGGTGTTGTGTGCTTCTCTTCTTCTTTTTCACCTTCATACATTTGTGAGTCTGCAAAGTGGACTTCTTTACCTTTGAAGGGTTTTCTGTCCGCAAAGACTCGATGTATCATGCCGTCGTCGCCAACAAACTTAATGCATTGATGTAAAGTTTAAGGGACAACACCATTCTCGTGGATCCAAGGGCGTCCGAGAAGGATGTTGTAGCATGAAGCGGTTTTTATTGCATACACTGTGACCTCAGAGATAAGATCACCGATCTGCAACTTGAACCTGATTTTGCCGATAGGCCTTTGAGTACTCCCATCGTATACGAAGATAGATACAGATGTGTGGCTCAGCTTGCTGGTTGGGATGCCCAACTCTTCGAGAGCCGATGTGGAGATGAGGTTGAGTGCAGAACCTGGGTCGATCTGAACTCTGTGCATAGGCATTTCCTTGATGTACCCTGTGAAGTACAGGGGTCGGTTGTGCCTGGTTTCGCCAAGTAGGAGGTCGTCCTTTATGAAGGCGATGGTTGCACTGGCTGCTTTTTTAACCGAGAGGCATTCCATGCATGATCCCTCAGTTTTCTTCTTTTCTCCCTTTGAGGAAGCTTCTGAGTTTTTGACCAGGTAATCCATTTCAATTTGGAGGACTTACGGGGCATGTTTGTCAACATCCTCATTCAGCTTTTGTAATTCTGAAATGAGATTATCACGAGTGTGCGGAGACATTCGCAATAAATCTAGGATGTGCAGACGTGCAGGTATGTGCTTGAAGTGTTCAATCAAGTCATAGTTGAAAGCCTCCTTAGGGCCTGCATGTTCATCATTGTTGCCATTAGGGGCGCTTACAACATCTTTTTCCGAAGGATTTACATATGTAAAGGAAGATTGGTTGTAATTTTTGTGGTAGTCCTGGACAGAGCGGGTGCCTCTACCATCTTCGAGAGCTTCTTGAGAAGGGTCTTCGTTTGGAAGATTGTCTTCAGGATCAAGAGGCTGTCATTTTTCATTTGCTGAGGATGTATCAATAGCAGAGTTTCCATCCTCAGTGATTATGCTGCGCGGAGCATTTTCCGGGAACAAGTCTTGAACAGCATCCAGCAACCTTTCTTCTTCACTGACCAATTCATCGTCCCAAGCATCAATAGCTGGGGATTCTTCAGTCAGGAAGGGTGTGAACTTTGAAGTCACAGTATCAGGAGAAGAAACCTGAGAGGGTGTCGTCTCAGTGAAAGTTACGTGAGATGAGGTGGCTCCAAAAGATACATTGCTAGGCGTCGCCGGAGTGTAAGTGATCTCATCAAACGATGCTTCGAAAGAGCTATATCCCGAATTATCACATTCAGGAAGCTCTGACAGGAGACGTTGCCTGATTGGAGTCAGACTCATCCTCGGATGTTAGAGGATCGTCTATCCAGTAATTTTCTCCATTTTCAGGAGTTAAGGGAGGATGTACCTGATGGTTTCAGGGACTTCAGGCTCTGGATTGCGAGGAAGCTCGTTGACGCGGTCTTGCTCTTGTTCTAGAGCGAGATGCTGCAAGATCCTTGCATATTCTTCAAGATCAGGCATGGGAGCCAAATCTTCTTCTTCATCAGCTCTTTGTGGCTCAACATAGTTGATTTCCACTGGAGCAATGAGAGGTGCTGGGTCAGCAGCATTTTCTTGTACAGCCTCTTGGTCTTCTTCATCATCAGACCAGGATCCTTGTGGCTGTAGGGGGTTATACCAAATTACTGGCATAAGATGAGTCTCAGGAACCCATTCTTCATCGAAGAGGTATTCTCCTGTTTCAAGGGACTCCTCCCACTCGTCTGTGTAGTTGGATTCGAATCCATCATTGGTGTCGCTGGACTCGTATCCATCAATGGAGAATCCAACTACCGAATTGCAAGAGTATGATGGCTCCTGCGTGGCTTCTTTGAATTGAGGTGGCATGAAATCACTGAGAGTGAATTTTCTTACCCCCTTTGAAGTCTCTGGAAGGGATGTTTTTGTTGCCTCCAGTGAAGCGGTAGAGGAAGCCTCTGCCTTTTCTTTGACTTCTTGTTTTGGCTGGGTCTTCTCTTACCGTTTGAGCTTGAGAAGATATTTCCTAGCCTGCCTTCGCTGATGAGCTGTAGGCTTTGTTTTCACGACCTCCCAATTTTCATCTTCTAGGAGATCGGGATGTACCCATATAGGTTGTTCGTCAGGTGTCGGGTAAGGAACCAGTTCCTCAGACGCTTGGGTTGAGTTTATCACCTTGAAGGAAGTAGTGATCTTCTTCTTCGGTGATTTTGATGTTTGTCCACATGTCACCATGTTGATGGAGGCAGACCCATATTTTTTGTCAAAGGTGATGACTCCATTTTTCCACATCTCGTTTATTTTCTCCCTCACAACGTAGCATTGATTGAGAGGATGCGAGATCATCTGATGGTATGGACAGTACCGAGGATTGTTGGTTTTGCCAACATCAACCGGTCTTTTTTGGTTCAGGCAAGGTGAGCTTGCCGTTCGCCACAAGAGCCCCGAAGATTTCATTAACATCTTCATCAAACGGGTATTTCTTCTCACTCGTTCTTTGAAGGCATCAGAGAGTTCAGGTCTCTTACCAGCAGCTTTGTTTTCAGCTTTCTTTGGTGGCTGAGGAGTTGACTTGGTCTGCACATTGAGGACCTCTTTCTTCTTTGGTTTAGAGGTTGCAATGGCGGTTGGCTCTTTTCTTGATGATTTCTGACTGTTGAGGTCTTTAATCACCGTTTCAGCTTCCATGGAAGCTTCTAGGAGTTCTCCCAGGTTTTTTGATTTGTTGCCGATGATCATGGAGCGGATTCTAGCTCTCATGTTGTTTCGGTAGATGTCGACTAGCGACGCTTGTATGAAGTCATATGTTGACTCATTCTCCCTCTGTTTTAGGCTGCACAGCTGAGCCATAGTAGCGGGATGATCCTCACCTTTGAAGTGAGTCAGGAAGCGTGTCTCTAGCATGGCCCAGTTTTGGATGGAGTCCTCCGGCAGAGTGGAGTACCAATCAAAGGCCGTACCTTTTAGGGTACTTGCAAAGAGGCAGATCTTGAGTGCATCTTGATCCGCGATAGCTCCCGTCAGGATCTTAAAGTGGATGACGTGCTGTCAGGCTGATCCTTTCCCCGTATATGTTTGGAGAGTAGGATGCTTGAGTTTTGTGGGGAACGGGACCGAGTCCATCCATAAGGGATATGGTGGCTTGATCCCATGCTCCTTGAGTATATCCTCTTCTTTTGCTTTGGCGAGGATACCGTCTACGTTCTTTTTTGGTAAGGGCGCATGACTCATTTTCTTCTCTATTTACCTCATCATCTTGATGATTCGGAGGAGGTTCATTGTTCGCCTGATTTTGGAAGGCGAGGAAAAGATTTTCCATCAGAGTTTCAATTCTCTGTTGGCCTTGTTCCAACTGCTGGATGCGGGTGATCGCATCATCTTGAGGTGGATTGCGGGGTGGTGGCTCAGAATTTGTAGCCAGGACGTTCATCCTTCGGGATTCGAACGAAGAGACTGAGTTGGGGCTCATTCTTTTTGAAGAAGAGCTTGAGGAAGGATCACTCTGCCGTCCTTTGCTTAAAGGAGCAGGGGATTCTTCTTAATGTCTTCTTGTCCTGGAGACGCTGCGGGTCATCGGACGTCGGACATGGATTTTTGTTACTGACTTTTGGCGTCTTCTGGTTTTTCCAACCATATGAACAGCAGCAACTTGGTTGGGTCTTTCTTTTCCAACCCATTTGGGAGAGACTTGAAGTGTAGGAGGCTGGGTCCTTTGCTTCTCTAGTCTCTTTTGCCGATACAACGCACGGCGGCGTATACGACGAGCAATTTGAGCTTCGGTCAGCTCTAGCTGGTCTTTGACGATGAAGGATGTGCTCCCTCAGGCGCAGCAGCCGAGCCTGTCTTCTTTATAGCTGGACAAGGACAGGATGCGAACCCTGTCCTTCGCCTGTTGCAGCGAAGCTTTGAATTTTTGGAGTTCGGCCCCTGTAGAGATGAAGGGTCGAACTGCAGGTTTGTAGATGCATGACTTGATTTTGGGCTTGTAGGAACAAGCTGGCTCATGCTGGATTGACTTTGGAGTCAGGTTGGAGATGAGTCTCTCCTCTTTCATGTAGGCAAGAGGGTAGAACTGGTTCTCCTTGAGTGTGGCCAGGTATGCTGGCTTGGTAGATGTTTGGGACCTTTTCTATTTTGGTGAAGGTCTTGGGGACCAAGTCTTGGGATAGACCTGGTCGTTTACTGGTTGAGGCTTCGTCACTACACCATTTCAGGGCTTTTACAGCGCGTCATTTACGGCGTGCATTGAATGCAAGCCATAAATGATATAATAGTACGGCGCGCATGGAATGTAAGCCGCAAAAGGGCTTTTCTTCTTTTTATTAAGGCGTGCATTTTGCGTGCTGTGAGATCTTATCAATTACGGCGTGCATTTAGGACACTGTAAACTATAGAGCATTTGCGGCCCACATTCGCAAGCCGTAAAAATATTAGGGTATCACAGCCCACATGTTGCATGCTGTAAAAAAGGCCAAGCCATTCAAATTAAGTTCACGGCCTGCTTTGAGAAGCTGTAAAATAATCAGCTTTCACAGTCCACATTTCGTATGCCGTAAAAAAAGAAACCCGCCAAATTAATATTCCAAAAATATTTTGCACCCTTTTTTTGACACCCAAAATTTAACCCCAAATTAGGGATAGACGATACCCATTGAGAACCCAAATCTTGATGCCAAAAAAATTTCGCATGATACCCACCGAGAACCCACCGAGAACCCATTGCTCTACTACCAAAAAAATGACTTTTAGCGTCGAACTTTTTGACGTGGCCAGTGTTTTTGTGGCTATTTCTTACTTATTGCCACCACCAATAGAGTTAGTCGCAACAAATCTCATTTTGCCTCGCCCGTGTCTGCCCGTGACAAAACGTGTCGGAAAATTTTTTTTTCCGACGAAAATTAGCGTCGGAAAATTTATCACCGACATTTAATATAAAACATCGGTAAAGGTTGGTAGATTTTTTTCCTTTTTTTCAAAAAAAAATAATTTTTACCAAAGAAAATTTCTATTTTTTGCGACGAAAACTAATCCCATGATAGAGATTGTTTTTTATTGTGGTCATTTGTTTTCTACCAAAACCATACTGAGATGTCACAATGGCAATCTGACCTGGGGATAGACAAAGGGATTTTTCTCTAAATTGAGGGACTTTGAGACATCTCAGGCACCCACCCAAATATTTCTGGAGGTAGCCTTCCCTCTTCTATAAAACAATAGTAAGTATTGGTGATTGGTTGCTTGCTTTCCATAGTTATTTTTCTTGAGTGTGGTTCCAGAGCATGTGGCCACTCCAAATGATACATGTGAAGAGAAAAGGGGCTAAAACCCTTTCACTGTTTATGCTCGACGAAAGGAGAAGGAGAGCTCTGGTCGATGGTGGAGCAGTGATCGCTACAAGAAATCTAAGCTATTGTGACGAATTTTTTTTTTGTCTTAAAAAAATATCCAAAGAGGTAGAAATATAAATTTTGTCGTTTGTTTTAATTTTTTTCAAAAGTATAGGAGACGAAAATAAAATCTCATCGGCAAAAATAAGGCGCCAACTTCATTTGCATTGGCGCCAATTATTGTAGCTCATTGGAGACGAACGTTTTTGTCACAAAAAATATATATATATTTGCGACGAACGTAATTCGTCACCAATAAGGATAAGTTATGGAAGACGAACATATTTCGTCACCAAAATAAGGCGCCAATTTCATTTACGTTGGCGTGAATTATTTTAGCTCATTAGAGACGAACATTTTTGTCACAAAATATAATTTATTTTTGCGACGAACGTAATTCGTCACTAATAAGAATAAGTTATGGAAGACGAAAATATTTCGTCACCAAAATAAGGCGCCAATTTCATTTGCGGTGGCGCTAATTTCATTCGCACTTGAGCCTATTCCTCTCTCACAAGTATTGCTTTGGAAAAACCTTTAAAATGAACAAAATGGGCCCCCCCAAGCCCTAACGTCCATCCCATCCCCCCCCCCCACCCCAATCCAATGCCCCTTTTCCAACCATTTCCCCCTTTGTCCCTCCATCTCTCCCGGTCTCTCTTTTCCAAAACCCTTTTCAAGAACCCATTTGGGAAAATATCCATAGTTTTTTTTCTCACTACAACATTCTGCACCTTTCTCGGTGCAATCATTGAATGCCGTGGAAAGTATAACTTTTACCAGCGAGGGAAAAATAGAGTTTTCCCGGCGATAGATTTTCGCCGGTGTTAAAAACATCAACATTTTCCCAACGTTTTGTTTTTTTCGCCGGCAAAGGTCAATATTTTTTCGTCATTTTATTTTTTTCACCGGCAAAAGTTAATGTTTTTCCGGCGTTTTGTTTTTTTCGCCGGCAAAGGTCAATGTTTTACCCAAATTTCACCCATTCGCGCCTTTATTTTTCTTCCGCCAATGTGTTTTCTCGCCAAACCCCTTCTGTGCCTCTCTTTTCCCTTTGTAAGTCTCATCTCTTGCCTCCATCCCTCATCTCCCTCCCCCACTCCCACGCAAGCCATCTCCTCTCCTAGGCGCAAAAACCCCCTCTCCTCCATCTCCTAGGCGACCTCATCCCCCTCTCCCTCTCATCATCTCCATCTCACGATCCCTCTCATCACCTATACAGACCTGCCCAGCAACCCCCCATCTCCATCTCCATCTTCTTCCTCCCTGCACGGACCTCTCCATCACCATTCCTCTCGCACGCCTCACCCTCTCTACGCCTGTCTCTCTCGGTGTGCCACCTCCTCTGTCTCTCCAGCATCTCCCAGGTACAAATATTTTAAGGCTTTATAGATTTCCTTATCATAGAACGGAGAGAATCGCCTCGCCGGAGAAGAAGGGCGAGTTTTTGTTGCTCTCCTCATCAGACTTGGGCGAATCCTCGTCAGATTTGGGCGGGTATCTAACTGATTTGGGCAGGTGTCCTCTGACCTTTTCCCTCTTTTTACTATCGTTTCTAATTGATTGCTTTTGGTTTAATAGGTTTTTGCTTCTAGTTTTTTTAATGTCAGATGATTTCTTTTAGTTTAATGGGTGTGTTTGGTTTGCTTTGGATCATGATATTAGAGGTGTGTGGGGATAACCGGAGCATGACCTCGGTACATATAGGTTGTTGACACCAAAAATGTCACTTTGCCTCTTCAAGATCCAAAGAGCTACATGAAGTCGCAACCTGCCATAAATAGGCAATGCTACTTCCAAAAATCAAATCTTGTCAGAATCAAACAAAAACTGCAAGATCCTTCAAGACAGCCAAAAGAGGAGTACACAAGAAGTTTCGGGCCATTTCAAAATCATTTGGCCTAACTTCGCTTCTCCGATAGCCGAAAAGGAGCTCTCGGTGGCAAAAGCATCGGAGACACCAAATCTTCGATCAGAGCCGATGGATGGTCTCAAAATACTTCCAAAAGGCTCCACGTCAAGTTCCGAGTCAAACCGACAACGTTTGACCCTACATCAACCCTCGAACAGCTAAATCAAGCCTCTCGGCGGTGAGAACCACCGAGGCCATTACTCATCAGATAGAGCACATGGACGGCTTCGAAATGCTTATAAAGGGCTACACGTCAAATTTCAGGTTATTTCCACAACATTTGACCATAGTTTGACGCTCGGAAGCCAAATCAGGCCTCTCGGCGGCAAAGCTCTCCGGGACCATGGTTTCCAAGATAGAGCCTATGAATCATCTTAAAATGACTCCAATAGGTTCCCTGTCAAATTTCAAGTCAATCGGACATCGTTTGACCGCACATCAAACCGTGACATCTTCATCGCGACAAAAGAAAGTCTACTGGTGATAGGACCCCAAACGGCTTCAAAACTCAAACAAAAGCCTATGGTTGGTCTTATTTATTGCTCAGGAGGCTTCACACCAAATTTCAGGTCATTCCGACATCGTTTGACCCAGTTTCAGCTTCTGACGGAAAATCGGCAGCTCTGCGCGACAAAGTCTTCGGCTTTCTCAGGAAATTGGAAACTTTGCAAAATAAAATGCAAGGATTCTCATCAGGTTTCCTACAAAGAAATCAGGCCAATAAATGGTCAAAATGTCAAGGAAAAATACAGAAGGAAAAAGAATCGAAAAACAGCAAAAACGGACACAAAATGGGACACAAAGGGGGGAAAACCCCCCAGGGTCGCAGGCCCCTGTGACCCTGGCCCAAGGTCGCAGGCCCCTGCGACCCTGGGCCAGGGTCGCCGGCGACCTTGGAGCCCGGGGTCGCCGGGAAGGCCCCGGAAACCCCGGTTTTCGCCGTTTTTTCGCGATTCGAAGAGCCCGGCCTCTGGTACTTTCCAAAATTCATGCTTTTGAGACACCAAGTCCTCTGACATCCGTCCAAAACACGGGTTAATCATCAAGAGTATCGAAAACAATATTGATCGCCACCCGGTCAACAAAAAAAAGTGTGCTTTCTACCCGACCGATCAAGAAATCGACAGGACAGATGGCACCGACCCGCTGTTGGCAACAAACACCTGAAATTACATGGTCATCTGATGTCGATCTACATGAAGATCCATCGATGATCATCACCAGAAGAATCCCAAAAGACGCGGCACAGCCCGCGACTCTTCAGATGCTCGGCGTCCACTTAATGTGATTAATTGACTAGCTTTATTACAGTCATTAATCCATTTCTTTGGACGGACCAATCAGAAGCAAGCATCCCGGAGTTACAAGTCAAGAGATTCATGGCATTTAACTCATGAAACTCCTCCCATCATGGCGATTAAAGGCGATTAAATGCCCTCAATCTCCTCCGGCCAATCAGAAGCCAAGAAAAAGGAGTTACAAAATAAAGAATTCAATTTTGTAACTCCTCCCATTATGCGGCTTAATGACAATAAAAGCCCATAAACCCTCCTAAATGGCTACCAAAAAGCCTATAAATAAGAGAGCACTCCAAGAAGAAAGGACAGACAACGAATCACAGACAGAAGCACAGAAATTCAGAGAAGGAAAAGAGAGAAAACTCTGCGGAAGTTCTACACCGGCCACCGCTACAAGGTGACAAAAGTCCCTTGGGGGATACCCCCCCAAGGTCCTTGCCTTCTCCTCCTGCCTCCAATGGCTTAGATGTGGCTTTTCAGCCCGTCTACTCGGCTGGACATAGGACCTCCTTTTGGTCTTTGTCCTCTAAAAACCTGAGGTTATAGCCAAGCCAAGCGAATCAATAGCATCCTCTGTTCTCATCTGCATGGATGATGGCGAAGCCCACATATGGCTTGCGACCGTCAATCTAAACGAGTCGCCCATAATCTCCTGAGAAGTTAGATCCTCCTTTTCTTGCTTTTCATTGTAGTTTGTATTTTTTCAAAAGAGACAAAAATCACAACTCTTGTCTTTCATTATTGATAAGGATTGTAAATCGGCTATAAACGCCAAAAATCGGCTATAAACGCCAAAATCGGCTATAAATGCCAAAAAAATCACCTTTCACGGCAAACCAAGAAAAATGTCTCTTTTCTTAAATATATGTGCAATGGAAAACTTGAAAGAAGTTGATTTCCTTTTTACTTGCGAAGGTTGATCTCCGGATCACCACTTGCAATTCCAAGTAAAATAGAAAATCTGGCACACCCACACAAAAAAAGAAATGTTGATGCACGCCCCTGCCCCCTGGTTACAAAAGGGTCGGACCCGACGGACTCCCACGTCCGCTGACCTCGGTAGGAACCGAGCAGGAGCACGGTCCATCAAGCTGGCTCCACCCGGTGGGACACGTTTATTTGAGAACACGATGCTAGAAATGAAATATTTGCATATCATATATTTTGCTCTATGCTTATATTTCTTTTCTCGATTCCTTGGCTAATTTATAATTGGTGGCCTATGTTGGATTCCGCATCTAAAAAAAATGAGATGAGATTTTTTGGAAATTTTTAATTCTTTGAATTTATTTCCACTCTTTCTCTTTTCAAAAAAAAAACAAAAAAAAAACAAAAAAATCAGATTTTTCAGTTTGGATTCAAAATTGAGAAACCTTGATCCGTTCCTATCGTTCATCGCGCTTGCAGAAATGTTGAGCCTGTTCGACTAAGGTTTTGGGCCATCGTTTCTCTTCGATGAGTTCATTAAAGATCTAAAAAAAAAAATGAGATGAGATTTTTTGTTTGAAAATTTCTAATTCTTTGAATTTATTTCCACTCTTTCTCTTTTCAAAAAAAAAAACAAAAAAATCAGATTTTTCAGGTTGGATTCAAAATTGAGAAACCTTGATCCGTTCCTATCGTTCATCGCGCTTGCAGAAATGTTGAGCCTGTTTGACTAAGGTTTTGGGCCATCGTTTCTCTTCGATGAGTTCATTAAAGATCTAAAAAAAAAAAATGAGATGAGATTTTTTGTTTGGAAATTTCTAATTCTTTGAATTTATTTCCACTCTTTCTCTTTTCAAAAAAAAAAAATTAGATTTTTTCATTTTGAATTCAAAATTGAGAAACCTTGATCCGTTCCTATCGTTCATTGCGCTTGCAGAAATGTTGAGCCTGTTCGACTAAGGTTTTGGGCCATCGTTTATATTCGATGAGTTCATTAAAGATAAAATAAAAATAAAAAAAAATATATAAAAAAAATTTTAGATTTCTCAGTTTGGATTCAAAATTGAGAAACCTTGATCCGTTCCTATTGTTCATCGCGCTTGCAGAAATGTTGAGCCTGTTCGACTAAGGTTTTGGGCCATCGTTTCTCTTCGATGAGTTCATTAAAAATAAAAAAAATATATATATATATATAAAAACAAAAAAAAAAAGACATAGACCACTAAGGTTAAACCAACTGTGTTCTTTGATCATGGTTGATTCAAAGAAAAGCCTTGTCCAGAGTGTGGAGACAGCTTGACTGTTCTAGGCAAGGGTCCTCCAAACGGGTTCATTAAGTAATCCTACCCTTACCTGGGGGCAATTCTATCAATCAAGATTTCATAAGACCGGGTTAGGAGGCCTATGTGTACTCTCTCGTCTTTTAAATAATTTTTTTAAAAAAATAATAAATTTTTTTTTAAAAAAAAAAATTTTAAAATAAAAAAAAATTTTCAAAAAAAAAATCTTAAAGATAAAAAAATAAAAAAATAAAAAAATAAAAAAATAAAAAAAAAGATTTTTTTTTGAAAAAAGAAAATCTTCAAAATCTTCAAAAAAAAAAAACTTTCGTCATTTTGGGTTTAGATTGGAGAAATCTTGGTCTTCTCCTTTCTGAGCACTGGCGCTCGCAGAAATCGCTGAGCCCGTGTTCAGATTGGAGTGCCTTTTGCTCTCTTTGATGAACCCGATATTGGCCTTTCAAAAAAAAAAACTCGTCATTTTTAGATTCAGATTTGAGAAATTATGGTCCATTTCTTTCTGAGCACTGGCGCTCGCGGAAATCGCTGAGCCCGTGTTCAGATCGGAATACCATCTGCTCTCTTTGATGAATCCAATCTTGACCTTTCAAAATAGAGAATCTCATCTCATGGATGCGGTCTCAAAACATTTGTGTCTAGCGGTACTAGTACGCCCTTTCAGGGTCTACTGTATTGCGACCGGTACATCTGTAACTCCAACTTTATATTCTTCTTACCTCGAGCAAGCTCTGCTTCTCGATAAGTCGAATTTAAGTTCACAATTGCTTCTAGCAGTCACTGGGATGCCCATTCTGGGCTTACCATACCTGCGATAAGAACAATTGTACCCTCTATGGCGTTTTGCCTTCTTCATGTTGCTTGGGTCATCTTCCTCTAGCAATTTGAAAAGACGAAACCATAGAACTTCCAATTTATGATCATTATATTCTTGTGATTACTAATGGATGTGGTCTTGTTTCAGAAATTTTCGAAAAACTAACAATGGCAGCTTCACTAACCATTACTTTCGATGAAAACAAGCACCAACTCATGCTTCAACAGAAGCAAACCGCGCGCACTTACAAGCGCCCCATCAGCTGCCGAAGCATCAACTCCCTCGGCAACTCTCTGAACTCCGGGTCGACCTCGACTCCCCGGACTATCGTCTTTGGGACGCTGGGACCATTCCAACTTCCTGAGGAACAAACTGCTCCCTCCAAGAAGCAGAAACTCGCCTCTCAACGTGTCACTACCGTGACACCAAAGGCGAACACCAGAAGGCAATTCAGTAATTGGATTCTCCATTGACAGATACGAATCCAGCGACACCGATGATGGATTCGAATCCAACTACACAGATGAGTGGGAGGAGTCCCTTGAAACAAGAGAATATCTTTCCGATGAAGAATGGGTTCTTGAGTCTCATCTTATGCCAGTAATCTGGTATAACCCCCTACAGCCACAAGGATCCTGGTCTGATGATGAAGAAGACCAAGAAGCTGTACAAGAAAATGCTGCTGACCCAGCACCTCTCATTACTCCAGTGGAAATCAACCATCTTGAGCCACAAAGAGTTGATGAAGAAGAAGATCCGGCTCCCATGCCTGATCTTGAAGAATATGCAAGGATCTTGCAGCGACTCGCTCTAGAACAAGAGCAAGAACGCGTCAATGAGCCTCCTCGCAATCCAGAGCCTGAAGTCCCTGAAGACCACCAGGTACATTCTCCCTTAACTCCTGAAAATGGAGAAAATTGCTGGATAGACGATCCTCTTACATCCGAGGATGAGTCTGACTCCGATCAGGCAACGTCTCCCGTCAGAGCTTCCTGTAATGTGATAATTCGGGATTATAGCTCTTTCGAAGCATCGTCTGATGAGAGCACTTACACTCCGGCGACGCCTAGCAATGTATCTTCTGGAGCCACCTCATCTCACGTGACTTTCACTGAGATGACACCCTCTCAGGTTTCTTCTCCTGAGACTGTGACTTCAAAGTTCACACCCTTCCTGACTGAAGAATTCCCAGCCATTGATGCTTGGGATGATGAATTAGTTAACGAAGAAGAAAGGTTGCTGTATGCTATTCAGGACTTGTTCCCGAAAAATGCTCCGTGCAACACGATCACTGAGGATGGCAACTCTATTGCTGATTCATCCTCAGCAAATGAAAAACGACAGCCTCTTGATCCTAAAGACAATCTTCCAAACGAAGACCCTTCTCAAGAAGCTCTCGAAGTTGGTAGAGGCACCCGCTCTGGCCGGGACTACCATAAAAATTACAACCAATCTTCCTTTACATATGTAAATCCTTCGGGAAAAGATGTTGTAAGCGCCCCTAGTGGCAACAATGATGAACATGCAGGCCCTAAGGAGGCTTTCAAGTATGACTTGATTGAACACTTCAAGCACATACCTGCACGTCTGCACATCCTAGATTTGTTGCGAATGTCTCCGCACACTCGTGATAATCTCATCTCGGAATTACAAAAGCTGAATGAGGATGTCGACAAATATGCCCCGCAAGTCCTCCAAATTGAAATGGATTACCGGGTCAAAAACTCAGAAGCCTCCTCAAAGGGATAAAAGAAGAAAACTGAGAAATCATGCATTGAATGCCTCTCGGTTAAAAAAGCAGCCAGTGCAACCATCGCCTTCACAAAGGACGACCTCCTACTTGGAGAAACCAGGCATAACCGACCCCTGTACTTCACAGGGTATATCAAGGAAATGCCTATGCACAGAGTTCAGATCGACCCAGGTTCTGCACTCAACCTCATCTCCACATCGGCTCTTGAAGAGTTGGGCATCCCACCCAGCAAACTGAGCCACACATCTGTATCTATCTTTGGATACGATGGGAGTACTCAAAGGCCTATCGGCAAAATCAGGTTCAAGTTGCAGATCGGTGATCTTATCTCTGAGGTCACAGTGTATGCAATAAAAACCCCTTCATGCTACAACATTCTTCTCGGACGTCCTTGGATCCACGAGAATGGTGTTGTCCCTTCAACTCTACATCAATGCATCAAGTTTGTTGGCGACGACGGCATGATACATCGAGTCTTTGCGGACAGAAAACCCTTCAAAGGTAAAGAAGTCCACTTCGCAGACTCACAGATGTATGAAGGTGAAAAAGAAGAAGAGGATAAGCACACAGCACCCTTTGCCGAAAATCTCTAGAAAGATAAAGGCAAGACTCCTCAACAATCACCGGAAGAAAACAAACCATCCGGTAAATCTGAAGAGGGCATTCAAACTCCCTTCATCATCTCCCTCAAATCTTCAAAGCCTTTGGTCATCACAACTTTTTTTTTTTTTGCTAAAGGTTAATTTGTATTGATAAAAGAGAAAAGGGCAAGAAGCCCCCAAATTTACAAAAGACTGCACAAAGGCAGAATCGACCCAGAAACCAACCCAACTTAGAAAAATACACTTAGAACATCAAAACAGACCAAAAGAGGGAGACTGCCAGAAAAGAGGCAGAGCAAAATGAAAAGATTTAAATGGAACCAGCTCCCCTCCAGGCGAATTGCGCTACATGGATAGGAGACGACAACCAGCAGAACAAAACCAAGCAGCACAGAAATCCTCTTAGCAGAATAAAACAGTGCAGCGCTCAACTCTGCAGAGAATAGGCAGCAAAGACAGGTAGAGCAGCAGCTCGCCAAACAGAAGTGACTGAACTGCACCCCAAAAAGAACAGCTTGAAACTAGCAGCATGCTGAGCTCACTGAAGAGGAGCTAGCAGCAGAAGAACAGTCAGCAACGGAGACACAATCAGCTGAGAAGGGGTTCTACCAGACTAGACTGTCAAGCTCCGAGCATTTACCAGAAAGATTGCCCAGCATCCAACTAAACAGTAGTGGAAAATGCAAAACACAAAGCTCTGCCGCATCCTTCCTAGATGATTTGCCAGTAGCTCTTCACTTTTGTGTAAGTGCTGATAATTAAACCATGTCTGCAAGCCCTAACCCTTCCCTTACCCTTCGTTCCCTTCCTCCCCAAATTCCATCTAACACCTCTGAAGCCGAACCCCATCAAGCCGAAGCTTCATTCCCTTTTCTTTCCTCAGATTTTCCCCCTCTCCCTAGCTCCCAGCCTATTGCTGCTCTGGTTCGGTCAACAACCACCTTGGCAGTCCCCTCGCCAGGGTCCCTCCTACCACAATTGCCCCAGCCAACCCATTCTGCTCAGCCCCTTAGCTCCACTGCTACAGGTTTAAGGTCTCAAACCTTGACTCAGCCCTCTACAGTTATTTCAGATCGTCCCTCTTCTCAGGTTTGGGATGAAGCTCAGCTAGCTACTCTGCATAACCACTTGGCTGGTCTCCTCAGCTCAGCTTTAGGTAAATCCTTGCCTCTTCCTCCTCTGAAACCCCCTGACCCCCCTCCTATACCCCCCTGCTCTCCCATAGAACAATTAGCTCCTCTCCTGAACTCTGTCTCCAACTCAGTCCTGGTTCAGCAATCTAAGCCCCCACCTAGTTCCTGGTTAGACCTTTTCCCTGATTCAAAGCCGATAGCCCCCTCAGACTTCCCAACCTCCTCTCTAATTGATGGTCAGATAGTTATGAAAATCCCTTCTTCCATGATTGAGCCAAGCAAAAACTCCTTCTCAAATGCAGCTATAGGCAAATTCATTGGAAGAAGACCGACTGTGGAATGGCTGTCCTCCCAAGCCAACTCTCATTGGAATCTCTCTAAACCTTGTCTGATCTCCCTTACTGATAAAGGCCATTTTATCTTCAGATTTAGCTCAAAGGAAGACCGGGATTTGGTTCTCTCACAATCACCTCACAGCCTGTAGAATAGAAAACTCCTTCTTCTCCCCTGGTCCCCTGGTCAAGGCTCTGTAGAATGGCCTAATCTTCACCCAGTTTGGATCCGTATCTATGGCATTCCTTACCACTGTTGGAGTTCCAATATCCTTCTTTCGTTAGCTAGTTCCATAGGCACTCCCTTGAAACTGGATGACATCACTGCCTCCCAAAAAATACTCACTTTTGCTAGAATCCTGGTTCACATTGATCTTTCCAAACCTAAACCTACAGAAATCAAGGTGGATTTAGCTGGAGAAGAGGAAGTCCTTCTCTCTGTCTCCTACGAAAATCTGCCATGCTCCCTCTGCCTTCTCCATGGACACTCAGAGACCTACTGCAATACTATTCCTAGATCCTCAATTAAACAGAGTCACACCAGCCAAGGTATCCTGGGCAAGTCTCCAACTCTGGAGCCAGGTCCCCAAGACCATCCTGTTTCCATCTCTGCATCCCCCTCTGAGTCTGAGCCAGTCCTAGCCTCAAACCATGTGGTCTCTCTTGACCCTTCTATTCCAGGAAGCTCCTCGGCCCAATAAAAGGACTCTGTTTCTCTCCCTCCCCCTCTCCTTCCCCCTGGCTCCCCTAGTCCCTCCACCTCTTCCGGCCATCATCTTCAGTCAAACTCCAGACTTGATGAGCTACCCCAGGAGATCTTCCTGGAAGTCCTTGATAAAATACCCGCTCCTACCCTAGATACCTCAAACCCTTTTGACATTCTGGAAAAATGCTCCTTTATAGAGCCAACTGATGCCGTCCCCTTCCCTCCTCATCCCCCTTCTCCCTCTCATCCCTTGCCTTCCTCTGATCCCCCTAATTCCCCCTCTCCCCCTCTTCCTGCTGATATATCCTTAGAGGTTAATCTCACCCCTCCCTCTAACAAAAGGAAAACCAAAATCAAAAATAAAAAGGCCTCCTCCTCCCGCCCTTTGACCAGAAGCTCAAATGGACCTCCCTCTCTTCCCTCAAGTTCCAAATGATTAAAGTCCTCTATTGGAACTGTAGGGGTATTGCCAATTCCCCTTCCCTTAGGGCTCTCCACCACCTCATCTCTTCTAACTCTCCTGACATTATTTTTCTCTCGGAGCCGATGACCCTTTCTCCCCCTCCCTCCTTGAGGTCAATCTTCGGCTTCGATGGCTTCTTCTCTAACCTCAATCAATCATTTGCTTCCATTTGGTGTTTTTTCAAAACTACTTCTGCTTTTCAATTCTCTCTATTGGATTTCTCCAGCCAATTCTTAACCCTATCTTTGACTAACCCAGCCAATGCTACCCAATGCCTTCTCACTGGAATATATGCCTCCACAAACTATATTCGTAGAAGAGAGCTCTGGGACTACCTTACTTCTCAAGCTTCTTCAAATATTCCATGGTGTGTGCTGGGAGACTTCAACTCCATCATCTCTGCCTCCGAAAAATTTAGTCTTAGACCTTCTCGCTTGAATACTGACTTCCAACAGATGCTGCTAGCCTCTGGTCTGCAAGACATGGGCTATTCTGGAAACAAATTTACATGGTCGAACAACCGCAGAGGCACCAGCTATGTTGCAGCTAGACTAGACAGAGCTCTATGCAACCACCATTGGACTGCCATCTCGTCTGACCCTCTGCTCTCCCACTTGCCAAAGGTCTCTTCTGATCATTGTCCCCTGCTTCTCTCTCACAGCCAGAGCCCCTCTCCTTCCAATGCTCCTTTTAAATTTGAAGTAATGTGGACGCTCCACCCGGATTTCCATAGCCTTGTAGCGGAAAACTGGAAGCCAGACATTGAGGGCCACCCCCAATACGTGCTAGCTCAAAATCTGAGAGCAATGAAGCAGGTCTTCAAAGTGTGGAATAAGACTGTCTTCGGAGAAATCAGACTCAAGACTCAAGAAGCGGAAAGGAATGTGCTGGAAGCCCAAGCAATGTTGGATGCTGGTCCAACAGACTCTCTCCACCAGGCTCTTTCGGAGGCCAAGGCCTCTCTTCATAATTGGCTCCAAATCTCAGATCTCCATTGGCGCAAAAAATCTAAAGTGAGATGGCTGAAAGATGGAGAAAGAAACACAGCTTTTTTTCATGCCTATGCAAAATCTAGAGGGGCTGTTAACCGAATTGACAAAATCCTCTCCAATGGTAACTGGATTGAGAACACTTCCCAAATCCAGCAGCTGGCAGTCAGTCACTTCTCAGGCCTGGCTCAGTCAGTTCACCCTGATCCTGGAGGGAGCCTTTTTGATTTAGACAGTAACAAAGTCTCTCCTGTCATGAACCTCCACCTGACAAGAATTCCGGATGAAGAAGAAATTAAGAGGGCAGTTTTTGATCTGAAGGCGGACAGTTCCCCTGGGCCAGATGGTTTCCCTGGTTCCTTCTTCACTGCTACCTGGCTGATTACTGGTGGGACTATCATCAAAGCAGTGAAACACTTTTTCTCCTCTGGTAAACTGTACAAAGCTTCCAATGCTTACTTTTGGCTTTGATTCCTAAATCAACTTCGCCAAGTTCTTTCACTGATTACAGGCCAATTAGCCTTCTCAACTTCTCTTACAAAATTATTTCCAAAATCTTAGCTTCCAGATTGTCTCTTATCCTCCCCTCTCTAATCTCTCCAAACCAAGCAGCTTTTGTTAAAGGGAGATCAATCCATCAACACATTACCTTAGCTCACGAGCTCTTCCAACTCCTCTGCTTGAAGACTAGGGGTGGGTCTCTTTGTATACAGCTTGATATATCAAAAGCTTTTGATAAGCTAAGCTGGGCCTTCCTCTTTAAAGCTCTAGCTTTCTTTGGGTTCTCAAACAGCTGGATTAACCTTGTTAAAGCTTGTGTCTGTTCTGGAAAAGGCTCTGTCCTTATAAATAGAGTGCCTTATGGGTTTTTTTACTCTACTTGTGGTCTCAGACAAGGGGATCCTCTGTCCCCTTACCTCTTTATCTTAGCAGAGGAAATTCTCAGCCTCAACATTCAGAAACTGGTTTCCTCTAGGCTGGTTCTCCCTCTTTCCTCAGTGCCAAAGACCCCCTGCCATCTTTTCTATGCTGATGACATCCTGCTCTTCTTGAAAGGCAACAAGAAAGGTCTGATGGCTCTCAAACAAGTCCTAGCTAATTATCAATTCAGCTCGGGGCAACACATCAATGTGGCAAAAAGTAAACTCTTTTTAGGCAAGTGTAGCCTGTTGACAAAAAGACAGATACTGTCCATCACCAACCTTCAAGATCATCCTCTATCCTCTTCTTATCTCGGTGCTCCACTGATAATTGGAACGCCGAAAAGACATCACTTGCACTCTCTGGTGGATAGGTTCCTCTCCAAGCTAGTCGGGTGGAAGTCCAGGCTGCTCTCTTTTGCTGGTCGCACTATCCTGATCAGGCACGTGCTAGGCAGTTTAGCCACTCACATTGCTATGGTCTTCCCACTCCCAAAGTCAGTCTCAAACCACTTAGAAAGTATAATGAGGAATTTCTTATGGTCGGGAGCTGCTTCTAGATCCAAGAGGAGTCAGATTCGCTGGGACTTGGTGTGTCTTCCCACATTAGAGGGAGGTCTTGGTATCAGGCGAATCCAAGACCATAACGGAGCTTCTTTTGTCAAGCTAGCATGGACAGCTGCTACGTCAGTTTCTCTTTGGGCTGATTGGATGAAAGGGAGGTACTTCCCCAGGACTACCTTATGGAGCTCTTCCACGACCAAAATTGGCTCCTGTGTCTGGCGGAAAATCAGGAAGGTAGCTCACATCATTCAAGAAGGCAGTAAATGGATTATTGGGAATGGCAAATTGGCTGATGCTTGGTTTGACTCTTGGTCTTCAGATTCAAGCCTGGCAGCTCAGTTTCCTTCCTTCTCCTTTCCCCCTCATCAGACAGTCAGCTCCCTCTGGGATGGCTCAGCCTGGACTTTGCCATCAGGGCTTCAGATAGAGGTGGAAGACGCTTTAAGGAGTGCCGTCCAGTCTATCACTATAGACCCAGCTTCAGTTGATTCCATCTATTGGAAAAGTCACCCAGGGAAAGATTTATCTCTCAAAGAGGCTTGGCAGTTAATTAGGCACTCTCAGCCTCGTAAAATTTGGGCTCCCCTGGTTTGGAACCACCTCATAAGTCCGAGAGTGTCCTTCTTCGCTTGGCGCGTGATGCATTGCAAGACTCCTACAAATGACCGGGCACAAGCCACTGGCCTCAGTCTAGCCTCCAGGTGTTGTCTCTGCAATCAGAATGTTGAAACTGTGCTACATCTCTTTTTCCTCTGCCCCTTCGCCTCTGCCCAATGGAGATGGATTCTTCAAGCTGCAGGAGTTAACATTGTTGTTCCTTGTTCCCCTTCTGCTATTTGGCAGAGTCTTTCAGCTAGCTGTGACAAGATAGCAAGGCTAGGAGTTTCCTCCATCTTCTTCTCTACTACTTTTGTTATTTGGAAATGCAGAAATGACCTAATTCACAGAAACTTAAGAGCCTCTCAGACGAAGGTCAAGATCCTACTGAAAGAGCTTCTTTCCTCCTCTCTCAGTTCTATCAACAAACCTTTTTCTGGTAGGACTCTTCAGCTGTTTATACATTTTTTGTCTAACCCCAACCATTGAGTTTTGTACATCTCTTAGCCTCTTTCTTCCTCCTCTTTGGGTCTTCTGCGCCTGCTCTGTGGAGCTGTTTACTTGGTCTGAGGATGGCTTGTTACAAGCTCTGGGATCTATCTTTGCTTTAAGTCTCTCCTCCCGCTGGAGGTGCTCCTATCTGCTTCACAACTAAAGTGAAGAAGGCAAAGCAAAAGCCTGGGGGCAAATTTGTTGTCTCTTTCGTGTCTATCATGTAAGACACGGATTCGGATTCAGAGCCAGAAGACGACACATCGTCAAGCCAAGCTGACACTCAGCAAGTTCAGCCTGCTCTCACTCCAATGGAGACAACTTCTGATATAGAATATCCTACGTCAGCTTCCTTCGTTGTTCCAGCAACTTCAGCAAAGGAAAAGCCGATCTTCTTCCATAGATCGGATGCTTCTTCATCAAACTCCATGCTTGAACCTTTCCAAAATAAAGGTACGCCTCAACTATCCTTATACAGTTCTGTGGCACAAGCTATTATGAAGAAAATGGGCTATGACGCTCAAAACCCAGTCGGTTTGGGAGAAGGACGCGGTATTCTCACGCCATTGGGGCCCGTCTTGACCAAAAGCCAGTTGGAAGATTGGAGACTCTACGGCTATGTAGAAAAGTCTTCACACGGGTTAGGGTATGATCCCGACACTCCCCTGAGACAGTTGACACAAAGGCTTAAAAGTCAATATGCTGACCAAGCCTCAACATCTCAAGTCCATGAAGACATCGATCTCCCTGGATATCTCTTTGATGAGTCACCTGACAAAGATCCAGGAAGCTCATCCAATTGGCACGATTTCTCCGAAAATGAAGAGGAATTGTCCGATGGCACAGATGTGTGGTCTTCTGACCCAGAAGAACCCTCATCTCCAAAAGAAGTAGCCTACTTCGACCCGGTTTCAACAGGCGATTGGGATCATCTCATAGCAAGCCTTGGGAAAATTACCGATCAAGAAGACCCGTGGAAAGGAACAAAACCTTGGTCTGGAAACGCCTTTGAAACCCCAGAAGGTTTCGTTGAGTTGGAAGCCTCCGAAAATATTGTGGAGGAACCACCTTCGAACCTTCCAACAGAAGATCCTGTTCAAAAGATAGACTTGGGAACACCAGATAACCCACGTCCTGTATTCATAAGCAAGAATATAAAGGATGATGAGTTACCCGGGTATATCGCCTTTCTTCGTGAGTTTGTTGATTGCTTTGCATGGTCTTACGCTGAAATGCCTGGCTTAGACCCCAAAATAGCGGTTCATAAACTCAATCTTCAAGAAGACATCAAGCCTGTCAAGCAAGGCCAAAGAAGATTCCGTCCAGATGTGATGGATAAAATTGAACAAGAAGTTCAAAAACTCAAAAGCGTCGGCTTCATCCGTGAGGAACAACATCCTGAATGGTTGGCCAACATTGTCCCCGTGATAAAGAAGAACGGGCAGATCAGGGTCTGTATTGACTATAAAGCCTGAATGGCGCATGCCCTAAAGATGAATTTTCGCTCCCCATACAAGAGGTAATGATTGATAATACCTGTGGATTCGAGCGAATGACATTCATGGATGGTTTCTCTGGCTACAATCAGATAAAGATGCATCCTGAAGATGAAAAACATACATCTTTTTCGGACCCCATTTGGCGTGTATTACTACACTGTCATGCCATTTGGTTTGAAAAATGCTGGTGCCACATATCAGAGGGCTATGATGAAAATATTCCAAGATATGCAGCACAAGACGGTTGAATGTTACGTTGATGACCTCACCGTCAAAAGCAAAAGAAAAGAAGATCATCTCGAAAACCTTCGAGAAGTCTTCCTCCGGCTTCGCAAACACAAACTGCGAATGAATCCTTTGAAATGCTTCTTCGGCATCTCGTCGGGTAAGTTCCTCGGATTCTTAGTTCGGAAAGCTGGAATAGAGCTTGACCCCATAAAAGTCAAAGCCATTCTAGAAATGCCCTCTCCAAGAACCTTGAGAGAACTCAAAGGGCTTCAAGGGAGATTAGGCTACATCAGACGGTTCATCTCCAATCTTTCGGGGAAATGCCGTCCATTCTCCCGGTTGATGAAAAAAGGTGTAAACTTTGTCTGGGATGCTGACTGTGAAGCTACTTTCCAAGACATCAAGTCATACCTAACAAAGCCTCCAGTGTTAGCTGCTCCTACCACTGGAAAACCATTCATCTTGTACACAAGAGCCCTTGATCACTCTTTGGGAGCTCTGCTTGCGCAAGAAAATGATCAAAGAAAAGAAGCTGCTCTATATTACCTCAGCCGCATGCTAGTAGGTGCAGAGCATCGCTACTCTCCAGTCGAAAAAGATTGGCTTGCAGTGATGTTCGCCGTACAAAAGCTGCATCACTACTTACTTTCCAACACAGTATACCTGGTCTCGAGGGTCAACCTCTTGAAGGTCCTTATCACAAAGGCAGGTTCTCTCAATGCTCGACTGGCAAAATGGTCCATCCTTCTGTCACAATTTGATATTAGGTATGTACCACAAAAAGCAATCAAAGGGCAAGCTCTAGCGGACTTCCTCGCAGAGCATCCATTGCCTAAAGATTCTCCACTTAGAGATGATCTCCTAGACGAACCAGTCTACAATGTGGAGACTTTCTCACAAAGTGCCTCCTGGGACATGTACTTTGACGGTGCAACCAGGACAAATGAAAAAAGACAGCTGATCTCAGGAGTTGGCATCCTCTTTGTTAGCCCCGACAAATACATGATTCCATACGCTTTCTCGCTACTGGAACCATGCACAAACAACGCAGCTGAATATCAAGCTCTGATCCTAGGATTGGAACTCGCCATCGAATCCGGTATCACCATGCTGGAAGTCTTTGGAGACTCTCAATTGATCGTCAACCAGATGAATCAGAAATTTGAAGTCAGGAAGCCAGATTTGTTGCCTTACTACAACAAGGCACAATCACTTCTGCAAAAGTTCGACATCTGTCACATCACCCACATTCGTAGAGGTGAAAACATACGTGCAGATGCCCTAGCCGGACTTGCCGCATCCATGGCAATCCAGGAAGGGGAAAACATGCAAATCACAGTGTGCGAAAAAAGAATCCTTCCTCCTCTTAACACACACCAGGCAGTTGCTGAATGCCACCAAGTGGTCGGAAGTCGGATTTCAATCCTTCAAATTTCAATTGGCGACTGGAGGGATCCATTCATTGATTACATTATGTTCGGAATCCTACCTGAAGATCCAAAAGAACGGGTAAGCATCCAAAGGCGAACCCCAAGCTTTCATTTGGATATTCCTTCAAAAATCCTTTCCAGGAAATCCTTCAACGAAGTACTTCTACGCTGCTTGTCACAACAAGAGGCTGAAGAAACACTTAAAGAAGTTCATGCTGGTCTTTGCGGAGCTCATTAGGCTGGACCTAAGCTCTATGATCAGATAAAAAGGTTAGGATATTACTGCCCTACCATGGTGTCTGACGCAATGCAATTTGCTAAGCGCTGCCAACAATGCCAAATTCATGGAGATTACATTCACATACCTCCAGAATGGCTGCATCCTACAACGATCTCATGGCCTTTCGAAGCCTGGGGTATGGACATCATAGGTCCTATTTCTCCCCCTTCGAGCAAAGGTCATCGCTTCATCTTCGCCGCTACGGATTATTTCTCCAAGTGGTCAGAAGCATTTGCGTTTAACAAAATGAAGACCTCATCAGTCCTTCAGTTCCTGCGCACCAACATCATTTGTCGTTTCGGCATACCCAAAAGATTCGTCCATGATAACGGACCACAGTTCCGGGATCATCGATTCTACAGGTTCTGCGACAAATACAAAATCCAAAGCTGTCCTTCGACTCCATACAATCCGGCAGCAAACGGGTTAGCAGAAGCTTTCAACAAGACACTCTGCAAAATCCTCAAAAAAATGGTCTCTAGTCACAAAAGAGACTGGAGCGACAAAATGTCTGAAGCTTTGTGGGCCTATCGAACCACCGTTCGAGGACCAACCCATAGCACACCATTCTCCTTAGTCTATGGATGCGAAGCTGTCGTGCCCTTGAAAGTACAAATTCCTTCCTTGAGGGTATCCTTGCAAAATGACATGACTCAAGAAAACAATGTCAAATTACGACTCCATGAGCTGGACAATCTCGATGAGAGACGGCTCGAAGCTCAACAAAGCACTGAACTTTACCAAACACGCATGGCAGGATCTTTCGATAAAAAGGTCAGGCAATGCGCCTACAAAAAGAGTGACTTGGTTCTTGCAGTAAAAAGACCAATGGTCTTCGCTCACAAGTCCAAAGGCAAATTTGAGCCAAAATGGGAGGGACCCTACGTCATCGACAAGGTTTTCTCTAATGGCGCATACGCACTCCTAAACATGGAAGGTGACAGATGTATGCTGCCCATCAACGGCAAGTTCTTAAAGCGGTACTACCCTTGAAGACTTACCCAACTGGGTAAGAGCAATGCCTGTATGGCCAAAACCGGTTTCCAGGTACACGCTCGCTAAACCCACCCTTTTTTTAGAATTTTCATATCAAATGTTGAAATTTCTAGAAATTTAAAACAATGCTTACTTTCATCGTTTCATTGTTCAAAAAAAAAAATATCCAAGTTTAGGAACCTTTCCCTAACTTGACCAAAATTTTCAACCCTTGAACCCAAAATTCATGGTTTGAAACAAAATCCGGATTCAGGGATTTCCACCCTAGTCCACCCTGCCTTTTACCGCCAAAATGGTTTTAGGTCAAAACTTATGACCCTCGTGTCTTTAAACAAAAAAAAAATGGTTTTTCAAAAAACCGCGAGGAAGCGACGCTTAGTCGATACTCGCACAAATCGGAAGCATATGAACCATGTTCGACACTTCCAAAATCGCAGGGAAGCGACATTTCGTCGATACTTGCAAAATCCAAAACCATGGAGACGCAACATTTCAGTTGATATCCATAACTCAAAGGTTCGAGAAAACCACAAATTTCAAAAAATCGTGGGGAAACGACATTAAGTCAGTACCCGCAAAATCAAAATTTTTGAAAAGCAAGGATGCGACATTCCATCGATACTTGCACCCAAATCCGCGAGGATGCGACATTCCATCGATACTCGCAACCGAATGAGCAAGGATGCGACATTCCATCGATACTTGTAAGAACATTCAGCAGGGAGGCGACTTTTAGTCGATACTTGCATTTTTGAAAACCAAATCGGCTATAAATGCCATCAAAATAGGCTATAAATGCCACAAATCGGCTATCAATGCCACCAAATCAAAACAGGCTATAAATGCCATAAACCGGCTATCAATGCCACCAAAACAAAACCGGCTATCAATGCCACAAACAAAAACTTGGATTTCAAAAAAAAAACACCGGCTATCAATGCCACCAAAAACCGGCTATAGATGCCACAAAACAAACCGGCTATCAATGCCACCAAAACTGGCTATAGATGCCACAAAAAAAACTCGGCTATCAATGCCACAAGAAAAACTGGCTCTCATGCCAAAATTGGCTTCCATGCCACAAACAAAAACCTGGCTTTCATGCCAAAACAATCATTTGACAAAAGATTTTCACAAAATGACGACCTTTTGATCAAATCCCATTTAGCAATTACTTTTATCACAAAAAGATTCAAGTGAGCGTAGGGATAATTAAAAAAAAATAGAGAGTACCCAAAAAAAAAATACATGTAGTACCAAAAAAAAAAAAAAGAGAAAGTGTTCACAAGCACTACAAAAAATAAGTACCAAAAAAAAATATACAAGTGGTACCAAAAAAGAGAGAAGGATGGTTTCTGTAAAAAAAAAAATATACAGGAGCTCAATCAAAAATGGTCTCCAGCCATGAGTTCAGCTCCTCAAGCAAACTTTTAGCCTCAGCCGTCAAGGATTCCAAGGCACGCTTCTTCAGGAACCTGCCATGAGATGCTGGAGTGGGCTGTACCCCTTCTTTCACACCGGGAAGCTTATCCCGAGCAGTTTGCCATCGTTCGCTTTCTTCAGATTTCCTTTCAAGAACTCGATTGGCATCTGCAACCAGGCGAATCAGAGCACTCTCCCTGTCGCGAGCCTCTATTATGGCAGTCCACTTGGCAGCGACTTGTGCCTGCAGATGCTCAAGACGTTTCCTGGCCTCATCGACCTCCCTATCAAGGATGTTAAGGTCATGTGTCAGCCCGATGATGGTTAGCTCTTCTAAGTTCTTCTTTCGGACTGCCTGCTTCCTGCTTTCTGTAGCCTCATCCAGGTCAGACTTAGCCTTATCACCAGGGTCCAGGAACATCTCCTTGAAGAACTGGTCATCAGCCAAACCCACGGTCTCAAACCACTTGTCACCCAGTGCAATGATCCTATCAACGATCGCCCTGGCACCTGTGACATCCAGACCAGCCTCTTCGGCATCACTAAGAATCTCCTGCACATGCTGGATCATGCCAAATCCGGCTTCCAAGTGCCCAGAAAAGAGAGTCTCAATCCAAGAGCTCAGAACTGGCACCACCACCTTCTTCGCAAAAAGAAGAGATGGCCCAGCTGAAGATTCGCCCAACTCCGTTGGTCGGCTGCTCATATCATCATCTGTTGGAAGAGTAACAAAAGAACTCTTTCCAGTTGAAGCTACTCCTGCTCGGGAAGGAATCTCAGCATGAGGAATCTCCCCAACATTGTCAGAGCTGGTCCCAGGAATCTCTACCTCTGGATCAACCTCTGGCATCCCTTGCTCTGGTTCTGAAGGAAGCGACGGACCCTCCTCTTCACTTCAAAACCTGCCAAAGAAACACAAAAAGGTATGAATATGACCCTGTTTGAAAATCATTATCAGGGTCATAACTACAAAATACCTTCTTCGACGACTGGCGGAACACTTTCCTCCTCCATGAACTCATTGGAAGCATCATCAACATTTGCGTCCATCGAGGGTTCAAAGTCATCAGAATCCTGTGGCAAGTCAGCTGGCAAGAAATGTGTTAGCAAACCAAGTCACAGACAAAAAAAAAGGGAAGTCGTACCAATTGGAGATTCTGGACTCACTCCAGAGTCCCTCGGTTCTTCTTCAGGTGCCTCGACAGGATCCGTCACCACCTCATCGATTGGAACCTCAGGCATCACCAAGTCTTCCTCTGCAAAAAAAGAAAAAAAAAGGAAAAAAAAAGAGAAAAGCAGAAACAAGAAGCAAATCATAACATGGAAAAAATCCCATGAAAAGAAATGGAAAGAGAAAAAGGAAGAATCATACCTTCACCGACGGTCTCTTCTTCTCGACTTCTCTTCTCTGGAGGCTCGTCAGCATCCACTGGCACATCCTCATTGATAGTAAGAGGAACTTCCAAGTCAGGAGAGTCCTCATGCTGCCCCTTGTTGCGATGATGACTCCTCCCCCTCTTACCCCGGCGGGCTTGCTTCTTAGAGGAACCTGCCCCGCTGTCAGAGTCAGGTTTCCCACTTGACTCCTCACTGGATGTTCTACTCTTGCCAGTAGACTCCACGGAAGCTTGCCTCTGTGCCGCTTGCATCCAAGCGCCAAGTTCAGCTTCCTCCTGTTCTAGCTGCTCTAAAGCCTCATCAGGTATTTCTCGAACAGCTTCAGAAACAATGACGCCCTGGTCACCGAGAAAGCCTATCTTGTGCTTCTCTCCAGAAAGGAAGGCCCAAACTTCCTCTCGCCGGACGCCATCCGACTTTCCAAGGCCCTTTCCAGATGCCAGCTTCACATCAAGCTCCTTCTTGGAAAGCCCCCGATATGCCGAAAAGCTCTCCGCGAACCACTTCGCAAAGCCGGCAGTCCGGGAAGTCAACAACACAGGATAAGAGATCATGGTTGTAGTGTCTTCAGCACTATAAAAAGCCCATGCATTTCTCCCATGCTGTAAGCCTCCAAAGCGCTTCACCATGCTTGAAGGCGCTCCAACAACGCCTTGAGAAAAGCCCAGCTGCAAAGCAAAGCGAGAGGGTACATACGGCTGGATGTCGACGAAAAGATGTCTACGGTAAACCAACGTGCCGACACGTATGCTGAAAAGCCACTCTCTCTCTGCATTCGTCAAGGAATAATGCCTTCCCGACCCCGCCCTGGTAGAGTCTCGGGAGGCACCAAAATCAAAAGCCTTCTTCCGCAACTCTGGAGAAAGCTTCACTGAAGACTGCCCCATCTCGACGTCTCTGAACCGTCGGATTCTCATGCGGGCAAACAAAAGTGATTCTGACACGGCTTTGCCCTTAGCCAGTCGAATCATCAGAGGATCATCCTGTGCAGCACCCAGCCGGTGGAAGCCAGGACAGTGGTACACATAC
Organism: Litsea cubeba; assembly: GCA_012931725.1. Classification (NCBI taxonomy): domain Eukaryota; kingdom Viridiplantae; phylum Streptophyta; class Magnoliopsida; order Laurales; family Lauraceae; genus Litsea; species Litsea cubeba. Next base: position 35,095,310 of record CM022952.1, read on the forward strand.
CACGAATAAAAGATATGGGCTGAAAATACCCTATTCATGGGAAGCCCAAGCCGAACCAGAAAAGCAGCAGCCTGCAGTTCGGTACACAGGTAGGAGTAAAGAGCTGGCACCAAAGCAAGCTGCTCTCCAAACGCCATCTGACAAGCCAGAAAAATACAATGCGGCCTGATGTGCGTTCCATCTCCTCCAGCAAAAATAGCCTCACCAAGCCAATAAGTGAGGTAAACAGCGAGATCTCTCCGCAGTGCAATGTCAGGACATATGGCGTTTGTACTGGCACATAAATCTCTCAACTCTTCTTGCATGGCCAAGATCTTCTTTGAACTTGGATCCTGAGCTCCGGCTTCTCGGGTCACGCTATCAGAAGACTCCCTGCTATCAAAAAAGTTGGGGAATGAAGAGCTAGAACTCTTCCAACTGCTGGATCTAACTTTCAAACCCTCCTTCTCCTTCAAAAAATCATAGAAGGCGACGAGCTGAAAGTACAGAAGCCTGAACTCCTCAGACTGCCCCTCGAGGACGCTGTGGATCGGCATAAACTCCTCATAGAGTTTGCCAAGGATGGGCAATCCAGTAATGGCACTCAGCTCCTTCAAAGAAAAACCAATCTCACCATTCGTCACAACGAAGGTATTGGTTTGTGGGAGGAATGATTCCAGCATAGCCATGAAGGCCTCGTCGGAAAATATCACGGTCTCCCTAAAGGCACGGACCGCATCAAAAATCCTGGCTTCCTTCAAAACGGCGCCACCAATCAGCAGGACGCGATCAGTCCACGACTTCCACTCGGAGTCAGCATTGAAACGGCCGCGAAGTCGAAAAGGCTTGATCCAATTGCTGCCGTCACCGCTGAAAATACCAAGGCCCACCGGTCTCAAATCGACCGACGGATAATCAGAACCCTGGTAGCCGCTGGATGGCATCAAAAAATCCATGTCAACAGGCGACCTCTCCGTATATCCAGGAGAACCGCCAACAAAAACCCCGGTCTTGATTACATTTGTCCTTCTCACCCAGCATGGAGGATCTTCCCTCTTAGAGCACGTGGGGGCAAGGCTCAGAATCGAGACGGTGCGATCAAACGTCGACCGGGTAACAACAGTCTTCTTCTCACCATCTTCTGTGAAAGAAAACTGAAAACATCTCCTCTGGTATGTCATGTCATCAGGGACTGCATCACCAAAGAAGAAGGTAGGCTTGGGCAAAACGCTCTGATCTTCCATCACCCATGGACGGCTGCTTACCATGATCTTATAGAATTCCTCTCCCTTGAGAGTGATCAGTCGCTGCCTCATCTCATCTCTGTTGAGGGAGTCGCACTCTTCCAGATTTCTCTCAATATACTGGACCTTCTCAAAAGCCTGCTTAATGGCCGGATTAGAAGATCTAGAAGATCGACGAGGTACGCTTGTAGCAGGCTCTTTACCCTTGTTCGTTCTGGAGGAACCACCTGAAAAGGATGGAAAAGAAAAAGATCAAACATCAAAATGACAGAATCTCGCTAAAAAAAATCTGGCGAAATTTTGACATGATGACGGGGCAATTCCGAAGAAAATGAACTATCCCAAAAGAAATAAGAAAGCTTGAAGATGGGCTCAACATCGCTGCGAGCTCCGAAACTCCAAACTTTCGAAACCTCAAAATCAGGAAGGGCTCAACATCGCTGCGAGCTCCAAATTCCCAAAATTGCGAAAACTTTCAGGTATGCTATCACATCATGCTACAAATTTAATTTACAATTGAATGCATGCATGAACATCTAGGTTTGCCAAAAAAAACGGGGGGCATTATCATGTTGAGCAAAAAAAAAAAGAAAAGAAACTTTCTCAAAAAAAAAAGAGGGAAAAGAAAACAAAAAAAAAAAGAAAAGAAGAAAAAAAAAGGGGCTGGCCACGTGGCCGTACGGCCAGATCCGTACGGATCTGTCCGTACGGCCCACAAAAAAAAAAAAAAACAAAACATGAAAAAAAAAAAGAAGAAAGAAGAAAAGAAAAAAGAAACACGTGTAAAAAAAGAAGGAAAACACGTGGAAAAAAAAAAGAAAAGAAAAGGAAAGAAACAAAAAAAAGAAAGAAGAACTTTTTATTTTTCCTACAATGGAGTTTTCTTGAAAAAGGGAACTTACTTGAAGCCATTGATGGAGAAGAAGAAGAAAAGTCTTGAAGATCTTGAAGAAGAAGAACTCTTGGTCTTGAAGCCCTCTTGAGATTATTGCAAAAGAAAGTAATAAGAGCAAGAGATCCAACCTCCTCCTTGCTTTTATAGAAGAGAGCAAACCAAAGAAGGAAAGAAGAAAGAGGTAAGTGTTACTAATTAGTAACCTTACCAAAAGAAAGAGATTAGAAAGATTCTTTCCCAAAAGAAAGATATCTTGAGGGATTCTCTCCCAAAAAGAAATCAATGAGAGATTTTCTCCCAATAGATAGGATCGATGAAGGATTCTTTCCCAAAAGAAAGATATCTTGAGATATCCTATCCCAAAATAAAGGGAATATGAGAGATTCTCTCCAAGTAAAGATATTCTTAGATATTCTCTATCCAAATGAGATATTTTTGGATATTCTTTACAAAAATGACACCATATGAGATCTAAGCCATTTCAAAAGCTTAAGGTCCCATGGGTTAGCCCATATGAGCCAGGTTTGACCACCTAGGCACTTGAAAAAAAAAATTTTGGGCTTTTAGTCAAAGAGAAATCCCTCTTACCAAGAGCATACAAAAATGGTTCCATGCCTCTTTTGAGTTGATTGGACCATACAAAGAAAATTCCAAGCCCCATGAGCTTCCAAAAATCAAACCATCCAGCCTCATCTACCAAATTGAGCCAAAATCTTAAAATTGACATTCCACAAACCAAATCCTGGTCCCCTAACTTGCCACATACAGCCTGTTAGGTCACAAGACCAAAACCAAAAACCAAAGCCTGATCCCCTAACTTGCCACATACAGCCTGTTAGGTCACAAGATCAAAACCAAAATTGATCCCCCAACATTCCACATACAGCTTGTTGGGTCACACGATCAAAACCAAACCCGACCCCCTAACCTGCCACATATAGCCTGTTAGGTCACAAGGTCAAAACCCAAATCCACATCCCTGATGTCATCTTCAAAACTTTGCCTCGAGATGGTACGTGATCCCTTTCACTACCATAAAATTCCCCTGGAAGCTCAAAAGGCTACAAATGCCAAAAAGAAAGACTGCTCAAAGACTCTTGGTCAAGTCACAGGCTCTCCTTCAAAAATCTCTTCGAGGCACATCGACTACAAAAGATAAGCAACTCGTCGCTGTACCTCGGGGGGGGGGGGCATTTGTTGACACCAAAAATGTCACTTTGCCTCTTCAAGATCCAAAGAGCTACATGAAGTCGCAACCTGCCATAAATAGGCAATGCTACTTCCAAAAATCAAATCTTGTCAGAATCAAACAAAAACTGCAAGATCCTTCAAGACAGCCAAAAGAGGAGTACACAAGAAGTTTCGGGCCATTTCAAAATCATTTGGCCTAACTTCGCTTCTCCGACAGCCGAAAAGGAGCTCTCGGCGGCAAAAGCATCGGAGACACCAAATCTTCGATCAGAGCCGATGGATGGTCTCAAAATACTTCCAAAAGGCTCCACGTCAAGTTCCAAGTCAAACCGACAACGTTTGACCCTACATCAACCCTCGAACAGCTAAATCAAGCCTCTCGGCGGTGAGAACCACCGAGGCCATTACTCATCAGATAGAGCACATGGACGGCTTCGAAATGCTTATAAAAGGCTACACGTCAAATTTCAGGTCATTTCCACAACATTTGACCATAGTTTGACGCTCGGAAGCCAAATCAGGCCTCTCGGCGGCAAAGCTCTCCAGGACCATGGTTTCCAAGACAGAGTCTATGAATCATCTTAAAATGACTCCAATAGGTTCCCTGTCAAATTTCAAGTCAATCGGACATCGGTTGACCGCACATCAAACCGTGACATCTTCATCGCGACAAAAGCAAGTCTACTGGTGATAGGACCCCAAACGGATTCAAAACTCAAACAAAAGCCTATGGTTGGTCTTATTTATTGCTCAGGAGGCTTCACACCAAATTTCAGGTCATTCCGACATCGTTTGACCCAGTTTCAGCTTCTGACGGAAAATCGGCAGCTCTGCGCGACAAAGTCTTCGGCTTTCTCAGGAAATTGGAAACTTTGCAAAATAAAATGCAAGGATTCTCATCAGGTTTCCTACAAAGAAATCAGGCCAATAAATGGTCAAAATGTCAAGGAAAAATACAGAAGGAAAAAGAATCGAAAAACAGCAAAAACGGACACAAAACGGGACACAAAGGGGGGAAAACCCCCGCAGGGTCGCAGGCCCCTGCGACCCTGGGCCAGGGTCGCCGGCGATCTTGGAGCCCGGGGTCGCCGGGAAGGCCCCGGAAACCCCGGTTTTCGCCGTTTTTTCACGATTCGAAGAGCCCAGCCTCTGGTACTTTCCAAAATTCATGCTTTTGAGACACCAAGTCCTCTGACATCCGTCCAAAACACGGGTTAATCATCAAGAGTATCGAAAACAATATTGATCGCCACCCGGTCAACCAAAAAAAGTGTGCTTTCTACCCGACCGATCAAGAAATCGACAGGACAGATGGCACCGACCCGCTGTTGGCAACAAACACCTGAAATTACATGGTCATCTGATGTCGATCTACATGAAGATCCATCGATGATCATCACCAGAAGAATCCCAAAAGACGCGGCACGGCCCGCGACTCTTCAGATGCTCGGCGACCACTTAATGTGATTAATTGACTAGCTTTATTACAGTCATTAATCCATTTCTTTGGACGGACCAATCAGAAGCAAGCATCCGGGAGTTACAAGTCAAGAGATTCATGGCATTTAACTCATGAAACTCCTCCCATCATGGCGATTAAAGGCCATTAAATGCCCTCAATCTCCTCCGGCCAATCAGAAGCCAAGAAAAAGGAGTTACAAAATAAAGAATTCAATTTTGTAACTCCTCCCATTATGCGGCTTACTGACAATAAAAGCCCATAAACCCTCCTAAATAGCTACCAAAAAGCCTATAAATAGGAGAGCACTCCAAGAAGAAAGGACAGACAACGAATCACAGACAGAAGCACAGAAATTCAGAGAAGGAAAATAGAAAAACCTCTGCGGAAGTTCTACACCGGCCACCGCTACAAGGTGACAAAAGTCCCTTGGGGGGTACCCCCCCAAGGTCCTTGCCTTCTCCTCCTGCCTCCAATGGCTTAGATGTGGCTTTTCAGCCCGTCTACTCAGCTTTTTATTGGACATAGGACCTCCTTTTGGTCTTTGTCCTCTAAAAACCTGAGGTTATAGCCAAGCCAAGCGAATCAATAGCATCCTCTGTTCTCATCTGCATGGATGATGGCGAAGCCCACATATGGCTTGCGACCGTCAATCTAAACGAGTCCCCCACAATCTCCTGAGAAGTTAGATCCTCATTTTCTTGCTTTTCATTGTAGTTTGTATTTTTTCAAAAGAGACAAAAATCACAACTCTTGTCTTTCATTATTGATAAGGATTGTAAATCGGCTATAAACGCCAAAATCGGCTATAAACGCCAAAAATCGGCTATAAACGCCAAAATCGGCTATAAATGCCAAAAAAATCACCTTTCACGGCAAACCAAGAAAAATGTCACTTTTCTTAAATATATGTGCAATGGAAAACTTGAAAGAAGTTTATTTCCTTTTTACTTGTGAAGGTTGATCTCCGGATCACCACTTGCAATTCCAAGTAAAATAGAAAATCTGGCACACCCACACAAAAAACGAAATGTTGATGCACGCCCCTGCCCCCTGGTTACGAAATGGTCGGACCCGATGGACTCCCACGTCCGCCGACCTCGGTAGGAACCGAGCAGGAGCGCGGTCCATCATAGGTGCCATCTCGGCACTTTGGCCTCACAGAACTCGTGAGTCCGAATTGGAGAGGACCTTTGCTAAAGAAACCAAAAGTAGGTGTTTGTGCATTCTTTATGCCACCTATGTTGACTTTACAGGCACCGATGCTGATAGCTATGCCCATTTCGGCTGTATGCCCACCTCGGTAACGGGTCATGGCCTCGATCTCCCCAGCCGAGTGCTCCCACTTCGGTCACATGCTCATATACATCCAGCTCGGCCAGATCCATCTTTATACAAACCCCCAGTTCGGCCCCCTGTCACTTCATTCTTGATCACTCATCTCGGCGTCCGTGCCAGAAGACTGACCAAGACTGCCTTTGACTGCTGTACTCTTACATATGCTTAGCCATGTGATAGGGCGTACAACGAGATATCACGGGCGCCCATATCTTCTGACAGAGCGGCTTCCACAGCTCCCAAGGCGCCAGGATAAGGCCCGATGGGACAGAGTGGGCTGTGATAAGACTACAATTGATGACAAGTGGGCTATGATGGGACAAGTTCCTACCTCCCTGCCTCCTCTATCTTCCTCTATATAAACACAAGAGCAGATCCAAGCCAAGGGGGGCAACGAATACGCCATTCGGGTATGCCGTCTTCTTCCCCAAAAATCTCCATCCTCTGCTTAGTTCATACACTAACTTAAGCATCGGAGAGCCTTGCGCCACTCAGGCCAGGGTCCTCTGACCTGCTATTCTCCTTCCTTTTCTCAGGCTTCAGGCGCAGGCATCGGTGTTCCTAGTCTCTTTGGATAAGTCCGTGCAGGCACCCCCTATTCTTGTGAGTCACATTTTTTGCACTTACAATTGGCGCCGTCTGTGGGAAAGTACTATCCCAACCTTCTCAATCTTTCCAAGCACCATGCCTCGAAGAACCAGAAAGGGAAGGGAACCACTGACACTGTCGACACAGCTCTCGACGGTCCCTCGTCGGGAAAGGTCGGGAGCAAGATCTGGCCCAGCAAGCGCCCAACAGCAGGATACTCGATCGGGTTCATCCTCTAAGGATTCGACCTCGACTCTACATTCCAAAAGGAGCACCCTGAAGGACAAAAGAAGCAACCGGGCCCATGGCGAAAGCTCGGGTAACAACCCCGACTCCAGAAGGTGGCTTGATCGACGCATAGAGCAAGCAGTGCGACAGCACATGGAGATGGCCGGCTTCGCTCAAGTTCGGGTGAACTCTGACGATTTCGGTACATCTCCCTTCTCTCCGGAGATCAGAAGCTTCCCCCTTCCTGAAGATTTCAAAGTCCCGAGATTCATCGTTTACGATGGAACCTCGGACCCAGCAGCACACCTCCGGCACTTCACTCAGAGGATGTCGGTGTGGGGTGGTGCAGGCCACCTGAACTGCAGAGTCTTCTCTTCCAGCCTCGGGGACCTCCCCCTAAAATGGTTCTACGCACTGCCCCAAGGGTCGATCAAAAGTTGGCAGCAGCTCCGTAGTTCCTTCATGACAAAGTTCCAAGTTAACAGGGTCATCTCCAGGTCAGCCGCCGACCTGATGGCCCTCAGAATGAAGCGGACCGAGAGCGTCACGCAGTTCGCCAAAATGTTCTGGGTTGTCTACAGCCAGATCGAGAATGCCTCATACGCAATAGCAGTTCTATCTTTCCAACAAGCCCTCCTACCAGGCAACGAGCTTCGAAGTGACTTGGTCATGTATCCCGTGGTCACTATGGCAGCACTGATGACTAGGATAAACCGATTCATCAGGCAAGAAGCAGACGAAGCCCGAGCCCGGGAGCAGTTCAACCTTTACGAAAGCAACCAGATAGCTTCCAGCTCGGGGACGCCTCCAGCTCGGCGGATGTCTCCAGCTCGCTAGCAGCCCCCAGCTCTGCAGAAGTCTCTTCCAGCTCGGGGGGTGGCTAACCGTCTTCTGTCACTTAGCTTCGACCGCCCGTCAGCTTCGATCGCACGACCCTCTACCGTCATTTCGGCGGCACGGTCCTCTACTGTCAGCTTCAATGGCGCCGTCAGCTTCGATGACACAGGTTCGACCGTCTTCTGTCACTTAGCTTCGACCGCCCGTTAGCTTCGATCGCACGACCCTCTACCGTCATTTCGGCGGCACGGTCCTCTACTGTCAGCTTCGATGGCGCTGTCAGCTTCGATGACACAGGTTCGACCGTCTTCTGTCACTTAGCTTCGACCGCCCGTCAGCTTCGATCGCACGACCCTCAACCGTCATTTCGGCGGCACGGTCCTCTACTGTCAGCTTCGATGGCGCCGTCAGCTTCGATGACACAGGTTCGACCGTCTTCTGTCACTTAGCTTCGACCACCCGTCAGCTTCGATCGCATGACCCTCTACCGTCATTTCGGCGGCACAGTCCTCTACTGTCAGCTTCGATGGCGCCGTCAGCTTCGGAGCCACCGAGCTCACCCTGGGGTCGTTTTATACACTCAGGCGTGACTCGCGTTCGGCAACGGGGCCACCGAGCTCACCCTGGGGTCATTTTATACACTCAGGCGTGACTCGCGTTCGGCAATAGAGCCACCGAGCTCACCCTGGGGTCGTTTTATACGCTCAGGCGTGACTCGCGTTCGGCAACAGAGCCACCGAGCTCACCCTGGGGTCGTTTTATACACAGGCGTGACTCGCGTTCGGCAACAGAGCCACCGAGCTCACCCTGGGGTCGTTTTATACACTCAGGCGTGACTCGCGTTCGGCAACAGGGCAACCAAGTCCTCGGGTAGATACACCCAGGCTTCTTGGCCTCCAAACGACCTCATGCTAGTCCGTCCACGTCCTGGTTTCCACCTCACGCTGGTTTCGGCCTCATGCTGGTCTCGACCTCATGCTGGTCCATCCACTTGCTGGTTTCCACCTCACGCTGGTTTCGGCCTCATGCTGGTCTCGACAGCATTAAATGACCTCATGCTGGTCCGTCCACGTGCTGGTTTCCACCTCACGCTGGTTTCGGCCTCTTGCTGGTCTCGACCGCATTAAACAATCTCATGCTGGTCCGTCCACGTGCTGGTTTCCACCTCACGCTGGTTTCGGCCTCATGCTGGTCTCGACCGCATTTCACGACCTCATGTTGGTGTCGCCCCCGTGCTAGCTACGCGCTTCACACAGGTTCGGCTTCATGTTGGTCTCGGCCAATACCAAAGAGACTATTCCACGACTCCACCTCATCTGATGGCAGCTCAACTAGAATGCCGAAGAGACTGTTCCACATCACCTCCTCGGCCTCATGCTGGTCTCGGCAGCGAGCACATCTCAGTTCTCAGCTGCACCCAGCTCGGCAGCAGTGCCAGTCCTCAGCTCGGCGTCAGTGCCAGTGTCCAGGTCGGCAGTAATGCCGTCCCCCTTGACAGCATCACTAGAATACCTCCAACGAGACTGCACCTCTGGTGACGAGTTAGCTGGTCATGTCTATCACTCAGTTGGTGACAAATGAGTTGACTGAAAACCACCAATCTCAAGCAACAAACAGCTCCAAGGCACAAGTGTTGTCCTCCGTGATACTTAGCTTCTGACCTCAAAGAGAAGTCTAATGAGCTCAGAAGCTGGGGGGCTATTGTGTGGGGATAACCGGAGCATGACCTCGGTACATATAGGTGCCATCTCGGCACTTTGGCCTCACAGAAGTCGTGAGTCCGAACTGGAGAGGACCTTTGCTAAAGAAACCAAAAGTAGGTGTTTGTGCATTCTTTATGCCACCTATGTCGACTTTACAGGCACCGATGCTGACAGCTATGCCCATTTCGGCTGTATGCCCACCTCGGTAACGGGTCATGGCCTCGATCTCCCCAGCCGAGTGCTCCCACTTCGGTCACAGGCTCATATACATCCAGCTCGGCCAGATCCATCTTTATGCAAACCCCCAGTTCGGCCCCTTGTCACTTCATTCTTGATCACTCATCTCGGCGTCCATGCCAGAAGACTGACCAAGACTGCCTTTGACTGCCGTACTCTTACATATGCTTAGCCACGTGATAGGGCGTACGACGAGATATCACGGGCGCCCATATCTTCTGACAGAGCGGCTTCCACAGCTCCCAAGGCGCCAGGATAAGGCCCGATGGGATAGAGTGGGCTGTGATAAGACTACAATTAATGACAAGTGGGCTATGATGGGACAAGTTCCTACCTCCCTGCCTCCTATATCTTCCTCTATATAAACACAAGAGCAGATCCAAGCCAAGGGGGCCAACGAATACGCCATTCGGGTATGCCGTTTTCTTCCCCAAAAATCTCCATCCTCTGCTTAGTTCATACACTAGCTTAAGCATCGGAAAGCCTTGCGCCACTCAGGCCAGGGTCCTCTGACCTGCTATTCTCCTTCCTTTTCTTAGGCTTCAGGTGCAGGCATCGGTGTTCCTAGTCTCTTTGGATAATTCCGTGCAGGCACCCCCTATTCTTGTGAGTCACATTTTTTGCACTTACAAGAGGGAAGACAGTTTACATTCTACAGTGCATCAAACAAATCCCTTAGCTGGAAAATGATCACCGCATTTGTGGTTTAGGATTTAGGAAGGACACCCACTCACCTATCAGTCCACACCCACCCTTACCATCCCATCTCTCAATTGATCTCTAGTTGTCTACTGACCACCATATACATCTATCTGATGGTCCCCTTACTATCAAACAAAAATAGCCTGTTCGAATGAGTCAACTGAACTCTAGCCAGTGGTCTATCATAGAAATCCATTTTTTTTTATTTTGTAGGATCTTAAATTTTTTTGTCTTGGCTATAATTACTTAATTCATTGGCGATTAACGACTTACAAGTACAGGAATAGGTAAAGGTCATGTTTCATGCAGTTTTGGCTAGAGCTTGGTTTGTTCATTCTTTATTGTACTAATATCTAATTTGTTTTATGATAAATTTATAACTTGTAATATCAAACCCACTCTGTAATAGATAAATTATTTGGTAAGGTAGAAATCGTCTAAAAATCTCAATTTACATGATAAAATTAGATTGAATCATATATTTCTGAGTATTGGAAGATTTTGAATTCTGCCAACTATACTACATAAGCTATATGTAATAATTCAATAAAAAACTATAGTAGTATAAATGAGGTGCAATGAGTCAAGACAACTAAAATCAGAACTTGTTCCGAACTCAACTGGGGTCAAATTCTATAAGCTTAGGCTGGCCTCTACTATAAAACAACCACTATCAAACCTGCCCATAATTTCCTCATTTAACCTACCCATTCTGGTCCTTGTATGAGTAACTTTGGTCATTTATGTATAAATTAAGTTACCTACATAATGTTTATGGCCTGTTTATTTGTTGAAATTCATGAAATTATGGTTGAATTCATTTTGTTATACTTCTCCACCTCCCTTTCATGCTTAAGATATCTTGCCCGCAATTGTTTTATCACTTTGTTGTTTTCTGTCCTTATGCAGAGAATGCTAGTTTCTTGATTTGATTGGCTTAGCATTAATATGTGTTCGTCAAAATTGATTAAATTCGCCAATAATATCATAGAATTCCTAGTACTGCTAATGTATGCTTTGGTACCTATATGATTTGATCTGAAATTATAAGAAAACCGATGTAGAAAGCTAAAGCAGAAAGACTATGAAGGTTTTTTAGGACCCACTAGAATGAATTACTAGTTCTAATTTAACCAATCAATGCAACGGAAATAAACCAATCAGACAGAACTAGCAAATAAATCTACCAATCACACACCGCAAGAAGGCAGACACAAATTTTACCGTGGAAACCCTTTCTGGGAGTAAAACCACGAACCAGAAATCAAGAGTTCACGAACAGTATACAAGATATACTCACAAGCTCCTGTACCTCAGTCTGTACCTCGACCTCAGGACTGTAGTTGTTCTTGCATAGAATCCACTAACACAGCTTCCACCGTGCACCGTTCTCCTTACTTGATCTCCTCGCACCTTGTCCACCAAGATGATCAATCTTTTACAAGAGAGTAGAAGCAACAAAACCTTCTAGAGCAGTCCTTCAGAACAATCTCTCAATGACTCTAGAGAAACAAGAGAATCTCTCTTAGGGTATTCTAATCTCAGATCAAGAGAGATAATTAACTTCTTGTATTTCTTGTGTGTCTTCTTTGGGTTGAGAGAATCACCCAATAAATAGGCCCAAATTCATGCATAAGTATTCTACTTAGACTCTAATCAGAATAGCACTTAGCATCAAACTCTTTAAAAGAGTTTGGCTCGGACTGGGCATTCCCGTCCAAGCTCGCTATAGCGAGCTGCACCCTCGCTATAGCGAGGTGCCTCTCGGGATGAAGCTGTCATGTGCTTCTATCATGTGTTTTTTGACCCTTACAATCTCCCCCTTTTGGCAATTCTTGGACAAAATCCCCTAGAAAAATACAATTCGATCTACCCAAAATTAGAACCAAAAATACATTGAATAAAAAAATTTAGCACTGTAGATCTTGTATTGCCTTTGCTTGCTTGAACTTTCAAATCTTGAATTGCCTTGTCTTGTAAAGCTCCCCCTAGCTCCATTCTTTTCCCCCTATTTTTGTCCATAATTGACAAACAAATATTATCATGCAGCTTCTGTCAACCTGGATGCAGTAGCTCCCCCTCAATATTGACTCCCCCTCAGAAAGATCTTCGTATCAGCACTGGGGTGGGGGCTTGATCTTGCAGATCAGGGGTGATGAAGCTTAGGCACACACACTTGTAAATTTAAATATTTCAGCAAAGTGTGTACCAATACAGAAGAGATGTCTTCTTTCTTGACCCAGACAGCTTTGGTATTCGTCTTTTTCAGCTCAGTCTTCTGTGTTTTCCATTGCTTTTGATTCGGTAAACTTCGCAGCTTATTGCAATGGGGTCGAATGTGTCCTTTAATTCAACAATGATGACAAGTGGGGATTCGTTCAGGACGTAACATATTCTGCTTCTTTGGAGCTGTCTTTGCAACACTAACAACCGGATTAGTAATAACTGAATTTTTAACAAAACAATTTTTACCTTTGGCATTTGAAGTGGATGCTCCGTCAGCGTAGCCAATACCATGCTTATCAGTGTTTGCCTTTTGACTGCACAGGATGTCATCTAATTTTCTCGATCCAGTGTTCATCCTATTCAATGAAGCTTTAGCAGTGTCTAACTCAGATAGAACCATCTTGAGTCTTCCATTCAGATCAGAATTCTCTGCTTTCAAAGTCTTCATATCAGAATCAAGTAAGTCACACTTTTGTGATTCTACAGTCAATCTGTTAGCCAACTTGTTATTTTCATCCTCCAATTTTTGTACTTTTGCAAGTGAATCTGCAAGTTCAGCTTTCAAGGAGGAATTCTGCTCTTCAGACATTTGCCAATTAATAGCAACTTTTTCATTTACTTTAACCATCTTCATGGTTTTCTTGAAAAGTGTTTCATATTCAGCTTTCCAATCTGGTTCTTCTTCTGACTCAGTATCTTGATCAGTCTCAGCTTCAGAAGAAACATGGGAAGCAACAGAACTACAAGTTGCCATAAAAGCAATAAACTTCCCCTTGCCAGTGTCAGACTCGGAATTTTCATTATTCTCATCAGAAGTGTCATCTTCCCAAGTAGTATTCAAGGCCTTCTTTTGAGATTTTTTGTTTCCGCAATCATTAGCAATGTGTCCATAGCCTTGACACTCATAACATTGAATCCCTTTAAAAGATTTCTTCTTTCCAGAATTTTTAGGGATCTTCACGTTGGTGTTCTGTCCCTTCATAAAAAGCTTAAATTGCTTCATGAATTGTACAGCAACTTGGGGATCAATTTCCTCTGAATCGGAATCTGAATCACTTGCAACTTTCTTATATGATTCATTGGACGCTTTCTTGAATGATTCCTTAAATGCTTTCAAAGCAATACCTTGAGATTTTGTCGTCCCATTAGACCTAAGGTTTGCTTCAAAAGTTTGTAGGTTGCCAACCAACTCATCAACTTTGAGTGTATTCAAATTTTTATTTTCCTCTATGGCCACAACCTTTCCATCAAACCTTTCTGGGAGAGACCTCAAAATCTTTTTAACAATTCTATTTTCAGGAATTGGTTCTCCCAAAGTAAAGGTATCATTCACAATTGCATTCAGCTTCGAATTAAAATCATCAAAAGTTTCATCATCTTCCATCTTTATGGTTTCGAAGGCTGTATACAATTTCTGAAGTTTCGACTGTTTGACAGTGTCAGTCCCTTCATGTACAGTCTGTAGAATATCCCAAGCTTCTTTTGCAGTAGTACATGTAGAAATTCTACGAAACTCAGACATATTAACTCCATTATAAATAGCATTCAAAGCCCTAGAGTTACAAGTGGCAGCCAACTCTTCTTCCTTATTCCACTGATCTTCAGGTTTGGGACCAGTTACCCCATTAGCAGTAATAGTGGGCAAGGAATAGCCATTCTCAACAGATTTCCAAACTTTCAGATCTATGGCTCTCAAAAAGGCAATCATCCTGGCTTTCCAATAAGCATAATTGCTACCATCCAACAGAGGAGGCTTATTGGTTGAAGTGCCTTCGCGGTAGATATCCATTCTAGCAATTATGGATCAACACAATAAAATAGTGTAACCCACTCTGATACCACGTGAAGGTTTTTTAGGACCCACTAGAATGAATTACTAGTTCTAATTTAACCAATCAATGCAACGGAAATAAACCAATCAGACAGAACTAGCAAATAAATCTACCAATCACACACCACAAGAAGGCAGACACAAATTTTACCGTGGAAACCCTTTCTGGGAGTAAAACCACGAACCAGAAATCAAGAGTTCACGAACAGTTTACAAGATATACTCACAAGCTCCTGTACCTCAGTCTGTACCTCGACCTTAGGACTGTAGTTGTTCTTGCACAGAATCCACTAACACGGCTTCCACCGTGCACCGTTCTCCTTACTTGATCTCCTCGCACCTTGTCCACCAAGATGATCAATCTTCTACAAGAGAGTAGAAGCAACAAAACCTTCTAGAGCAGTCCTTCAGAACAATCTCTCAATGACTCTAGAGAAACAAAAGAATCTCTCTTAGGGTATTCTAATCTCAGATCAAGAGAGATAATTAACTTCTTGTGTTTCTTGTGTGTCTTCTTTGGGTTGAGATAATCACCCAATAAATAGGCCCAAATTCGTGCATAAGTATTCTACTTAGACTCTAATCAGAATAGCACTTAGCATCAAACTCTTTAAAAGAGTTTGGTTCGGACTGGGCATTCCCGTCCAAGCTCGCTATAGCGAGCTGCACCCTCGCTATAGCGAGGTGCCTCTCGGGATGAAGCTGTCATGTGCTTCTGTCATGTGTTTTTTGACCCTTACAGACTATTTATGGGTTACTTGGATTGAGGAAGATTCATAACAGAAACACAGAAGTGCTTGTAGAAACTAATCAACATGCCAAGGACAAATGAGAAGTCCAGAACAACAAATACCCAGAAGGAGATAACTACATGTCTGCCCAAGAACACAACCAAAACGCACAAACTTTAAATGCAGAATAATTCACGAAGACAGTAGGATCACATTACAAACTCCCAGATATAGACTAGAGTTGTGTGTTCAATCAGAAAACCAAAACACCAGAGAATATTTTCAAACAGTATGAGTTGATTCAAGCTCTTTTACTCTTGAAATATGGTGCAGAGAGGGAATACATTATAAGAGGAAGGCTCCAAATATATAAGATTGGAAAGAGTTGAATAGGGTACATATGATGCAATGAGTGCACTAGGAATGTGGTCAAAAGGGAGTGAGAGAACTTCACTGTCAATGCATAAAAGCAAAAGATAATAGATAAATGAAAAGACCCCAAAAGCAAACAAGGAAATAAGACACAAATACAGGAGATTCAAGTGGATGGAACTCTACACTTTTCTTCCAATACCAGAGAGAGAGAGTACAAGGGGATTTCAGAGATTCAATTGCTTGACGGTCACAGAATGTTGTTCAAGCATGCCTACTCATGCTAGGACTACAGATGGACAGTTCTTATAGAAATCTGAACATATTACTTGATTTTCTATATTGGTGTTATCACTTTTTCCTACAATCAAATTGACTTTTCTTCTTTAGATTCTATTAACTACAGTTATCTCCGCTCCTTTCTCATAAGCAATTTTTAGGCAATATGCTTTAGAACATGATTTGAATAGTTTCACAAATGTAGATCCTTTCACATTTTTGTGATCTCCACTTACAGTGTTATTCATGGGCTGTGTTGTGCTGTGCATTTATACCTGTAGCTGTGGTGAACAGTTGAATATCTAGCTACATATCTACATTGCCTCTTAACTAATGCTTTGTTTAGGCCCCCTGAAAGAAAACTTCTGGTACTGCCCTAGTAAAAAAAGGATCCTGTTCTCCAATACCTAAATCCCTAATGCCACCATCAGCACAACTAGAACAGTGGTTAACTAGGGGAGTTAGGTTAGGTCCCTGGATTGAATCCATGATAACTTATGTATTGGTTCACTCTTGTCTGAATTTGTTAGATAATGTGATTTACCGAAACATGATGCAGAAGGAAAAGAGAATTTCCAATTGGCTGTAGATAATGCAATCGTATTTCCTAGTATATGACTTGTGAGTAAACATGTAGTCATAGAAAGTGGCACTGTAGGAGCTGATGGAATCAATTGTACTAGGAGCTGCAACTTGTTTCCACATCTTCCAAATCAATCTCTTTCCCAATGATAAGCTTCTCTACCAATTTCATCTGAAAAGCATGTCAATACCAACATGGATTTAGGTGTCAAGAAACACCATAAGCATTCAAAAGAGAGCCCAAGTCTGTTTACTTCCAAAATACCTATGTTGATAACAAAACAATAAAAGGAAAAGCAGACATCCTTTGCGAAGATGATGGAGCTTGCACAAATTTCACATCATATAATGGAAAGATAGCAAAATAAAAATAAAAAAGAAGCAGCAGCATTGGTGATTGAACATGATCACAGCATAAATTGATCCCTCCTGGATACGCATTGGTGTAGATTCTAACAAGAATGAATGCTTTATGGAAAAACTTTTAGCTTTTTTCCCTCTTTCTCGAGAGAAGTTGCAGGTGGGTACTTCCCACTTTAGATTTCCCAGGCTTGGATAACATCAAGATTGAGCAATATGGAAATTTACAAACTAATTACAAACTAAATTAACGGGTGTTCAAATTGATGGAATCAAGGACCAAAAGATTTGGATATGATCATCATGTGGAGAATCTACAGCAAATCCCTAATTTAAGACACATTGAGATCATACATATTAGGTTATAAATTGCCAATGACATTGAGATCAGACATATTAGGTTATTAATTGCCAATGGGTTATAAATTGCTATAACCGATCAATGACAAAATATATGGAGTGCAAATTTAGTAGAACTAAGAGTAAAGAAGATGGAGATGCACATTAAGCAATGGGTTATGACAGTTCTACCCATACTTAATACCAGCTCAGTTTATTTGGTGTGTGTGATGACCAGGGATATGGCAGGTTGCTTATTTGCCTTCTTCCGCATTTTCAGAAAATAAATTAAATGAATATCCATCAGTTTACTTAAATGAGCACGAGCTATGAAGGAAAAGACATGCATCTTACAAACCAGCCCTAGAGATAAACAAGTCCCTGACCATGCATAGAAATCAAATTGTACAAATGAACAGATATAAAATTGATCTACTGAAATGCTCACATCATTGAAATTAAAGTAAGAAATTCATTCAAAACATCTGACTCAATTCTCACCTCATCAGCAGAAGCCCCAAAACGGGCAGCAAGATTTTGATTCAACAGAAGAGAATGCACATGAGGTTCTAAGCCAAACACATGAGGTTGAAATATAATCGAAGTACTACTACTTTAGAAAGAAGTGTAAATTGGATGGACCATGGGTGGCTGCACAGTGGACAATCTGGGCAACAAAAGAGTGGGCACTGTGAGCAAGGTTTAGGGATTCCATGTGATTTAGTGAGGCAAGTTTGCATTCTTCTCTCTTCTCATTGTTGATCATTTGTATCCATGTTAATCTTGCTCTTTTTTTTTAATGTAGGATTGAAGAAAAGAAGAGAAGTTCCCATATTTTTTGATGAATCCAAAAACATAGTAACCAAGCGAATCTACAAGAAATATAAGCAGGTAACTCCATACGTAATATCCATTTCGTCATCATTATCATCAGAGCCGTGATATACGTCTAGTAGAAAAATGTAACTCTTGCCTGTTGTGTTAAACATTTTAGGTGAGCATGTGTTTTTGGAGTGTACAACATCATCTAGCATCATCTAGTTTTAGATGATAATGGATTAGATGATATCAAATTATTCATATCGGGCATTTGCTCGATGGTTTGGTCAAATTATATAAACTTTGATTAAGTTGGGCACTTTACAATGCTTTTCTCGTTTTGTGGCCTTGATTGAATGTGTCAGCAGTACTGTAATCAAATAATCTTACTCCTATGATGTGTTTCTAAATCCATGAACTTTATTGGAAGATCAGGCTTGCATGAAAAGTAGTTTAATTCATTGTGAAGAAGATGTTCAATTGCTAATTTTTTCTTGTGATGTTGGATTAGTATGCTTTGAGACATGTTCCTTTTGCAGTGTGCATGTATGTGTTTTTTTGTTTCTGGATTTTAGTAAATTATTGTCACAATTTTACAGGCAGATTTGAGTTTCTTCCCTTTTATTGTTGACTGTAACTCTTTACTACACAAAGAGGTTACGTATTTTGTCTTCAATATGTGCAAATATTAAAGAAGTGGACACCACATCACATTTGTTGGTTCATGTATGGTAGTAGTCAAATTAAGAAGATTTGCTTGTTTAAGAAGATTGAAACAAACTTTTGTTGGGGGAAGAGGTTGAAAAGCAAACCCATGTTGTCCAGATGAAATCCTCACCAACATTGAGATTGTTGTAATGTATGGATTGGATCTTTTCAAGAATTGTTGGCATGGTATTTATTTCATATTTTGATTGCTACTCTAGTTACAAATTAATCTATATGAAAACTTTCTTTATTTGCAAGGAAATTTTATTTTGGGAATGCTGTGGAGAGATCACCATCATTTCTAGGTGGATGGGCTGGAATGTACTCCATGAATTTCTTTGTGGTGGGGTTGGTTCTGTGGTAGGATTTGAGTTTGGAGGGTGGGCAAGTATGCTCAACTTCATTCAGTAAGTGAACACTTTTACTAGTGAGGGTGTGTCTCTTTAACTAGTGCTGTATTTGATTATTCGGCTGGTTGTTGTATCCCCGGGTTATGGGGTGTTTGAATATGTTTAGCAAAATTTATGGTTATTCGTTCCTCTCATCATTTGGACTTTTGTATGAATATTAGAAATCACGATGGCCTATATGTTAAAAAGAAAAAAAGAGAGGACACATAAATCACATCAGAGTGCGCCTCCTTCCTGCCCATTACCATAATCAGTGATTGCACTGATACTGATTTGGGCTGAAACATAATTTTGTTTAAAAGAATTTTGAATTCTAAGATGTTGTGCACAGTGAAGAGGATACCTACTGTTGGGATTGGTGTATGCCCTAAAGCCCACTAGCTGCACTCATCTTTTGTTACTGGATATTTAATGGTTATTTAATGGAATGACTCTTTTCTCTTTAAACATGTATATATGTATGGTTGTGTAAGGCCCATTGTTTCTGGTAAATGAATTAGGTGTGTAGTGCCTACACACAGATAGGTCTGATTCATGGACACTGGAAACAACATATTTGTTCATAACAGAGAGATGGAGTTGGGCACTTCATCTTGGTATAAGTTATAGTGAGAGACTCTTTTGTATTCAGGGTGACTTACCTAAGTCATGGGAGGACTTTCCCAGATTTATCTCATTAGTGCATATGCAATGCATTGAACAGGACCATTGTAGGTGTGATCTCTAAAATAGTACTATCACTGAGAGAGATCAAGTCACCTCATGCTACTGAGTGACCAGTGCTCTTAATCTTGAGCATTTGTGGAGAACTGATGAAGTCAAGTTCTTGTGCTTTAATTCACTATGGGTGAGATTCTTTTCATGGGTCAACAGCTCTGTGTTTTGGGTACTCGGACTTGATCAGTTGGGACGTGCAGATGCAATAAAGAATATATGCCATCTAATGATGGAATGATCGTCCCCTTAGAATTATCCGATTAATCATCAAAATCTAAGATCTTAGTATATGGATGTTCCATATGGATATTGAACTTGTGGGTCGCTCCCTGGACCAAGAGAATGATATCCGGATGATGATTAAGTTAAGGATATGAAGTTTTAAGGTTTAGATGTAATCGAGAAGGTTGATAGTACATCGGATAACCTGACTTGATTATGGATGTTACATAGAGGGGCATTTAGGTCATTTTACTTAGTAGGTCGAAGACAACTGTCACTTTCTGACTAGCTTAATATTATATTATATATTTGTCCCTAGAGTTCAACCATAACTCTTTAGTGGAATGAGTTAATGTTAAAATGGTCTTAAAGTTGCTATGGGTTTATCATGGACATTTTGGTCATTTTGGGAGGCAAGGGCAAATATGTCTTTTGGTCCCTTCACTAGTCACTTTCCTAGATTGGCTTGGTTTCCTAAATTGTTTAGATGACATATGGTTGAATTATTTTAGTGGAAAAATAATTTTTAGTTTAAATTCAAATAGGCCTTTAATGGCATACATGAATTTAATTCTAGATAAATTATTTGTGGGCCATGGTGTGCATTATTTTATGTGGGACGTCCATAATGGGAATTCCATAGGTGAGGTTTCCAACTTTGAGTAGGTCTCTCTACTTGGAAGGTTGGACTCCTCTTTGGATTAGTATTCCTATAGTAAAGTTTCCTTTTTGAATTAGAAACTTAAATTAGTAAGTGTTGTGCAACTAAGATTACTAATTGCTAAAGTTTGTGGGATGTTCCTTTAGTTTCCTTTTCTAATTGGAGTGTTTCTAGAAGGGAATAAATCTTTGGATTGTACTTTCCTTTTAGGACATCTAAGAGAATTAGTAGGGATAACTATTAAGGAAAGGAATCCCAAAGTTTTCAATAAAAAGAGGAAGCCTCCCCTTGGACGTCCATAACACACATATTCCCTATCCCACACGTCCAGCCCTCTTTTCATCTTCATTGAAGAGAGTTTCAGGTCTGAGATTTTTCTATAGATAAAAGTTCTCAAAACCCATCTAGAAATCTAGATTAAGATCCCACCATCTTAGCCAATCAGATTTGGAAGTGAAATAGAGAAGAAGATCAAAAGTAATTCTACTGTAGAAAATTCTAGTAAGGTTTTTGCTAATTTCAAGTCTGAGTTCAGCCCTTTGGATCTTTTATTTCAGAGATTTGAAGTCTACATATCATCAAGGTAATAGTCTTCTCGAATCTCTTTTAATTATACACTTGTTGATCATGAATCCATGGAGTTTTTATGCGATCTATATGGCTGATCTGCGCTGCCCAGATCAGATTTTTTTAAATCTATTTTGTTACAAATCAGCCATGGACATCTTCCCCTAGTGATGTTCAGATCTGAATCGCAGTTTCTTTCACCTACTGATTTGCCATTACATTCAAACTACTTGTTATTTAGGGTACATGTTTTGTACCTCTCAAAGTGCTCTTAGTGTAAGGCACAAACTACTTACTAAGGACAAGTATGATACTAGTTTACTACTGCAATATAATTTGGTGAGGGCCTTGTGCAATAGATATTTCCTCTCTATGTGTATACATTAATTGATTTTGTTTGTATTTCACATTCTGTTTCAGGTTATTGACCAAGTTGTGTAAATACTCTGCCATAAACGTTAAACAACTTGAACATGGGGATGTTATCTTTCTTTCTTGGTATACTAGTCTTGGCAGTGGATGCAAATGCAAGGAACATTGTGGTGATTAAGAAAATTGGTGAGAAAATTAATTAAGAACGTTTTTTGTATTATCTTACCTGTGATGTGCACATATACTCCAAGCAAAAGGCAATGGATCAGGAACATGAAATGATGATTTTGTAGTATGTGTATCAGGTGACACTAATAGAAGTAGTATATAAATTAAGTATTTTTAGTGAAATTGCAATCTCACAGGTGGTGCTCTTTTATTTAATGGAATTCATTTATTTTTTTCCATGGATTTAAGGACGAGTCTTCATTTATTTAATGTAATTCATGCTCTAGATGATAGTTTTAAGGTCATGTCTCTTGTTTGTTTTGATTGACAGATGCATAGCAGCTCAATCTTTGACAATGTGAGTAGCGATCTAGTATTTTATTTCCAATTTCTTGATTTTTTACTATTTTAAGAAATTATTTCTCGTTTCATATCATTAGGATTCTTTACAGGTGGAGTGTTCAACTAACAACTGAACTTTTACGGCCTGCCTAGTAGGCCATAAATATGGTCCAAAAAGTCCTAAGAGCATCATTTTCGGCGTGCATTGATCCTACTTACGGCCTGTATATGCACGCTGTAATTACAACGAACCTTTTACAGCAGGAGCTTTTACGGCACAACTCTCGTGAGCCGTAAACTTACATTTATGGCATGCATTGCACGCTGTAAAAGCCCTGAAATAGTGTAATGCATGGGGCTGCCACGGGCTTCGGGCCTTCTGGTGCTCGCCTTTGGTGTCACGGTAGTGACACATTGAGAGGCGAGTTTTTGCTTCTTTGAATGAGCAGTTTGTTCCTCGGGAAGTGGGAATGGTCCCAGCATCCCAAAGACAATAGTCCGGGGAGTCGATTTCGACCCGGAGCTCAGAGAGTTGTCGAGGGAGTTGACGCTTCGGCAGCTGATGGGGCGCTTGTAGGTGCGCGTAGTTTGCTTCTGTTGAAGCATAAGTTGGTGCTTGTTCTCGTCGAAGGTAATGGTTAGTGAAGCTGCCATTGTTAGTTTTCAAAAAGTTTCTGAAACAAGACCACATCCATTAGTAATCACAAGAATATAATGATCATAAATGGGAAGTTCTATGGTTTTGTCTTTTCAAATCGCTCGAGGGATATGACCCAAGCAATATGAAGAAGGCAGAAAGCCATAGAGTGTACAATTGTTCTGATCGCAGGTATGGAAAGCCCAGAATGAGCGTCCCAGTGACTGCTAGAAGCAATTGTGAACTTAAATTCGACTTATCGAGAAGCAGAGCTTGCTCGAGGTAAGAAGAATATAAAGTTGGAGTTACAAATGTGCCGGTCGGGAATACAGTAGACCCTGAAAGGGTGTACTAGTACCGCTAGACACAAATGTTTGGAGACCGCATCCATGAGATGAGATTCCCTGTTTTGAAAGGTCAAGATTGGACTCATCAAAGAGAGCAGATGGTATTCCGCTCCAAATACGGTCTCAGCGATTTCCGCGAGCGCCAGTATTCAGAAGGAAATGAACCATAATTTATCGGATCTGAATCCAAAAATGACGAGTTTTTCTTTTGAAAGGCCAAGATCGGGTTCATCAAAGAGAGCAAAAGGCACTCCAATCTGAACACGAGCTCAGCGATTTCCGCGAGCGCCAGTGCTCAGAAAGGAGAAGACCAAAATTTCTCCAATCTGAACCCAAAATGACGAAAGTTTTTTTTTTTTCAAGATTTTTTTTAAAAATCTTTTATTTATTTATTTTTTTTAATGAACCATAATTTCTCGGATCTGAATCCAAAAATGAGGAGTTTTTTTTTTGAAAGGCCAAGATCGGGTTCATCAAAGAGAGCAAAAGGCACTCCAATCTGAACACGAGCTCAGCGATTTCCGCGAGCGCCAGTGCTCAGAAAGGAGAAAGCCAAGATTTCTCCAATCTAAACCCAAAATGACGGAAGTTTTTTTTTGAAGATTTTATTTATTTATTTTTTTTAAGAATTTTTTTTTGAAAATTTTTTTTATTTTTTATTTTTTATTTTAAGATTTTTATTTTTAAAAATTTTATTTTTGAAAAAGTTTTATTTAGAAGACGAGAGAGTACACATAGGCTTCCTAACCCGGTCTTATGAAATCTCGATTGATAGAATTGCCCCCAAGTAAGGGTAGGATTACTTAATGAACGCGTTTGGAGGACCCTTGCCTAGAACAATCAAGCTGTCTCCACACTCTGGACAAGGCTTTTCTTGAATCAACCATGATCAAAGAACGCAGTTGGTTTAACCTTAGTGTTCTACGTCTTTTATTTATATATATATATATATTTTTAGATCTTTAATGAACTCATCGAAGAGAAACGATGGCCCAAAACCTTAGTCGAACAGGCTCAATATTTCTGCAAGCACGATGAACGATAGGAAAGGATCAAGGTTTCTCAATTTTGAATCCAAAATGAAAAATCTAATTTTTTTAATGAACTCATCGAAGAGAAACGATGGCCCAAAACCTTAGTCGAACAGGCTAAACATTTCTGCAAGCACGATGAACGATAGGAAAGGATCAAGGTTTCTCAATTTTGAATCCAAAAATCCGATTTTTTATTTGTTTGTTTTTTTAATGAACTCATCAAAGAGAAACGATGGCCCAAGACCTTAGTCGAACAGGCTCAACATTGCTGCAAGCATGATGAACGATAGGAAAGGATCAAGGTTTCTCAATTTTGAATCCAAAAATCTGATTTTTTTTTGTTTTTTTGTTTTTTTTTCTAATGAACTCATCGAAGAGAAACGATGGCTCAAAACCTTAGTCGAACAGGCTCAACATTTCTGCAAGCACGATGAACGATAGGAAATGATCAAGGTTTCTCAATTTTGAATCCAAAAATCCGATTTTTTGTTTTTTTTGTTTTTTTTTTCTAATGAACTCATCGAAGAGAAACGATGGCCCAAAACCTTAGTTGAACATGCTCAACATTTCTGCAAGCACGATGAACGATAGGATAGGATCAAGGTTTCTCAATTTTGAATCCAAAATTTTAATTTTTTTTTGTTTTTTTTAATGAACTCATCGAAGAGAAACGATGGCCCAAAACCTTAGTCGAACATGCTCAACATTTCTGCAAGCACGATGAACGATAGGAAAGGATTTCTCAATTTTGAATCCAAAAATCCGATTTTTTTTTGTTGAAAAGAGAAAGAGTGGAAATAAATTCAAAGAATTAGAAATTTCCAAAACATCTCATCTCATTTTTTTTAGATGCGGAATCCAACATAGGCCACCAATTAGAAAGTAGCCAAGGAATCAAGAAAAGAAGTATAAGCATAGAGCAATAGATATGATATGTAAATATTTCATTTCTAGCATCGTGTTCTCAAATGAACGAGTCCCACTAGGTGGAGCCAGCTTGATGGACTAGCGCATTCTGCTCGCTCGGTTCTACCGGGGTCGGCGGACGTGGGAGTCCCTTTGGGTCCGACCCTTTCGTAACCGGAGGGGGCAAAGGCGTGCATCAACATTTCTTTTGTGTGGGTGTGCCAGATTTTCTATTTTACTTGGAATTGCAAGTGGTGATCCGGAGATCAACCTCCGCAAGTAAAAAGGAAATCAACTTCTTTCAAGTTTTCCATTGCACATATATTTAAGAAAAGAGACATTTTCTTGATTTACCGTGAAAGGCGATTTTTTTGGCGTTTATAGCCGATTTTTGGCGTTTATAGCCGATTTACAATCCTTATCAATAATGAAAGACAAGAGTTTTGATTTTGTCTCTTTTGAAAAAATACAAACCACAATGAAAAGCAAGAAAAAGGAGGATCTAACTTCTCAGGAGATTGTGGGGGACCCGTTCAGATTGACGGCCGCAAGCCATATGTGGACTTCGCCATCATCCATGCAGATGAGAACAGAGGATGCTATTGATTCGCTTGGCTTGGCTATAACCTCAGGTTTTTAGAGGACAAAGACCAAAAGGAGGTCCTATGTCCAATAAAAAACTAAGTAAACGGGCTGAAAAGCCACGTCTAAGCCATTGGAGGCAGAAGGAGAAGGCAAGGACCTTGGGGGGTACCCCCCAAGGGACTTTTGTCACCTTGTAGCGGTGGTCGGTGTAGAACTTCCGCAGAGTTTTCTCTCTTTCTTTCTCTGGATTTCTGATGCCTTTTTCTGTCTGAGTTTTCAAATTTTATGCAGTCTGTTATGTGTCTTTTCTTCTTGGAGTGCTCTCCTATTTATAGGCTTTTTGGTAGCCATTTAGGAGGATTTATAGGCTTTTATTGTCATTAAGCCGCATAATGGGAGGAGTTACAGGATTTAATTCCTTTATTTTGTAACTCCTTTCTCTTGGCTTCGATTGGCTGGGGGAGATTGAGGGCAATTAATCACCTTTAATCGCCATGATGGGAGGAGTTTCATGGTTTAAATGTCATGAATCTCTTGACTTGTAACTCCTGGATGCTTGCTTCTGATTGGGCCGTCCAAAGAAATGGATTAATGACAGTAATAAAGCTAGTCAATTAATCACATTAAGTGGTCGCCGAGCATGTGAAGAGTTGTGGGTCGTGCCGCGCTTTTGGGATTCTTCTGGTGATGATCATCGATGGATCTTCATGTAGATCGACATTGGATGACCATGTAACTTCAGGTATTGTTTGCCAACAGCGGGTCGGTGCCATCTGTCTTGTCGATTTCTCGATCGGTCGGGTAGAAAGCACACTTTTTTTGGTCGACCGGTTGGCGATCAATGTTGATTTCGATACTCTTGATGATTGACCCGTGATTTTGACGGATGTCAGGGGATTTGGTGTCTCAAAAGTATGAATTTTGGAAAAAAACCAGAGGTCAGACGCTTCGAATCATGAAGAAACGGAGAAAAATGGGGTTTCCGGGGCCCTCCCAGCGATCCCGGGCTCCAGGGTCGCCGGCGATCCCGGGCTCCAGGGTCGCCGGCGACCCTGGGGGGTTTTCCCCCCTTTTGTCCCGTTTTGTGTCCGTTTTTACTATTTTTTTATTCTTTTTTCTTCTGTATTTTTCCTTGATATTTTTTTATTATTTATTGGCCTGATTTCCCTGTAGAAAACCTGATGAGAATCCTTGCATTTTGTTTTGCAAAGTTTCCAATTTTCTGAGAAAGCTGAAGACTTTGTCGCGCAAAGCTACCGATTTTCCGTCAGAAGCTGAAACTGGGTCAAACGATGTCGGAATGACCTGAAATTTGGGGTGAAGCCTGCTGAGCAATAAATAAGACCAACCTTGTCTTTTGTTTGAGTTTTGAAGCCGTTTGGGGTCCTATCACCAGTAGACTTGCTTTTGTCGCGATGAAGATGTCGCGGCTTGATGTGCGGTCAACTGATGTCCGATTGACTTGAAATTTGACAGAGAACCTATTGGAGTCATTTTAAGATGATCCATAGGCTCTATCTTGGAAACCATGGTCCCAGGGAGCTTCACCGCCGAGAGGCCTTATTTGGCTTCCGAGCGTCAAAGTCTGGTCAAATGTTGTCGAAATGACCTGAAATTTGACGTGTAGCCCTTTGTAAGCATTTTGAAGCCGTCCATTTGCTTTATCTGATGAGTGATGGACTCAGTGGTTCTTGCCGCCGAGAGGCTTGATTTAGCTGTTCGATGGTTGATGTAGGGTCAAACATTGTCGGTTTGACTTGGAACTTGACGTGGAGCCTTTTGGATGTATTTTGAGACCATCCATCGGCTCTGATCGAAAATTTGGTGTCTCTGATGCTTTCGCCGTCGGGAGCTCCTTTCAGCTGCCGGAGAAGCGAAGTTAGGCCAAATGATTTTGAAATGGCCCGAAACTTCTTGTGTACTCCTCTTTTGGCTGTCTTGAAGGATCTTGCAGTTTTTGTTTGATTCTGACAAGATTTGATTTTTTGGAAATAGCATTGCCTATTTATGGCAGGTTGCAACTTCATGTAGTTTTTTGGATCTTGAAGAGGCAAAGTGACATTTTTTGTGTCAACAGCTTGCTATGTTTTGAAAGGAAGAATTGTGTTTGCATTTATTAATAAATAGTAGCTATATACATTTTCATACTACATCATTATATTAAAGCATTTCATTTCCTTTTTTATTCCCATGCATCGGTATCCAATTGTTAATGATGCCAATAAAACTTTTATCCTTGTTGTGACTTGGTAGTTGAAAGATGGATCCTGGTCCTTTAGATAAACAGATCATTACCGATCAAGATAATCATATATTAACAGTGATATAGGAAGGGCATGTAGAGTCAATAATGTCCTTGCTAAACTTTAACATAATTCTATTAGTCTCAGATGGTTCCTCACGATGCTTTTGTTATGATGTTACAAAATAACCAAAAAGCCCAAAATAACCTTTGTAATGAATCACCATCTTCCCTGATCAGATGAGACACGGAGCCTGGATTTGCCCTTTCTAGTTCAATGCAATAACTAGGCAGGAATCTGTATGAATCTTCATAAGAAACACGTATATCAAGCAATGCTATCTCTTTTGCAAACCAAGCTTTCCTGTAGCTAATTTGGACGCAAAACTCTAATTGAAAGTCCGTCACAATTTCTTTTGGAGTGTAACTAGGATGGAGAAGCAGCCGTTCTTTTATCCAGTCAAGAATCAAGGCCGATGTGGCTTGAGAATGTGCGAGTCCCATCATTGGCTTCCAACAAATATGTTTTTCAGAATAAGTTCACACAATAAACTCAGGGCCAGACTACAGGATAGTTCCATGGATGCGCCAAGGACATTGATGATCACCACACCCTGCACTTAATTTTGTCGAAGACCTTTTCACCCAATGAAGCTCAAAATTGATGTACAGTGCAAATTTTCTCAATGCAGTCCTAAATGATTCACGAGTCTGAAACCGTCTTCCATTCCACATTTCACGAAAAGACGCCTCTTGGTGATCCACGCCAAAATGTTCATCATCAGGAACTAAAGTATCAATAACATCTTCTACTCCCACAACATTTGATGCATGACCCAATCCTTCTTGTGCTGGCAATGTTCTATGTGCTCCTATAGCATTTTGCAATTCATATTCTCTAGGGTCAACATCAATATCAAATTCATCTTCATCATTTTCAGCCCCCTCCTCCACAAAATTGCCCCCTCCATCGAAACGAGGAATTTTGGGTACCGCATCCGTTTCCATCCAATCCATGACAAATTCATCCCTTATATTAGAGGTTTTCTGTTTTCATCTTCTACAAGATTAATGAGAGCTATTAGATCTTCAAGCATGGCCTCCACAAAATGGGTTCTCATATGGTACAACAGGCGTGTTCAGGAGATTCAATTGCTATTTATGATAATGGCCTAAGGTTGACATGCAGAAAATGTGGCAGGAGATCACTTTTTATATATGGCAGGAGATCACTTGTTACGTGACAGGAGCTACACTTGCAGAGCATGGAACCAGAGAACCCATTTTAGAGACGAAAGCAACAGAACGGAAAGAAATTATAAACAGAAATGCATTCGTTGACTTTAGCCTATCGTTTTTTTACGATATCACAACATAAATTGTGGTGTAGCAAATAAAAAAGTTGCGGTATCGCAACTTAAGTTGTGATATCAAAACCTTTGTTGTGATATCACAAAAACAAAGGGCCTTTTGGTCTGCATGCTGGTACGGATTGTACGGAGAACGTCTGGGTAAAATGTTCATCTTTGATAACAAGAAAGAGATATCCAGTACTGTAGGTGACCGTACAGAAATTCCCACTTTTGATTTGATGGCAGTGGAAATGTACAAAAATTGAACCCTCGGCATCATCAAATCTCTCTCTCCTCTCTCTCTCCCTCAATGACATGTCATCTTATCATGGGCCACCCGAGTGCACTATTTGTTAGAAGGCCATCTAGCTGAGTGATATCAAATGCTTCATAAGAGAAGCAATTACCCTCGAATGTTTATCAATTAATACAACAATATAAAAGATCTAAATAATTAATTGAGACTGTATTTTTTTGGAAAAGTCATTTGATGCATGATATTACTTTCATGTATAAGTATATTAATGGACATAATGTTAACAACTACTTCAAAGTAGGTATTATTTGTATCTAAAAGTCAAGATGCTAGTGTGTGATAGTTGCGGACACGGTTTCAAAAAGTATCATCGTGGTTGTCATGCTTCTGTACATAAATCTGAGATAAATGTTCGACCTGTATAGTTGTATACGTGGTTTAAAATATCAACACAAACTGGTTCATATCGGCCGATATGAACCGGTATTGGTCCAAACCGGTCCGATATTTTGGTGTGATACCGGAATCGGTATCGGACATCAAAATATTCCCAAAATATCGGACCATCTTGGGCGATATCTTGAAAATATCGGTTTACCGGATATATCGGCCCATATTTTCAAATATCGGCCGAGTGGAATAAACCCTAAGTTTCTTTCTTTTCCCCCATCTTCTTCCTTTTTCCTCACCTCCTTAGAGTAACCCCTCCTCCTTGGCTCCTTCTCTTCCATATTTCCACCACTCTTTCTTCAAGAAATCATTTTATTTGGTAAGAGAAAATCAACTTAACTCCCTTATTTTTACTATTATGTGGTCTTTCCTTTATTAGATAAAGCATAGAAATGAATGAAAATCTCATTGACATGTCATATTTTGGTTTGGGTTGTGTTCTTCTCATAAATCTACACACTTTCATACTAGATCTACCCATATATATGATTTTGGGTGTAGAAAAATATTGTTTTTAAATCTTCTGTTTACTTTTTTAAATAATTGTTGAAGTATTTATGATATTAAATACTAATGGCTTATTAATAGCGTGTAGATGATAGATCTACTTAGACACATGATTTTGGATTTTTTTTAATTCTTTTATTTTTGGATTTTTTAATATTTGAATTACAATATATCATTTTTTTGGATTTTACCATAATAAGACAGCGAGTCAGCGACACAAGCAGGATTCATGACTTAAGGTGACCGATATTTTAATTTATTGTTGTTACTAATGGAAAAAAATATTATTTTTCATCATTTTCTAATATTCTCTATTTTTGGGGTGTTTTTGTAAATTTTTTTTATAAGAAAAATTTTTCACACCGCGACGGACCGATAATCGCAACCGATACTGATATGATATCTATTTTTTGTTCCGGCCGATATCGCGACCGATAGAGCGATTTTGAACCATGGTTGTATATACTCGATCTATAAAAGAAGGTTATAGTTCAAAAGGACAAAATCAGATAACAAAAGAAATGAAAAAAAATTATGATGGTGAATTATGATGTTTATATTCACAAGATTCATGTTGGCTTTATACATAGGAATCCTCAGCTATGATATCATTAGTAATGGCACGTTTGGCATCCGTCCGCGCAAGGGGATTCCTCACCCTTTTCTGCACGATGATGGATTTTGTATGTTTGAATTAGCGTCAATTTTTTTAGGGTGGACAGGATGTTGGATACCGCGATCACTGAGAGGGGGGGGGGGTGAATCAGTGATTTCTAAAAACAGGTCCAATTCAACAACAAAACAAGTCAAATCACACAATGACACCAGATTTAACGTGGTTCACCGAAAGGCTACGTCCACGGTTCAAAGACTGTCCGAACACCAATCCGGGACAGATCTGAATCTTATTTAGTCGCTACAATGACAAAGAGCACCAACCCTTAGTTTCAGATAGCACCAACTATCTAGGAAGCACCTACTCCCTTGAGTTTCAGATAGCACCAACTATCTAGGAAGCACCTACTCCCTTGAGTTTCAGATAGCACCAACTATCTAGGAAGCACCGACTCCCTTTACAATTTATCTGCACCCACAGATAGGATCACCAAACCCCAAACACCAAGCACCAACTTGATGTGAAAACAGAGTAGAAGATTAATTCTGTCTACAGCCCTTCCCCTCTACAATTCTCTCTCTCTCAATCCCTTACAAATTGAAATTAAAGCATAAACAGAGAGACACTTAACTCATGGACGAATCACCATCTTCTAGAGCATAATCCCGTCCACAATTGCTGTAGAAAGATGCAGCACAACAGCACACAGCAACAGCTTCTGCTTTCTCTCAAGAACTCTCTCTCTTTTCTCTTCTCTTCTTCTCTCTTTTTTTTGGTGTATTTATGAACGACCCAAGCATGCCTTTATATAGGTTTTAATAACCCTTAGTTGTATTCAAAACGGGCTACAATTCGTTTAGAAAGAGTCCCAAACGAAATAGATAACTGTGCTGAATTTTCGTGCAAAACTTCTAATTCTGCGCAACTCTGATTCCCGTGCTCGGTCGACATCCTAGCTTTCCCGGTCGACCGAAGACACTGACTGGAAAACAGACAATTTCGAGCTCGGTCGACATCCTGAGGGCTCGGTCGACCGAAGACACACTGTGTCACGAAAATAACTGAGAGGTGCCTTTTTGCAGGTTTCTTCTTGCTCGGTCGACCGCATGAAGAGCCCGGTCGACCGCGTGCTCTGCATCAGGAATTCTTAATTCCAGACTATTTCAATTCTGTTTCTCCTTTTCAAGCTCTATCAACACCAGCTTATTATCATCATGTTTGTGACAATGTGTTGACAAGAATTCCAACTCAAACTAATACTTGAGATGCTAACTTCTTCAATTCATCAAAAGCTACTCATGTCATCTCAAATTCCAACAATCTCCCCCTTTGGAATTGTTGGCAACACTATTGGAACTTCAACACTTTCAACTCCAGCTTGCAGCTCTTCCAAGTTCTTTTCAATACTAACTTGGAACCAATTCTGAAATTCGGAAATATCAACCATGCACTGTCACAATCTCCCCCTAGCTTTCATAGCATAACATCTCTCCTTGCTAACATAGCATAACATCTCTCCTTGCTATCGTAGCATAACATCTCTCCCCCTTTGACAACAAATCCAAAGGGACCAAACCGAGGAGCGAATAGGATATTCAATGAATGCATTGCTCCCCCTTTCAAGCACAACTCCTACGGTTTAGGAGAGTGAGTAACTCCTAACTTTTTCCGGAGATACTCAAAGACTTCCTTTGGCAGAGGTTTCGTGAAAATATCAGCCACTTGCTCAGTTGTTGGAACATACTCCAACTTGACCTCTCCATCAGCAACTTTATCTTTAAGAAAATGATAACGAATTGCTACATGCTTTGTTCGAGAGTGCTGAACAGGATTCTTAGATATATGAATTGCACTCGTGTTGTCACATAGGATCGGCGTAGGATCCGTTGTAGGAACTCCTAGATCAGAGAGCATTTGCCGCATCCATAACACTTGTGTACAACAAGTTGCCGCTGCAATATATTCCGCTTCCGCTGTCGAAAGGGATACTGAGTCTTGCTTTTTACTATGCCAAGCAACTAATCTTTCTCCAAGATAAAATGCGCCGCCGCTAGTACTCTTGCGATCATCTACGCATCCAGCCCAATCGGCATCAGAATATGCAACAAGAGTGAAGGATTTTCCTTTGGGATACCAGATACCAAGCTCCATAGTACCTTTCAGATATCGAAAGATTCTTTTCACTGCTGTAAGGTGCGTTTCAGTTGGTGCTGCTTGAAAACGTGCAACCATACATACTGCTTGTAGAAGATCTGGTCTTGTTGCAGTCAAGTAAAGCAAGCTTCCTATCATAGAGCGATAGGTGGTATGATCAACGGACGAGGCCTTATCATCTTTGCTAAGCTTCGTGTTCGTTGACATTGGTGTGCTCACTGGCTTGCTGTCTTCCATATTGAACCGTTTCAGCATTTCCTTAATGTACTTCAATTGTGATATGAAGATGCCATGTTTCAGCTGCTGAACTTGTAAACCAAGAAAGAACTTTAATTCTCCAAGCATCGACATCTCAAATTCTTTCTTCATCTCTTCTGCAAAATTCCTGCACATCTCCTCATCATTGCCACCAAAGATTATGTCATCAACATAAACAATGACAACCAGCTGTTTGCTTAACTCAGTTTTGACATATAGATTGCTATCAACAAGTCCTTTTCCAAAACCGATCTTGCGGAGATAGAGATCCAGCCTTGCATACCATGCCCTTGGCGCTTGTTTCAGTCCATAAAGAGCCTTTTTCAATTTGCATACTAGATCTGAATTTTTGCTGATGAGAAAACCATCAGGTTGCTCAATGTAGACTTCTTCTTCAAGTAAACCATTCAAGAAAGCTGACTTTACGTCCATCTGAAATACCTTGAAGGTTTTGTATGCTGCCAATGCAAGAAACATTCGAATAGCTTCCAGACGAGCCACCGGTGCAAAGGTCTCTTCAAAATCTATGCCTTCAACTTGAGCATAGCCTTTACAAACCAACCTTGCTTTGTTTCTAATGACTTGACCATCTTCATTCAGTTTATTCCGAAAGACCCATTTGGTACCAATAACATTCTTATCAGTAGGTCTAGGAACAAGTTCCCATGTGGAGTTCTTCTCAATTTGCTCCAACTCCTCATGCATAGATTTCAACCAACTTTCATCGAGACTGGCTTCAGCCACAGTCTTGGGTTCAATGGTGGACACAAGTGAGTAATTGCTAACTACACTTTGTCTAGTTTGAACGCCTGCCTTAGGATCTCCAATGATTTGATCCTTAGGGTGTTGCTCTACCCAAGTGCTGTGCTTCTTAGATGAAGTATCTTCTGAGTCATCCTTTGATTTCTCAGAATCATTAGATTCAGCCATCTCATCATCAATCTCACTCGAGTCCTCATAAACTGGACTGTCATTATGAGTTGCATTCTTTGCTTCATAGTTTTCATCAATTCTAACATCAGCACTTTCTATGATTTTTCTGGTTCTTTTGTTAAGACACCTATATGCCTTGCTAGTAGAGGAGTAACCCAGAAATATACCTTCGTCAGCTCTTTCTTCAAATTTGCCCGGATTTTGTTCGAGCCGTTTGATGTAACACTTGCTGCCGAAGACTTTGAAGTGCTTGACTGTTGCTTTTCTTCCAAACCATAGCTCATAGGGAGTTTTGTCTTCATGTGGCCTGATCAAGCATCGATTTTGAATGTATACAGCCATATGAATTGCCTCTTTCCAATACTTGTCAGCCATCTTGCTTTCACTTAGCATCGTACGAGCCATCTCTTGTACGGTGCGATTCTTCCGTTCCACAACTCCATTTTGCTGTGGAGTTCTAGGGGCTGAGTACTGTCTTTGAATGCCATGATATTCACAATATTTAGTGAACTCTTCAGATGTGAACTCGCCTCCACGATCAGACCTTAAAATCTTGATACGTTTTTCCAATTGATTTTCAACCTGTGCTTTAAACACTTTAAAACGATCAAGTGCTTGATGCTTATGCTTAAGAAATAATACCCATGTCATACGAGTATAATCATCAATGCATAACATGAAATACTTATCTCCATTGGTGCTTTGAGTTCGCATCGGTCCACAGAGATCAGTGTGCACTAGCTCAAGAGGTTTCTTGGAATGATGCTCCTTTGACTTGAACATAACCCTCGTTTGCTTTCCCTTTTGGCAAGAGTCGCAAATGGGATTGGAAGGCTTTTCAACTTTAGACATGCCTCTCACAGCCTTTGAATTGCAAATCTTTGACATATTGTCAAAGCTTAGATGCCCAAGGCGTTTGTGCCACAACCAACTTTCCTCTGTCCGACTCATCAAGCAGGTCTTTTCAGCTCCATCTGACAAGGTATAGAGATTTCCAGCAGTTCTTGATCCAGTTGCCACTGTTTTGCCGTTGCTACTCTTCTTGATGGCAAACCCATTCTTTGTGAAGATAACTTCATGACCCTTGTCACAGATCTGGCTCACACTAAGCAGGTTGTGTCTCAATCCAGACACATATAAGACTTCTTCAGATCTGATCTTGTTTGCCATAAGCTGAATAACACCTTTTCCGCATATTTTGGCACCATCATTGTTGCCAAACTTCACTGAACCGCCTTCATAGTGCTGTAATTTGATGAATTTCTCTTTATCACCAGTCATATGGCTTGAACAACCACTATCAAGGACCCATGGTGCTGTCTTCTTTTGTGCATTGAATGCCGTTTGCACAATGAGAGATTCTTTGGGATTACCTTCCCTTTTCTTTGCCCTCCATGCCTTAACTAACTTGGGTTTTTTTTCAACCTGAAATTGGTTAGCAATAGGCAACCTACAATCCCTAGCCAAGTGTCCATAATTATGACATATATAACACTCAATTTTGTGGCTACTTAGGATTGAAAAAGGATTCCTAGTCACAAATGGACTGTTTCTTACATAGAATTTGCAATCAGCTCTTTTATGTCCAAACATATTACAATGAAAGCAATAACCATAGAATTTGTATCTTCTTTGTGGCTGGTTAGTCTTCATTACCTTTCTAACAGGAATGGACTCCTTTCTAGGTTGAGTGGGCTTCATGGAGTTAGAGGGTGCAGTGACTTGCTTCACAAACTTTTTCTTTTCAGGAGGTGCAATCTTAGAGGATTCACCTTTCTCAAATCCTAGACCAAATCTGAAGTGGGCTGGTCTTTGAACTTTCAGTAGTTCATTGAGTTTCATAGTCCCTTCAATCGCTTGGAGCGCTTTGAGTTTTTTACTATTTTCCAAATTTTCAGCCTTTGCTCTAGCGATCTCAGTTTCAAGTTTCATAGCCTCTTCCTTTTTGATACTTATTTGGTTTTCAAGGACTTCTACCATTCTTTTATATTCTTCTACTTGAGTTTTCAAAGCAATAATGGAACTTTCAGATTCATGGAGAAGTTTCAGATTTTTCTTACTTGATTTGCGTTCCATGCTTAGCTCCTCAAGTGCGGCTATGAGTTCCTCTTCAAGATTGACTTCAGCCTCCTCATCCTCTTCCGGATCTAGCTCTTCTTCTTCTTCAACAGTGACCATGAAGAGAGCTTCGGTTGATTCATCATCGTCTGAAGTTTCAGACGTGCTGTCATCTTGTTGACATAGAAAGTTTTTAGCTTTGCCCCTTTTTCTGAAGTTTCTCTTTCCTTTACTCTTTTCAGCATAAGAGTCACTTTCATTGTCTTCTTTTAGCGGACACTTCGCAGCAAAGTGACCAATACCTCCACAATTGAAGCATTTAAAGGGTAGCTTCCCTTTGTACTTGCCAATGCTTCCTTTCTTCAACTTTCTAACAAATTGAGCCTCAAGCTCATCATTATCAGAATCAATATCATGACCAGCAGTCTCTTTTGCCTTTTTCTGAACTTTGAAGGCGGCTTCTTTATCAGATGAAGACGTCTTTCCTATGCGCATCTCATAGGCAGTTAGAGAACCATGTAATTCATCCATGGAAAATGCATTCAGATCTTTGGCTTCTTCAATGGCTGAGACTTTTGAATCAAACCGAGGAAGAAGAGATCTTAGAACCTTTTTGACGATGACCGGCTCTTTAATCTCCTCCCCTAGTCCACGAATGTCATTCGTGACTTCATTCACTCGTTGCAAATATGAGTCAACATTCTCGCTTTCCTCCATGCGAAGAGATTCAAATTGAGAGCGATGAGTTTGCAATTTGGCTTCTTTAATCTTCTCATCACCTTCATGTATGCTTTGCAACTTGTCCCAAATTTCCTTGGCTGTTTTGCATGCAATTACTTTGACAAGCTCGCTGTCCACAAGGCCACTAAAGAGTGCATTCTGCGCCTTGGAGTCGTTGTCCGCCAACTTCTTCGATGCTGTATCATTGGGTACAGTGGCAGCATTATAACCGGCTCTGACAGCCTCCCAAACATCATAGCCAAGAGATTTGATGAAGGCTTGCATCCTAATCTTCCAAAAGGAGTAATTAGAACCATCAAACAGAGGTGCTTTCATATTCCCCGTATTGACTGCCATGTGATTTGACAAGAGATCACCCTTAGCGTATTAAACTGATCAAGGGAACCTTGCTCTGATACCAATTGTTGGATACCGCGATCACTGAGAGGGGGGGGGGGTGAATCAGTGATTTCTAAAAACAGGTCCAATTCAACAACAAAACAAGTCAAATCACACAATGACACCAGATTTAACGTGGTTCACCGAAAGGCTACGTCCACGGTTCAAAGACTGTCCGAACACCAATCCGGGACAGATCTGAATCTTATTTAGTCGCTACAACGACAAAGAGCACCAACCCTTAGTTTCAGATAGCACCAACTATCTAGGAAGCACCTACTCCCTTGAGTTTCAGATAGCACCAACTATCTAGGAAGCACCTACTCCCTTGAGTTTCAGATAGCACCAACTATCTAGGAAGCACCGACTCCCTTTACAATTTATCTGCACCCACAGATAGGATCACCAAACCCCAAACACCAAGCACCAACTTGATGTGAAAACAGAGTAGAAGATTAATTCTGTCTACAGCCCTTCCCCTCTACAATTCTCTCTCTCTCAATCCCTTACAAATTGAAATTAAAGCATAAACAGAGAGACACTTAACTCATGGACGAATCACCATCTTCTAGAGCATAATCCCGTCCACAATTGCTGTA
This sequence comes from Litsea cubeba, assembly GCA_012931725.1. NCBI lineage: Eukaryota > Viridiplantae > Streptophyta > Magnoliopsida > Laurales > Lauraceae > Litsea > Litsea cubeba. Next base: position 35,133,470 of record CM022952.1, read on the forward strand.
GAAAGATGCAGCACAACAGCACACAGCAACAGCTTCTGCTTTCTCTCAAGAACTCTCTCTCTTTTCTCTTCTCTTCTTCTCTCTTTTTTTTGGTGTATTTATGAACGACCCAAGCATGCCTTTATATAGGTTTTAATAACCCTTAGTTGTATTCAAAACGGGCTACAATTCGTTTAGAAAGAGTCCCAAACGAAATAGATAACTGTGCTGAATTTTCGTGCAAAACTTCTAATTCTGCGCAACTCTGATTCCCGTGCTCGGTCGACATCCTAGCTTTCCCGGTCGACCGAAGACACTGACTGGAAAACAGACAATTTCGAGCTCGGTCGACATCCTGAGGGCTCGGTCGACCGAAGACACACTGTGTCACGAAAATAACTGAGAGGTGCCTTTTTGCAGGTTTCTTCTTGCTCGGTCGACCGCATGAAGAGCCCGGTCGACCGCGTGCTCTGCATCAGGAATTCTTAATTCCAGACTGTTTCAATTCTGTTTCTCCTTTTCAAGCTCTATCAACACCAGCTTATTATCATCATGTTTGTGACAATGTGTTGACAAGAATTCCAACTCAAACTAATACTTGAGATGCTAACTTCTTCAATTCATCAAAAGCTACTCATGTCATCTCAAATTCCAACACAGGAGAAATCTGTGGAATCGATTATTATTGCAGTCGGACCTCCCCCCTTCGGACTTGCAGAATCCGGGGAAGGAGAGAAAGGCGGAACAACAGTGCAATATAATAACCGAGGGCGGTAGTATGTGCTTAATATGTTTTTACTGTGGGAATGTACTTTTTAGATCCCATAATCAAGATCCAAACCGTTAGTCACCTTTAAGAACTCCAATACGGCCACCTCACCAAATTTCAGCTTTTGATTCCTCTTTTATCTCGAGATATGTGCCAAAACGTTTGACTGTTTGCACTAGTATTGAAAATAGTCTATTTTTTCAAATTTTTCGGTTTATATGGGTCCACAATCAAGATCAGAATAGGTCATTAGTTTTGGAAGGTCGAACATGGCAAGGTGACCAAATTTCAACCGTTACTTCCTCTTTTATCTCTAGATTTGTGCCAAAACGTCGACCGTTTACACTATTATTGAAAATGGTTGCCAAAACAATCCTTTCTGCAAATTTTACGGTTTATTTAGGGTCCACAATCAAGATCGAAACCAGTCATTAGTTCTGGAATTTTGAACACGGCAAGGTAACCAAATTTCATCCGTTGATTCCTCTTACATCTCGAGAGATATGCCAAAACGTCTGAATGTTTACACTAATATTGAAAACAAGAATAAAAACAGTATGTTTATCCAAATTTTCCTGTTTAGATAGGGTCCAAAATCATGATCGGAACCAGTCATTAGTTCGGGAAGGTCAAACACGGTTAGGTGACCAAATCTTAACCGTTGATCCTTATTTTATCTTGAGATATTTGTAAAAACGTCCATTGGATCATACATTCTAAAAAATTATAGGAATCCTTCTTCCATCCAAAGTTGGAACTCTCATCAAGAATCCTACCTAAGGAGGTGCTGATTCTTTGGAGATGAAGAGAAGCCTCTAATAAACAGAGGATTCCTCCCCTAGCATGACGGTTGCCAAATGTGCCCTAGGGTTTATCTTTTCCGAAGGTAGTGAGGAATCCTTAGACCTATGGATTATTCACAAATTATGAAACGTGCCCTTAGTAGCTATTTCCACCCTTTTTTTTAACCATGATTTACATATAGTCCATGGATGGGAGATTGTATTCTTGGCGACCATGAATACATTTTTGGATCATGGAATCCAACCCAACAAAATTATTCCACAATAAAAAAGGAAATTCTTTCTATAGTTTATTCCATTCTCAAATTTCAAAGCAGTATTTTGAATAAACCATTTCTCTTACGCATTGATTGCAAACCGGCAAAAGAAATTTTAGAAAAATATGTTAAAAATCTTGCATCAAAACAGATCTTTGCTCGATGGCAAGCTTTGCTTTCAATATTTGATTTTAAAATTGAATTTATAAAAGGAACCTCCAATTCTCTACCTGACTTCCTCTCTTGCGAATCTCTACAGGGACGAGAGAAGCCTCGGTTCCAAAAATGTCCAAAAGATCAAAAAATAAAGCCAAACAGTCCGATACACTAAGTGAATTTAGTGTCTCCAATCAATTCTCCCCTTTGCTCAATACTCTATCAAAAAAGAATATTTATCAATCTCAATATATTCTTAATGCAGAAAGCCAAATTACAATTCTCGACGATATCCTCGCAAGTCTTCCTGTTGATCAAATAGCCTCCAAAATATTCCTTTCTGATATGCACTTCTCATCCAAACAACCATATCTCACTGTCAACTTTTATGAAGCAATACTTGAACAATCCAATAGCACACTTGTTACTCATATTGAAAAAATGGTGAAATTGGCTTCTCCAAACTCAAAATTCTCCATATCCTCTCTCCACAGAAATGGCAGAATAATTGGTCTTCAACCAGAATGGTGCAAGCCCCCAATCAAAAATAATGACCTTACAATTATTGGGATTACATGATGCTTGGGAATTTGTTTTGCTTCGCCAAAACTCTAAGCAATCTCATTCTTGGTTCATCAGTTTTCAAAAAACCCGCAATATTCAAATCCCGGATTGGTTCTGGATAAATTGGTGGTCACTATTTGGCCCACCTTCTTTCATCCTCCCAGATTCCCTATCCAACCATTTTAAAGATTTTACCTCCAATAAAACCTCATTCAAATCCAGCGAACCTTCATATCTCTTTTTAGCCTATCCCCTCACTCATGGCATCCCCTGGATCCTCAAATGGGATTATTTTAAAGCCACAAATCCCCCATACTTATTTCGAAGAACCTTTGTAAAACATTAAGATAAATTTGACATTTTACCAATTCTTCATAAACAAACCTCTCATTCTTCCTCCAATATTCACCACTTTCCTCCTCTGCCCAAAACTGACCCATACAAATCCTTCAAAGCAGCAGTTACTGAAGTCTTCAAAAATCCTGTAGCAGGACCCTTCAAGACTGCTCCTATAGTCAAACCTGCTCCTTTGGCAGCACCCACCAATACAGTAACCACTACCAATACAAATAATAATTTCATGGATTCTCAAGAATATTTAATCAGTCATATTCATGCTCTTCACAAAGAAATTGAATCCCTCAAAAAGAAGCCTCTCACACCACATTATGAAACAGTTCCATCAGCATCCTCTTTCGTCAATGAAGACTCTGATGCTACTCAATCTCCTAGCGAAGACGGATTCTAGATCTCCATCTAGATACACGTCCAGCAATAATACAACTTCTCCATACAGATGTTTCTATCACACTTATCCAGCTGCCTACTATAGCTAGCTTTATCAAGTACGCCTCCACAAAAAGCCTTTAATTTGGTCAAAAAGCTCAAGCTCGAAAGCGACTCTTCAGAATCAATTCAACATAAGTCACTTTCAAATTTTACTATGCAGTCACTATTTGACACTATGAAGCCAATATTTGACACTATTCTAGTGTTACTATTCATCAATCAAGCCGCCGACAATTCAGTTGCAGCACTAATCATGCCCAATAAGATATTTTTTGTCACTATTTCATTAATACCCAAATAATACCAAATAGTGCCATGTCACTATCAATGCAATGAATCAAGCCCGAAGATTGGAATTCCGAAATTTAAAATGCTCTCGCATCAGGAGTCACATGCAGCCTCAATAATTCAGACACACCCCCTGCCCTAAGCAGCCTCAATAATTCACAGACTTCTAGCTTCTTCAAGTCCGCAATAGTTTTTTATAAATTTATCTATAAAAGGGACTGCCAGCACTCTTGTCTGAGCAGAAGTAATTAGAAGTAGACGACTAAAAGTTTCCAAGTTCTCTCAGTCTCTACACCTTAGCTTTATTTTTGTTTAGTAAGTTTAGAGTAGCGATCCCTGGTGTAATCTGGTATCAGAGCCAAGTGCTCAAGCCTTACTGCTCCCAGTGTGACTACTCCCTCTGTAAGCTTTGTTCTGTTTCACCCCTGTATTGTTAAACAGTCCTATTACTCTGTCCTGTAAACAGTCCTGTTTATCTGTTATGTTTTTAATATATATGTTTATGTTTGTTTTTGTAAAACTCATGCATCATCTGTTATGCTGCTCGCCTGCTTTCTGAGTATTTAGATTCTTAGTACAGCTTTAAATAGTAATTGTGCATTAAGAAGGAAGAAGCTAGGTTCGAGGCCTCTCGTCGTGCCGAGGTTGAGTATCCGTTGAGCCAGAAGGGCGTTAGGAACCACTCCCTCATTTGGGGTTGACGGGCCACTAGTAACTTCTAACTTGATATTTCAATTATTGTTTAAATATATCTGAGATAATTAAATCTTTGAAAAAAGATTTTTTGTCAAAACCCTCTTCATCTTCTTCTTCAAACTCTTCTTCATCTTCATCACATGCATCTAGTATTAGTTTAAATATTAGTAAAATGTCAATTAAAAATTTGGAAGAGATTACCTAAGGGAATCTAGAATAATCAATCCATAATTGGACTATTCCCACAGTCCCAATAAAAGAAATTTATAATCATGGTTCGTTCAAATTGAACACTGATTATATAATCAAAACTGTCGAAGAGACAAAATCAATAGTTGATAAAGAAGAAAATATTTCTCTTATTGCAAAAGAGACAATAGAAAAATCCAGCCAACAATATCGCTATCTTCATATTAGACTAGTACAAGTCGCCATTAAACCACTCACTCAAACTGGTTTAAACACTTCTCGTCTGTCCTATGTCAGAGACCAAAGACATGTGAAGTTCAAAGACTCACTCATAGGTCTCGTCGAAGCTAGTCTTCACAATGGCCTTACCTTCTTCAATTGTTTCCCCGATTTTTCAATAAGCTCTGATCCAGGTGCTCATCAAGCATGCACACTTGGTATCCATACCAAAGGTTTCGACAATAAATCACAAACTGAAAATATAGCCATCATATATCGAGTTTATTTCAAAGCAAGGAACTCAATCATGCCTGATATAGCCTACAATAATCAATTGAAAGGAATAACAACTTTATTCCTCGACTTTAAAAATAAAGTCACATACCAAAGATGATTACTTGGGAACAAGTAAATCTCTCTGGAGAATGGGATTTACAAGATGCTCAACAATCAATTCCTCTCATAAATAATGACTTAGAAACTATTACTGAATATCCCAATGGAAGAGTTGCTATCCGACTCAATTGTGATAGATCAACTATTTTTAGGCCAGTAACTAGACATTCTACCTCATCAATTCCATCTCAAATAAATCCTACAGAAGTCGAACAACACAGACCTTATTCTGTATCCCAATATGACTCTATTTGCTCTAAGCTACCAGACGTCATGATACCTCCTCCTCTATCTAATATTTGCTATCCTCAAACTGCAAATCACAATAATGAATCCAATCATAATGAACATTATGATCCTACTGAAGCATACAATCCAATTGCTTCTGATTTCAGTCCTCACATAAGAATGATTTCAATCTCAAACCCCTCTTCTGATAAAAATCCTGATGATCAGGAAAATAGTCAAGAAACACCTTTTCAAATTGATAATCAATTCTTAAAAGATAATATGAACAAACATCCTCTTAGCTTTTCCTTCTTTAGAAATTTCAATAAAGAAGAACATGCTCAATTAAAAGTCCAATGGTTCAATCATATGAAATCAATAAAAGCTAATGTCCCTTTCTTTGATTGGTTCCATCACAATGTTCCCAGAGAACTCACTTATCCACCAAATAACATTACAAATCTAAATCAACAAATAATGATGTTACATCATAGCTCAGGTATCCATCACCAATCAACTAGATCTCCCTATATTATACAACCCAAACAAGAATCATCGACAAAAGTCAAGCCTACCCAAGACTTTGTCATATTAAATCCTTTACCACCCCAACAACTAGCCCATCAAAAAGACTACACCAATTCATCTCCATCTAGTTCCAAAATAAATATGATCAAAGCCAATCCTAAGCCAGATTCAATTCTTCTCTCTGAAGACGAACCAATTTCAATCAATATTCTCCAAAAGGAAATAACTGATTCAAAAATAGAAATAAAAAACCTACAATATCAATTAACTCAATATAAAGAATCTCCATCAGACAATGAAGTTAGTTCTATAACTCATTATGCCTTCCAAAAATGGTATACTCATATAACACTAAAAACAGAAAACCTTGTCCAAAACTCTATTGCTTTAATTGATTCAGGTGCTGATATCAATTGTATCAAAGAAGGCCTGATTCCTACTAAATTTTGCCTTCACACCAAAGCTTCTATAACTACAACTAATGGCTATCAGGTACAAACTGCCACAAACACATGTATGTAAAAATTATAAATGTATTCCCACTTCCTTTTTCATTGTTAAAAATCTTCAACATGACATAATATTAGGAACCCCATTCATATTACAAATACAGCCTTTCAAAGTCACATCCATAGGTCTAGAAGCTAAGATAGACCATGAATCCATTCTTTTTAATTTTATCAGACCTCCTCAAATAGGAAAAGCCTCCGCCCTCACAAATTTAATATCTTATCCAGTAGCTCATATAAATAGTCTAAAAAATAACATCGGACTCCTCTATCTCCAAGATAAACTCAATAAGCCTTATTTTCAAACCCAATTAAAACACTTCCAAAAGAAGTTATTCGATACTTGCTGTGCTGATATACCGTCAACATTTTGGCATAGAAAATCTCATCAAGTTTCTCTCCCATACGATAAAGATTTTAATGAACGATCCATTCCAATAAAAGCTAGACCAACTCAAATGAATTATCGCCTCCTTGATCTTTGTGATAAAGAAATCAAAGATCTACTTTCCAAAAATCTTATTCGCAAATCTCAATCTCCTTGGAGGCTGTGCAACCTTCTATGTAGAAAATGCAGCAGAACTCGAAAGAGGTTCTCCAAGACTTGTAATCAATTATAAACACCTCATTGAAGTTCTTCAATCTATACATTATCCCATTCCTAATAAACAAGATCTAATTAATCGTCTTTGCAATGCTAATGTTTTCTCTAAATTGGATCTTAAGTCCGGATTTTGGCAAATCCAACTTCGTGAAGATCAATCCAACTTCGTGAAGAAGATAGCTATAAAACCGCATTCACAGTTCCCTTTGGACACTTTGAATGGAATGTCATGCCTTTTGGCTTAAAAAATGCTCATTCCAAGTTCCAAATAATCATGGATGAAATATTCCACCCGTATAAAGACTTTTCCATTGTCTACATCGATGATATCTTAATTTTATCTATGAACATCGAGCAACATTGGAAACATCTTTCCATCTTTTACAATACAATAAAATATAATGGTCTTGTCCTTTCTCAAAGAAAAATAATTTTATTTCAAACTTCTATCCGCTTTCTCGGATATAAGATTGAAAATCAAACCATTACTCCAATTAATCGTGTTTTCCAATTTGCTGACAAATTTCCTGATGAAATCAAGGATACTGCTCAGCTTCAAAGATTCTTAGGTTGCTTAAATTATGTTTCCAATTTCTTTCAAAATTTAGCAACTGAAAGAACCCACCTTCAAAAAAAAACTTTCTAAAGATAATAAAGAAGAATGGACTGAAGCACACACTTTAGTCGTTCAAAAATTAAAAGAAAAGGTCAAAATTCTCCCTTGCTTAGATATAGCTAATCCTGATCTTTTTAAAATCATTCAAACCGATGCTTTGAAAATAGGATATGGTGGTATCCTTCTCCAACAAAATGAAAATAAAGAGCAAATTATTCAATTTACATCTGGATCATGGAATCCAACCCAACAAAATTATTCTTTAGAAATTGGACTGGTGAATCATGACATTATAATCTAAATGTTATTTCAAAAAATAATGTGTTAATATTATTGAAAATAATCAGATTATAATTTCTAAGGTTTGTGTGACCATGTGTTTTGGTCAATAGGCGACGTTGGCCCGAGCGGAGTATTTTAATGGATAAAAGTTGGATGCAGAAGTCAAGAGTGAGCCTTGAGTATCTAAATGGGTTTAAGGAATTCCTAGATTTTCCATTTGACCATACAACAAATGGGGATAAAATCCCATGTCCATGTATCAAATGCTATAACAAGTTTTATAAGAACAGACAAGAAGTGCACAATGACTTGTTAACATCCATTGGACGAGCCATGGTGAGCAGGGGCGGACCTAGGGGGCTATTAAGGGCCATGCCCCCCCCCCCCCCCCCAATACATTTAAAACTTCTCTCAAATCAGGCTTTGGCCCTCCATCATGTGGCCATCCATATTAATGGATGGCCCCTCCATCATTTAGGAGTTTTTGTAAGATGGTATTGACTCTTAGAGAAATGAAATAAAAATATTTTTGATCTTAGGGAAGACTTAAAATGAAAAAGAATGAAAAATATAGGAAAGGAGAACAAATAAATTTTCATTTATTATAGTTAACAATAATTTTAAAATTTTTATATTTTTTATTTTTTGCTTTTTATAAGGGTGTCGATCATGGTTAAATCAACAAGCATTGATTCATTTCTTCAAAGAAAAACTGAAGAAAGAGATGAATTTATTATGGATTATTTAATTGTATATACTGAAAAAGAAATTGTAGAAAATTTTTGTACTCGATAGTACTTGATGATTTCAACTCAATGAAAGAATGTACGGAACAACTTCAACAACTTGGTTTTTACGTATTTCACCACTAAATTTCTTAATTTAAAAAAAAAATATTTGCCCCCCCTAAACAAAATTTCTGGTTCCACCTCTGATGGTGAGTACATTTATGGAGATGAACATATTAGTGATGAGTCTAATGAGGGTGATGATATACATGGAATGTTACAAGATGCATTCGAAATGTCAAGCTTAAATGGTGGCAAGGATAATGAAATACCAGAATAAAGCACTTCGGATGAGCCAAATAGGGAAGCACAAAATTTTTATGAACTGTCGACTGATGTTGAAATTTAACTATACCCTAGATGCACTAAATTTTTGAAACTATCTTTCATTGTACGAATATTAATTCATTTGAAGCGTCTTAACGGATGGAATAACAAATCATTTGACATGTTTCTTGATCAATTAAAAGAGGCACATCCTGTTGGTGAACTGTTGCCCAAGAATCACTACGAATAAAAAAAGATACTTCGGGATCTTGGCCTGCACTATAAAAAGATAGATGCTTGCCCTAATGACTGTATGCTATATTGGAAGGAGTATGAGAATATGAATGAATGTACCATATGTGGTGAGTCTATGGGGAAATTGGTGACAAGCCACTCTATCGAACAGATTTCAACTTCATCTACAAAGGATAAGAAGATACCTGCAACGATTTTGCGTTATTTTCAGTTGAAACTGAAGCTTTAAAGATTATTTACGTCTTCAAAAACAGTCGAGCACATGAGATGGCATGCCGAGGGCTGCACAAAGGATGTCGCGGCTGGAGACCCCAGCTAAAATATATATTCGTCGTTTAATATACCTGAGAGAATGTTTTTCCATCGGTCGAAAGCGCTGTAAAAAAAACTTAGCGGCGGACATTGGCCCTCGCTAAAAGTGGTTTTTCTTATAGTCGATCCATCTCATCAGCATCCTCATGATCACTACGTGAATTAGATGCTGTTATACTAGACACCATAATGAGACAAAAGCTCCAAAATGAAAGGCCAGAACTTTGGATGATGTTATTTTCAATTATGTAATTATGTCTTCCAAATCAGCGTTGCATGATCTTGCTTAAGTTGATATTTTTAACGGCAAGAACTTAGTCGTGTGGAAGTGTTGGATGGATGCATTGCTCATTTTGACAGATTAACAGATGTGATTGAATCCAAACCAATCTCTAAACATGCTGATGATGTCCCTAAGGAAGATCATGATGTGTATGAACAATGGGTATTTGATAAAAAATCAGTGAGGTATCTTCTGGTCGAATTCATATCCAGTGATTTGGTAAAGCAGTTTGAGCACTTTAACACTGCTAAAGAAATTATGACTATGTTATAGACAAATATGATGAAACCTCCAAATCTCACTTGATGGAAGCATTCAGCGCATATGTTAACTATAAGATGCCAGAGGGATCATCTATAAGGGATCACATTGATCAAATGGTGGTCCAATATGGTAACCTCGCAGCCTTGGGAAAAGAAATGGATGAAGATTTTCAAATCAGGTACTTGTTGATGAGTCTTCCACTTATGTGGGAGAATGTTTCTCAGACCCTTAGCCTCCAAAAAGGTGTAACCCTCAATGAGGTTGAAGCTAAATTGCTGTTGAATGACAGACAAACTAGCCGCAGTGTAACACCTGTTAACTCTATTATGATTGCTAAAACTAAGATCAATAACTGTGCGTTAACCGTCAATGTGAAAAATAAAAGGAAATTCAAAGGCAATAAAAAACAGAAAGGGCCTAAGAATGGTGTTTTCTTTAATTGGGGGAAGCATGGACACTTTAGTTCTCAATGCAGGAAGAAAATGGGTGAGAGTAGCCAGCAAGGTAAATTGACCAAAGAACATGGTGATTATGTTGAGATGGTCACAGAGTCCATGATGGTGGACACCAATGACAAAAATTAGTGGATTGATTCAGGAGCCACCAGGCATATATCAAGAACCAAGGTTGGGATTATCGAGTACAAAGAGATGAAATCGGGAGATTAGAGTATTTACATGGGAATGAAACATTTTTGTGATGTGTTGGGTGTAGGGAAAATCAAACTTCCCTTACCAACTGGAAAATCCCTATATCTCTCGGATGTTTACTTTGCCCCAGCAACGAGGAGGAGCGTCATCTCTGTGAGCCAGTTGGCTATGAATGGATTCGAAATCAGATTTAAAGATAAAGAGGTTACAATTGGCATGCGCGGTCAAGTTTTAGTCCATTGTTTTCTTTCTGATAAAATTGTATTTACTGAACATTCTTAATGATGAAATAAAATCTAGTTTCCGTTATTCTATATGTGTGAATGTGTTCTTGGAGGGTTTGGCAATGTTATGGCATATGAGATTATGGCACATTAACAAAAACATAATAAGTAGAATGGTTAGGGATGGACTCTTACCAGATTTAGGTAAAGTGGAGTACCCTATATGTGAACCATATCTAAGTGGAAAAATGATCAAGAAACCATTTCCAAAGGGAACTAGAAGTTCAAAAATATTAACCATAATTCATTTTGATATTTTTGGACCATTGAATGTACAAAATAGAATGGGGGAGGACTATTTTATCACATTTATTGATGACTACAGCATATATGGTTATATGTACCTGATTAAATACAAACATGAGACCTTAAAAATATTTCAAATATATGTTGCTGAGGTCCAAAATCAAAAGGGCAAGAAAATAAAATGCATTAGATCAGATTTGGGGGGGGGGGGGGTTGAATATACCCGAAACTATTTAAAGAATATTGTGCACGTGAGGGAATCATTCATGAATCTTCGATTCCATATACCCTACAACAAAATGGCAAGGCTGAGAGGAAGAATATGACCTTAATGGATATGGTAAGGTCAATGATCAGCCATGCGAGGCTTTTACTGTATTTGTGGAGAGAACCATTAAATACGACACAATATATCTTGAACAAAGTACCCTCCAAAAGTGTGCCCAAGACCCCGTATGAATTATGGACTGGTGCCAAACCAAAATAAGAGCAGGTGAGAGTTTGGGGTGTTGGAAATATAGGTGGGCCTCTAGGATAGGTTTTCAAAAAAATTTCACCAACTTGATGCAGTGATCAACTATTCAGAAGGTTATAAAACTCAATCCAAAATCCATGTCCTCAATCTCATCAACCATGATCAGTAAATAACTCCATCAATAAGATAGAACAGCAACATACAAGCTACCATAAAAATCTACAACATGCAACGAAGTAGATTATACCTTTGGAGCTCGGTTGTGCTCAAATGGATAAGTTGCGTCTTTATTTGATGATGAAACTCTTTCACTAATCAAATCGAGATCTCCAAGACGTCTTGATCTTCCACGCTATGACCCGTATCAGATTCTCTTTTCTCAAGAAGATGGGTGGGATCTCCAAGAAAAAGCTATTAGAAACTCTAAGGAGGAACTAGAAGGAGAACTATAAGAGGGAGAGAGAGAATGAACATGTACAACTCTTGCACATAGGTGTATTGGGGGTGAATCCCAAGGTGGATATATGCATTGGGCGTGCAACACCTTTCTCTCTACCTTTTATAGCTTTTAAGCAACCTCTTCTTTACCAATCAAAATAGAAGTCTCACTTCAATTAAGAATTGGCAACTTACTAAATCATAATTAGAAGCCTCACTTCAAATATGATTAGTAACTTTCTAATTCATTTTTAATTAAAATAGATGTCCAACTTCTACTAAAATTAGTAACTTTACTATTACCACTATTAGAAGTCTCACTTCAAATAGAAATAGTAACTTTCCTTTTTAGAGTTCAACTAGAATCAGTATCTTTCTAATAACTTGGGCTAGCGTGGGGACCACTAGGGATTCCTTAGAAAGCTGGCTCCAACTGGGACTCGCGACCCCACATCTCATGTGTAATCCGGGCACCTACAGTTAATTGCAAATAACTCCACTATATAAATGCAATTGAAGTCCAGTCTAAGGAATATTACATAGAAGACCCTACACTTCCCTATGTCCACAAGTAGGCCCCTCCATCAATCCATCAATATCCATGGATCAATTGGACCTGACTTCCAAACTAGATACACATCTTGTTATCCTTGAGCCCCAATTAATTATAATGATCATAGGTACCTTTCCAATTAACTCTTAATCGGAATGAGTGCGCACTTACCAATGATAAATCCATTAATTGGCACAAGGGGATATTAAAGATAGATTTCATCTTGACCATTGCATGTTCTCATAGATCTACTACTACATGCCCAAATCACCGAGGTGTTAACCTACAATTGGCCTCACTCATTGGTGACTCAAAACAAATGAATAGATAGAAACTTGAGTTCATTAATGTCTCAGGATCTAGAGCCTATTGCTATGGAATTGATGGACCGCGCTCCAATGCTCGAGTTCCTACCGAGGTCGGCGGACGTGGGAGTCCGTCGGGTCCGACCCTTTCGTAACCGGGGGGCAGGGGCGTGCATCAACATTTCTTTTTTTTGTGTGGGTGTGCCAGATTTTCTATTTTTACTTGGAATTGCAAGTGGTGATCCGGAGATCAACCTTCGCAAGTAAAAAGGAAATCAACTTCTTTCAAGTTTTCCATTGCACATATATTTAAGAAAAGAGACATTTTTCTTCGTTTGCCGTGAAAGGCGATTTTTTTGGCATTTATAGCCGATTTTGGCGTTTATAGCCGATTTTTGGCGTTTATAGCCGATTTACAATCCTTATCAATAATGAAAGACAAGAATTGTGATTTTTGTCTCTTTTGAAAAAATACAAACTACAATGAAAAGCAAGAAAAGGAGGATCTAACTTCTCAGGAGATTGTGGGGGACCCGTTTAGATTGACGGTCGCAAGCCATATGTGGGCTTCGCCATCATCCATGAAGATGAGAACAGAGGATGCTATTGATTCGCTTGGCTTGGCTATAACCTCGGGTTTTTAGAGGACAAAGACCAAAAGGAGGTCCTATGTCCAATAAAAAGCCGAGTAGACGGGCTGAAAAGCCACATCTAAGCCATTGGAGGCAGGAGGAGAAGGCAAGGACCTTGGGGGGGTACCCCCCAAGGGACTTTTGTCACCTTGTTGCGGTGACCGGTGTAGAACTTCCGCAGAGTTTTCTCTCTTTTCCTTTCTCTGGATTTCTGTGCTTCTGTCTGTCTGTGCGTTTGTGCTTTTTTTCTGATGCCCTGTGTCTATCCTTTCTTCTTGGAGAGCTCTCCTATTTATAGGCTTTTAGGTAGCCATTTAGGAGGATTTATGAGCCTTGATTGTCATAAAGCTGCATAATGGGAGGAGTTACAAAATTGAATTGTTTATTTTGTAACTCCTTTTTCTTGGCTTCTGATTGGCCGGAGGAGATTGAGGGCATTTAATCGCCTTTAATCGCCATGATGGGAGGAGTTTCATGGGTTAAATGCCATGAATCTCTTGACTTGTAACTCCCGAATGCTTGCTTCTGATTGGGCCGTCCAAAGAAATGGATTAATGACTGTAATAAAGCTAGTCAATTAATCGCATTAAGTGGTCGCCGAGCAGTTGAAGAGTCGCGGGCCGTGCCACGTCTTTTGGGATTCTTCCGTCGATGATCATCGATGGATCTTCATGTAGATCGACATCAGATGACCATGTAATTTCAGGTGTTTGTTGCCAACAGCGGGTCGGTGCCATCTGTCCTGTCAATTTTTCGATCGGTCGGGTAGAAAGCACACTTTTTTTGGTTGACCGGGTGGCGATCAATATTGTTTTCGATACTCTTGATGATTGACCCGTGTTTTGGACGGATGTCAGAGGACTTGGTGTCTCAAAAGCATGAATTTTGGAAAGTACCAGAGGCTGGGCTCTTCGAATCGCGAAAAAAACGGTGAAAACCGGGGTTTCCGGGGCCTTCCCGGCGACCCCGGGTTCCAAGGTCGCCGGCGACCCTGGCCCAGGGTCGCAGGGGTCTGCGACCCTGGGGGGGTTTTCCCCCTTTTGTGTCCCGTTTTGTGTCCGTTTTTGCTGTTTTTCGATTCTTTTTTCTCCTGTACTTTTCCTTGACATTCTGACCATTTATTGGCCTAATTTCTTTGTAGGAAACCTGATGAGAATCCTTGCATTTTATTTTGCAAAGTTTCCAATTTCCTGAGAAAGCCGAAGACTTTGTCGCGCAGAGCTGCCAATTTTCCGTCAGAAGCTGAAACTGGGTCAAACGATGTCGGAATGACCTGAAATTTGGTGTGAAGCCTCCTGAGCAATAAATAAGACGAACCATAGGCTTTTGTTTGAGTTTTGAAGCCGTTTGGGGTCCTATCACCAGTAGACTTGCTTTTTGTCGCGATGAAGATGTCGCGGTTTGATGTGCGGTCAACCGATGTCCGATTTACTTGAAATTTGACAGGGAACCTATTGGAGTCATTTTAAGATGATCCATAGGCTCTGTCTTGGAAACCATGGTCCCGGAGAGCTTTGCCGCCGAGAGGCCTGATTTGGCTTCCGAGCGTCAAACTATGGTCAAATGTTGTGGAAATGACCTGAAATTTGACGTGTAGCCCTTTATAAGCATTTTGAAGCCGTCCATGTGCTCTATCTGATGAGTAATGGCCTCGGTGGTTCTCGCCGCCGAGAGGCTTGATTTAGCTGTTCGAGGGTTGATGTAGGGTCAAACGTTGTCGGTTTGACTCGGAACTTGACGTGGAGCCTTTTGGAAGTATTTTGAGACTATCCATCGGTCCTGATCGAAGATTAGGTGTCTCCGATGCTTTTACCGCTGAGAGCTCCTTTTCAGCTGTCGGAGAAGCGAAGTTAGGCCAAATGATTTTGAAATGGCCCGAAACTTCTTGTGTACTCCTCTTTTGGCTGTCTGGAAGAATCTTGCAGTTTTTGTTTGATTCTGACAAGATTTGATTTTTGGAAGCAGCATTGCCTATTTATGGCAGGTTGCGACTTCATGTAGCTCTTTGGATCTTGAAGAGGCAAAGTGACATTTTTGGTCTCAACAAATGCCCCCTCGAGGTACAGCGACGAGTTGCTTAACTTTTGTAGTCGATGTGCCTCGAAGAGATTTTCGAAGGAGAGCCTGTGACTTGACCAAGAGTCTTTGAGCAGTCTTTCTTTTTGGTATTTGTAGCCTTTTGAGCTTCCAAGGGAATTTTATGGTAGTGAAAGGGATCACGTACCATCTCGAGGCAAAGTTTTGAAGATGACATCAAGGATGTGGATTTGGGTTTTGACCTTGTGACCTAACAGGCTATATGTGGCAGGTTAGGGGGTCGGGTTTGGTTTTGATCGTGTGACCCAACAAGCTGTATGTGGAATGTTGGGGGATCAATTTTGGTTTTGATCTTGTGACCTAACAGGCTGTATGTGGCAAGTTAGGGGATCAGGTTTTGGTTTTTGGTTTTGGTCTTGTGACCTAACAGGCTGTATGTGGCAAGTTAGGGGACCAGGATTTGGTTTGATTTTTGTGGAATGTCAATTTCAAGATTTTGGCTCAATTTGGTAGATGAGGCTGGATGGTTTGATTTTTGGAAGCTCATGGGGCTTGGAATTTTCTTTGTATGGTCCAATCAACTCAAAAGAGGCATGGAACCATTTTTGTATGCTCTTGGTAAGAGGGGTTTCTCTTTGACTAAAAGCCCAAATTTTTTTTTTTTTTTTGTGCCTAGGTGGTCGAACCTGGCTCATATGGGCTAACCCATGGGACCTTAAGCTTTTGAAATGGCTTAGATCTCATATGGTGTCATTTTTGTAAAGAATATCCAAAAATATCTCATTTGGATAGAGAATATCTAAGAATATCTTTACTTGGAGAGAATCTCTCATGATCCCTTTATTTTGGGATAGGATATCTCAAGATATCTTTCTTTTGGGAAAGAATCCGTCATCGATCTCTTTTTGGGAGAAAATCCTTCAAGATATCTTTCTTTTGGGAAAGAATCTTTCTAATCTCTTTCTTTTGGTAAGGTTACTAATTAGTAACACTTACCTCTTTCTTCTTTCCTTCTTTGGTTTGCTCTCCTCTATAAAAGCAAGGAGAAGGTTGGATCTCTTGCTCTTATTACTTTCTTTTGCAATAATCTCAAGAGGGTTTCAAGACCAAGAGTTCTTCTTCTTCAAGATCTTCAAGACTTTTCTTCTTCTTCTCCATCAATGGCTTCAAGTAAGTTCTCCTTTTTTTCAAGAAAACTCCATTGTAGGAAAAATAAAGTTCTTTCTTTTTTTTTGTTTCTTTTTCTTTTCTTCTTTTTTTTTCTTTCACGTGTTTTCCCTCTTTTTTTTTCACACGTGTTTTCTTTTTGCTTTCTCTTCTATTTTTTTTTTTGCATTTTTTTTTTCTTTTGTGGGCCGTACGGACAGATCCGTACGGATCTGGCCGTACGGCAACGTGGCCTGTGGGCCAGCCCCTTTTTTTTTCTTCTTTTTTTTTTGTTTTTTTTGTTTTCTTTCTCCTCTTTTTTTTTTTTGAGAAAGTTTCTTTTCTTTTTTTTTTGTTTTCTTTCCCTTTTTTTTGAGAAAGTTTCTTTTCTTTTTTTTTTTTTGCTTTCTTTCTCTTTTTTTTTTTTTTTTTGAGAAAGTTTCTTTTTTTTTTTTCATCATGATAATGCCCCTCTCCTTTTTTTTTTTTTTGGCAAACCTAGATGTTCATGCATGCCTTTAATTTGTAAATTAAATTTGTAGCATGATGTGATAGCATACCTGAAAGTTTTCGCAAATTTGGGAATTTGGAGCTCGCAGTGATGTTGAGCCCTTCCTGATTTTGCGGAGACTTTGAGGTTTCGAAAGTTTGGAGTTTCGGAGCTCGCAGCAATGTTGAGCCCATCTTCAAGCTTTCTATTTCTTTCGGGATAGTTCCTTTTCTTCGGAATTGCCCCATCATCATGTCAAAATTTCGCCAGATTTTTTTTTTAGCGAGATTCTGTCATTTTGATGTTTGATCTTTTTCTTTTCCATCCTTTTCAGGTGGTTCCTCCAGAGCGAACAAGGGTAAAGAGCCTGCTACAAGCGTACCTCGTCGATCTTCTAGATCTTCTAATCCGGTCGTTCAGCAGGCTTTTGAGAAGGTCCAGTATGTTGAGAGAAATCTGGAAGAGTGCGACTCCCTCAACAGAGATGAGACGAGGCAGCGACTGATCGCTCTCAAGGGAGAGGAGTTCTATAAGATCATGGTAAGCAGTCGTCCATGGGTGATGGAAGATCAGAGCATTTTGCCCAAGCCTACCTTCTTCTTTGGTGATGCAGTCCCTGATGACATGACATACCAGAGGAGATGTTTTCAGTTTTCTTTCACAGCAGATGGTGAGAAGAAGACTGTTGCTACCCGGTCGACGTTTGATCGCACCGTCTCGATTCTGAGCCTTGCCCCCACGTGCCCTAAGAGGGAAGATCCTCCAAGTTGGGTGAGAAAGACAAATGTAATCAAGACCGGGGTTTTTGTTGGAGGTTCTCCTGGATATACGGAGAGGTCGCCTGTTGACATGGACCTGTTGATGCCATCCAGCGACTACCAGGGCTCTGATTATCCGTCGGTCGATTTGAGACCGGTGGGCCTTGGTATTTTCAGTGGTGACGGCAGCAATTGGATCAAGCCTTTCCGACTTCGTGGCCGCTTCAATGCTGACTCCGAGTGGAAGTCGTGGACTGATCGCGTCCTGCTGATTGGTGGCGCCGTTTTGAAGGAAGCCGGGATTTTTGATGCGGTCCGCGCCTTTAGGGAGACCGTGATCTTTTCCGACGAGGCCTTCATGGCTATGCTGGAGTCATTCCTCCCACAAACCAATACCTTCGTTGTGACGAATGGTGAGATTGGTTTTTCTTTGAAGGAGCTGAGCGCCATTACTGGATTGCCCATCCTCGGCAAACTCTATGAGGAGTTTATGCCGATTGACAGCGTCCTCGAGGGGCAGTCTGAGGAGTTCAGGCTTCTATACTTTCAGCTCGTCGCCTTCTATGATTTTTTGAAGGAGAAGGAGGGTTTGAAAGTTAGATCCAGCAGTTGAAGAGTTTTAGCTCTTCATTCCCCAACTTTTTTGATAGCAGGGAGTCTTCTGATAGCGTGACCCAGGAAGCCGGAGCTCAGGATCCAAGTTCAAAGAAGATCTTGGCCATGCAAGAAGAGTTGAGAGATTTATGTGCAAGTACAAACGCCATATGTCCTGACATTGCACTGCGGAGAGATCTCGCTGTTTACCTCACTTATTGGCTTGGTGAGGCTGTTTTTGCTGGAGGAGATGGAACGCACATCAGGCCGCATTGTATTTTTCCGGCTTGTCAGATGGCGTTTGGAGAGCAGCTTGCTTTGGTGCCAGCTCTTTACTCCTACCTGTGTACCGAACTGCAGGCTGCTGCTTTTTTGGTTCGGCTTGGGCTTCCCATGAATAGGGTATTTTCAGCCCATATCTTTTATTCGTGGTATGTATACCACTGTCCTGGCTTCCATCTGCTGGGTGCTGCACATGATGATGATCCTCTGATGATTCGACTGGCTAAGGGCAAAGCCGTGTCCGAATCACTTTTGTTTGCCCGCATGAGGATCCGACGGTTCAGGGACGTCGAGATGGGGCAGTCTTCAGTGAAGCTTTCTCCGGAGTTGCGGAAGAAGGCTTTTGATTTTGGTGCCTCCCGAGACTCTACCAGGGCGGGGTCGGGAAGGCATTATTCCTTGACAAATGCAGAGAGAGAGTGGCTTTTCAGCATACGTGTCAGGCACGATGGTGTACCGCAGACATCTTTTCGTCGATATCCAGCCGTATGTACCCTCTCGCTTTGCTTTGCAGCTGGGCTTTTCTCAAGGCGTTGTTGGAGCGCCTTCAAGCATGGTGAGGCGCTTTGGAGGCTTACAGGACGGGAGAAATGCATGGGCTTTTTATAGTGCTAAAGATACTACAGCCATGATTTCTTATCCTGTGTTGCTGACTTCCCGGACTGCCGGCTTTGCGAAGTAGTTCGCGGTGAGCTTTTCGGCATATCGGGGACTTTCCAAGAGGGAGCTTGATGTGAAGCTGGCATCTGGAAAGGGCCTTGGAAAGTCGGATGGCGTCCGGCGAGAGGAAGTTTGGGCCTTCCTTTCTGGAGAGAAGCACAAGATAGGCTTTCTCGGTGACCAGGGCGTCATTGGTTCTGAAGCTGTTCGAGAAATACCTGATGAGGCTTTGGAGCAGCTAGAACAGGAGGAAGCCGAACTTGGCGCTTGGATGTAAGCGGCACAGAGGCAAGCTACCGTGGAGTCTACTGGCAAGAGTAGACCATCCAGTGAGGAGTCAAGTGGGAAACCTGACTCTGACAGTGGGGCAGGTTCCTCTAAGAAGCGAGCCCGCCGGGGTAAGAGGGGGAGGAGTCATCATCACAACAAGGGGCAGCATGAGGACTCTCCTGACTTGGAAGTTCCTCTTACTATCGATGAGGATGTGCCAGTGGATGCTGACGAGCCTCCAGAGAAGAGAAGCCGAGAAGAAGAGACCGTTGGTGAAGGTATGATTCTTCCTTTTTCTCTTTCCATTTCTTTTCATGGGATTCTTTTCCATGTTCTGATTTGCTTCTTGTTTCTGCTTTTCTTTTTTTTTTTTAGCAGAGGAAGACTTGGTGATGCCTGAGGTCCCAACCGATCAGGTGGTGATGGATCCTGTTGAGGCACCTGAAGAAGAACCGAGGGACTCTGGAGTAAATCCAGAATCTCCAATTGGTACGACTTCTTTTGCTCTTTTTTTTGAGTTTGTGACTTGGTTTGCTAACACATATTTTTTTTGTCAGCTGACTTGCCACAGGGTTCTGATGACTTTGAACCATCGATGGACGCAAATGTTGATGATGCTTCCGATGAGTTCATGGAGGAAGAAAGTGTTCCGCCAGTCGTCGAAGAAGGTATTTTGTAGTTATAACCCTGTTAATGATTTTCAAACAGGATTATATTCATACCTTTTTGTGTTTCTTTTGGCAGGTTTTGAAGTGACAGAGGAAGGTCCGTCGCTTCCAGAGCAAGGGATGCCAGAGGTTAATCCAGAGGTAGAGACTCCTGGGACCAGTCCTGACAATGTTGAGGAGATTCCTCGCGCTGAGATTCCTTCCCGAGCAGGAGCAGCTTCAACTGGAAAGAGTTCTTTTGTTACTCTTTCAACAGATGATGACATGAGCAGCCGACCAACGGAGTTGGGCGAATCTTCAGCTGGGCCATCTCTTCTTTTTGCGAAGAAGGTGGTGGTGCGAGTTCTGAGCTCTTGGATTGAGACTCTCTTTTCTGGGCACTTGAAAGCCGGATTTAGCATGATCCAGCATGTGCGTGAGATTCTCGGTGATGCTGAAGAAGCTGGTCTGGATGTCACATATGCCAGGGCGATCGTTAATAGGATCATTGAGCTGGGTGACAAGTGGTTTGAGACCATGGGTTTTCCTGACGATCAGTTCTTCAAGGAGATGTTCTTGGACCCTGCGGATAAGGCTCAATCTGACCTGGATGAGGCTACAGAAAGCAAGAAGCAGGCAGTCCGAGAGAGGAACTTAGAAGAGATAACCATCATTAAGCTGACACATGACCTTGACATCCTTGATAGGGAGGTCGATGAGGCCAGGAAACGTCTTGAGCATCTGCAGGCACAAGTCGCTGCCAAGTGGACTGAAATAACAGAGGCTCGTGAAAGGGAGACTGCTCTGATTCATCGAGTTGCGGATGCCATTCGAGTTCTCAAAAGGAAGTCTGATGAGAACAAACAATGGAAAACCGCTCGAGGGAAGCTTCCCAGTGCAAAAGAAGGGTTACAGCCCACCCCACCATCTCATGGCAGGTTCCTGAAGAAGCGTGCCTTGGAATCCTTGACGGATGAGGCCAAAAGCTTGCTTAAGGAGCTGAACTCTTGGCTGGAGACCATTTTTGATTGAGCTCCTGTATACAGAAACCATCCTTCTTTCTTTTTTTTTTGGTACCACTTGTATTTTTTTGGTACTTTTTTTTTTCTTTTAGTGCTTGTGAACACTTTCTTTTTTTTTTGGTACCACATGTATTTTTTGGTACTCTTTTTTTTTGTAGTGCTTGTGAACACTTTCTTTTTTTTGTTATCCCTACGCTCACTTGAATCTTTTTGTGATAAAAGTAATTGCTAAATGGGATGCTCTCTTTTTTTTGTTATCCCTACGCTCACTTGAATCTTTTTGTGATAAAAGTAATTGCTAAATGGGATTTGATCAAAAGGTTGTCATTTTGTGAAAATCTTTTGTCAAGTGATTGTTTTGGCATGAAAGCCAGGTTTTTGTTTGTGGCATGGAAGCCAATTTTGGCATGAGAGCCAGCTTTTCTTGTGGCATTGATAGCCGAGTTTTTTTTTTATGGCATCTATAGCCAGTTTTGGTGGCACTGATAGCCGGTTTGTTTTGTTGGCATCTATAGCCGGTTTTTGGTTTGGTGGCATTGATAGCCGTTTTTTTTTTTTTGAAATCCAAGTTTTTTTTTGTGGCATTGATAGCCGGTTTTGCTTTAGTGGCATCGATAGCCGGTTTGTGGCATTTATAGCCTGTTTTGATGGCATTTATAGCCGGTTTGGTTTTCAAAAAATGCAAGTATCGACTAAAAGTCGCCTCCCTGCTGAATGTTCTTGCAAGTATCGATGGAATGTCGCATCCTTGCTCATTCGGTTGCGAGTATCGATGGAATGTCGCATCCTCGCGGATTTGGGTGCAAGTATCGATGGGATGTCGCATCCTTGCTTTTCAAAAATTTTGGTTTTGCGGGTACTGACTTGATGTCGTTTCCCCACGATTTTTGAAATTTGTGGTTTTCTCGAACCTTTAGGTTATGGATATCAACTGAAATGTTGCGTCTCCACAGTTTTTTAGGTTTTTTCGAACCTTTGAAATTTGGGTTGTGGATATCAACTGAAATGTTGCATCTCCACAGTTTTGGATTTTGCAAGTACCGACGAAATGTCGCTTCCCTGCGATTTTGGAAGTGTCGAACGTGGTTCGCTTGCTTCCGATTTGTGCGAGTATCGACTAAGCGTCGCTTCCTCGCGGTTTTTTGAAAAACCATTTTTTTTTGTTTAAAGACACGAGGGTCATAAGTTTTGACCTAAAACCATTTTGGCGGTAAAAGGCAGGGTGGACTAGGGTGGAAATCCCTGAATCCGGATTTTGTTTCAAACCGTGAATTTTGGGTTCAAGGGTTGAAAATTTTGGTCAAGTTAGGGAAAGGTTCCTAAACTTGGATATATATATATATTTTTTTTGAACAATGAAACGATGAAAGTAAGCATTGTTTTAGATTTTTAGAAATTTCAACATTTGATATGAAAATTCTAAAAAAAGGGGTGGGTTTAGCGAGCGTGTACCTGGAAACCGGCTTTGGCCGTGCAGGCATTGCTCTTACCCAGTTGGGTAAGTCTTCAAGGGTAGTACCGCTTCTTTGAACTTGCCGTTGATAGGCAGCATACATCTGTCACCTTCCATGTTTAGGAGTGCGTATGCACCATTAGAGAAAACCTTGTCGATGACGTAGGGTCCCTCCCATTTTGGCGCAAATTTGCCTTTGGACTTGTGAGCGAAGACCATTGGTCTTTTTACCGCAAGAACCAAGTCATTCTTTTTGTAGGCGCGTTGCCTGACCTTTTTATCGAAAGATCCTGCCATACGTGCTTGGTAAAGTTCAATGCTTTGTTGAGCTTCGAGCCGTTTCTCATCGAGATTGTCCAGCTCATGGAGTCGCAATTTGACATTGCTTTCTTGAGTCATGTCATTTTGGAAGGATACCCTTAAGGAAGGAATTTGTACTTCCAAGGGCACGACAGCTTCGCATCCATAGACCAAGGAGAATGGTGTGCTATGGGTTGGTCCTCGAACGGTGGTTCGATAGGCCCACAAAGCTTCGGACATTTTGTCGCTCCAGTCTCTTTTGTGACTAGAGACCATTTTCTTCATAATAGCTTGTGCCACAGGACTATATAAAGATAGTTGAGGCATACCTTCATTTTGGAAAGGTTCAAGCATGGAGTTTGATGAAGAAGCATCCGATCTATGGAAGAAGATCGGCTTTTCCTTTGCTGAAGTTGCTGGAACAACGAAGGAAGCTGACGTAGGATCTTCTATGTCAGAAGTTATCTCCATTGGAGTGAGAGCAGGCTGAACTTGCTGAGTGTCAGCTTGGCTTGACGATGCGTCGTCTTCTGGCTCTGAATCCGAGTCCGTGTCTTGCATGATAGACACGAAAGAGACAACAAATTTGCCCCCAGGCTTTTGTTTTGCCTTCTTCACTTTAGTTGTGATGACCATAGGCTTTGAAGATTTGAGGGAGATGATGAAGGGAGTTTGCATGCTCTCTTCAGATTTACCGGATGGTTTATTTTCTTCCGGTGATTGTTGAGGAGCTTTGCCTTTATCTTTCTGGAGATTTTCGGCAAAGGATGCTGTGTGTTTTTCCTCTTCTTCTTTTTCACCTTCATACATCTGTGAGTCTGCGAAGTGGACTTCTTTACCTTTGAAGGGTTTTCTGTCCACAAAGACTCGATGTATCATGCCGTCATCGCCAACAAACTTGATGCATTGATGTAGAGTTGAAGGGACAACACCATTCTCATGGATCCAAGGGCGTCCGAGAAGGATGTTGTAGCATGAAGGGGTCTTTATTGCATACACTGTGACCTCAGAGATAAGATCACCGATCTGCAACTTGAACCTGATTTTGCCTATAGGCCTTTGAGTACTCCCATCGTATCCAAAGATAGATACAGATGTGTGGCTCAGTTTGCTGGGTGGGATGCCCAACTCTTCAAGAGCCGATGTGGAGATGAGGTTGAGTGCAGAACCTGGGTCGATCTGAACTCTGTGCATAGGCATCTCCTTGATGTACCCTGTGAAGTACAGGGGTCGGTTATGCCTGGTTTCGCCAAGTAGGAGGTCGTCCTTTGTGAAGGCGATGATTGCACTGGCTGCTTTTTTAACCGAGAGGCATTCAATGCATGATCCCTCAGTTTTCTTCTTTTCTCCCTTTGAGGAGGCTTCTGAGTTTTTGACCCGGTAATCCGTTTCAATTTGGAGGACTTGCGGGGCATGTTTGTCGACATCCTCATTCAGCTTTTGTAATTCCGAAATGAGATTATCACGAATGTGCGGAGACATTCGCAACAAATCTAGGATGTGTAGACGTGCAGGTATGTGCTTGAGATGTTCAATCAAGTCATACTTGAAAGCCTCCTTAGGGCCTGCATGTTCATCATTGTTGCCACTAGGGGCGCTTACAACATCTTTTCCCGAAGGATTTACATATGTAAAGGAAGATTGGTTGTAATTTTTGTGGTAGCCCGGCCAGAGCGGGTGCCTCTACCAACTTCGAGAGCTTCTTGAGAAGGGTCTTCGTTTGGAAGATTGTCTTCAGGATCAAGAGGCTGTCGTTTTTCATTTACTGAGGATGTATCAGCAGCAGAGTTACCATCCTCAGTGATTGTGTTGCATGGAGCATTTTCCGGGAACAAGTCCTGAACAGCATCCAGCAATCTTTCTTCTTCGTTGACTAATTCATCGTCCCAAGCATCAATGGCTGGGAATTCTTCAGTCAGGAAGGGTGTGAACTTTGAAGTCACAGTCTCAGGAGAAGAAACCTGAGAGGGTGTCATCTCAGTGAAAGTCACGTGAGACGAGGTGGCTCCAGAAGATATATTGCTAGGCGTCGCCGGAGTGTAAGTGCTCTCATCAGACGATGCTTCGGAAGAGCTATAATCCCGAATTATCACATTACAGGAAGCTCTGACGGGAGACGTTGCCTGATCGGAGTCAGACTCGTCCTCGGATGTGAGAGGATCGTCTATCCAGCAATTTTCTCCATTTTCAGGAGTTAAGGGAGGATGTACCTGGTGGTCTTCAGGGACTTCAGGCTCTGGATTGCGAGGAGGCTCTTTGACGCGTTCTTGCTCTTGTTCTAGAGCGAGTCGCTGCAAGATCCTTGCATATTCTTCAAGATCAGGCATGGGAGCCGGATCTTCTTCTTCATCATCTCTTTGTGGCTCAACATTGTTGATTTCCACTGGAGTAATGAGAGGTGCTGGTTCAGCAGCATTTTCTTGTACAGCTTCTTGGTCTTCTTCATCATCAGACCAGGATCCTTGTGGCTGTAGGGGGTTATACCAGATTACTGGCATAAGATGAGACTCAGGAACCCATTCTTCATCGGAGAGATATTCTCCTATTTCAAGGGACTCCTCCCACTCATCTGTGTAGTTGGATTCGAATCCATCATCGGTGTTGCTGGACTCGTATCCATCAATGGAGAATCCAACTACCGAATTGCAAGAGTATGATGCCTCCTGCATGGCTTCTTTGAATTGAGGTGGCATGAAATCACTGAGAGTGAATTTCCTTACCCCCTTTGAAGTCTCTGGAAGGGATGTTTTTGGTACCTCCAGTGAAGCGGTAGAGGAAGCCTCTGCCTTTTCTTTGACCTCTAGTTTTGGCTGGGTCTTCTCTTGCCGTTTGAGCTTGAGGAGATGTTTCCTAGCCTGCCTTCGCTGTTGAGCTGTAGGCTTTGTTTTCACGACCTCCCAATTTTCATCTTCCAGGAGATCGGGATGTACCCATATCGGTTGTCCGTCTGGTGTCGGGTAAGGAACCAGTTGCTCGGACGCTTGGATTGAGTTTATCACCTTGAAGGAAGTAGTGATCTTCTTTTTCGGTGATTTTGATGTTTGTCCACATGTCACCATGTTGACGGAGGCAGACCCATAGTTTTTGTCAAAGGTGATGACTCCGTTTTTCCACATCTCATTTATTTTCTCTCTCACAACGAAGCATTGATTGAGAGGATGCGAGATCATCTGGTGGTATGGACAGTACCGAGGATCGTTGGTTTTGCCAACATCACCCAGTCTTTTTGGTTCAGGCAAGGTGAGCTTGCCGTTTGCCACAAGAGCCCCGAAGATTTCATCAACATCTTCATCAAACGGGTATTTTTTCTCTACTCGTTCTTTGAAGGCATCAGAGAGTTCAGGTTTCTTACCAACAGCTTTGTTTTCAGCTTTCTTTGGTGGCTGAGGAGCTGACTTGGTCTGCACATTGAGGACCTCTTTCCTCTTTGGTTTTGAGGTCGTAATGGCGGTTGGCTCTTTTCTTGATGATTTCTGACTGTTGAGGTCCTTAATAACCGTTTCAGCTTCCATGGAAGCTTCTAGGAGTTCTCCCAGGTTTTTTGATTTGTTGCCGATGATCATGGAGCGGATTCTGGCTCTCATGTTGTTTCGGCAGATGTCGACTAGCGACGCTTGTGGCAATACATCAGAGCATTTGTATGCCATTGCTTTCCACTTGTGAATGAAGTCATATGTGTTGGAATTTGAGATGACTTGAGAAGTCTTTTGATGAATTGAAGAAGTTAGCATCTCAAGTATTGTTTTGAGTTGGAATTCTTGTCAACACATTGTCACAAACATGATGTTAATAAGCTGGTATTGATAGAGCTGAAGAGAAGAATCAGAAGTGAAACAGTCAGGAATTCAGAATTCCTGAAGCAGAGCACGCGGTCGACCGGGCTCTTCATGCGGTCGACCGAGCAAGAAGAAACCTGCAGAAAACAGATCAGGTAGCTCTCAGTTATTTTCGTGACACAGTGTGTCTTCGGTCGACCGAGCAAACAAGGATGTCGACCGAGCACGGGAACCAGAGTTGCGCAGAATTAGAAGTTTTACACGAAAATTCAG
This sequence comes from Litsea cubeba, assembly GCA_012931725.1. NCBI lineage: Eukaryota > Viridiplantae > Streptophyta > Magnoliopsida > Laurales > Lauraceae > Litsea > Litsea cubeba. Next base: position 35,160,802 of record CM022952.1, read on the forward strand.
CACTCTTATCTAATTTGTTTGGGACTCTTTCTAAACGAATTGTAGCCTATTTTAAATACAATTAAGGGTTACTATAACCTATATAAAGGCATGTATGGGTCGTTCTAAAGAGACACCAGAAGAGAAGAGTTTTAGAGAGAAAATAGAGAGAGTTTTGGAGAGAAGAAGAGTGCTGGTGCTGTGTTGCTGTGTTGCTGCATTATCAGACGTTTTCTACAGCAATTGTGGACGAGATTATGCTCTAGAAGATGGTGATTCGTCCATGAGTTAAGTGTCTCTCTTTTATGCTTTAGATTTCAATTTGTAAGGGATTGAGAGAGAGAGAATTGTAGAGGGGAAGGGCTGTAGACAGAATTAATCTTCTATTCTGTTCTTACATCAAGTTGGTGCTTGGTGTTTAGGGTTTGGTGATCCTATCTGTGGGTGCAGATAAATTGTAAGGGGAGTCGGTGCTTCCTAGATAGTTGGTGCTATCTGAAACTAAGGGTTGGTGCTCTTTGTCGTTGGTGCGACTAAATAAGATTCAGATCTGTCCCGGATTGGTGTTCGGACAGTCTTTGAACCGTGGACGTAGCCTTTCGGTGAACCACGTTAAATCTGGTGTCATTGTGTGATTTGACTTGTTTTGTTGTTGAATTGGACCTATTTTTAGAAATCACTGATTCACCCCCCCCCCTCTCAGTGATCGCGGTATCCAACAATTGGTATCAGAGCCAAGTTCCCTTGATCAGTTTAATACGCTAAGGGTGATCTCTTGTCAAATCACATGGCAGTCAATACAGGGAATATGAAAGCACCTCTGTTTGATGGTTCCAATTACTCTTTTTGGAAGATTAGGATGCAAGCCTTCATCAAATCTCTTGGCTATGATGTTTGGGAGGCTGTCAGAGCCGGTTACAATGCTGCCACCGTACCCAATGATACAGCATCGAAGAAGTTTGGCAACAATGATGGTGCCAAAATCTGCGGAAAAGGTGTTATTCAGCTTATGGCAAACAAAATCAGATCGGAAGAAGTCTTATATGTGTCTGGATTGAGACACAACCTGCTTAGTGTGAGCCAGATCTGTGACAAGGGTCACGAAGTTATCTTCACAAAGAATGGGTTTGCCATCAAGAAGAGTAGCAACGGCAAAACAGTGGCAACTGGATCAAGAACTGCTGGAAATCTCTATACATTGTCAGATGGAGCTGAAAAGACCTGCTTGATGAGTCGGACAGAGGAAAGTTGGTTGTGGCACAAACGCCTTGGGCATCTAAGCTTTGATAACATGTCAAAGATTTGCAATTCAAAGGCTGTAAGAGGCGTGTCTAAAGTTGAAAAGCCTTCCAATCCCATTTGCGACTCTTGCCAAAAGGGAAAGCAAACGAGGGTTATGTTCAAGTCAAAGGAGCATCATTCCAAGAAACCTCTTGAGCTAGTGCACACTGATCTCTGTGGACCCATGCGAACTCAAAGCACCAATGGAGATAAGTATTTCATGTTATGCATTGATGATTATACTCGTATGACATGGGTATTGTTTCTTAAGCATAAGCATCAAGCACTTGATCGTTTTAAAGTGTTTAAAGCACAGGTTGAAAATCAATTGGAAAAACGTATCAAGATTTTAAGGTCTGATCGTGGAGGCGAGTTCACATCTGAAGAGTTCACTAAATATTGTGAACATCACGGCATTCAAAGACAGTACTCAGCCCCTAGAACTCCACAGCAAAATGGAGTTGTGGAACGGAAGAATCGCACCGTACAAGAGATGGCTCGTACGATGCTAAGTGAAAGCAAGATGGCTGACAAGTATTGGAAAGAGGCAATTCATACGGCTGTATACATTCAAAACCGATGCTTGATCAGGCCACATGAAGACAAAACTCCCTATGAGCTATGGTTTGGAAGAAAAGCAACAGTCAAGCACTTCAGAGTCTTCGGCAGCAAGTGTTACATCAAGCGGCTCGAACAAAATCCGGGCAAATTTGAAAGAAAGAGCTGACGAAGGTATATTTCTGGGTTACTCCTCTACTAGCAAGGCATATAGGTGTCTTAACAAAAGAACCAGAAAAATCATAGAAAGTGCTGATGTGAGAATAGATGAGAATATTGAACCAAAGAATGCAACTCATAATGACAGTCCAGTTTATGAGGACTCGAGTGAGATTGATGATGAGAAGGCTGAATCTAATGATTCTGAGAAATCAAACGATGACTCAGAAGATACTTCACCTAAGAAGCACAGCACTTGGGTAGAGCAACACCCTAAGGATCAAATCATTGGAGATCCTAAGGCAGGCGTTCAAACTAGACAAAGTGTAGTTAGCAATTACTCACTTGTGTCCACCATTGAACCCAAAGACTGTGGCTGAAGCCAGTCTCGATGAAAGTTGGTTGAAAGCTATGCATGAGGAGTTGGAGCAAATTGAGAAGAACTCCACATGGGAACTTGTTCCTAGACCTACTGATAAGAATGTTATTGGTAACCAAATGGGTCTTTCGGAATAAGCTGAATGAAGATGGTCAAGTCATTAGAAACAAAGCAAGGTTGGTTTGTAAAGGCTATGCTCAAGTTGAAGGCATAGATTTTGAAGAGACCTTTGCACCGGTAGCTCGTCTGGAAGCTATTCGTATGTTTCTTGCATTGGCAGCATACAAAACCTTCAAGGTATTTCAGATGGACGTAAAGTCAGCTTTCTTGAATGGTTTACTTGAAGAAGAAGTCTATATTGAGCAACCTGATGGTTTTCTCATCAGCAAAAATTCAGATCTAGTGTGCAAGTTGAAAAAGGCTCTTTATGGACTGAAACAAGCGCCAAGGGCATGGTATGCAAGGCTGGATCTCTATCTCCGCAAGATCGGTTTTGGAAAAGGAATGGTTGATAGCAATCTATATGTCAAAACTGAGTTAAGCAAACAGCTGGTTGTCATTGTTTATGTTGATGACATAATCTTTGGTGGCAATGATGAGGAGATGTGCAGGAATTTCGCTGAAGAGATGAAGAAAGAATTTGAGATGTCAATGCTTGGAGAACTAAAGTTCTTTCTTGGTTTACAAGTGCAGCAGCTGAAACATGGCATCTTCATATCACAAATGAAATACATCAAGGAAATGCTGAAGCGATTTAACATGGAAGACAGCAAGCCAGTGAGCACACCAATGTCAACAAACACGAAGCTTAGCAAAGATGATAAGGCCTCGTCCGTTGATTATACCACCTATCGCTCAATGATAGGAAGCTTGCTCTACTTGACTGCAACAAGACCAGATCTTTTACAAGCAGTATGTATGGTTGCACGTTTTCAAGCAGCACCAACTGAAACGCACCTTACAGCAGTGAAAAGAATCTTTCGATATCTGAAAGGTACTATGGAGCTTGGTATCTGGTATCCCAAAGGCAAATCCTTCACTCTAGTTGCATATTCTGATGCCGATTGGGCTGGATGCGTAGATGATCGCAAAAGTACTAGCGGCGGCGCATTTTATCTTGGAGAAAGATTAGTTGCTTGGCATAGTAAGAAGCAAGACTCAGTATCCCTTTCGACAGCGGAAGCGGAATATATTGCAGCGGCAACTTGTTGTACGCAAGTGTTATGGATGCGGCAAATGCTCTCTGATCTAGGAGTTCCTACAACGGATCCTACGCCGATCCTATGTGACAACACGAGTGCAATTCATATATCTAAGAATCCTGTTCAGCACTCTCGAACAAAGCATGTAGCAATTCGTTATCATTTTCTTAAAGATAAAGTTGCTGATGGAGAGGTCAAGTTGGAATATGTTCCAACAACTGAGCAAGTGGCTGATATTTTCACGAAACCTCTGCCAAAGGAAGTCTTCGAGTATCTCCGGAAAAAGTTAGGAGTTACTCACTCTCCTAAACCGTAGGAGTTGTGCTTGAAAGGGGGAGCAATGTATTCCTTGAATATCCTATTCGCTCCTCGGTTTGATCCCTTTGGACTTGTTGTCAAAGGGGGAGAGATGTTATGCTATGATAGCAAGGAGAGATTTTATGCTATGAAAGCTAGGAAGAGATTGTTGACAGTGCATGGTTGTTATTTCAGAATTTCAGAATTGGTTCCAAGTGAGTGTTGAAAAGAACTTGGAAGAGCTGCAAGCTGGAGTTGAAAGTGTTGAAGTTCCAATAGTGTTGCCAACAATTCCAAAGGGGGAGATTGTTGGAATTTGAGATGACTTGAGAAGTCTTTTGATGAATTGAAGAAGTTAGCATCTCAAGTATTGTTTTGAGTTGGAATTCTTGTCAACACATTGTCACAAACATGATGTTAATAAGCTGGTATTGATAGAGCTGAAGAGAAAAATCAGAAGTGAAACAGTCAGGAATTCAGAATTCCTGAAGCAGAGCACGCGGTCGACTGGGCTCTTCATGCGGTCGACCGAGCAAGAAGAAACCTGCAGAAAACAGATTCAGGTAGCTCTCAGTTATTTTCGTGACACAGTGTGTCTTCGGTCGACTGAGCAAACAAGGATGTCGACCGAGCACGGGAACCAGAGTTGCGCAGAATTAGAAGTTTTACACGAAAATTCAGCACTCTTATCTAATTTGTTTGGGACTCTTTCTAAACGAATTGTAGCCTGTTTTAAATACAATTAAGGGTTACTATAACCTATATAAAGGCATGTATGGGTCGTTCTAAAGAGACACCAGAAGAGAAGAGTTTTAGAGAGAAAATAGAGAGAGTTTTGGAGAGAAGAAGAGTGCTGGTGCTGTGTTGCTGTGTTACTGCATTATCAGACGTTTTCTACAGCAATTGTGGACGAGATTATGCTCTAGAAGATGGTGATTCGTCCATGAGTTAAGTGTCTCTCTTTTATGCTTTAGATTTCAATTTGTAAGGGATTGAGAGAGAGAGAATTGTAGAGGGGAAGGGCTGTAGACAGAATTAATCTTCTATTCTGTTCTTACATCAAGTTGGTGCTTGGTGTTTAGGGTTTGGTGATCCTATCTGTGGGTGCAGATAAATTGTAAGGGGAGTCGGTGCTTCCTAGATAGTTGGTGCTATCTGAAACTAAGGGTTGGTGCTCTTTGTCGTTGGTGCGACTAAATAAGATTCAGATTTGTCCCGGATTGGTGTTCGGACAGTCTTTGAACCGTGGACGTAGCCTTTCGGTGAACCACGTTAAATCTGGTGTCATTGTGTGATTTGACTTGTTTTGTTGTTGAATTGGACCTGTTTTTAGAAATCACTGATTCACCCCCCCCCCCTCTCAGTGATCGCGGTATCCAACAATATGTTGATTCATTCTCCCCCTGTTTTAGGCTGCACAGCTGAGCCATAGTAGCGGGATGATCTTCACCTTTGAAGTGAGTCAGGAAGCGTGTCTCTAGCATGGCCCAGTTTTGGATTGAGTCCTCCGGCAGAGTGGAGTACCAATCGAAGGCCGTACCTTTTAGGGTACTTGCAAAGAGGCGGATCTTGAGTGCATCTTGATCCGCGATAGCTCCCGTCAGGATCTTGAAGTGGATGGCGTGTTGTCTGGCTGATCCTTTCCCCGTATATGTTTGGAGAGTAGGATGCTTGAATTTGGTGGGGAACGGGACCGAGTCCATCCATAAGGGATATGGTGGCTTGATCCCATGCTCCTTGAGTATATCCTCTTCTTTTGCTTTGGCGAGGATACCGTCTACGTCCTTTTGGTAAGGGCGCGTGACTCATTTTCTTCTCTATTTACCTCGTCGTCCTTGATGATTCGGAGGAGGTTCATTGTTCGCCTGATTTTGGAAGGCGAGGAGAAGGTTTTCCATCAGAGTTTCAATCCTCTGCTGGCCCTGTTCCAACTGCTGGATGCGGGTGATCGCATCTTCTGGAGGTGGATTGCGGGGTGGTGGCTCAGAATTTGTAGCCAAGACATTCATCCTTCGTGATTCGAACGAAGAAACTGTCCTGGTGACTGAGCTGGGGCTCATTCTTTTTGAAGAGGAGCTTGAGGAAGGATCACTCTGCTGTCCTTTGCTTGAAGGAGCAGGGGATTCTTCTGAATGTCTTCTTGTCCTTGAGACACTGCGGGTCATCGGACGTCGGACATGGATTTTTGTTGCTGATTTTTGGCGCCTTCTGGTTTTTCAACCATATGGACGGCGGCAACTTGGTTGGGTCTTTTCTTTTTCGACCCATTTAGGAGAGACTTGAAGTGTGGGAGGCTGGGTCCTTTGCTTCTCTAGTCTCTTTTGTCGGTACGACGCGCGGCGGCGTATACGACGAGCAATTTGAGCTTCGGTCAGCTCTGACTGGGCTTTGACGATGAAGGATGTGCTCCCTCGGGCGCAGCAGCCGAGCCTGTCTTCTTTGTAGCTGGGCAAGGACAGGATGCGAACCCTGTCCTTTGCCTGTTGCAGCGAAGCTTTGAATTTTTGGAGTTCGGCCCCCGTAGAGATGAAGGGTCGAACTGCAGATTTGTAGGCCTTAGCAGGTGCTTGTGGAGGCCTTGTGATGCATGACTTGATTTTGGGCTTGTAGGAACAAGCCGGCTCATGCTGGGATGACTTGGAAGTCAAGTCGGAGATGGGTCTCTCCTCTTTCATGTAGGCAAGAGGATAGAACTGGTTCTCCTTGAGTGGGGCCAGGAATGTTGGCTTAGTGGATGTCTGGGACCTTCTTTTTTTTGGGTGAAGGTCTTGGGGACCAAGTCTTGGGGTAGACCTGGTTGTTTGCAGGTTGAGGCTTCGTGGGGCTGCCACGGGCTTCAGGCCTTCTGGTGCTCGCCTTTGGTGTCATGGTAGTGACACGTTGAGAGGCGAGTTTCTGCTTCTTGGAGGGAGCAGTTTGTTCCTCAGGAAGTGGGAATGGTCCCAGCGTCCCAGAGACGATAGTCCGGGGAGTCGAGGTCGACCCGGAGTTTAGAGAGTTGCCGAGGGAGTTGACACTTCGGCAGCTGATGGGGCGCTTGTAGGTGCGCGTGGTTTGCTTCTGTTGAAGCATGAGTTGGTGCTTGTTTTCATCGAAAGTAATGGTTAGTAAAGCTGCCATTGTTAGTTTTCGAAAATTTCTGAAACAAGACCACATCCATTAGTAATCACAAGAATATAATGATCATAAATGGGAAGTTCTATGGTTTCGTCTTTTCAAATTGCTCGAGGTAGATGACCCAAGCAATATGAGGAAGGCAAAATGCCATAGAAGGTACAATTGTTCTGATCGCAGGTATGGTAAGCCCGGAATGGGCATCCCAGTGACTGCTAGAAGCAATTGTGAACTTAAATTCGACTTATCGAGAAGCAGAGCTTGCTCGAGGTAAGAAGAATATAAAGTTGGAGTTACAGATGTGCCGGTCGCAATACAGTAGACCCTGAAAGGGCGTACTAGTACCGCTAGACACAAATGTTTTGAGACCGCATCCATGAGATGAGATTCTCTGTTTTGAAATGTCAAGATTGGATTCATCAAAGAGAGCAGATGGTATTCCGATCTGAACACGGGCTCAGCGATTTCCGCGAGCGCCAGTGCTCAGAAAGAAATGAACCATAATTTCTCGGATCTGAATCTAAAGATGACGAGTTTTTTTTTTTTTTAAAAGTCAATATCGGGTTCATCAAAGAGAGCAAAAGGCATTCCAATCTGAACACGGTCTCAGCGATTTCCGTGAGCGCCAGTGCTCAGAAAGGAGAAGACCAAGATTTCTCCAATCTAAACCCAAAATGACGGAAGTTTTTTTTTGAAAATTTTGAAGATTTTTTTTTAATTCTTTTTTTTTTTATTATTTTATTTTTTTATTCTTTTTTTTTATTTTTTATTTTTTATTTTTATTTTTAAGATTTTTTTTTTTTGAAAAAAAATTTTTATTTTTTATTTTTTATTTTAAAATTTTTATTTTTATTTTTTAAAAAAATTTATTTTTTTTTAATTTGTTTAAAAGACGAGAGAGTACACATAGGCCTCCTAACTCGGTCTTATGAAATCTTGATTGATAGAATTGCCCCCAGGTAAGTGTAGGATTACTTAATGAACCCGTTTGGAGGACCCTTGCCTAGAACAGTCAAGCTGTCTCCACACTCTGGACAAGGCTTTTCTTTGAATCAACCATGATCAAAGAACACAGTTGGTTTAACCTTAGTGGTCTATGTCTTTTTTTTTATATTTTTTTATTTTTTATTTTTATATGAACTCATCGAAGAGAAACAATGGCCCAACCCTCGATCCGAACACGGTATCAGCGATTTCCATGAGCGCCAGTGCCCAGAAGGGAGAGGATCAAAGTTTCTCAATTTTGAATCCAAATTGAGAAATCTAAAATTTTTTTTATATTTTTATATATATATATATATTTAGATCTTTAATGAACTCATCGAAGAGAAACAATGGCCCAACCCTCGATCCGAACACGGTCTCAGCGATTTCCGTGAGCGCCAGTGCCCAAAAGGGAGAGGATCAAAGTTTCTCAATTTTGAATCCAAAATGAAAAATCTGATTTTTTTTGTTGTTTTTAAAATTTTTTTTTTTTAAAAGAGAAAGAGTGGAAATAAATTCAAAGAATTAGAAATTTCCAAACAAAAAATCTCATCTCATTTTTTTTAGATGCGGAATTCAACATAGGCCACCAATTATAAAGTAGCCAAGGAATCGAGAAAAGAAATATAAGCATAGAGCAAAATATATGATATGCAAATATTTCATTTCTAGCATCGTGTTCTCAAATAAACGGGTCCCACCGGGTGTGCCAGCTTGATGGACCGTGCTCCAATGCTCGAGTTCCTACCGAGGTCGGCGGACCTGGGAGTCCGTCGGGTCCGACCCTTTCGTAACCGGGGGGTAGGGGCGTGCATCAACATTTCTTTTTTTTGTGTGGGTGTGCCAGATTTTCTATTTTTACTTGGAATTGCAAGTGGTGATCCAGAGATCAACCTTCGCAAGTAAAAAGGAAATCAACTTCTTTCAAGTTTTCCATTGCACATATATTTAAGAAAAGAGACATTATTCTTGGTTTGCCGTGAAAGGCAATTTTTTTGGCATTTATAGCCGATTTTGGCGTTTATAGCCGATTTTTGGCGTTTATAGCCGATTTTGGCATTTATAGCCGATTTACAATCCTTATCAATAATGAAAGACAAGAATTGTGATTTTTGTCTCTTTTGAAAAATACAAACTACAATGAAAAGCAAGAAAGGAGGATCTAACTTCTCAGGAGATTGTGGGGGACCCGTTTAGATTGACGGTCGCAAGCCATATGTGGGCTTCGCCATCATCCATGCAGATGAGAACAGAGGATGCTATTGATTCGCTTGGCTTGGCTATAACCTCAGGTTTTTAGAGGACAAAGACCAAAAGGAGGTCCTATGGCCAATAAAAAGCGAGTAGACGGGCTGAAAAGCCACATCTAAGCCATTGGAGGCAGGAGGAGAAGGCAAGGACCTTGGGGGGGGGGGGGGGGGGGTACCCCCCAATGGACTTTTGTCACCTTGTTGCTGTGACCGGTGTAGAACTTCCGCAGAGTTTTCTCTCTTTTTCCTTTCCCTGGATTTCTGTGCTTCTGTCTGTCTGTGCGTTTGTGCTTTTTTTCTGATGCCCTATGTCTATCCTTTCTTCTTGGAGAGCTCTCCTATTTATAGGCTTTTAGGTAGCCATTTAGGAGGGTTTATGAGCCTTGATTGTCATAAAGCTGCATAATGGGAGGAGTTACAAAATTGAATTGTTTATTTTTGTAACTCCTTTTTCTTGGCTTCTGATTGGCCGGAGGAGATTGAGGGCATTTAATCGCCTTTAATCGCCATGATGGGGAGAGTTTCATGGGTTAAATGCCATGAATCTGTTGACTTGTAAACTACCCGAATGCTTGGCTTCTGATTGGGCCGTCCAAAGAAATGGATTAATGACTTGTAATAAAGCTAGTCAATTAATCGCATTAAGTGGTCGCCGAGCAGTTTGAAGAGTCGCGGCCGTGCCACGTCTTTTGGGATTCTTCCGTCGATGATCATCGATGGATTTCATGTAGATCGACATCAGATGACCATGTAATTTCAGGGTGTTTGTTGCCAAAAGACGGGTCGGTGCCATCTGTCCTGTCGATTTCTCGATCGGTCGGGTAGAAAGCACACTTTTTTTGGTTGACCGAGGTGGCGATCAATATTGTTTTCAAATACTTGATGATTGACCCGGGTTTGGACGGATGTCAGAGGACTTGGTGTATCAAAAGCATGAATTTTGGAATGTACCAGAGGCTGGGCTCTTCGAATCGCGAAAAAACGGCGAAAACCGGGGTTTTCCGGGGCCTTCCTGGCGACCCCGGGTTCCAAGGTCGCCGGCGACCCTGGCCCAGGGTCGAAGGGGTCTGCGACCCGGGGGGGTTTTCCCCCTTTTGTGTCCCGTTTTGTGTCCGTTTTTGCTGTTTTTCGATTCTTTTTCTCCTGTACTTTTCCTTGACATTCTGACCATTTATTGGCCTAATTTCTTTGTAGGAAACCTGATGAGAATCCTTGCATTTTATTTTGCAAAGTTTCCAATTTCTGAGAAAGCCGAAGACTTTGTCGCGCAGAGCTGCCGATTTTCCGTCAGAAGCTGAAACTGGGTCAACGATGTCAGAATGACCTGAAATTTGGTGTGAAGCCTCCTGAGCAATAAATAAGACCAACCATAGGCTTTTGTTTGAGTTTTGAAGCCGTTTGGGGTCCTATCCCCAGTAGACTTGCTTTTTTGTCGCGATGAAGATGTCGCGGTTTGATGTGCGGTCAACCGCTGTCCGATTGACTTGAAATTTGACAGGGAACCTATTTGGAGTCATTTTAAGATGATCCAATAGGCTCTGTCTTGGAAACCATGGTCCCAGAGAGCTTTGCCGCCGAGAGGCCTGATTTGGCTTCCGAGCGTCAAAACTATGGTCAAATGTGTGAAATGACCTGAAATTTGACGTGTAGCCCTTTATAAGCATTTTGAAGCCGTCCATGTGCTCTATCTGATGAGTAATGGCCTCGGTGGTTCTCGCCGCCGAGAGGCTTGATTTAGCTGTTCGAGGGTTGATTGGGTCAAACGTTTGTCGGTTTGACTCGGAACTTGACGTGGAGCCTTTTGGAAGTATTTTGAGACTACCATCGGTCCTGATCGAAGATTAGGTGTCTCCGATGCTTTTGCCGCTGAGAGCTCCTTTTCAGCTGTCGGAGAAGCAAAGTTAGGCCAAATGATTTTGAAAGGGCCCGAAACTTTCTTGTGTAATCCTCGGTTTTGGCTGTCTGGAAGAATCTTGCAGTTTTTGTTTGATTCTGACAAGATTTGATTTTTGGAAGCAGCATTGCCTATTTATGGCAGGTTGCGACTTCATGTAGCTCTTCGGATCTTGAAGAGGCAAAGTGACATTTTTGGTGTCAACAGGAATTATGAGAGCAGATCTTAAAGTAAAGACAGTGTTCATGAGGTGCTTCTCATGGTCCTTCAATACATCCAATGTACCAGTACTGTGATCCAGAATCTTACATTCTGCTGAACGAGATAAATCACACTATCTCATAGTAATCAAAGTACCGCAACCTTGTTAGATGAGATGTCCAGTCTCATCACTTGTTGTGAAGATATTCAAGTATAAGATTTGCCATACATGTCTCCCATATGTAGATCTCATCCAAACACATGTATTACATCTAGTATACTTATGGACCCCGGTTCATCTCATGAACCTTTATGTCATCCGTATTGGTTATGTGCAAGTATATAATAAACACCATTCATCTAATGAAAGGAAAGCATGATTGTTGATAAATAAAGAAATTAATCAACTTATTATATCACTTACTGGATTGAGTCCATATAAACTAGCAATCTCCCACTTGGACTCAATGCTAGTTAGGGTTGCATTTCATGCATATCCCATCCATATTCAACTCAAAGACTTTGGTAGTCAAAGGCTAAGTAAAGGGATCTCCTAGATTATCTGCAGAGGCTATCTTGGTGATAGTAACATCACCTCTCTGGACAATCTGTCTGACCATGTATAACTTTCTCTATACATTCTTTTTGGCTCCTGCGTTCTTTGGACTGAGCGACTGCCCTTTTGTTATCACAGTAAATTGTGGGTGGCCGTCGTGCCAAAAGTACCATTCCAAATTCCATAAGGAATCTTTTGAACCAATTTGCTTCCTTAGCTGCTTCTGAAGCGGCTACAGCAAAAACACATTTTCAGAAGTTGATTTCTGATGAACTGCGCTCCTGCTCGATTCTACCGAGGTCGGCGGACGTGGGAGTCCGTTGGGTCCGACCCTTTCGTAACCGGGGGGCAGAGACGCGCATCAACATTTTTGTTGTGTGGGTGTGCCAGATTTTTTATTTTACTCGGAATTGCAAGTGGTTATCCGGAGATCAACCTTCGCAAGTAAAAAAGAAATCAACTTCTTTCAAGTTTTCCATTGCACATATATTTAAGAAAAGAGACATTTTTCTTGGTTTGCCGTGAAAGGCGATTTTTTTTTTGCATTTATAGCCGATTTTGGCGTTTATAGCCGATTTACAATCCTTATCAATAATGAAAGACACGAGTTGTGATTTTTGTCTCTTTTGAAAAAATACAAACTACAATGAAAAGCAAGAAAAGGAGGATCTAACTTCTCAGGAGATTGTGGGGGACCCGTTTAGATTGACGGTCGCAAGCCATATGTGGGCATCGCCATCATCCATGCAGATGAGAACAGAGGATGCTATTGATTCGCTTGGCTTGGCTATAACCTCAGGTTTTTAGAGGACAAAGACCAAAAGGAGGTCATATGTCCAAATAAAAAAACTGAGGTAGACGGGCTGAAAAGCCACATCTAAGCCATTGAGGCAGAAGGAGAAGGCAAGGACCTGGGGGGGTACCCCCAAGGGGACTTTTTGTCACCTTGTTTAGCGGTGGTCGGTGTAGAACTTCTGCAGAGTTTCTCTCTTTTCCTTCTCTGAATTTCTGTGCTTTTTTTCTGATCTGGGATCTGTCTTGTTTTTCCGATCTCTTTCTTCTTGGAGAGCTCTCCTATTTATAGGCTTTTAGGTAGCCATTTAGGAGGGTTTATGGGCTTTTATTGTCATTAAGCCGTATAATGGGAGGAGTTACAGGATTTAAATCTTTATTTTGTAACTCCTTTTTCTTGGTTTCTGATTGGCCGGAGGAGATTGAGGGCATTTAATCGCCTTTAATCGCCATGATGGGAGGAGTTTCATGGGTTAAATGCCATGAATCTCTTGACTTGTAACTCTCGGATGCTTGCTTCTAATTGGTCCATCCAAAGAAATGGATTAATGACTGTAATAAAGCTAGTCAATTAATCGCATTAAGTGGTCGCCGAGCAGTTGAAGAGTCGCGGGCCGTGCCGCGTCTTTTGGGATTCTTCTGGTAATGATCATCGATGGATCTTCATGTAGATCGACATCGGATGACCATGTGACTTCAGGTGTTGGTTGCCAACAGCGGGTCAGTGCCATCTGTCCTATCGATTTCTCGATCGGTCGGGTAGAAAGCACACTTTTTTTGGTTGACTGGGTGGCGATCAATGTTGTTTTTTATACTCTTGATGATTAACCCATGTTTTTGACAGATGTCAGAGGATTTGGTGTCTCAAAAGTATGAATTTTGGAAACTACCAGAGGCTGGATGCTTCGAATCGCGAAAAAACGGCGAAAACCGGGGTTTCCGGGGCCTTCCCGGTGATCCCGGGCTCCAGGGTCCCAGGGGCCTGCGACCCTGGGCCAGGGTCGCAGGGGTCTGCGACCCTGGGGGGGTTTTCCCCCTTTTTGTCCCGTTTTGTGTCCGTTTTTGCTGTTTTTCGATTCTTTTTTCTTCTGTATTTTTCCTTGACATTTTTGACCATTTATTGGATTGATTTCCCTGTAGGAAACCTGATAAGAGTCCTTGCATTTTGGCTTGCAAAGTTTCTAATTTCCTGAGAAAGCCGAAGACTTTGTCGCGCAGAGCTGCCGATTTTCCGTCAGAAGCTGAAACTGGGTCAAACGATGTCGGAATGACCTGAAATTTGGTGTGAAGCCTCCTGAGCAATAAATAAGACCAACCATCGGCTTTTGTTTGAGTTTTGAAGCCGTTTGGGGTCCTATCACCAGTAGACTCGCTTTTATTGCGATGAAGATGTCGCGGTTTGATGTGTGGTCAACCGATGTCCGATTAACTTGAAATTTGACAGGGAACCCATTGGAGTCATTTTAAGATGATCGATAGGCTCTGTCTTGGAAACCATGGTCCCGGAGAGCTTTGCCGCCGAGAGGCCTGATTTGGCTTCCGAGCGTCAAACTATGGTCAAATGTTGTCGAAATGACCTGAAATTTGACGTGCAGCCCCTTGTAAGCATTTTGAAGCCGTCCATGTGCTCTATCTGATGAGTGATGGCCTCGGTGGTTCTTGCTGCCGAGAGGCTTGATTTAGCTGTTCGAGGGTTGATGTAGGGTCAAACGTTGTCGGTTTGACTCGGAACTTGACATGGAGCCTTTTGGATGTATTTTGAGACCATCCATCGGCTCTGATAGAAGATTTGGTGTCTCCGATGCTTTCGCCGCCGAGAGCTCCTTTTCAGCTGTCGGAGAAGCGAAGTTAGGCCAAATGATTTTGAAATGGCCCGAAACTTCTTGTGTACTCCTCTTTTGGCTGTCTTGAAGGATCTTGCAGTTTTTGTTTGATTCTGACAAGATTTGATTTTTTAGTAGCCTTGCCTATTTATGGCAGGTTGCAAATTCATGTAGCTCTTTGGATCTTGAAGAGGCAAAGTGACATTTTTGGTGTCAACAAATGCCCCCTTGAGGTACAGCAACGAGTTGCTTAACTTTTGTAGTCAATGTGCCTCGAAGAGATTTTTGAAGGAGAGCCTGTGACTTGACCAAGAGTCTTTGAGCAGTCTTTCTTTTTGGTATTTGTAGCCTTTTGAGCTTCCAGGGGAATTTTATGGTAGTGAAAGGGATCACGTACCATCTCGAGGCAAAGTTTTGAAGATGACATCAGGGATGTGGATTTGGGTTTTGACCTTGTGACCTAACAGGCTGTACGTGGCAGGTTAGGGGGTTGGGTTTGGCTTTGATCGTGTGACCCAACAAGCTGTATGTGGAATGTTGGGGGATCAATTTTGGTTTTGATCTTGTGACCTAACAGGCTATATGTGGCAAGTTAGGGGATCAGGTTTTGGTTTTTGGTTTTGGTCTTGTGACCTAACAAGCTGTATGTGGCAAGTTAGGGGACCAGGATTTGGTTTGATTTTTGTGGAATGTCAATTTCAAGATTTTGGCTCAATTTGGTATATGAGGCTGGATGGTTTGATTTTTGGAAGCTCATGGGGCTTGGTATTCTCTTTTGTATGGTCGAATCAACTCAAAAGAGGCATGGAACCATTTTTGTATGCTCTTGGTAAGAGGGATTTCTCTTTGACTAAAAGCCCAAAAAATTTTTTGTGCCTAGGTGGTCAAACCTGGCTCATATGGGCTAACCCATGGGACCTTAAGCTTTTGAAATGGCTTAGATCTTATATGGTGTCATTTTGTAAAGAATATCCAAAAATATCTCATTTGGATAGAGAATATCTAAGAATATCTTTACTTGGAGAGAATCTCTCATGTTCCCTTTATTTTGGGATGGGATATCTCAAGATATCTTTCTTTTGGGAAAGAATCCCATTGATCCTATCTTTTAGGAGAAAATCTCTCATTGATTTCTTTTTGGGAGAGAATCCCTCAAGATATCTTTCTTTTGGGAAAGAATCCTTCTAATCTCTTTCTTTTGGTAACGTTACTAATTAGTAACACTTACCTCTTTCTTCTTTCCTTCTTTGGTTTGCTCTCTTCTATAAAAGCAAGGAGGAGGTTGGATCTCTCTTATCTTATTACTTTCTTTTGCAATAATCTCAAGAGGGCTTCAAGACTAAGAGTTCTTCTTCTTCAAGATCTTCAAGACTTTTCTTCTTCTTTTCCATCAATGGCTTCAAGTAAGTTCCCTTTTTCAAGAAAACCCCATTGTAGGAAACAAAGTTCTTTCCTTTTTTTTGTTTCTTTCTTTTCTTTTCTTCTTTTTTTTTTCTTTTCCACGTGTTTGCTTCTTTTTTTTCACACGTTTTTTTTTCTTTTCTTCTTTCTTTTTTTTTTTATGTTTTGTTTTTTTTTTGTTTGTGGGCCGTACGGACAGATTCGTACGGATCTGGCCGTGTGGGCCATCCCCTTTTTTTTTTTTCTTTTTTTTTTTTCAAGAAAGTTTCTTTTCTTTTTTTTTTTGTTTTCTTTCCCCCCGTTTTTTTTTAGAAAGTTTCTTTTTTCTTTTTTTTTTTTTTTCTCATCATGATAATGCCCCCTTTTTTTTGGCAAACCTAGATGTTCATGCATTTCAATTGTAAATTAATTTGTGGCATGATGTGATAGCATACCTGAAAGTTTTCGCAAATTTGGGAATTTGGAGCTTGCAGCGATGTTGAGCCCTTCCTGATTTTGCGGAGACTTTGAGGTTTCGAAAGTTTGGAGTTTCGGAGCTCGCAGCGATGTTGAGCCCATCTTCAAGCTTTCTATTTCTTTCGGGATAGTTCCTTTTCTTCGGAATTGCCCCGTCATCATGTCAAAATCTCACCAGATTTTTTTTAGCGAGATTCTGTCATTTTGATGTTTGATCTTTTTCTTTTCCATCTTTTGCAGGTGGTTCCTCCAGAATGAACAAGGGTAAAGAGCCTGCTACAAGTGCTCCTCGTCGATCTGCTAGACTTCTAATCCGGTCTAATCCGGCCGTTCAGCAGGCCTTTGAGAAGGTCCAGTATGTTGAGAGAAATCTGGAAGAGTGCGACTCCCTCAACAGAGAGATGAGGCAGCGACTGATCACTCTCAAGGGAGAGGAATTCTATAAGATCACGGTAAGCAGTCGTCCATGAGTGATGGAAGATCAGAGTGTTTTACCCAAGCCTACCTTCTTCTTTAGTGATGCCGTCCCTGATGACATGACATACCAGAGGAGATGTTTTCAGTTCTCTTTCACAGCAAATGGTGAAAAGAAGACTGTTGCTACCCGGTCGACGTTTGATCGCACCATCTCGATCATGAGCCTTGCCCCCACGTGCTCTAAGAGGGAAGATCCTCCAAGCTGGGTGAGAAGGACAAATGTAATGAAGACCGGGGTTTTTGTTGGCGGTTCTCCTGGATATACGGAGAGGTCGCCTGTTGACATGGACCTGTTGATGCCATCCAGCGGCTACCAGGGTTCTGATTATCCGTCGGTCGATTTGAGACCGGTGGGCCTTGGTATTTTTAGCGGTGACGGCAGCAATTGGATCAAGCCTTTTCGACTCCGTGGCCGTTTCAATGCTGACTCCGAGTGGAAGTCGTGGACTGATCGCGTCCTGCTGATTGGAGGCGCCGTTTTGAAGGAGGCCAAGATTTTTGATGCGGTCTGTGCTTTAGGGAGACCGTGATCTTTTCCGACGAGGCCTTCATGGCTATGCTGGAATCATTCCTCCCACAAACCAATACCTTCGTTGTGACGAATGGTGAGATTGGTTTTTCTTTGAAGGAGCTGAGCACCATTACTGGATTGCCCATCCTCGGCAAACTCTATGAGGAGTTTATGCCGATTGACAGCGTCCTTGAGGGGCAGTCTGAGGAGTTCAGGCTTTTATACTTTCAGCTCGTCGCCTTCTATGATTTTTTGAAGGAGAAGGAGGGTTTGAAAGTTAGATCCAGCAGTTGGAAGAGTTCTAGCTCTTCATTCCCTAACTTTTCTGATAGCAGGGAGTCTTCTGATAGCGTGACCCAAGAAGCCGAGCTCAGGATCCAAGTTCAAAAAAGATCTTGGCCATGCAAGAAGAGTTGAGAGATTTCTGTGCAAGTACAAACGCCATATGTCCTGACATTGCACTGCGGAGAGATCTCGCTGTTTACCTCACTTATTGGCTTGGTGAGGCTCTTTTTGCTGGAGGAGATGGAACGCACATCAGGCCGCATTGTATTTTTCCGGCTTGTCAGATGGCGTTTGGAGAGCAGCTTGCTTTGGTGCCAGCTCTTTACTCCTACCTGTGTACCGAACTGCAGGCTGCTGCTTTTTTGGTTCGGCTTGGGCTTCCCATGAATAGGGTATTTTCAGCCCACATCTTTTATTCGTGGTACGTGTACCACTGTCCTGGCTTCCACCGGCTGGGTGCTGCACAGGATGATGATCCTCTGATGATTCGACTGGCTAAGGGCAAAGCCGTGTCCGAATCACTTTTGTTTGCCCGCATGAGGATCCGACGGTTCAGGGACGTCGAGATGGGGCAGTCTTCAGTGAAGCTTTCTCCGGAGTTGCGGAAGAAGGCTCTTGATTTTGGTGCCTCCCGAGACTCTACCAGGGCGGGGTCGGGAAGGCATTATTCCTTGACGAATGTAGAGAGAGAGTAGCTTTTCAGCATACGTGGCGGCACGATGGTGTACCGTAGACATCTTTTCGTCGACATCCAGCCGTATGTACCCTCTCGCTTTGCTTTGCAGCTGGGCTTTTCTCAAGGCGTTGTTGGAGCGCCTTCAAGCATGGTGAAGCGCTTTGGAGGTTTACAGGACGGAAGAAATGCATGGGCTTTCTATAGTGCTGAAGATACTACAGCCATGATTTCTTATCCTGTGTTGCTGACTTCCCGGACTGCCGGCTTTGCGAAGTGGTTCGCGGAGAGCTTTTCGGCATATCGGGGGCTTTCCAAGAAGGAGCTTGATGTGAAGCTGGCATCTGGAAAGGGCCTTGGAAAGTTGGATGGCGTCCGGCGAGAGGAAGTTTGGGCCTTCCTTTCTGGAGAGAAGCACAAGATAGGCTTTCTCGGTGACCAGGGCGTCATTGGTTCTGAAGCTGTTCGAGAAATACCTAATGAGGCTTTAGAGCAGCTAGAACAGGAGGAAACCGAATTTGGTGCTTGGATGCAAGCGGCACAGAGGCAAGCTTCCGTGGAGTCTACTGGCAAGAGTAGACCATCCAGTGAGGAGTCAAGTGGGAAACCTGACTCTGACAGCGGGGCAGGTTCCTCCAAGAAGCGAGCCCGCAGGAGTAAGAGGAGGAGGAGTCATCATCGCAGCAAGGGGCAGCATGAGGACTCTCCTGACTTGGAAGTTCCCCTTTCTATCAATGAGGATGTGCCAGTGGATGCTGACGAGCCTCCAGAGAAGAGAAGCCGAGAAGAAGAGACCGTCGGTGAAGGTATGATTCTTCCTTTTTCTCTTTCCATTTGTTTTCATGGGATTTTTCCATGTTCTGATTTGCTTCTTGTTTCTGCTTTCCTCTTTTTTTTTTAGCAGAGGAAAGACTTGGTGATGCCTAAGGTTCCCAACGATGAGGTGGTGACGGATCCTGTGAAGGCACCTGAAGAAGAACCGAGGGACTCTGGAGTGAAATCCAGAATCTCCAATTGGTACGACTTCTTTTGGCTTTCTTTTTTTTGTCTGTGGACTTGGTTTGCTAACACATTTCTTGCCAGCTGACTTGCCCACAGGATTCCGATGACCTTTGAACCACCGATGGATGCAAATGTTGATGATGTTCCGATGAGTTCATGGAGGAAGAAAGTGTTCCGCCAGTCGTCGAAGAAGGTATTTTGTAGTTTATAACTCTGATAATGATTTTCAAATTGGATCATATTCATACCTTTTTGTGTTTCTTTGGCAGGTTTTGAAGTGACAGAGGGAGGGTCCGTCACTTCCTTCAGAACCAGAGCAAGGGATGCCAGAGGTTGATCCAGAGGTAGAGACTCCTGGGACCAGTTCTAACAATGTTGAGGAGATACCTCATGCTGAGATTCCTTCCCGAGCAGGAGCAACTTCAACTGTAAAGAGTTCGTTTGTTACTCTTCCAACAGAGTGCTGACATGAGGCAGCCGACCAACGGAGTTGGCGAATCTTCAGCTGGGGCCATCTCTTCTTTTTGCGAAGAAGGTGGTGGTGCGAGTTCTGAGCTCTTGGATTGAGACTCTACTTTCGGGGCACTTAAATGCCGGATGTGGGATGGATCCAGCATGTGCGTGAGATTCGTCTGTGAATGCTGAAGAGGCTGGTCTAGATGTCACAAGTGCCAGGGCGATCGTTGATAGGATCAATTGAGCTGGGTTGACAGGTGGTTTGAGACCATTGTTTTCCAGGTGATGATCAGTTTGTTCTTCAGGAGATGTTTCCTGGGCCCTGCGAATAGGCTCAGTCTAACCTGAATGAGGCTACAGAAAGCAGGAAGCAAGGTAGTCTGAAAGAGAAACTTAGAAGAGGCTAAACATCAATTGGGCTGACACATGACCTGAAGCATCCTTGATAGGGAGGTCGATGAGGCCATGGAACCGTCTTGAGCATCTGCAGGCACAAGTCGCTGCCAAGTGGACTGCAATAACAGAGGCTCGTGAAAGGGAGACTGCTCTGATTCACCGGGTTGCAGATGCCAATCAAGTTCTTAAAAGGAAGTCTGATGAGAACAAACAATGGCGAACTGCTCGAGATAAGCTTCCTGGTGCGAAAGAAGGGGTACAGCCCACTCCAGCATCTCATGGCAAATTCCTGAAGAAGCGTGCCTTGGAATCCTTGACGGCTGAGGCCAAAAGTTTGCTTAAGGAGCTGAACTCTTGGCTGGAGACCATTTTTGATTGAGCTCCTGATTTTGTAGCAGAAACTATCCTTCTCTCTTTTCTTTTTCTTTTTTTTAGTACCACTTGTATTTTTTTGGTACTTTTTTTTAGTGCTTGTGAACACTTTCCTTTTTCTTTTTTTGGTACCACATGTATTTTTTTTTTGTACTCTTTTTTTTTTGTTATCCCTACGCTTACTTGAATCTTTTGTGATAAAAGTAATTGCTAAATGGGATTTGATCAAAAGCTTGTCATTTTGTGAAAATCTTTTGTCAAATGATTGTTTTGGCATGGAAGCCAGATTTTTGCTTGTGGCATGGAAGCCAATTTTGGCATGAGAGCCAGCTTTTTTTTTGTGGCATTGATAGCCGAGTTTTTTTTGTGGCATCTATAGCCAGTTTTGGTGGCATTGATAGCCGAATTTGTGGCATTGATAGCCGGTTTTTGGTTTGTGGCATTGATAGCCAAGTTTGTGGCATTGATAGCCGGGGTTTTTCAAAGCCAATTTTTTGTTTGTGGCATTGATAGCCGGTTTTGTTTTGGTGGCATCTATAGCCGGTTTGTTTTGTGGCATCTATAGCCGAGTTTGTGGCATTGATAGCCGGTTTGGTTTTCAAAAATGCAAGTATCGACTAAAAGTCGCCTCCCTGCTGAATGTTCTTGCAAGTATCGATGGAATGTCACCTCCTTGCTCATTCGGTTACGAGTATCGATGGAATGTCGTATGCTCGCGGATTTGGGTGCAGGTATCGATGGAATGTCGCATCCTTGCTTTTCAAAAATTTTGGTTTTGCGGGTACTGACTTGATGTCGTTTCCCCATGATTTTTGAAATTTGTGGTTTTCTTGAACCCTTGGGTTATGGATATCAACTGAAATGTTGCGTCTCCATGGTTTTAGATTTTGCAAGTATCGACGAAATGTCGTTTCCCTGCAATTTGGAAGTGTCGAACATGGTTCATATGCTTCCGATTGTGCGAGTATCGACTAAGCGTCGCTTCCTCGCGGTTTTTTGAAAAACCCATTTTTTTTTTTTAAAGACACGAGGGTCATAAGCTTTGACCTAAAACCATTTTGGCGGTAAAAGGCAGGGTGGACTAGGGTAGAAATCCCTGAATCCGGATTTTGTTTCAAACCATGAATTTGGGTTCAAGGGTTGAAAATTTTGGTCAAGTTAGGGAAAGGTTCCTAAACTTGGGTTTTTTTGAACAATGAAACGATGGAAGTAAGCATGTTTAAATTTCTAGAAATTTCAACATTTGACATGAAATATCTAAAAAAGGGTGGGTTTAGCGAGCGTGTACCTGGAAACCGGTTTTGGCCGTACAGGCATTGCTCTTACCCAGTTGGGTAAGTCTTCAAGGGTAGTACCACTTTAAAAACTTGCGTTGATGGGCAGCATACATCTGTCGCCTTCTATGTTTAGGAGTGCATATGCGCCGTTGGAGAAAACCTGTCGATGACGTAGGGTCCCTCCCATTTTGGCTCAACTTTGCCTTTGGACTTGTGAGCGAAGACCATTGGTCTTTTTACCGCAAGAACCAAGTCACCCTTTTTGTAGGCGCGTTGCCTGACCTTTTATCGAAAGATCCTGCCATGCGTGCTTGGTAAAGTTCAATGCTTTGTTGAGCTTCGAGCCGTCTCTCATCGAGATTGTCCAGCTCATGGAGTCACAATTTGACATTGCTTTCTTGAGTCATGTCATTTTGCAAGGATACCCTCAAGAAAGGAATTTGTACTTCCAAGGGTACGATAGCTTCGCATCCATAGACCAAGGAGAATGGTGTGCTATGGGTTGGTCCTCGAATGGTGGTTCGATAGGCCCACAAAGCTTCAAACATTTTGTCGCTCCAGTCTCTTTTATGACTAGAGACCATTTTTTTGAGGATTTTGCAGAGTGTCTTGTTGAAAGCTTCTGCTAACCCGTTTGCTGCCGGATTGTATGGAGTCAAAGGACAGCTTTGCACTTTGTATTTGTCGCAGAACCTGTAGAATCGATGATCCCGGAATTGTGGTCCGTTATCATGGAAGAATCTTTTGGGTATGCCGAAGGGACAAATGATGTTGGTGCGTAGGAACTGAAGGACTGATGAGGTCTTCATTTCGTTGAATGCAAATGCTTCTGACCACTTGGAGAAATAATCCGTAGCGGCGAAGATGAAGCGATGACCTTTGCTCGAAGGGGGAGAAATAGGACCTATGATGTCCATACCCCAGGCTTCGAAAGGCCATGAGATCGTTGTAGGATGCAGCCATTCTGGAGGCATGTGAATGTAATCTCCATGAATTTGGCATTGTTGGCAGCGCTTAGCAAATTGCATTGCGTCAGCTACCATGGTAGGCCAGTAATATCCTAACCTTTTTATCTGATCATAGAGCTTGGGACCAGCCTGATGAGCTCCGCAAAGACCAGCATGAACTTCTTTGAGTGTTTCTTCAGCCTCTTGTTGTGACAAGCAGCATAGAAGTACTCCGTGAAGGATTTCCTATAAAGGATTTTTGAAGGAATACCAAAGAAAGCTTGGGGTTGCCTTTGGATGCTTATCCGCTTCTTTTGGATCTTCAGGTAGGATTCCGAACATAATATAATCAATGAACGGATCCCCTCCAGTCGCCGATTGAAGTTTGAAGGATTGAAATCGACTTCCACCACTTGGTGGCATTCAGCAAACAGCTTGGTGTGTTGTTAAGAGGAGGAAGGATTCTTCTTTCGCACACTGTGTGATTTGCATGGTTTTCTCCTTCTTGGATTGCCATGGAGCGGCAAGTCCAGCTTGGGCATCTGCACGTATATTTTCACCTCTACGAATGTGGGTGATGTGACAGATGTCAAACTTTTACAGAAGCGATTGTGCTTTGTTGTAGTAAGGCAGTAAATCTGGCTTCCTGACCTACTGATAAGAATGTTATTGGTACCAAATGGGTCTTTCGGAATAAGCTGAATGAAGATGGTCAAGTCATTAGAAACAAAGCAAGGTTGGTTTGTAAAGGCTATGCTCAAGTTGCAGGCATAGATTTTGAAGAGACCTTTGCACCGGTAGCTCGTCTGGAAGCTATTGTATGTTCTTGCATTGGCAGCCTACACAACCCTTCAAGGTATTTCAGCATGGACGTAAAGTCAGCTTTCTGAATGGTTTACTTGAAGAAGAAGCTTACATTGAGCAACCTGATGGTTTTTCTCATCAGCAAAAATTCAGATCTAGTGTTGCAAGTTGAAAAAAGGCTCTTATGGACTGAAACAAGCGCCAAGGGCATGGTATGCAAGGCTGGATCTCTATCTCCGCAAGATCGGTTTTGGAAAAGGAATGGTTGATAGCAATCTATATGTCAAAACTGAGTAAGCAAACAGCTGGTTGTCATTGTTTATGTTGATGACATAATCTTTGGTGGCAATGATGAGGCGATGTGCAGGAATTTCGCTGAAGAGATGAAGAAAGAATTTGAGATGTCAATGCTTGGAGAACTAAAGTTCTTTCTTGGTTTACAAGTGCCAGCAGCTGAAACATGGCATCTTCATATCACAAATGAAATACCTCAAGGAAATGCTGAAGCGATTTACATGGAAGACAGCAAGCCAGTGAGCACACCAATGTCAACAAACACGAAGCTTAGCAAAGATGATAAGGCCTCGTCCGTTGATTATACCACCTATCGCTCAATGATAGGAAGCTTGCTCTACTTGACTGCAACAAAGACCAGATCTTTTACAAGCAGTATGTATGGTTGCACGTTTTCAAGCAGCACCAACTGAAACGCACCTTACAGCAGTGAAAAGAATCTTTCGATATCTGAAAGGTACTATGGAGCTTGGTATCTGGTATCCCAAAGGCAAATCCTTCACTCTAGTTGAATATTCTGATGCCGATTGGGCTGGATGTGTAGCTGATCGCAAAGTACTAGCGGCGGCGCATTTTATCTTGGAGAAAGATTAGTTGCTTGGCATAGTAAGAAGCAAGACTCAGTATCCCTTTCGACAGCGGAAGCGGAATATATTGCAGCGGCAACTTGTTGTACGCAAGTGTTATGGATGCGGCAAATGCTTCCTTGATCTAGGAGTTCCTACAACGGATCCTACGCCGATCCTATGTGACAACACGAGTGCAATTCATATATCTAAGAATCCTGTTCAGCACTCTCGAACAAAGCATGTAGCAATTCGTTATCATTTCTTAAAGATAAAGTTGCTGATGGAGAGGTCAAGTTGGAATATGTTCCAACAACTGAGCAAGTGGCTGATATTTTCACGAAACCTCTGCCCAAAGGAAGTCTTCGAGTATCTCCGGAAAAAGTTAGGAGTTACTCACTCTCCTAAACCGTAGGAGTTGTGCTTGAAAGGGGGAGCAATGTATTCCTTGAATATCCTATTCGCTCCTCGGTTTGATCCCTTTGGGACTTGTTGTCAAAGGGGGAGAGATGTTATGCTATGATAGCAAGGAGAGATTTTATGCTATGAAAGCTAGGAAGAGATTGTTGACAGTGCATGGTTGTTATTTCAGAATTTCAGAATTGGTTCCAAGTGAGTGTTGAAAAGAACTTGAAGAGCTGCAAGCTGGAGTTGAAAGTGTGAAGTTCCAATAGTGTTGCCAACAATTCCAAAGGGGGAGATTGTTGGAATTTGAGATGACTTGAGAAGTCTTTTGATGAATTGAAGAAGTTAGCATCTCAAGTATTGTTTGAGTTGGAATTCTTGTCAACACATTGTCACAAACATGATGTTAATAAGCTGGTATGGATAGAGCTGAAGAGAAGAATCAGAAGTGAAACAGTCAGGAATTCAGAATTCCTGAAGCACGAGCACGCGGGTCGACTGGGCTCTTTCATTGCGGGCGACCGAGCAAGAAGAAACCTGCCAGAAAACAGATTCAGGTAGCTCTCAGTTATTTTCGTGACACAGTGTGTCTTCGGTCGACTGAGCAAACAAGGATGTCGACCGAGCACGGGAACCAGAGTTGCGCAGAATCTAGAAGTTTTACACGAAAATTCAGCACTCTTATCTAATTTGTTGGGACTCTTTCTAAACGAACTTGTAGCCTAGTTTTTAAATACAATTAAGGGTTACTATAACCTATATAAAGGCATGTATGGGTCGTTCTAAAGAGACACCAGAAGAGAAGAGTTTTAGAGAGAAAATAAGAGAGTTTTGGAGAGAAGAAGAGTGCTGGTGCTGTGTTGCTGTGTTACTGCATTATCAGACGTTTTTCTACAGCAAATTGTGGACGAGATTATGCTCTAAGAAGATGGTGATTCGTCCATGAGTTAAGTGTCTCTCTTTTATGCTTTAGATTTCAATTTGTAAGGGATTGAGAGAGAGAGAATTGTAGAGGGGAAGGGCTGTAGACAGAATTAATCTTCTATTCTGTTCTTACATCAAGTTGGTGCTTGGTGTTTAGGGTTTGGTGATCCTATCTGTGGGTGCAGATAAATTGTAAGGGAGTCGGTGCTTCCTAGATAGTTGGTGCTATCTGAAACTAAGGGTTGGTGCTCTTTGTCGTTGGTGCGACTAAATAAGATTCAGATTTGTCCCGGATTGGGTGTTCGGACAGTCTTTGAACCGTGGACGTAGCCTTTCGGTGAACCACGTTAAATCTGGTGTCATTGTGTGATTTGACTTGTTTTGTTGTTGAATGGGACCTGTTTTTAGAAATCACTGATTCACCCCCCCCCCCCTCTCAGTGATCGCGGTATCCAACAATATGTTGATTCATTCTCCCCCTGTTTTAGGCTGCACAGCTGAGCCCTAGTAGCGGGATTGATCTTCACCTTTGACAGTGAGTCAGGGAAGCGTGTCTCTAGCATGGCCAAGTTTTGGATTGAGGTCCTCCGGCAGAGTGGAAGTACCAATCGAAGGCCGTACCTTTTAGGGTACTTGCAAAGAGGCGGATCTTGATGCATCTTGATCCGCGATAGCTCCCGTCAGGATCTTGAAGTGGATGGCGTGTTGTCTGGCTGATCCTTTCCCCGTATATGTTTGGAGAGTAGGATGCTTGAATTTGGTTGGGGAACGGGACCGAGTCCATCCATAAGGGATATGGTGGCTTGATCCCATGCTCCTTGAGTATATCCTCTTCTTTTGCTTTGGCGAGGATACCGTCTACGTCCTTTTTTTGTAAGGGCGCGTGACTCATTTTCTTCTCTATTTACCTCGTCGTCTTGATGATTCGGAGGAGGTTCATTGTTCGCCTGATTTTGGAAGGCGAGGAGAAGGTTTTCCATCAGAGTTTCAATCCTCTGCTGGCCCTGTTCCAACTGCTGGATGCGGGTGATCGCATCTTCTGGAGGTGGATTGCGGGGGTGGTGGCTCAGAATTTGTAGCCAAGACATTCATCCTTCGTGATTCGAACGAAGAAACTGTCCTGGTGACCTGAGCTGGGGCTCATTCTTTTTGAAGAGGAGCTTGAGGAAGGATCACTCTGCTGTCCTTTGCTTGAAGGAGCAGGGATTCTTCTGAATGTCTTCTTGTCCTTGAGACACTGCGGGTCATCGGACGTCGGACATGGATTTTTGTTGCTGATTTTTGGCGCCTTCTGGTTTTTCCAACCATATGGACGGCGGCAACTTGGTTGGGTCTTTCTTTTTCGACCCATTTAGGAGAGACTTGAAGTGTGGGAGGCTGGGTCCTTTGCTTCTCTAGTCTCTTTTGTCGGTACGACGCGCGGCGGCGTATACGACGAGCAATTTGAGCTTCGGTCAGCTCTGACTGGGCTTTGACGATGAAGGATGTGCTCCCTCGGGCGCAGCAGCCGAGCCTGTCTTCTTTGTAGCTGGCAAGGACAGGATGCGAACCCTAGTCCTTGCCTGTTGCAGCGAAGCTTTGAATTTTTGGAGTTCGGCCCCCGTAGAGATGAAGGGGTCGAACTGGCAGATTTTGTAGGCCTTAGCAGGTGCTTGTGGAGGCCTTGTGATGCATGACTTGATTTTGGGCTTGTAGGAACAAGCCGGCTCATGCTGGGATGACTTGGAAGTCAAGTCGGAGATGGGTCTCTCCTCTTTCATGTAGGCAAGAGGATAGAACTGGTTCTCCTTGAGTGGGGCCAGGAATGTTGGCTTAGTGGATGTCTGGGACCTTCTCTTTTTTGGGTGAAGGTCTTGGGGACCAAGTCTTGGGGTAGACCTGGTTGTTTGCAGGTTGAGGCTTCGTGGGGCTGCCACGGGCTTCAGGCCTTCTGGTTGCTCGCCTTTGGTGTCATGGTAGTGACACGTTGAGAGGCGAGTTTCTGCTTCTTGGAGGGAGCAGTTTGTTCCTCAGGAAGTGGGAATGGTCCCAGCGTCCCAGAGACGATAGTCCGGGGAGTCGAGGTCGACCCGAGTTTAGAGAGTTGCCGAGGGAGTTGACACTTCGGCAGCTGATGGGGCGCTTGTAGGTGCGCGTGGTTTGCTTCTGTTGAAGCATGAGTTGGTGCTTGTTTTCATCGAAAGTAATGGTTAGTAAAGCTGCCATTGTTAGTTTTCGAAAATTTCTGAAACAAGACCACATCCATTAGTAATCACAAGAATATAATGATCATAAATGGAAGTTCTATGGTTTCGTCTTTTCAAATTGCTCGAGGTAGATGACCCAAGCAATATGAGGAAGGCAAAATGCCATAGAAGTACAATTGTTCTGATCGCAGGTATGGTGAGCCCGGAATGGGCATCCCAGTGACTGCTAGAAGCAATTGTGAACTTAAATTCGACTTATCGAGAAGCAGAGCTTGCTCGAGGTAAGAAGAATATAAAGTTGGAGTTACAGATGTGCCGGTCGCAATACAGTAGACCCTGAAAGGGCGTACTAGTACCGCTAGACACAAATGTTTTGAGACCGCATCCATGAGATGAGATTCTCTGTTTTGAAAGGTCAAGATTGGATTCATCAAAGAGAGCAGATGGTATTCCGATCTGAACACGGGCTCAGCGATTTCCGCAAGCGCCAGTGCTCAGAAAGAAATGAACCATAATTTCTCGGATCTGAATCTAAAGATGACGAGTTTTTTTTTTTTTAAAAGTCAATATCGGGTTCATCAAAGAGAGCAAAAGGCATTCCAATCTGAACACGGTCTCAGCGATTTCCGTGAGCGCCAGTGCTCAGAAAGGAGAAGACCAAGATTTCTCCAATCTAAACCCAAAATGACGGAAGTTTTTTTTTGAAAATTTTGAAGATTTTTTTTTAATTCTTTTTTATTTTATTTTATTTTTTTATTCTTTTTTTTTATTTTTTATTTTTATTTTTATTTTAAGATTTTTTTTTTGAAAAAAAATTTTTATTTTTTATTTTTTATTTTAAAATTTTTATTTTTATTTTTTAAAAAAATTTATTTTTTTTTAATTTGTTTAAAAGACGAGAGAGTACACATAGGCCTCCTAACTCGTTCTATGAAATCTTGATTGATAGAATTGCCCCCAGGTAAGTGTAGGATTACTTAATGAACCCGTTTGGAGGACCCTTGCCTCGAACAGTCAAGCTGTCTCCACACTCTGGACAAGGCTTTTCTTTGAATCAACCATGATCAAAGAACACAGTTGGTTTAACCTTAGTGGTCTATGTCTTTTTTTTTATATTTTTTTATTTTTATTTTTATATGAACTCATCGAAGAGAACAATGGCCCAACCCTCGATCCGAACACGGTCTCAGCGATTTCCAATGAGCGCCAGTGCCCAGAAGGGAAGAGGATCAAAGTTTCTCAATTTTGAATCCAAATTGAGAAATCTAATTTTTTTTTTTATTTATATATATATATTTAGATCTTTAATGAACTCATCGAAGAGAAACAATGGCCCAACCCTCGATCCGAACACGGTCTCAGCGATTTCCGTGAGCGCCAGTGCCCAAAAGGGAGAGGATCAAAGTTTCTCAATTTTGAATCCAAAATGAAAAATCTGATTTTTTTTGTTGTTTTTAAAATTTTTTTTTTTAAAGAGAAAGAGTGGAAATAAATTCAAAGAATTAGAAATTTCCAAACAAAAAATCTCATCTCATTTTTTTTAGATGCGGAATTCAACATAGGCCACCAATTATAAAGTAGCCAAGGAATCGAGAAAAGAAATATAAGCATAGAGCAAAATATATGATATGCAAATATTTCATTTCTAGCATCGTGTTCTCAAATAAACGGGTCCCACCGGGTGTGCCAGCTTGATGGACCGCGCTCCAATGCTCGAGTTCCTACCGAGGTCGGCGGACCTGGGAGTCCGTCGGGTCCGACCCTTTCGTAACCGGGGGGTAGGGGCGTGCATCAACATTTCTTTTTTTTGTGTGGGTGTGCCAGATTTTCTATTTTTACTTGGAATTGCAAGTGGTGATCCAGAGATCAACCTTCGCAAGTAAAAAGGAAATCAACTTCTTTCAAGTTTTCCATTGCACATATATTTAAGAAAAGAGACATTTTCTTGGTTTGCCGTGAAAGGCAAATTTTTTTGGCATTTATAGCCGATTTTGGCGTTTATAGCCGATTTTTGGCGTTTATAGCCGATTTTGGCGTTTATAGCCGATTTACAATCCTTATCAATAATGAAAGACAAGAATTGTGATTTTTGTCTCTTTGAAAAAATACAAACTACAATGAAAAGCAAGAAAAGGAGGATCTAACTTCTCAGGAGATTGTGGGGGACCCGTTTAGATTGACGGTCGCAAGCCATATGTGGGGCTTCGCCATCATCCATGCAGATGAGAACAGAGGATGCTATTGATTCGCTTGGCTTGGCTATAACCTCAGGTTTTTAGAGGACAAAGACCAAAAGGAGGTCCTATGGCCAATAAAAAGCCGAGTAGACGGGCTGAAAAGCCACATCTAAGCCATTGGAGGCAGGAGGAGAAGGCAAGGACCTTGGGGGGGGGGGGGGTACCCCCCAATGGACTTTTGTCACCTTGTTGCTGTGACCGGTGTAGAACTTCCGCAGAGTTTTCTCTCTTTTTCCTTTCCCTGGATTTCTGTGCTTCTGTCTGTCTGTGCGTTTGTGCTTTTTTTCTGATGCCCTATGTCTATCCTTTCTTCTTGGAGAGCTCTCCTATTTATAGGCTTTTAGGTAGCCATTTAGGAGGGTTTATGAGCCTTGATTGTCATAAAGCTGCATAATGGGAGGAGTTACAAAATTGAATTGTTTATTTTGTAACTCCTTTTTCTTGGCTTCTGATTGGCCGGAGGAGATTGAGGGCATTTTAATCGCCTTTAATCGCCATGATGGGAGGAGTTTCATGGGTTAAATGCCATGAATCTGTTGACTTGTAACTCCCGAATGCTTGCTTCTGATTGGGCCGTCCAAAGAAATGGATTAATGACTGTAATAAAGCTAGTCAATTAATCGCATTAAGTGCGTCGCCGAGCAGTTGAAGAGTCGCGGGCCGTGCACGTCTTTTTGGATTCTTCCCTGTCGATGATCATCGAGATCTTCATGTAGATCGACCATCAGATGACCATGTAATTTCAGGTGTTTTGTTGCCAACAGCGGGTCGGGTGCATAAGTTCCTGTCGATTTCTCGATCGGTCGGGTTAGAAAGCACACTTTTTTTTGGCTTGACCGGGTGGCGATCAATATTGTTTTCGATATACTCTTGATGATTTGACCCGTGTTTTGGACGGACTGTCAGAGGATTGGTGTCTCCAAAGCATGAATTTTGGACTGTACCAGAGGCTTGGGCTCTTTCGAATCGCGAAAAAACGCGGAAAACCGGGGTTTCCGGGGCCTTCCCGGCGACCCCGGGTTCCAAGGTCGCCGGTGACCCTGGCCCAGGGTCGCAGGGGTCTGCGACCCTGGGGGGTTTTCCCCCTTGGTGTCCCGTTTTGTGTCCGTTTTTGCTGTTTTTCGATTCTTTTTTCTCCTGTACTTTTCCTTGACATTCTGACCATTTATTGGCCTAATTTCTTTGTAGGAACCTGATGAGAATCCTTGCATTTTATTTTGCAAAGTTTCCAATTTCCTGAGAAAGCCGAAGACTTTGTCGCGCAGAGCTGCCGATTTTTCCGTCAGAAGCTGAAACTGGGTCAAACGATGTCAGAATGACCTGAAATTTGGTGTGAAGCCTCCTGAGCAATAAATAAGACCAACCATAGGCTTTTGTTTGAGTTTTGAAGCCGTTTGGGGTCCTATCACCAGTAGACTTGCTTTTTGTCGCGATGAAGATGTCGCGGTTTGATGTGCGGTCAACCGATGTCCGATTGACTTGAAATTTGACAGGGAACCTATTGGAGTCATTTTAAGATGATCCATAGGCTCTGTCTTGGAAACCATGGTCCCAGAGAGCTTTGCTGCCGAGAGGCCTGATTTGGCTTCCGAGCGTCAAACTATGGTCAAATGTTGTGGAAATGACCTGAAATTTGACGTGTAGCCCTTTATAAGCATTTTGAAGCCGTCCATGTGCTCTATCTGATGAGTAATGGCCTCGGTGGTTCTCGCCGCCGAGAGGCTTGATTTAGCTGTTCGAGGGTTGATGTAGGGTCAAACGTTGTCGGTTTGACTCGGAACTTGACGTGGAGCCTTTTGGAAGTATTTTGAGACTATCCATCGGTCCTGATCGAAGATTAGGTGTCTCCGATGCTTTTGCCGCTGAGAGCTCCTTTTCAGCTGTCGGAGAAGCAAAGTTAGGCCAAATGATTTTGAAATGGCCCGAAACTTCTTGTGTACTCCTCTTTTGGCTGTCTGGAAGAATCTTGCAGTTTTTGTTTGATTCTGACAAGATTTGATTTTTGGAAGCAGCATTGCCTATTTATGGCAGGTTGCGACTTCATGTAGCTCTTCGGATCTTGAAGAGGCAAAGTGACATTTTTGGTGTCAACAGGAATTATGAGAGCAGATCTTAAAGTAAAGACAGTGTTCATGAGGTGCTTCTCATGGTCCTTCAATACATCCAATGTACCAGTACTGTGATCCAGAATCTTACATTCTGCTGAACGAGATAAATCACACTATCTCATAGTAATCAAAGTACCGCAACCTTGTTAGATGAGATGTCCAGTCTCATCACTTGTTGTGAAGATATTCAAGTATAAGATTTGCCATACATGTCTCCCATATGTAGATCTCATCCAAACACATGTATTACATCTAGTATACTTATGGACCCCGGTTCATCTCATGAACCTTTATGTCATCCGTATTGGTTATGTGCAAGTATATAATAAAACACCATTCATCTAATGAAAGGAAAGCATGATTGTTGATAAATAAAGAAATTAATCAACTTATTATATCACTTACTGGATTGAGTCCATATAAACTAGCAATCTCCCACTTGGACTCAATGCTAGTTAGGGTTGCATTTCATGCATATCCCATCCATATTCAACTCAAAGACTTTGGTAGTCAAAGGCTAAGTAAAGGGATCTCCTAGATTATCTGCAGAGGCTATCTTGGTGATAGTAACATCACCTCTCTGGACAATCTGTCTGACCATGTATAACTTTCTCTATACATTCTTTTTGGCTCCTGCGTTCTTTGGACTGAGCGACTGCCCTTTTGTTATCACAGTAAATTGTGGGTGGCCGTCGTGCCAAAAGTACCATTCCAAATTCCATAAGGAATCTTTTGAACCAATTTGCTTCCTTAGCTGCTTCTGAAGCGGCTACAGCAAAAACACATTTTCAGAAGTGATTTCTGATGAACTGCGCTCCTGCTCGATTCTACCGAGGTCGGCGGACGTGGGAGTCCGTGGGTCCGACCCTTTCGTAACCGGGGGGCAGAGACGCGCATCAACATTTTTGTTGTGTGGGTGTGCCAGATTTTTTATTTTACTCGGAATTGCAAGTGGTTATCCGGAGATCAACCTTCGCAAGTAAAAAAGAAATCAACTTCTTTCAAGTTTTCCATTGCACATATATTTAAGAAAAGAGACATTTTTCTTGGTTTGCCGTGAAAGGCGATTTTTTTTTTGCATTTATAGCCGATTTTGGCGTTTATAGCCGATTTACAATCCTTATCAATAATGAAAGACACGAGTTGTGATTTTTGTCTCTTTTGAAAAAATACAAACTACAATGAAAAGCAAGAAAAGGAGGATCTAACTTCTCAGGAGATTGTGGGGGACCCGTTTAGATTGACGGTCGCAAGCCATATGTGGGCATCGCCATCATCCATGCAGATGAGAACAGAGGATGCTATTGATTCGCTTGGCTTGGCTATAACCTCAGGTTTTTAGAGGACAAAGACCAAAAGGAGGTCATATGTCCAATAAAAAAACTGAGTAGACGGGCTGAAAAGCCACATCTAAGCCATTGGAGGCAGAAGGAGAAGGCAAGGACCTTGGGGGGGGTACCCCCAAGGGACTTTTGTCACCTTGTAGCGGTGGTCGGTGTAGAACTTCTGCAGAGTTTTCTCTCTTTCCTTCTCTGAATTTCTGTGCTTTTTTTCTGATCTGGGATCTGTCTTGTTTTTCCGATCTCTTTCTTTTTGGAGAGCTCTCCTATTTATAGGCTTTTAGGTAGCCATTTAGGAGGGTTTATGGGCTTTTATTGTCATTAAGCCGTATAATGGGAGGAGTTACAGGATTTAAATCTTTATTTTGTAACTCCTTTTTCTTGGTTTCTAATTGGCCGGAGGAGATTGAGGGCATTTAATCGCCTTTAATCGCCATGATGGGAGGAGTTTCATGGGTTAAATGCCATGAATCTCTTGACTTGTAACTCTCGGATGCTTGCTTCTAATTGGTCCATCCAAAGAAATGGATTAATGACTGTAATAAAGCTAGTCAATTAATCGCATTAAGTGGTCGCCGAGCAGTTGAAGAGTCGCGGGCCGTGCCGCGTCTTTTGGGATTCTTCTGGTAATGATCATCGATGGATCTTCATGTAGATCGACATCGGATGACCATGTGACTTAAGGTGTTGGTTGCGAACAGCGGGTCAGTGCCATCTGTCCTATCGATTTCTCGATCGGTCGGGTAGAAAGCACACTTTTTTTGGTTGACTGGGTGGCGATTCAATGTTTGTTTTTTATACTCTTGATGATTAACCCATGTTTTTTGACAGATGTCAGAGGATTTGGTGTCTCAAAAGTATGAATTTTGGAAACTACAGAGGCTGGATGCTTCGAATCGCGAAAAAAACGGCGAAAAACCGGGGTTTCCGGGCCTTCCCGGTGATCCCGGGCTCCAGGGTCCCAGGGGCCTGCGACCCTGGGCCAGGGTCGCAGGGGTCTGCGACCCTGGGGGGTTTTCCCCCTTTTTGTCCCGTTTTGTGTCCGTTTTTGCTGTTTTTCGATTCTTTTTTCTTCTGTATTTTTCCTTGAAATTTTTGACCATTTATTGGATTGATTTCCCTGTAGGAAACCTGATAAGAGTCCTTGCATTTTGGTTTGCAAAGTTTCTAATTTCCTGAGAAAGCCGAAGACTTTGTCGCGCAGAGCTGCCGATTTTCCGTCAGAAGCTGAAACTGGGTCAAACGATGTCGGAATGACCTGAAATTTGGTGTGAAGCCTCCTGAGCAATAAATAAGACCAACCATTGGCTTTTGTTTGAGTTTGGAAGCCGTTTGGGGTCCTATCACCAGTAGACTCGCTTTTATTGCGATGAAGATGTCGCGGTTTGATGTGTGGTCAACCGATGTCCGATTAACTTGAAATTTGACAGGGAACCCATTGGAGTCATTTTAAGATGATCGATAGGCTCTGTCTTGGAAACCATGGTCCCGGAGAGCTTTGCCGCCAAGAGGCCTGATTTGGCTTCCGAGCGTCAAACTATGGTCAAATGTTGTCGAAATGACCTGAAATTTGACGTGCAGCCCCTTGTAAGCATTTTGAAGCCGTCCATGTGCTCTATCTGATGAGTGATGGCCTCGGTGGTTCTTGCTGCCGAGAGGCTTGATTTAGCTGTTCGAGGGTTGATGTAGGGTCAAACGTTGTCGGTTTGACTCGGAACTTGACATGGAGCCTTTTGGATGTATTTTGAGACCATCCATCGGCTCTGATAGAAGATTTGGTGTCTCCGATGCTTTCGCCGCCGAGAGCTCCTTTTCAGTTGTCGGAGAAGCGAAGTTAGGCCAAATGATTTTGAAATGGCCCGAAACTTCTTGTGTACTCCTCTTTTGGCTGTCTTGAAGGATCTTGCAGTTTTTGTTTGATTCTGACAAGATTTGATTTTTTAGAAGTAGCCTTGCCTATTTATGGCAGGTTGCAAATTCATGTAGCTCTTTGGATCTTGAAGAGGCAAAGTGACATTTTTGGTGTCAACAAATGCCCCCTTGAGGTACAGCAACGAGTTGCTTAACTTTTGTAGTCAATGTGCCTCGAAGAGATTTTTGAAGGAGAGCCTGTGACTTGACCAAGAGTCTTTGAGCAGTCTTTCTTTTTGGTATTTGTAGCCTTTTGAGCTTCCAGGGGAATTTTATGGTAGTGAAAGGGATCACGTACCATCTCGAGGCAAAGTTTTGAAGATGACATCAGGGATGTGGATTTGGGTTTTGACCTTGTGACCTAACAGGCTGTACGTGGTAGGTTAGGGGGTCGGGTTTGGCTTTGATCGTGTGACCCAACAAGCTGTATGTGGAATGTTGGGGGATCAATTTTGGTTTTGATCTTGTGACCTAACAGGCTATATGTGGCAAGTTAGGGGATCAGGTTTTGGTTTTTGGTTTTGGTCTTGTGACCTAACAAGCTGTATGTGGCAAGTTAGGGGACCAGGATTTGGTTGATTTTTGTGGAATGTCAATTTCAAGATTTTGGCTCAATTTGGTATATGAGGCTGGATGGTTTTGATTTTTGGAAGCTCATGGGGCTTGGTATTCTCTTTTGTATGGTCGAATCAACTCAAAAGAGGCATGGAACCATTTTTGTATGCTCTTGGTAAGAGGGATTTCTCTTTGACTAAAAGCCCAAAAAAAATTTTTGTGCCTAGGTGGTCAAACCTGGCTCATATGGGCTAACCCATGGGACCTTAAGCTTTTGAAATGGCTTAGATCTTATATGGTGTCATTTTTGTAAAGAATATCCAAAAATATCTCATTTGGATAGAGAATATCTAAGAATATCTTTACTTGGAGAGAATCTCTCATGTTCCCTTTATTTTGGGATGGGATATCTCAAGATATCTTTCTTTTGGGAAAGAATCCCTCATTGATCCTATCTTTTAGGAGAAAATCTCTCATTGATTTCTTTTTGGGAGAGAATCCCTCAAGATATCTTTCTTTTGGGAAAGAATCCTTCTAATCTCTTTCTTTTGGTAACGTTACTAATTAGTAACACTTACCTCTTTCTTCTTTCCTTCTTTGGTTTGCTCTCTTCTATAAAAGCAAGGAGGAGGTTGGATCTCTTGCTCTTATTACTTTCTTTTGCAATAATCTCAAGAGGGCTTCAAGACTAAGAGTTCTTCTTCTTCAAGATCTTCAAGACTTTTCTTCTTCTTTTCCATCAATGGCTTCAAGTAAGTTCCCTTTTTCAAGAAAACCCCATTGTAGGAAACAAAGTTCTTTCCTTTTTTTTGTTTCTTTCTTTTCTTTTCTTCTTTTTTTTTTTCTTTTCCACGTGTTTGCTTCTTTTTTTTCACACGTTTTTTTTTCTTTTCTTCTTTCTTTTTTTTTTTATGTTTTGTTTTTTTTTTTGTTTGTGGGCCGTACGGACAGATTCGTACGGATCTGGCCGTGTGGGCCACGGCCTGTGGGCCATCCCCTTTTTTTTTTCTTTTTTTTTTCAAGAAAGTTTCTTTTCTTTTTTTTTTTTTTGTTTTCTTTCCCCCCCGTTTTTTTTTTAGAAAGTTTCTTTTCTTTTTTTTTTTTTTGCTCATCATGATAATGCCCCCTTTTTTTTGGCAAACCTAGATGTTCATGCATGCATTCAATTGTAAATTAAATTTGTGGCATGATGTGATAGCATACCTGAAAGTTTTCGCAAATTTGGGAATTTGGAGCTTGCAGCGATGTTGAGCCCTTCCTGATTTTGCGGAGACTTTGAGGTTTCGAAAGTTTGGAGTTTCGGAGCTCGCAGCGATGTTGAGCCCATCTTCAAGCTTTCTATTTCTTTCGGGATAGTTCCTTTTCTTCGGAATTGCCCCGTCATCATGTCAAAATCTCACCAGATTTTTTTTAGCGAGATTCTGTCATTTTGATGTTTGATCTTTTTCTTTTCCATCTTTTGCAGGTGGTTCCTCCAGAATGAACAAGGGTAAAGAGCCTGCTACAAGTGCTCCTCGTCGATCTGCTAGATCTTCTAATCCGGCCGTTCAGCAGGCCTTTGAGAAGGTCCAGTATGTTGAGAGAAATATGGAAGAGTGCGACTCCCTCAACAGAGATGAGATGAGGCAGCGACTGATCACTCTCAAGGGAGAGGAATTCTATAAGATCACGGTAAGCAGTCGTCCATGAGTGATGGAAGATCAGAGTGTTTTACCCAAGCCTACCTTCTTCTTTAGTGATGCCGTCCCTGATGACATGACATACCAGAGGAGATGTTTTCAGTTCTCTTTCACAGCAAATGGTGAAAAGAAGACTGTTGCTACCCGGTCGACGTTTGATCGCACCATTGATGGACCGCGCTCCTGCTTGGGTTCCTACCGAGGTCGGCGGACGTGGGAGTCCGTCGGGTCCGACCCTTTCGTAACCGGGGGGCAGGGGCGTGCATCAACATTTCTTTTTTTTTTTTTTGGGTGTGCCAGATTTTCTATTTTTACTTGGAATTTGCAAGTGGTGATCCGGAGATCAACCTTCGCAAGTAAAAAGGAAATCAACTTCTTTCAAGTTTTCCATTGCACATATATTTAAGAAAAGAGACATTTTCTTGATTTGCCGTGAAAGGCGATTTTTTTGGCATTTATAGCCGATTTTGGCGTTTATAGCCGATTTTTGGCGTTTATAGCGATTTTGGCGTTTATAGCCGATTTTGGCGTTTATAGCCGATTTACAATCCTTATCAACAATGAAAGACAAGAATTGTGATTTTTGTCTCTTTTAAAAAAATACAAACTACAATGAAAAGCAAGAAAAGGAGGATCTAACTTCTCAGGAGATTGTGGAGGACTCGTTTAGATTGACGGTCGCAAGCCATATGTGGGCTTCGCCATCATCCATGCAGATGAGAACAGAGGATGCTATTTGATTCACTTGCCTTGGCTATAACCTCGGGTTTTTAGAAGACAAAGACCAAAGGAAGGTCCTATGTCCAATAAAAAACCGAGTAGACGGGCTGAAAAGCCACATCTAAGCCATTGGAGGCAGGAGGAGAAGGCAAGGACCTTGGGGGGGGGGTACCCCCCAAGGGACTTTTGTCACCTTGTTGCGGTGGCCGGTGTAGAACTTCCGCAGAGTTTTCTCTCTTTTTCCTTTCTCTGGATTTCTGTGCTTCTCTCTGTCTGTGTGTCTGTCTCTTTTTTCCGATCTGGATTCCTTTGGAGTGCTCTCCTATTTATAGGCTCTTGGTAGCCATTTAGGAGAGTTTATGGGCTTTAA